>JAHFWI010000064.1:0-1200000 GCA_028554975.1 Himalopsyche kuldschensis | reverse complement strand
GAACTTGAACTGACGCAACGACGGTAATATTCAAGCTTACTTGTGCACCTGAATTATATCAAATTTGCGATGACGATAGTCGCGTACGACTCAGTTCAAGTTCATTCGTGCATTTGAAATTTCTGAAAGTGCCGAAAGGTGAAACCCAGGTAGTTACAAAAATCATACAAATATAAAATTCAAACAATTCAAATTGATATTTAAATTCTATCGAGCACCTTCAGTCGATTCTCAATTTGTCATGTCGCCCAGAATCATATGATCTGTAGCTATCCTATTCCAAAAATAGCTGACAGCATTTTTACAAAGACCTTTTTTTGTCATGCCTTTTTGTTTCCGCTGCTGAATCACTCACGCAGGGTTTGACTCGTAACTTTTATAAAATGCATTGCATAAATAAATTGAAAGCTGTAGTCGAGATATTAGTCATAATTTAAGAGTCTATTGGTCATAATTTAAAAGCTATAAGAAAAGAATGTTCTCATAAAAACTAGTCCTGCACTAGTTACTATAAACCATAGGTTCCCAAACTTATTTCCCCCGTAGACCCCCAAACCAGAATTTCATTTTTCCTGTGGATCTCCCCCCCGTAATGAAATTTTCTAAACTTTACAAACACAAATATGAACACAATTCGATAAGTTTTTGTATAGTGGACAGTGAAAAAAGAGTTGTTTTTTATTAGTTCTTTATTGAATTAACAAGTAACCGTACAAAACATAATTGAAACATATCAAAACATATTATAATAAATAAATTATTAATTTTTTGAGGGCGTCAGGTTCATCCTTCTCATTAAATGAGAGGGATGAACCTGACGCTCCGATATAAGTTGGTCAATATTTGGCTTTAAATTAGTGAGGTATAGTCGTAAATCACCGTCATTTGTTTTGGATTACCAAACATATGTTTTGGATTACTATTGAGGAGGCTTTAGCATGTTTTTAGCAAAGTATTTTTATCTCCTAATTCTATGGAATGGAGTTGTAAAATTAAGTATAAACGACCCAATCTGAGAAAACCCTTTGTTTTTTTTATCTTGCCTATTTGACAAAAGTCGACGAGATTTATTCAATTGCTGGAGGTTTTTTTTGTTCAGTGTACCGGGCAAGCGATTGCAAATCTTTACCTGAATATACAGATGTTTGTTTTGATTTTATGTGACTATGCAAGATGCAAATTTTTTCAAATTTATTTTGTCAAATAAATCCGTGGACCCCCATTTACATCTCGTGAACCCCTTTTATTTTTTCTTCCTGACAGGGACCCCCTGTCAGTCCCTTGCGGACCCCAGGGGGTCCGTACGGACCACTTTGGGAACCCCTGCTATAAACGTTCAACTCATTTTTTGCCTAGAAGAATGCGATCGCTAGTTAATTGTAGAGATAATTAATGAAGAAAGTCCTGGAAAGAATGTACTTCTTATAAATCGAGGTTCCATTACAATAGAATAAATTGTAAATAAAAACCTTTTATTTTTTATTTTTAAAATGATAAAATTGTTACATGTAGTGGCATCTGTTGAAAAACTGCAATACCCAACAGGTTTACACTACTATGCATAGATGTCGTTATGTTACTAAATTATATTATTAATTAAATTTATTTAAAGTCATTTTACGTATTTTAAATCATTATGAAAATCTTTAATTAAATATAATATTTTTTTTATTTAAAAAAAAAGCGCCTGCAAAAAAATATTTATGCAACCGTAGTTACACGATGTATAATAAAAAACGTTGTAAATTTTAGGAACTGTCCTATCAGGGACTACTGCATCACAAACCAGTGCTTTCACCATCAAGACATCTTACCACTCATCACCATCATCAAATGCCCAAAGACTAAAGAGATATTGCATACTTAATCACTCGTTCAACGAGGACAATGTTACATCACAACACGGATGATCATAAATTATTTTACTAAGAAATACCGAGAAATAAATAGTTTGCCAATTTTAAATGAGCAACTTAATCTTCAATAAATATCATTAATTAGCATACGATATAAATTTAAACAATCATAATTAACTAAAGAGCTCAATAAAAATTCGGATCAAACCCACCTATAAAATATTAGTAGGATTGTCCATTCTGTTACGATTATACCACATTTAAAATATCTGAAAATGGTAATTTATACACACAATTACTTACCCAATTCATTTAAACTCACATCAAAACACTTCCTAATTCATTCAGGTTGCGATAAAAGCAATTAAACTTAGTGACTTATTTTTATTGTAACTCGGGTCGTGAGCGACAAACCTCACGAAAAAGTACAAAAATCCAACGATTCATACAATTTCAGTTCTAGCTCGACATCGTATAGGCAACACGTAGATCCTATGTCGAGTCCTGCTCGACATTGTAAAACTTGGTTGGAAAATTAGTTTTTTATTAATTTTTATTTATCCTTATTTCAAAAACCGTATTTATTGGATTGTGTGGTTAGTAAAAGTTTGTAACATGTCATAATGTGGTATATTTTTAAGTAGTTCGTTTCACCATGCCAAACGCTGTGATAATTATCAATTTCTCAAATTTATTGGGCAGTTGGTGGGATGAAAAAAAATAAATATTGACGAGTGCAAAAGGTTAAAAGCTAAATAAGATACTACTTAATATAATATGTTCGAAATATGTTCGAAATTCGAAAAGTGATCCAGTTAAATGTCAATGTGTCAAATAAATATGAAAGATTTCCCTGTCTTCATTTGAATATTTTTACTTTTGTCTATGGTTATTGAATTTCTTTTTTTAAACAGTTCTTTGTTTGTATGGTAACACAATGAAATAAATATGAAATGTGAATGATTCCTCAAAAGATAACTTCATTGAATTTTCGCAGAAATAACGAAACCAGAACATTTCCTGTGACTGGAGAAATCCATCAAGATTTGAAGCTACGGCATCTATCTAAGTAAGCCATCTTTGCAGTGAATGCATTCTGTTTTATTTCGTATGGTGCATTTATTTTAATGTTCCCTCAGTTAATATTTGTTTAAAATGGTAAAAAATATACAATTATGTGAGAACTGAGATAAAATCGTTGAATGTCGACTTTTTGCAAAACACGTGTGAATCAAAAATGATATTCTAACAACCAGTGGCGAGCAACACAGTAATATGGAATGCCCGATGGGTACATAAAGTACGTTGTGCAGGTGTGCTAGGTACTGAATTGTTTCTAGTGAGCTGCAGGGAATACAGTTAATTGATCAAGCCAAACCCATACTCTCGATCAAATACGATGAAAAAGATGATCGCCATTTGGAAAAACGACCAAAAATGAAATCGCACATCACTAACAAAATAATTGTGCCCGGTGCGTGGTGCAGTGGCCAACGTCGTTGTCTTCCGTGCAGGGTTCGAAACCCAGAGCAAGCAAATAGGTCTATGTGTTGTTAAAAATCCTTTCCCAAAATGCGGGAGCATTTAGCTTACCACAAGTCCTGTCCTAGTCTTCGTATCCTTTCAATCCCTACTCTCTTCAAAAATGAGAGGTTGATCAGCCGAGTAACAAGCAGTTCTCGTAGAAAAAAAGGGTACTTCGTTGTTTTATGCCATGCAGCTGAACACGAAAAAATATCACAGAACCTAAAGGTTGCCTAAACCTTCGCTATCCATATGAAACGACACATAAATCATCAAATTAATGGCCGAATACTTGTATGTGTGTATACGTGTATTTTGTAATGTATTCCAGATAATTTAATCTAACGCCTTGCCCCTAGCAGCCAGCGCTTCTCAATCATCGTGATGTTGACGCTCGATAAACTGCTAAAATTCAGCAATACCTTCTGTTAACAATAAATTACCACATAAATCTCTTCTGGCTGATCCCCACATTCTCTCTACTTGCTGGGTGTTTGCAAGTGTATCGGGATATAAAATTATAGTAAGTGTAAAAAATGAGCACTGATCTCCGAGTATGCACTCCAGGAACCGCTACCTACTCAGCAACCATCAGCAAAGAACACTTGGCAAACCCAGCGTGTCCTGACCTCAAATGAAGGCGTCATTAAATGTCCATTACTACACATAATCTCCCGCGGAATAATATTACGTCGCGCACTTCCCCGAATTTTTTTATAGTTTTACATGCTTTGGGTGTTCTTATGCAACTGGCTGCAAGGAATGAATTCTTTGTTTTTATTTCAAAAATCGTCAAGTGACGCCTCCCTTCCCATGTTTATGAGGGTGCAGCGACAGGCAACCTTTAGGTTCAGTGATATTTTTTCGTGTTTAGCTGCATGGCATAAAACAACGAAGTACCAAAAAAAGTTCATATAAACGCCGTGAAGTGTCCATATGCCACAAGCTATGAGCGGAAATGCTAAAAAAACCAAAAAAAAGACAAAGTCAGGATTTTGCATATTATTTTAATATCTCACATCCACGGCCACTAGTTCGCGACGCGTATGCTGGATCAGCTAATTTGCATTATAAATAAGATTGTTCATTTAATGGTCTTGAATTTTAATCTGTAAAGGGTGAATATATTTTATTTGACAATGTATGTTGCGTTGATTTACGCACATTTTCGCGAATTTGGATAGGTATTTTGACCGGTTTCGATTGATGTCTTTATGGTGATCACATAATGCAAAAAAAGACTGCCATTATCTGCATTCATACCGACTCATTCGATAATATAAAATTTAAAATAACTTTGATTATTCCACGTATTGTGCTACTAACTGTGACACGTGTTTCGCCCTGCAGTTTCGAATGGCAGTTAGAACCTTTTCAAAGTATGGTGTTGATATACTGCAAAAAATATATGAAACTAAAATGAGAAGCGATACTGAAATCTGATATGTGAATAAAACAAAACGATAAATCCACCAGGACCAGCTGTTTGTGTCAATTCGATACCTTACTTTTGAAATGTTTTAACTGCCATTGACACTGTTTTGTGATATGAGCATTTGAAGTTTGATTGCTTAAAATTCACTTGTAACAATGAGCAAGTAAAATGTTTTAAATTACTTATTTTAAGCATATTTATTCAGAATTCTTGCTAAGAAATAATAATGACAATCTTATAACTTTGTCAAATAAATTTAATAAAAAAAGTGTGCAGATGCAGTGCAACTCTAGAATTCTGCTAACTCCGTTAATCATCTATAGATAATTCTGAAATTCTTATCGATGGCTTAAAAAGTAAATTTGCTATCTCCGTTTTGGTCAATTGTAGAGGAGAGGGTAAAAAGGGTGATTATTTTGGTATTTTCAAACCGATCGGGAAAATTTCAAATAGGACTTTCAAGCGATGAATGACAGGTGGCAATAGAAAATGGTGGAATTGGATAATTATCAGAGTAGGTTTTAGAACGACAATGGAGTTTGCACTGAAATGAGCTTTGGTTATAAAAAAATTACGGGGCATGCACTTTGCATGATACAACAAGATGGCATTATTAAGTCATTTTCAGCCAAAAGTGGAGTTATCAAAATTACTCCTTCAGCCATCGATATATATCAGGGGTGGCCAAAGCGTCGTTTGCCTATCTAATCTGTACAAATCTCCGGTGCCCGTCCCAAGAAGCGTGAGAGACAAGTCGTGTGACAGGGACAGCACGCTAAAATCTCGAAGTAAGCCTATTATCGACGAAAATCTCTTTCTAAAACCCGGGTCAAACAAGGGTTGGCAATTAGATTAATATTGGCTTTCAATTCAATTAATGTTGGTCGCCGCCAATAATTTCAAGCGAAAGTCGATCGCGGGCAAAAAAGTCTGGCCAATAAAGTCTGAATGCGGTAAAAAAAAGCTTTTCCGAATGGTCATTTAAGGCAAAAATGACAATTAGAACCTGTTCAAAGTAAGGTAACGAATTGTAAATGGCACACCCAAAGCGTAAGGCTAGCTTGGTCCTTTGTCATCGATTGACGTCATAGGACCGTCGGTGACGTCACGGACGAGGAGGAATGCGGAGTGGATGGCAATAAAAAACAAGTCTACTAAATATTGTCAAACATTGCCGATGTTAAAAACTTGTAAAACATTCGCAAAAACCGCAAAGTTTGTCTTTGCCAGCAGATTACACGTATCCTTCTAATTACGCGTTGCTTTTTTAAATACTGTTTTGATTCAACGCGGTTGAGAATAATGTGTGCTTTTGGACACTTCAACAAAAGCCGTCATCCGCGGATGTTACAGCCAATATCAAAATTTTTAAATCGAAGTTCGTGGCATTATATTTACCTGTCTAAATCGTCTCAAGCTATCTTGAAATATTTTGGTATTCAAATCAAAATTTGGCTAAAACCAGCTATGGTAATTAATGAATGAATGTCTATAGAAACTATAATATTTTACTTGATTTGCGTCACTCAATGCTAATAGATAGATTGAATGTGTCACTTTGTTCCAACCTTCTTTCGCCCACTAGATTAGCTGCAAATAATTTTTCGTAAATCTTCTGCATTTTTATTTCTTAACAATGTCCGCAACATGTCGCCACTTGGAGCATATGGACTCCACACAGAGTTTACCTCAAACATGTTTTTCAACGAGATCTGCTTGTTATTCAGTTGCTCAACCTCTCTTCTACGGAGAGAGTAGGGATGGAGAGGATACGGGAACGAGTGGTTAGCTAATCGCTGTCACTATGCGTCGCTCTTTGGGATCGGAAAGGTGAGGGAAGGGATTTTTGGCTACACAAACACCCATTGCCTCTAAACAGAATCGATTAAGTACTCTAACATTTTTATTATAGTATATTATGAATTATTTGCATATTTGTATCAACATTACATACCTTTATTAGTCGTTCTTAGCTTATGTATTAATAACGCTGGATTTTTTTATTTTTTTATCAGTTGATAATTCTCGTGAAGAGCGAAACCAACATGATCTCAATAATTCCAATGTGGAATAAGTAAATACCTACTACAAATGAATTATTATTTTGAATGAAATTCATATGTTTTAGTTACCGAATAACGTTGAACTAAAATCTATATTTGTATTCAACTCAAACCAATAATTTTGTAGATAGGCCCTTGCGGTTCTTAAAGGGGTCCCCCCCACGGCCGGTTTTTTTAGCTTTTTGGGATTTTGTTTTGACGAACCTTATTAAAGTAGAAGTTTGAAAATTTTACCATATGTTTATTGACATTTTAACAGTAAGTCAAAATATTTTCAGACTAAAATCCTTCAAACACAATGTGTGGTGCACCACTCCAAACGCACCCATGTCGAAAAGAAGGTGGTAAACGGGCTACATCCGACTGGCTGATTGGCTAATTGGAAATCAAAAAATCTAACGGCGTTTTAATCTATAAAACTGTGAAAATCGTTCGAACTAGGATCTTTTGAAAATCTGGAAAATTGAACAATTGACAAGTTTTTGAAAAAAAATAGTTAAATTTCATGATTTTTTTCGACTATTTGGTTTCGTTAAAACAAAACGGCTGTGGAATTTTTTCATTATCCTAGTTAAAACGATGACAAAACATGTTTTTAATCCGATGTAGCGCCTCGAAACAAGTGTAGTCTAACTGCAATAACTTTCCAACGACTTCAAATATCGTAAAATCACTTAACCAGCATATTATACACGTGTTTAAGAATCATTCTATGCAAAAAAAAGATTGTTTCAAAATATCACACGGGGGAGACCCCCTTAAGCCCTGTGACAAAGATGGGTAATTTCCGAACGATCTTCTTTTTTGTCTGTCGTGATATAATCGTATTATTTTATTTGATTTGATAAAAGGTTCAGGTTTTGCGGTTTATTGAAACCAATAACGTTGCGGCTTAAAAAGCAAGATAAACAAATAAAATTAAAAACGGATAAACACAGCGGTTTGAGAAACTTTGTTTTATAGTTTATTTATTTAACTGTATTTTTAAAAAAATACGTGACAAGTGACCTTTTGAAAAGCAATGGTTCTTTACGATTTTAGCACCAAAACACAATATAAATATATTTATTATGGTATTTTTTCAGGGTAATCGACGTTATTATTAACCCTTTTAATCCCAAGCGGCCGATTTTTCGCCGCCAGTTTTTTTCACACGTTTAAACGGCATTTGTTTTTTTCTTTATTTATATGCTATATTAAATAATTGCTTACAACACCACAAGTCACAAAATGACTTTTTTTATTTGTTCCATATTAAGATGTGGCGGCCATATACACGGTGCCTCCAGGACTTTCGCCAACCTCCTCGCTTCTTCCCAGGTTGTCCCGGCGTCTCGTAGCTCCACTGAGTATATCCTACGGATGATCATTAGTAGCCTTCCGGGACGATGGAATCCATCAGGTTGATAAAAGCGATAAGCAGAATTAAGGCTCGCCTAGGGGATCCGCAGCAAATCCCTAAGCCAGGTCCATCGTCGCCTTTTTATTTTGGACGTAATAAGGTGCTGGTTTGTCCGCTCTCTTACCTCCGTCTTACTGAGAAAGCCAAACCACTGGACCCCTAATATTCGCCGTAAGCATCCAATCCGTTTTCCAAGCACTTTACGATGGACAGTAAAAAAAATTAACACTGATAACTTTATATTAGCTGAGATAAAAAAGATTTCATTTTTTACCCAGTTTTAACCCGTGTAGGCGTGTGGTAACTAAAGCCAAACATTTTCAGCAGATTTTTTTGTCGCGTCGGTCATTTGAGTCACCAGTCACAAGGGCTGCTCGGCTGATGAATACACTGCCCGTTGAGGTGGACATCTTCAGCAGTGTGAACTTGTTTCTATTTTTTTTAATTTACTTTTTCACCGTCAATTTCTACATTGTGTCTTTCATGCCATTAAATGATTATTGTGTTTTTCTCAGGGCGGTGGAGTCGGTGAAAAAAAGTTCGACTCCGACTCCATCATTTACCAAAACCACGACTCCGACTCCGACATTGACCAAAAACACGACTCCGACGCCGACTAAAAAAAGGTTAATATCGTTTTTTCCCCTAATTTTCCTGTATATGTGTATTTAAAAAATATCAACCCTATCAATGCGGCCAAAAGCCAAATTTGACATATTAAATGCAAAAATAAAAAGTTCAAACTTTTCAAAATTTTCGACTCCGAGTACGACTCCGGCCAAAACGCCGCGCTGACTCCGACTCCGACTCCACAGCCCTGGTTTTTCTATATGTTATGTGCTGACTTTATTATATTTGTCAAATGCATAGCGCATTGGTGTCAGCTGTAATACCGTGAAAAAAAAGAGCCACAAGTGGTTTGCGACCCACAGTTTGGTAATCCCTTGTTTATCAATAAAAAAAAATAAATATTTTGTAATCTTCCTTGTTCATAAATGTCGCATTCAATTTTATTGTGCAACAATTTTTAATTTTAGGAAGACACGCAAATCCATTGGAATAAATCTAAAAAATGAGTCGTTTAGTATCAATGAATAGAACTTTCCACTTTTCGACTTTTCGAGAAAAATACGGGAAACGTTTTGTTAGCCTTTTGAGCACGGTTTATATTTTTCAATTAAAAAAACAGCCCTTAACTTAAAACTGGTATGAGCGGCTACATCGTAACATCACTTGTGATATATGCATCTGTGATTGGTCGAAAGCATGACTGACCAAACCATTATACTTTTGTTTCCAAGGTCGTGAACCGTTCTGATTTTGATACCAACCATAGTTTTCTTTAACGGTTTTATACCACATGTATGATTTTCATACAAATATTTTATTGCTAGCCATACACTTCAATTCCCACCTTTCCAATCCGAAAGAGCGACGCATAGGGACAACGATTAGCTAACCACAACTCCAGTTCTAGTCCTCGTATCCTTTACATCTTTACTCTTTTCGGAACAGAGAGGTTGACCAACTGAGTAACATGCAGTTCTCGTCGAAAAACATATCTTCAGATAAACTACGTGAGGAGTCCATATGCTCCAAGTTGGGAGCGGACATGGTTGAAAAGAATACACCATACCAGAAGAATAATGTGCTTTAGTTCAGTTTCGAAAAATATGGGATAGTTCTACTTTTGATACTATACGACTCAAATAATTCTTTAACATATGCATAGAAATGTAAATTTATTCCAGTTTTAAATTTAGATTTGCATGCATTTATCAAATAACAGTTATTTGCATTTGCGTATTTGAAAATGCATTATGTAATATGATAGTATTACTTCACATATTAAAAATCGATTGAGCGAAAACTGGTTATTCGTGATCAATAGTAATTCAGATGTGAAGACGATATGTTCATCTGTGATTGTTTGTTTGGTCAATTGTTTGTTTGTGATTTATTCGCAAGGAACAAATAATCTAAAATCGAAGTTTAAGAGGTACCACAGTGTGGGGAAAATCAAAGCCTTACTACAGGCATGCGCAAACCTTTGGCCCGCGGTCCACATGTGGCCCAATTGAAGGTCTTGTATGGCCATTTTAAAGATGTCAACTTTCAATACATTTTGTTATTGCGACACCTTACTTGAAAAGGTTCTAACTGCTCTTGGCACTGTTTTTAAATATGAGCGTTTGATGTTTCTGTTGATTAAAATTCACTTGTAACAATGAGCATGTAAAAATGTTTCAAATTACTTATTTCAAGCATATTTTTTCACAACTCTTGCTGAGAAATAATGATCGATAGATCTAATGATGGAAATAATGATGACAATCATCGAACTTTGTCAAATAAAATGTGCAGATGCAGTGCAACTCTTGCATCCAGCAAACTCAGTTATTCAACTATAGATAATTCAAAAATTCATTTATATGATAGTAAGCGGTAAATACAAGCTTTTCCGACCAAAATGTAATTTTAGGCAAAAATGTTAATTAGAACCATTTCACAGTAAGGTAACGATGTGTTAATTCAAGTTTATTTGTGTACTTGAAGTGCCTGAAGATGCTGAAAGGCGAAACCGGGGTCGATAGCGACAAAACTCATGAAAAAGTACAAAATTCAAACGATTAAAATTTATTATTTTTATGGTAGGTATACAGTATTTATGTGTGGCCCACCAGAGACATGCATTGTTTGGCCCTCTAAGTGACTTCATTTGGGTATCCCTGCCTTACTTCGATTGTTGTAAATATTAATATGTATGGACACTTCCTATTGTACACATAATTCGTAGAAACTTGCAGTGGATTTCCAAAGTATAATTTCACATTCCAGGAAACTTTGAAGGGATAAAAACATCATCTGCTAGAATCGTGGAATATTCATTGTTAACAAGAACGAAGTTACAATTGTTTGTCTAGCACAGTGGCTCTCAATCTGGTTGCCTTTCAAAATACTTTTTTTTTTAAATTTTACTTATAATTAAAACTGTTTATTTTGAAATACTATTATGTCTCTATGTTTTCTCCGTCAACACTGATATATTACGTGTCGTCAACCTGATCCGTACCGCCCACTAGTGAGCGTTAAAGGCTTCCGTGGTGGGCGGTGGGCGATTTTTGCCAAAATGAGAAAACAAAAAAGATGTCTGAAAATCGCTGAAAGTGGAGACCGGAACGACAATTGAACCAGAAATAACATCATAATAGCTTGCATTGCTAAGAGGTTTTCAAGATTTTTATTATAATCTATTTTTCTTGCATATTGCTTCAATTTATTTGCTTATTTGTAATATCAATTGCTTGTCATACCTTGTAATTCTTACTTAAACTTTTGTATAAATATCACTGTTTCGTTGTATTTATTATCAGTTGCCAATGCTCGCCATTAGCGAAACCTGTCCTGATCCAATAAATTTTATGTGGATAAGTACTAAAAATGTTTTATTATTTTTATTATAATGCCATTCCACCAAGTTTTGACAGTGAACACCTTAAAAGAAGCATACAATATTAACTCTCACACGTTGGCGGCTGGTGCATGAGTATTAGGGAGTACAAAAAAAGATTCAACTATTTTTGCAAGAGTTCTCTCCTATTCATTGGATTTTAAAACACTTCTATATCATGGACTTTCAATTCAGATGTTCGCAATACCAACAGAGTGCCAGTCTTATGAATTTTTGGCTTTCCGTAGTACGGAAAAATAGTTGAATCTTTTTTTGTACTCCCTACTACTCTGTCGCCAGCCGCCACTGGTCTCACAGCATCAGGATCAAGGTTCTTATAAATTATTGAATTTGATTTTTGTTTATTTTTCTTTATAGCACACTTTATACGTAAATACTTTATAGTATTTTTCTTTATAGTGTACGCACTCTTTTTTTGTTGCAATAAAATGCTGGTTATAAAAACATGTTATTTAGAATCTCCTTAAATCCTTCCAGAAATGTTTACACCCATATACTGGATTGAAATATAGCGATACTGGTGGGCGGTAAGGAAATTTGCCATCAAAAATAACCAAAAGTGGGCGGCAGGCATACAAAGTTTGACGACCCCTGATATACATATATACATTTTGATTTGCTTATTATGTTTACTTCACCATACAAATAATGATTAAGTATTACAGACAGTCATATCACCAATATATTGAATTGAGCACTGTTATCAAATCAATCGATTTATAACGCAATGGCTATCGTGCAATTGATTCCCCGCTCATCTGAACTGGTCAACAAGTCGGCAATTGATTTGATTAGGCCGGTAAATCATTGCGATAGATATGTTAGCTGGAATAGAACGGACATCAATTCACTACTGGCAGCAAGCACTTGATCAAATCCAATTATATCGCAGGAGCAATTGACAATAATATTATGCTACTCGAATATAAACGGATGGAAATAAAAGGACGTGCTTTCTCGTCTTGACGAGTTTTAACGTATTCTATTTACGTTTTTAGACCCTTGAATGTTGAAAATTTTGAATTATTGTTTTTAACCCTTCCATGCTGAGCCAATTTCAAAAATTAATTCATCAGTTTTTGGGTAAAATACACTCATGGAGGTTATCAGACGAAATAATGCATACCTATTTGAATAAAAATAAATCTAAAAATGCTCGTGATAGTTTTAACACTGCTAACTTTATTTGCTTTTAAATATCAATTTTCAAGACACCGCAATCAGAGTCTCAACGTATGAGACGCTAGCGGTCAATGGGTTAACCATTCAGACGCCACGGCGTGTAGGCACTCAAAGCGTCAAGAAGAGTTTATTTTTGAATCGTCGTACATATTATGTATTACTTTCGATTGATTTGGTGGTAACTCATTTCATTTTGTTTATTTAAAATTTTAAATAACTAAAATTATTCCACGTTAAGGATTTCGACTGAAGGTACTTGATTGAGTTTCAATATCAAATTTGAATTGTTTGAATTTTGTACTCTTCGGTGAGTTTTGTCGCTAACGACCCAGGTTTCGCCTTTCGGCATCTTCAGGCATATCAAGTGCACGGATGTATTTGGACTGAAGCGTAGTCCCCATCTCATTTCTATGGCATTTTCATCGAAAAAACGCGTTTGAAAGCAGTGGCGTCTAAGCGGTTAAAAGACACCGCTTATCGCCGTGTTCGTATATGTTTCTCAACATATCTTATCAAACACAGAGATAAGAATCATTTGATATGATGGACACTTTGACGATTTCGAACGTTGCTCCCAGTGTCTGTATCCAATATTCAATCATATCAGTGTTAAATAGATGGCTAAGAAACAAATGTATGTGAACATGTCCCAGATTAGGAACATTGTAATAAGTTTCAATTGACACAAAAAAAAAGGAAAGGGCCGCCCGTAAATAGTGCCTCCAAGACAATAATAATTATCGTATGTTACAAGAAGTTTTTAACTCATCAGCATCTATACCGTGACGTACAACATACGCGTTGCCATTTTGGAACGATTCTCTGAATGAAATAGGTATTTTGGTACTTCGTTGTTTTATGCCAGGCAGCAAAACTTGAAATGAATGTCGCTGCAACCTCAATGCACACATGGGGCGGGGGGCGTCACATGACGATGTTTGAAATAAAAACAAAGAATTCATCCCTCGCCATCAGTTGCGAAAGAAGAGCCAAAGCATGTAAAGGGTATTTCAATAGGGACGCTCAAAATATGTTACTTTGTCCTGCTGAGTAGATTATTCATTGTTTAGTGGCCAAATTTGAGTCAACCAGTTTGGTAAATAATCGGCCAACACCTACCTGTACGTCATCAAAATACAATATCTGGTGAAAACATTGCTGCTGTGTGTGAAAGTGTACAGTAAAACCCAAGGCAGCTTATATCTCGTTGTTCACAAGAACTTGGCTTTTCTGCGACTTCAACTTGGCGAATTTTGAATCGGGCCTTATGTCTGCACCCGTATAAAATCCAACTAACCAAGGAACTTCAGGTAAACGACCGCAGACAACGCCTGATTGGGTTCTGGAGCAGTTGGAAGTTTACCCAAATTTATCAATAAAGTCAACTTTAGCAACATGGGCCATTTTATAATGAATGGATATTGGCAGACATTTGATGCTATATTCCATATTTAATGCCGTAAAATATACTTACAAATGAAATTAAAATTTAGTCGAAATCTCACAAACAACTTGTTTTATTTACATTTCAAAACTAAGCGTCCTTATAAAAAGACCCTTTATAACTTTGGAAGTGCGCGACGAGGAAAGTGCAGTGACATTTCTACAATCAAGTAATATTATTCCGCGGGAGATTATGTGCAGTAATGGACATTTAATGACGCTTTCATTTGGAGTCAAGACACGTTGGGTTTGCCAAGAGTGTTTTTTGGCATGGTTACTGAGTAGGTAGCGGTTCCTGGAGTGCATACTCGGCGATCAATGCTCAATTTTTACACTTACTTTAATTTTATAAACCCCAATACACTTGCAAACACCCAGCAAGTAGAGAGAAAGTGGGGATCAGCCAAGTGGGGCAATAAGAAGCGTAGAGGGACACAGACATTTGCTACCAACGTATTTATACGAATTTATGTGGAAGACGAGGTTGGTCATCCGGGATGCATTTAGTGTTATCAAAGATATTGCTGAATTTTGGCAGTTTATCGAGCGTCAAAATCTCGATGATTGAGAAGCGCTGCCTGCCGGGGGCGAGGCATAAGATTCAATAATCTGGAATACATTAAAAAATACACGTATACACACCTACAAGTATTCAGCCATTAATTTGATGATTTATGTGTCATTTCATATGGATGGCGAAGGTTAAGGCAACCCTTAGGTTTAGTGATATTTTTTCGTGTTTAGCTGCCTGGCATAAAACAACGAAGTACCGGTATTTTTTTCATTTTAAATACGAGAAATGCTATCTTTCGATAAACTTCAATCATAAAATACATCGAATATATCGCTGGATTAAAGGGATTTCCCTTGAGACAAAATTCAGGGATCCCGCATTTTATTATAACATCTCACATCATCGTTCGTTAGTTGGCGACGCGTAAGCTGGCATAACGCATATCGGTTACTTGAAAATTTATTAATGAATTCGATATTTTATTGGTTGGTATTGAATTTTCATTTGTTATGAGTGTAAATATATTTGTTAACAATGTATGATGTTGAGAAAACCCTAGCTTTTGTAAAGATTTATGTTAAATTGGATTGGAAGAAATTATTGTGACAAGCCCTAAGTGTGAGACCTGAGTGCCAGCGTAGTATACATTTCAGCAAACAATCACATGCTACACGTTGTCCTTATTTTTATTTAATATTATTTATTTATTTCAAAAACCGCCGTACATATTGGTATATTTTTCATTATTTCGTTTTACCATGCTAATAAACGCGCTAACCCTGTCGTATCAATTTCTCAAATCTATTGAGGAGTTGAAAGGGTTCAATGTAAAAAGGGCCCAACATCGCCAAGAACATGAGAAAGATCATTACAGTGAAACCTCGATTCTACGTTTTTCAAGGGACCGTAATAAAACAAACGTTAAATGCAGGAAACGATGAATGCGGGAAAGTTTTATATATGAACGTAATGCCGGGACTATAGAAAATGAACTCACCACCCGGGAAAACGTATAATGCGAGAACGTAAGATCGGGATTCCACTGTACTATTTACCAGGGCTGTGGAGTTGGTAAAAAAAAGTTCGACTCCGACTCCAGCCTTTACCAAAACCACGACTCCGACTCTGACATTGACCAAAAACACGACTGCGACGCCGACTAAAAAAGTTGAATATCGTCACTTTTTTTTGCCTTATTTTCCTATTGATGTGTATTCAATTAAATATCAACCCTACCAATTCGACCAATAGCCAAATTTGACATATTATATGCAAAAATAAAAAGTTCAAAATTTCCGACTCCGACGACGACTCCGGCCAAATCGCCGCGACGACTCCGACTTCGACTCCAGCCAAAAAGCCCCGACTCCACAGCCTGCTATTTACGTATGGTTTGCATTTTTATTCACATTCCGTTTCTAATACTTTCATACAGTCTTATCAACAACGACACAATTCAAAATGCATTAAAGACATGTCGAGCAATCGCATACGAATAAATTAACATTTTACAACAATAGTGTTGTATCCTTCTAAGGCAGGGGTCGGCAGCCTGCGGCTCTTTCTATCTAAAGTTGCGGCTCTCCAGTTCCATATGAAATAAAAAATATTTACCCTGGAAAATTCTCCCTCAACACAAATACAAATGAAATCAACATTGAGCATTTGGAAGTAGCAAGTTCACAGAACTCAAGAGCAAGGTGGAAGAGTTGGAGGTCCAGAAATGCATGCACATCGCGCAGCATACGTGGACAGCTCTAAAAGAAATTCCGTATATATCTATATATGTATATATGTACATATAAGTAAATACTATAATATTGAAACGAAAAATTTTAATGGCTCTTAAAAAACTGGGAATTTTTGAAAATTGTAACTTTTGGCTCTTTCGATTTAATAGGTTGCCGATCCCTGTTCTAAGGTGATTGAGGTTTATCAAAGGATTCACAAACTGCATAATACTAAAATTTAGCACTGAACTAGAAATACTATTTTGTGAAAATATTAATTTTATGATTGAACGTATCGTGTTGCAAGCAGCGACGCGTGTTTCGCTCCTTTTAAAACCATCTTCAGACTAAGTGAGGTAACTTTCGATGGATTCGGCGATAGCTTATTTAAGTTTTTTTCAATATAAAATTAAAAATAACATGGTTTATTCCGTGTGTCACGTCACGTCTCGCATCTCAATTAAAATAGCGAAAAATGGTTTAAAAATCTTTTTTATTTTGTTTATTTGATATACATAATAATACACAACAAGAAATTATTTACTGTTACTCTTCAGAAGATATGATTTAAGAAGACACAAAGCGTCCACTGATCGATCACTTTGTGATGACAAAATTTCCTGATCGAAAATACCCTTTCGCTGGGTTGTGGCGCATATGGTCTTTAATGTATCAAACAAAAGATCCAAATTTGTCTTCCTTTTGTTTGTAGAGACTCGGAACATTTTTATTTGATTTTTTTATTTGAATGAACCAGGGCTGTGGAGTCGGTAAAAAAAGTTCAAATCCGACTCCGACACCAGTATTTACCAAAACCACGACTCCGACTAAAAATGTTGAAAATCGTCATTTTTTTTTGCCTAATTATCTTATTGAAGTGTATTCAATTAAATATATCAACCCTACCAATCCGGCCAATAGCCAAATTTGACATATTTATGCAAAAATAAAAAGTTCAAACTTTTCAAAATTTCCGACTCCGGCCAAATCGCGGCGACGACTCCGACTCCACAGCCCTGGAATGAACCCTTGTCGAGACGATATAAAGCTTTCAAAAACATTGAGTCACTTTCTTTTTCATTGGAATGGCAGTATTTGCGACATTCATGTTGTATGACAACAATAATTGGGTTCCTGTTTTCGTTCTTCTGCTATGCTGTTATCCAGTGTTGCATAAAGGTTGGGAAACGGTGCTATAAAATGTTATTGTTTGACGAATAGGCACGGCACGGCAATCAGTATTCATTCAGTTAGTACGTACATAGTACGGTATAATTAGTATATCTCTCAAAACCGCTTTGACCTGGATTTATATCCAAGCAACGCCTCATACAAACGATTGTGGAAGCCTTTACCAACATTTCAATACACAATGACATAAATATACTACTATAGTTTAACTGCAATTGAATTTTTATTTATGACATTAAAATCAAATATGTACTATACAGGCGGCCCTCGACTTTCGAACATTCCCACTACCGCACAAATCGCTATTTTGCACCTTATTTACGATTTAAACCAGAGCTGTGGGGTCGGAGTCGTGGAGTCGGGGCTTTTTGGCCGGAGTCGGAGTCAAAGTCGTCGCGGCGTTTTGGCCGGAGTCGGAAATTTTGAAAACTTTTTATTTTTGCGTATACTATGTCAAACTTGGCAATTGGCCGGATTGGTAGGGTTGATATTTAATTGAATACACATAAATAGGAAAATTGGGGAAAAAATGTGACAAAATTAAACTTTTCAGTCGGAGTCGGAGTTTTTGGTCAATTTTGGAGTCGGAATTGTGTTTTTGGCCTGATTTAAACCCCGGAAACTATGACAGAATTATGAATTAAGCCGGCCCCTTCGAAGAAGATAAACCTAACTCATATTTCTCTACTTTTCAGAAGAGCCACCAAAAACAAATTTCACCAGTAAGCAATGTATACTACTATTTTTATTTCACTTTTTTATTCATTATCTTTAAAGGCGATGCTTTGGCTTTCAAATCAATATGTGAAATATGGAATTGTAATATTTGTTGCGTTAATGTTTAGTAGAGATATTTATACAAAAGTGACTTTAATAGATACGTATTGAAATGTCTCTTTTGAGACATAAAGTAACATATTATTTTGTACCTCGTCCCATTCATCACTCAGTTTCAAAGCCTAATGTTTTTGTTGCCTTATTATTATTGTTTACGAAACCGATGCTTAAAACTGTGGGCGATGAAAGAGATTTGATAACAACCAAGCCATTCCGAAATTTATCATTCTATCAGAAAAGATAGATTGAACGCTTGCTTCACCAAAAAAATGTACTCATACCAATACTACAATGACCAGTATATTCATATTCTGTTAACTGTCTTGTTGCTGAAACCAGGAATGTGGAGTCTGTAAAAAAAGTTTGACTCCGACTCTCACTCCAGCATCAACCAAAACCACGACTCCGACTCCAACATTGACAAAACACACGAAGCGACTAAAAAAAGTTTTCTATCGTCACTTTTTTATCCTAATTTTCCTATTTATGTGTATTCAATTAAAATATCAACCTTACCAATTCGGCCAATACCCAAATTTGACATATAATGTATATGCAAAAAAAAATAATTTCAAACTTTACAAAATTTCCGACTCCGAGTACGACTCCGGCCAAAACGCCGCGACGACTCCGACTCCTACTCCGGCCAAAAAACCCCGACTCCACGAC
This sequence comes from Himalopsyche kuldschensis, assembly GCA_028554975.1. Classification (NCBI taxonomy): domain Eukaryota; kingdom Metazoa; phylum Arthropoda; class Insecta; order Trichoptera; family Rhyacophilidae; genus Himalopsyche; species Himalopsyche kuldschensis. Next base: position 1,180,682 of record JAHFWI010000064.1, on the reverse strand, counting down.
TCCACAGCCCTGATTTTTATTTATTTAATAAGGTATAGGTGAAAAAAATGAGTGCCTTCTATGATATTCATTGAGAATTGCATGAATAAATATATAAATTATTCATATGTCATCTTTTGTGAATAGAACTATATTGTAATAATCTCATGGTATAGAGATAACTACGCTGCGCCTGTCCCCACGTTATCATATAAATGCGACCCATTGACGTCACTGCCTTAACCCTTCATTGGGAAATAATTTATTCACATTAAATAAAACATTTCGAGAACATCTTTTTTTAATATTTCGCATCTTGAGTGTCACGTGCAATGTAAGTAAGCTGACCTCTTGAGCTGCTTTCACTAGGGATTGCTCAGCACTACAGCGATTGCGCCCTTCTGTGAGCAACGTTTGGAAGGGAAAACTACTTGAATATAAAAACCAGGTCTGTGGAGTCGTTGAAAAAATAGGTACTTCGTTGTTTTATGCCATGCAGCTAAACACGAAAAAATATCACTGAACCTAAAGGTTGCCTGTCGCTGCACCCTCATAAACATGGGGCGGGAGGCGTCACTTGACGATTTTTAAAATTAAAAACAAAGAATTCATTCCTTGCAGCCAGTTGCATAAGAACACCCAAAGCATGTCAAACTATAAAAAAAAATCTGGGAAGTGCGCGACGTAATATTATTCCGCGGGAGATTATGTGTAGTAATGGACATTTAATGACGCCTTCATTTGAGGTCAGGACACGCTGAGTTTGCCAAGTGTTCTTTGCTGATGGTTGCTGAGTAGGTAGCGGTTCCTGGAGTGCATACTCGGAGATCAGTGCTCATTTTGTACACTTACTATAATTTTATAAACCCCGATACACTTGCAAACACCCAGCAAGTAGAGAGAATGTGGGGATCAGCCAGAAGAGAATTATGTGGTAATTTATTGTTATCAGAAGGTATTGCTGAATTTTGGCAGTTTGTCGAGCGTCAACATCACGATGATTGAGAAGCGCTGGCTGCTAGGGGCAAGGCGTAAGATTAAATTATCTGGAATACATTTAAAAATACACGTATACACACATACAAGCATTCGGCCATTAATTTGATGATTTATATGGCGTTTCATATGGATAGCGAAGGTTTGGGCAACCTTTAGGTTCAGTGATATTTTTTCGTGTTTAGCTGCATGGCATAAAGCAACGAAGTACCAAAAAATATACGACTTCGACTCCTAAGAATTGATTAAAAACACGCCTCCAACTCAGACTCCAACATTGACCAAAAACACGACTCCGACTCTGACTAAAACTAATTTAATTTCGTCACATTTTTTTCCTACTTTTCCTTTTTATGTGTATTCAATTATATATCATCCAACCAATCCAGCCAATAGCCAAATTTGACATAATATATGCAAACATAAAGAGTTTTCTTTTCAAAATTTCCTACTTCGAGTACGACTCCAACAAAAACGCCGCGACGTCGCCAGCTCCAACAACGGCCAAAAAACCCCGACTCCACGACTCCGACTCCGACTCCACAGCACTGATTAAAAGAAAACTAAAGAGACGAAGGAGACGGGAAAAACCTTGACGCTGACGCGCAAATTAAAGAACTTGAAGCACCACCATATAAACATCCAAAAAATCCAACTAATTGTAGAAATCGTTTTACATGAAAAAATATTATGTCAAATGAAGTATGTATGTATTTATATTATTTTACCACTTACGCCAGTGATGCACAACCGTTTTTGGAGAAGGTACAGATTATTAATTCTCAGATAGTTCGAGGGCCACATGGATAAAATTGATTAAATCATTAAAATATCGATATAACCAGGGTTTCGCTTTTCAGGATGTTTAGTCATTTCAAGTGTACAAATGAATATTAACTGACCTTGACTGACTTGAAGTGCATAGATGAACTTGAACTGAGATGCTGAAAGGTTAATCTGACAGATAAATTCAAACGTTTAAAATTTGAGTTTTGATATATACAAAAAACAAATACTAAAACAGCCCCGTGAGCCGTCTATGTATGCGGAAAATTTACAATCACACAAAAAACTTGAAGACAAATTGGGCCCACACTTGGGCGCCATTTTGTTTGCGATGCGATGTCAAAATGGCCGATGACGGGTTAATGAGATGTAAAGTAAAATACACGCTTTGGCGCATTATTCCACTTGTCACTAATTCAAAGACCAATTTACAGCAATTATGAATATTATGATGGATGAACTATTTACTCTTTTGTATGGTTTAAAAATAAACGACAGCTATGGCGCATCGGTTTTTTTAAATAACACAAAAATTTACATTGCTCGCCATTTATCTCGACAACAAATAATGCAATCAACCAACTGACGCAACCGGAAAACGTCAAATCGGTTCAAAGAATTTAATTAACCGAATATTATCCGAGTCGTGTAGTAGGGACTCCAATTACTATTAAAATACTCGAGTATACTCGAAGAGTATTCAAATTTCTATATATGTTACAGTTAAACTGTATTCTCAGTGAAAATATATTCTTCCCCAAAATGTCATTGAAATCAAATTTGACCGCCGTATCTTCAGCCCTATGTTTGTCTGTGTTTTGTCTTTGGTTCTTATTTTATGAAAAGGACTACTTGCTGATTTTGTTTCATTGAAGCAAATCTATGATCGTGACCAGTAAAATCATGCTGTCATACAAATCTATTACTTGATACATTTTCACTGAGAATTTCAGTGAGAAAACATATTTAAATAGATGATAAATAAAAGCTTATTTTATTTCATTAATACATTTATCTCAACTTATGATAAGATAATTAAACGTCTACAATTTTAATTTGGTTGGAAGTTTTGTTTTTTTATTCCCGCAGTAGAAAAAACTCTGGTAAATTATGGATATATGGTCACGGGACAGAATTTTTGTAAAGATTTATGAAAAATAAGCACATTAAATGAAATGAATGTAAGGCTTACGATTTCTTTTGTAATGTTTTGTCTTTAATTTTTAAATTTATTATAATATAAGATCCTAAATAATACTTCGAAATAAGTATGAAATTGAGTTGTTTTAATTTACAGGAGCAAAAATGCAACCACAAACTACACAAATAATAATATTATACAGATAGAGACAGTCACATAAGTTTATTATTTGTAAAAAAAAATCTTCTTTCAGAACTCATACAATAATCAGTAATAATCTTCAGATTTAATTATTTTGATTCCACATTTTATAATAATCCACAAGAACTCAAAGAGTAAAGTCAAAACATAAAATTATAAGCCATTATGTATAAATTGTTAGAGCTTAGCTCGAGAGGATTGGGATTCTGTCCGGTGACCATATATCCATAAATTACCAAAACTCTCTGTTGCTGTGGACGTCGATTTAACAGTTAACAATCAATTAAATAGTGTTATCTAGTTTTTCTGTCCGCTGTTTAAAACAAAATAAAATTTGGAAATAAATCTTCATTTGTAAATTACGAGTATTTTTCAAAATTACTCGAAAATCCATGAAGATGCCGAAAGGCGATTACTATTTTAGAGGCTGGAACAAATATTTGTCATATTCCATTGGATTTTTAGGCCTTCAGGAATGGATTTGTGACGAATAGTTTTCTAAGTTTCACTAAAAATCAGGGGTTCTTAACCCAATATCCGCGGGGACTGATGTCTGTCTGTTTGGCCTGCGCCCGACACTATTCTCCTTTGATCAAATGTGCCCGAAAACGCAAAGAGGTTGAGAACCCCTGCTCTATATGCGTCATATAAAACTGAATTACAATGTCCAAACACAATCCCACTTCAATATAATCAGCCGGTTGTTACTTTATAAAACTAGTAACACAAATATTCTATTAGTATCGAATTAAGGTAAATGTACCAGTAGTTGACCTTTTGAGAATGAAATGGCCCAAAATAAGAACTGCAGATGCGGGATTGATCTAAATCAGTGATGCATAAACGCGGCCCGCGGGCCGTTTGCGGCCTGAAATGGATTTTTTTGCGGCCCAAAATAACAAATACTTCATCAACAAATTTTTCATTAAATATGATAAAAAATAGTATTCGATACGTGAATAAATTATGCAGTAGCAACGGTATATAAAAAAATCAATGTTATTTTTTATTATTTAATATGATTATATTCACATGGGTATAATTTTGTGACCGAAATTCATTTTTTTAAATGAGTCATATCGTTTGCGATGCTGGTGCAGTCTATTTTTAGATTATTGTTTTCAACACACGGATTTTATTGTTAGTTCTTCAGGATTTTTGTCAGTGCATGTCGTTTGTGAATCGATATTAAAAACTCTCCGCAAATAATGAAAATATATAATATTATTATATAAAAATCGTATACTGATTTTTCGATTATCTTGACAGAAATACTTTTTATAATAAAATATTTTTCTTCACTTTTACCCTTTGCGGCCCGCGAAAAATTTTAAATGGATAAATTGGCCCTTCTCTCAAAAAGCTTGTGCACCACTGCTCTAAATTATAAAGTTCAGACAATTTAAGGCATCTGTGGTCGGAATGAGCCACTAACACATCACTATCAGCCATGGTGGCCATTTGAAAACAACACCTAGTGAGGAAAGTGTATTATTTAAAATTTTGTAAGTGATCTATCTAGAAACGGTGTGTACCTTATTCCTGAACCACCAATTGCTACTTGATTCAACCAAGAGTGGTGTGACAGAAAACCCTGAGGCAACTATGCCAGAAAGTTCACTGTAAAGACCCCTGATTAGACATGGTCAACTACTGGATTTTTCAATATGTGAGATGGTCAACTACTGAAACAGGGACATGACTTTAAATAATTTAACATAACTTTTTTTAAACAGGCCCTTTCGTAATTTTTGTTCAATAATATTAATTAAGACATATGATCCAATATGAGTATACTTGCTTTGCCGTTATTTTGGGTGAAATTTTCTCTTAAGCGGTCAGCTACATTTACCTTACTTTCTGTATTTATCTTTTCATAATATCATAATACTTAGTACATGTGAAGTATTTAGAATACAAATAGCCGCTTTTATAGCCCAGGAAATGTCAATACGAATTGATAACTTTGTTTTTCCGCGTGTTGTGTAACTAATTTCGACACGTGTTTCGCTTATCTGAGAATCATCTTCAAAATAAACGTTGGAACGGCCGCTCGAGGTCGATAGCTTCAGCTGCGATTCACATGGACTCGAATCTACGAACGGAAAGTTTTATGGATTGATTTGCCAGTCTTATCTTTCAGATAATCGTTTAGCCGATAAACTCAGTACATATGAATTAATAAATTGTGATTTTTTTTTAAATCTTATCGAAAACTTTTAGAAGTACTTCATTTGTATTGCATAACAGGTGTTTGCTCGCACTTAGTGTGAAATCAAGACGACTAGACTTCTGAAACACTAGCTACGCTACGCTAGTAGCAGCGCCGCACGTCCCACACTGAGGTCTCACACTTAGACTATATCCACAATGAAAACTTTACCTAAAGTCACTTTTTCGTACCTTTCCTATTTATGTGTATTCAATTATATATCAACCAGCCAATCCGGCCGATAGCCAAATTTTACAAATTATATGCAAAAATAAAAAGTTCAAACATTTCGAAATTTCTGACTCCGGCCAAAAACCCCTGATTCCACGACTCCAACTCCGACTCCACAGTCCTGGATACAACACAATGAAAACGACCAAGTCCGTTTTCACACCGCAAGAATAACATATTTAAATAAAACATTTGTATTATTTTATTATGTAAAATCATTTATTTAGTATTCAACAAGTTTATAAACGTGATATGATTATAATATTTGATCAAAAAAATAACAAAATTAAATTAATACATTTTTCTAATATCTTAAACGGATATTTTTATAAACTATAAATTCGGAATGTGCACAACTTTCGTCGAAATAATAATACTTAAAAAATACTGTATATTTTATCTCTACTCACTATAATACAAGTTTGTTTTACTAATTATTAACTAAATATATGTAGATTTGCTTTGGTGATAACCTTTATGAGGCGTTTAACGGCATTTTTTGTTATTGTTGATAATATTTTTTTTCATTTTCACATTCACTAATGACAATAGCCTTCATTAAACTGTTAACAAGATATGTCTGACCACATTGTCTTCAAATATTTTTTTAAAATACGAAATATATAAGGTATATTGAACATTTGTTCGTTTTGACTATTCAAATATCGATACAGTTATCGAGATAAGAACAAATGGTCATTTAATAATGTGTTTTTATAGATGGGTTCATGTGATCCTTAAACCTTTAACTGCAGTTGTGGCAGATGCTATGAAATGGAATCGGATGTAATTCACCGATGTATTAATTATTTTAAATTGTAATTAAGATACAATAGATGCCAGTGAAAAAAACGCACTATGATTAAAAGTATGTATGTACATATGTATAAGTACGAAACATTTTGTACTAACAGTAAAGGTCTTATTAGGGAAGACAAACAAATCATTAATTTATTTTAATGCTTAGAAATATTAACTCGAACTTCATTGGAATCGATTTAAATGAATGACAGTTCTATATTTTTGATGTATTATCTGTTATGGGTTCTTAAAAATAAGAATGGGTTCTTTTTATGGGAAAGAAGCTGTTTTAGTAACATAAATTTCACACTTCTTCTTTTGACATAATAACATAACGCTTTGCACTCCTCAATTGTATATTATTTGTTTCCTTCCAGCAACTTATATTTATATTTTTTAGTATTCCGTTTCACCATGCTAATAAATACACGAAACTTGTGATATCAATCAATTTATTAGTCTATTGAAGGGTTGCTGGAAAGAAAGAAATAATCTATTGAGGAGTGCAAGGGTTAAATTAGCAATCATGCGTCTCAGCTTTTATAACGCTAGCAGTCAACGGGTTAAAACTGAGTCCCTGCATCTTCTTGCTCCGATCTAATATATACCGAAGTTCAGGAAAACAATAAGAAGGATTCAAATCGATTGGCGGGAAACGTAAGATCCTGAAGCGACTCAATACAAGCATCAAATGCAGACCATAAACAATGTAAAAAGGATTTCTATTAATTTTTATTTCCTGTCAAAACGTTGGAGTCGAAAGTATGAAAGAGGATACATTCTTTCACAAATTATTATATTTGTTTATCTGGTCAATTTTTAAACAAACATTTAACACAATTATTTTTTCGCGATGTTTTCAACATTTCGATAAGGCACAAAACGTCAGACAGATTGAACGTTCCCACGGATACGAATTCTGTGTTTGTTGTAAATTGGGTGTCACCAACATTTGGTGCCAGAATCAAACTGAAATTATTATTATATTTAAGTCCTAGAACTTGAGTCTATGTCGACATCGTATAGGTTACGCACAACTCTTATGTCGATTATCGCTCAACATTGTACAACGCTCCCTGTGGTCTAGTGGCAAGAGCTTTGTCCTAGCGATCAGGGGACCAGAGTTCAATTCTCGGCAAGGTTGAAATTTTTCAATTGAAAAAAGCGATCTTGGGCTGGGTGTATGTTATTTATCTTTGGTTTTGTGCACAACTGATTCATTATTTATCATCGAGTTAATCTCGTATGAATTTCACAATTAAGAATATTTGGCGCATTGGCGTAAGCTGTAATGCCAAATATTTATTTTTTTTATTAAAATATTTTTTACTAATTTTAATTTATCTTTATTTAAAAAACCGTATTTATTTGATTGTGTGCCTTTGTTAATGTTTTTAACATGTCATAATGTGGTATATTTTTCGATATTTCGTTTTACCGTGCTAATAATGTAATTTCTCAAATCTATTGACGAGTTGCTGGAAGGGAAAACGTAATATATTGAGGAGCGCAAGGGTTAAGTACTAAGATACTAGTAGAATGAACTTGAACTTGAAGAGTTTCAATGAATGGAAAATTGAAGCTATCACCTAAATGAACTGAGACGTTGCCGATATTCCAGTGAGCTTGATTTCAGAATTTAAAGAAGGTCGGCTTTTATCATGAAAATCGAAAAGTCTCTGAACTCAAGGACAATATAAAATTTGGATTAAAATATTGGATAAGTAATTGTATGGGTAAATTACATTTATATGTATTTTAAATGTGATATCGTTAAAATTAATCGCCAGCTTTTCGCATGGAAATACCTTCCAATTTAATTTGTGGTAGTAAGTATTATTAAAGAATAAACGATTCAAATTTCAAATAACATCTCTAGTACTCTCAGTCGAAATCCTCAAATAACAATGAAATTATGTTAATTAATATAAAACCAGTTTTGGACAGATATTTTGATTTATGGACTGAAAAGGTTTTGTACATATGATTAAAGCTGTTACATGTACTCGAATGACGTCCAAATTGACCTCGACGGTGAATTGTGTAGCTCGCCACACCGACGAACAACTAACTCCACCGCTATTTAAGTATTCAGTGCGACACTGTATTATGCGGATCAAATAATACTATTACGTATGTAGGTGTGACAGCTGAGCACAAACTGTGCATATATATAATACTTAAACCAATAATAAATATCAAATCTCCATTTATTTTTATCAGAACCAAGTCAATTGACAGATGCCATAAACAACTAGGCCGCCAATTAACGACAACAACGCCATCTTTTAGACATGTATATAAATTGAGGAATACTTTCAAAATAAAAAGTTCTTTTTTTGAAATCTGACGTTTGACAGTGACGTCTCATTCGCATATTTGAAACAAATTTTCTCATTTAATATGCAGCAATGTTTCTTTGTTTGCTCGTATTTTATGCGCTGCCGTACCGTTAATCCGATTGCAATGAAACTTTGGTGATTTGCTGTGTGGATGTCCAGGAATCCAGGATGGTAACTGCGTTCCCAAATCGTTAATCCAATTGCAATGAATCTTTAGTGATTTTTTGTGTGGACGCCATCGAAGGTTTATCCATCTATACCAGTGGCTCTCACGCAAAATAGTCCTGTGGCCGCACCGTTCACAAAAGTGGTCCTACGGAAATGTCTGATGGCCGCACCAAATTTTTGTTTTGAATCTGTTGTGTTTGAGCTATGTCAAATTGATCTAAACATGTTTGAAAATTTACCAAAAGTATTAATTAACACACGAGTATTTCTTGGCAAATTAACTTGTAAAACAACATTTTATTGGAATATGAATATATACTTCTAATATATCGTTGGCCGCAGCCAAAGCCTCTGGTGGCCGCACATGAGAACCACTGATATATAAATTAAAAAATTAATGATTGTTTGTTTGTACCGTATGCGTTCCTATACCGTTCATCCAATTGCGATAAAACGTTGGTTATTTGTTGTGTGGATCAACTCAAAGGTTTTTTAATCAGTACAGCCATTTTACAATGAGAAAGTTTGCTGACGAAAGCGATATGTAAGTAACTTTTATTTGAATGGGAAGAGTTACATTTATGGCGGAAAAGCTCCCTTATAATATTGGAAACGTCTCAGTTTATTCTATGTTTGACGAATAGTATAACTTTTCTACATATTGACTTGTTAATTCATATTTATAATACGTAATGGAGTATTTCATAAAATTGTCGTTACATTAAAATGAGGGGGCTTGATTTTTAAAGTTTGAAAACTGCCGAAATTAAGCAGGGAAGTATGCGAGCGTAAAATTTGGGCACGGTATCCACATACAGAAATAATAAACAATGATAACAACAACAACAAAAAACACGATCCGTTCGTCACACGGCGAATTTTATTTACGCTTTACTAAATTGCATATCGGTTTCATGTTTTTTTTCTTCATTTGAATAAAAAAAACGGTCTATTTGAATAAAAAAAAGTATATTCTGACAACATTTGTTGTGTTTAAATCGATTGATATCTATTTTTAGTGGTTTATCGTCGAAGAGAACATATTTTTATCATCCATCAATTTTTTTTGAATATTTTAATAAAATAAACCAGATTTACCCTGGTTACGCCTTTCAGCATCTTCAGGCATTTCAAGTGCACGGATGTATTTGAACTGACGAAACGGTAAGATCGTAAGCGGCAAAACTCATGGAAAAGTACAAAATTCAAAAAGTTCAAATTTGATATTGAAATTCCATCAAACACCCTCAGTCGAAATCCAGTTTTTTTTTAGATTACTTACACATATATTTTGTAAAGATCAGTACCGGTTTCACGCGCCCCGAGCATTTCCAACTAATGCTCGCAATAAATATGTGAAATTTACATGGGAAATGTGATTTTTATTTCAAGTAAAACCTGTCAACCAAAAAGTGATGTCAAATGAATATAAATAGGTAATCATCAAAAATAGTTGCATTAAGTCACGGACTGATAATTTGACAGATAATCCAAGATGGCCGCTCCGGCAGTTTTCCCTATTAATGAGATATCTATAAATATTATATATATAAGTAAATCAAGTAAGTTCTGACATAATTAACAATTTTACTGTTATAATTTGTAGTGTAATTAAGAAATAAAGAGGATCTATAAAACGTGAGTGTAGGGACATACGGGCGAAACCACAAAAATGGCTGTTTTGAGTTAAATATGGCATTGTCATGCTCAAATGCAGTTCTATAAGATATAAAAATATGAAACTTGAACGAAGAGCGGTTTACCAGATATTGTTCGGCTTTCCTACAAATCCGTAATAACAAAGTTTAACATTGAAAACTGTTTTGCCATTATTCTCGGTTCGTTGTTTTTGTAGTTTCGCCCGTATGTCCCTACACCCACGAAATATACAGGCACATACAGTGTGGGGCAGCTGCCATGAGCTAGGGAGGGCTCTCATTTAGAATATTCAAAGTGATAATAAATACATATTATCCTCAATTAAAGACCTCGTTTTACAAGTTTTCTTTCTTTTCAATTCTGATTACATTGAAATACTAAAGTCAAAATGTAATTTCAAAGAACAATAATTTTGAGACAAAGAATTAACGAAACTTAAATCTTCTTTGTGCAGACAATGAAAAGATTTTTTATACAAGGATCAAAACAAAATAACTGAAAAGTTTTACGTTTCGATACAAAGAGATTTTCAAAAGTATTTATTCAGGAAAATCATTGAAATATCTTGCTAAACAAAAACCTTTTTATACCGACACAAACATAATATATTTATTATATTTTTCTTAACGAAATATATCCATTTAAAGTAAAATATCATTTTTATTTTCTCGTAGAAGGAGTAAACCATTTTTTTTCGTAAGTACAATAAGTATTATATATGTAACAGTGAAACTGTATTCTCAGTGAATATATATTCTTCTCCAAGCTGTAATTGAAATTAAATTTGACCGCCCAATCTTCAGTCCAATGTTTGTCTGTGTTTTTCTTTGGTTCCCATTTTTATGAATGGGACGACTACTTGCTGATTTTGTTTCATTGAAGCAAACTAAAATCTTAGGTCGGCAAATCATCGACTTGGGCCAATAATTTCAATGATCGTTACCAGTGAAATCATGTTGTCATACAAATCTATTACTTGATACATTTTCACTGAGAATACAGTTTCACTGTAACATATATATAGAAACGTGATCTTGGCCAGTATCATTGCGTGACACCAGCATGTTGGTATCATCATAAGTAGAAACGTGACACAGCAATTGGCAATATTAATACTACCAACATAACAGCTAAGTATGTTATAATGAAACAATAAAATAGAAAATAAATCGGATAAAAAGTTAACAGAAAATCATTTAAAAATAACACTGGGAATAAGTAAACTTGAGTCATATAGTATCAAAAGCAGAACTATCCGTTTTTCGACTTTTCGAGGAAAATATGAAAAACGTTGTTAGTTTAAACGTCATTAGTAGTATAGTTATTTGTTTGCTTTGTTTTGTTTCTATGACCCCTTCCTTGCTTCCCGTAAAAAAGAAAAATCCCAAACTCCATTTTGTAATTTTATCATTTTAAAACATTAGAATCAATCTTACTTCATTACTTAAGCAAACTTTGCGATAATAAGTCTGATGATGCGTCTGAAAGAGGCGAAACACGTGTCATAGTTAGTAGCACAATACCTGGAATAATCAAAGTTATTTTAAATTTTCCGCCGAATCCATCGAAAGATTTAGTTTGATTTTTATTTTTCAATTTTAAAAACAGACCATAACAGCCTGAATCTTAAAATTTGTAAAAATGGCCACATTTCAACATCACTGACGATAACTCATCACTGTGATTGATCTTTAGGAAGATTGACCAAACCGTTCAACTTTTGTTTCCAAAGTCGTGAACCGTTCTGATTTTGATACCAACCATCATTTTCTTTTACGTTTGTGTATCACACATGATTTTTATACAAATATTGTTTTTCTAGCCATACACTCTGACCAGATGAATAATGTGACCACATTTGTTCAGTTTCGAAAAATATGGGATTGTTCTACTTTGATAGTATACAACTTCATCAATTGCATTAGAATTAACTTAGATTGGTATAAATCCAATATAATAAGAAGAAATTGACGAATAATTCTGTTGATGGCGTGATACAGAAATAGCTAACAGATGACCATTAAAACTCTTTGAATCTACATAATAAATAAGGTAATCTTATCACACTTTTAAACTTCATTAAATTCGAAATTTTCATGCCCCCTGCTATTCTAAAACAATGGATTTTAATAAGTATTCATGCATAGTGGAACAATCCGAAAGAAGATGGCAAATCAGATATATATTATTACTAATACATATTATAACTATTACGTATATTTAGCCTTCAATACCCAAGTATTTTGCATGTAAGAATATTAAAAATATGACCTTTTTTGTTCTCAGATATAATATGTAAACAATATATCGACTAAAACTTAATTTTGATGACATTCGGTGTAAAAACCGTTCTTTACCCGCGAATTTGAAATCATAAAATGGCGGATGTCAGTTTTGATCAACGTTTACCAACACCATTTAATGTAGTGTTCCATTTACAAATTTCAAAAAAAAAGAACAAGTCTTTTGTTTTCCGTGAACGGTGTTGCCAGCATAACGACGATATTCAAAAAAAGAACGTGATTTGTGACAAAGGCGGACAGAGGTCTCTGGTGTTGTGAGATGTCCAGATTTTCACAGGACGTTCCGATGTGTCCCGTGACGTTGCCCCGGTGTGTCCCAAGTGCAGCCGCCGACAGCCGAGGAAGCTCGCGCCGCCATTTTGGATCAGTGTGGACTAGTGATCTGCAACAATAAACAATATTCAGGTTTATTGCAGATGACAAGGATAGATTTTGTTTTAGACAAAAAGGAAATCGGCTGTCGGCGACCACAGATATTACATGCTTGGTTATAATTATGATAGACAATTCGACACCTTACTTTGAAAAGGTTCTAACTGCCCTTGACACTGTTTTGAGATATGTGCGTTTGAAGTTTCGATTGATTAAAATTCACTTGTAACAATGAGCAAGTAAAAATGCTTCAAATTACTTATTTTAGCATATTGTTTCACAACTCTTGCTGAGAAATAATGATCTTAAAGATCTAATGATGAAAATAATGATGATAATCATAGAACTTTGTCAAATAAATTTAGTAAAAAAAGTGTGCAGATGCAGTGCAACCTCGGAATTCTGTTAACTCCGTTTTTAAACCATAGACATATTCATATATATGTATGTTATTCATACATATATGAAATTCATATACATGTGTATGTATATGATAGAATGCGGTAAATACAAGCTATTCCGACCAAAAGGTCATATTAGGCAAAACTTACAATTAGAACCTTTTCAGAGTAAGGTAACAAATTGGCAATGCCCTCGATAAGCGAAACCGGCGCTGATCGTTATCAGAATATAATATGTGGAAATAGTACTATATAAGGCAGGCATGCCCAAACCTTGGCCTGCGGGCCACATGTGGCCCAATTGAAGGCTGTCTGTGGCCCTTACGAGGATTTCAACTTTCGATAAATTTTGCATTTTGCTATTGGTAAAATATAGTTAAAAATCATAGCGAATTATCATATCATACAAGAATTTTATCAATAAAATATTTTTCTCTGTGATTCTATCAAAAATAAAAAATTGTAATATCAAAGTATTGAAACAGGTTGATACAAACTATTTACTGCACGTCAATTCAAGTTCATTCGTGCACTTGAAATGCCCGAAGATGCCGAAAGGAGAAACCCGGGTCACTAGCGACAAAATTCATGGAAAAGTACAAAGTTCAAGCGATTCAAATTTCAAATTTCAACCTTCAGTGAAAATCCTAAATTATAGAAGCTGAATAAATTTTAATTTAACTGTATTCAACTGAGGTTGTTCCAAATTTAAATAAAATATTCAACAATTTGAAGTCCACGTTTATATATTTGAATTTGGAACACTTTATTCTGTTGTTTAATTATTATGGCTTAAAATATTTATGTGTGGACCACCAGAGAAATGATTTCAATTGGGCATCCCTGAAAAAACGTGTTTTATTTATTCAAATAATACCTCTCCACCAACACAAATGACAGTTAACACATTAAAAGTGGTACTAATCAATTTTGTATATGATTAGATAATTTTAAGGAAAAATTAACAATATATTTAGATATTAAAAGAACACCTCATCGTCAGAGCTATGCATAAATGAATATTTTATCTCAGATATAATATAAATCATATATGTGCATTAGAGACTCGAATTCGAGTATCGAGTACTCGATACTCGAGTATACTCGTCCATTTTTCAAGTACTCGATACTCGAGTATTTTGAAAAATACTCGAGTAATACTCGTTTTAGTAATAAGTTTTTTCTTCTGCGAGAATTATATAAACAAAACTTCAAATTAATTTAAAATTTGAGTCGTTTAATTCTCTGTTATTGTTAAAATATATGTAGTATAAATTGAAATAAATGTATAAATGATATTCAATAAGTTTCTTTATTTATTTATCATCTATTTATATACAAAAATTCGAATTAAAAATATATATTTTTGTATATCTCTAACTACTCGAGTATACTCGAGTACTCGAGTATTTTGAAATTTTACTACTTGATACTCGAGTAGTTGATATGTCGAGTAATTGGAGTCTCTAGTGTGCATGCACGCAATCAATTTTAATTAATACAAAATTAAAACTGATAACTTTATTATTCCATTGGATATGTTACTAGTAGCAACAAAGTTATCAAGGTTGATAAATTGATGTAAAATAATTTAAATAATAATTGATTTGAATTGGCATTTGCTTGGTAGAACTCCATTATAATACGGTGAAATAAATAGCAATGTATTTAAATTCTACAGAAATTATTTTATATATTTGTTGATAGCTATTTCGGCTTGTCAGTAACTAATTCAAGTTTTGGTCAGTTAAATATATAAATGGTCAGTTAAAAATCAAAATGGTCAGTTAATATTATAAACGGTCAGTTGTCATTGTATCAGTGTGAATGTGGTCAGTTATTAAATAAAACCGTCAGTAATATATTTTAATGGTTAGTTATTTATTAAAAATGGTTAGTATGGTTAAAAATGGTTAAAAATGGTTAAAAATTTAAATAGTCAGCTATTTTTAAAAAATGATAAGTTTTAGTTTGACAGCTTGTGAATTTTATCAAATATGGTCGTAATTGGCAATTTTATGACATGTTGTTTTAATTTTAACTGACCATTTATTATTTTAACTGACCATTTAATATTTTTAACTGACCGTTTTAAGTATTTATTACTGATCGTTTTAAGTATTTATAACTAACCATTTATCGAATTAGAAACTGACCAAATAATTAGTAGTCGAAAAAATATCTCAAATACCCATTAATAAGATCTCAGGTTTATCGATTCTGTTCGAAGGCATGGGTATTTGTGTTATCTAAAAACCCACCCATCCGATCACATAAGTGAAACAAATCGAGAGCGACTAGCTAACCATTGGTCTTATCCCTAGCTTTATCCCATTACTCTCATCGAACTGAAGAGACGTTGAACAACTGAGTAACAACCAGTTTTCGATGCTGAGAATACCTCCACTAGGACTCCATACGCTCCACTTTGGCAGCGGATGTAATATATGTTTATAATCGAATAGCTAAACACAGCCTAATAAAGTGTTAAACGAAAACCGATTAAAACTAAATTATATTTTGAGGTTAACAGTTTTTTTTCTGTGGCAATAATTTGTATGGCTATCAAGAGAGGTAATTTATGGCCGCACGTAAAAAGATCAAACAAAAAAAAAATGTATCGCGAATTAAATTAGGGATCGTAAAACAACTGTAAATTTTTTTATCGTTTCGAAGCAGTATCCTATCGTTGTGCCATTTATTCAATGCTATGACATTCATTATAATTTTAGTTTTGGCGCACTAAAATTGTTAGTGCCAGTTATTAAAATATAACAATCATTGTGTGAAATGCGAAACTAGTCAAGGCGCAACTTTCAACAATAGTTAAACTCTTTAACTTGTCTCCTGAGGGCCATTTGAATTGTTTTCATAATTTTTCCATATGAGGGGTATAAAAGCAAAACTGCCAATATTAACCAAGGCAAAATGTTCAGCAATCGAAAAAAACGATTATAATGTTCCTTTTACACGTTTTTTGAGTGTTTTTTTATTTATATATGTGAAAATATTTACCATCACAGCTTATGCCAATGCGCTAAGTATTTTTAATTATGAAAGTCATACGAGATAAACAACTCAACGAAAAATTACACACACCCAGTCCAAGATATTTTTTTTTAACTGAACAAATTTGACCATGCCAGGAATTGAACCCGGGCCCATCTGATCGCTAAGGCAAAGTCTTGTCACTTGACCACAGGGACCAACTTAGAGTTTTTCTTTGATTGGCAATTCCAAAGAAAGCAATTTTAATTTTTTTACTGCAAAAAACAATGATTCTTTCGATAGTGGATGTTTTGCAACTCATTCTTAAGTTTTGTTATTGAATGTTTATAGTTATGGGGGATTTTTACTTGAGCATGCAGTCTTAACCGTTTCAAGTCCAAAACTACAAAATAAAATTGGTCAATTTGGATAATTTGCAAAGCGAACACAAAATGTTTGTATGGTGTACGGTGGCCATTATAGATTTGCGGTAGGGTTTACTGACACATGATTGGTGCGAATAGATTTTGGCGCTCTTGAACTTCAAATATAGTGTAAGAGTGGCGGTTATGCTTTTGATCACCATTTTCGATGTCGATTTTAAATGGTCTCCAGGCGATTTCTCTTTGGCTTAAATTTTGTAAGAAAAGGAACGGATCATTGATCAATCATTATCTCAAAAATGTGTATAGTGGCGGTTTTGCTTTTATATCCCCCAAGTATCAAACACGAGTAAATGCGTCGTGTTACCGTTTTGTTAATACATGCATACAGAAAAACGTAGAAATAACTGATTTCGTTAAATCGAAATTCGTATTCATCGGACAACTTTCCGGTCAAATTTGATAATTATTGAAACATCCTGTTGTTGGTATTCATGGTTCAATTCAAGCCGTCGCTCTTGCAGTAGATTTATTTTTACACAATATGTAAGTTATAACGCTATTTATCAATACAATAGTAGGACAATCGACTCAGACGTTTTTCGGGGGTATTACTAGTGGCGGACAGTGGATAAATTATCTGGGGGTGCTGCGTTGATTAAAAATAAAAATTATATTTTACTACTTCCATCAAAATTATTAAAATTAAATTGTAATGAATCAAATTGTAAAAAACAGATTCCAATGATTGGAATATATGAACCTCTATATGCGTCTCTTATTCACCCCGTTTTACAATACCTATTGACAAAAAAAGCATGATTTAAATTAATTTTCGTGCAATAAAAGAGAAAAAATAAGAATGCACAGGCATCGAACTGAAACACGTTTGGTTCAATTTTGGCCAATCATTTAGTTGGTTTGGCTTTTTCATTCGAGAGATAGTATTAAAGTCACAGTAAAGAAACTTACTTAACCATAATGATTACATTGGATACTTCGTAAAGTTGTGCTATCGTTCAATCCTAGTTTTTGTCTGTATTTACCCCGTTTGACGGTACATCGCTTTTAAACTTATAACTGTGACTTTTCACTAATATCCGCGGGTAAGATTAAAAAGGTTTAAAAATAACTGCATTCGCTATCAACTCGCACTCCCATTAACCCCAATCCCTAATAACTTTTGAATCAATCAAGAGTATTGCGTACGTTACCCGCAGGAACAATAAACTATTGTTTTATTATAACCATAGTCAATAATCAGACTCCAACACACATAATGTAATTCATTTACAATGTATATTATCAGCAGAATAACCGGCAATCAACTCGCACCCCCATTAACCCCAATCCCTAACAAATTTTGAATCAATCAAGAGTATTGCGTAAGTTACCCGCAGGAACAATAAACTATTGTTTTATTATAACCATAGTCAATAATCAGACTCCAACACACATAATGTAATTCATTTACAATGTATATTATCAGCAGAATAACCGGCAATCAACTCGCACTCCCATTAACCCCAATCCCTAATAACTTTTGAATCAATCAAGAGTATTGCGTAAGTTACCCGCAGGAACAATAAACTATTGTTTTATTATAACCATAGTCAATAATCAGACTCCAACACACATAATGTAATTCATTTACAATGTATATTATCAGCAGAATAACCGGCAATCAACTCGCACCCCCATTGACCCCAATCCCCAATAACTTTTGAATCAATCAAGAATATTGCGTACGTTACCCGCAGGAACAATAAATTATTGTTTTATTATAAACTAGGGTCAATAATCAGACTCCAACACACATAATGGTATTCATTTATAATTTATATTATCAGTAGAATTACCCGTGCGGAAATAAACAAGAGATTAAAAATAAACTTCTGTGACGCCTATGGATTGTCTCTTTCATTTCGAATCGGAATTATCATTCTATATATGTAGGTACTATTAGGCCCGCCGACGTCAATTTAGAGTAATTTGTTTTGTCTGAAGTAAGTTTATTTACAATTAGATACGTAATAATTTTATCAATGTATAAGTGAAGTCGCAGAAAAGCCAAGTTCTTGTGAACAACGAGAAATAAGCTGCCTTGGATTTTCTTGTACACTTTCACACACAGCAGCAATGTTTTCACCAGATATTGTATTTTGATGACGTACAGGTAGGTGTGGGCCGATTATTTACCAAACTGGTTGACTCAAATTTGGCCACTAAACAATGAATAATCTACTCAGCAGGACAAAGTAACATATTTTGAGCGTCCCTATTGAAATACCCTTTATTATGGAGCTCCAAGTCACTATACGCCATCGACAAATGCACACGCTGAATTGTGGAAAGAGTTCAAATTTTGACATTAGAGTTTTTTTCGTTTGATTTTCAGGTTTAACCAGTAATCAATATTGTCTATTTTTAACAGCTGAAAATTATCTTTTCACTTTCTTGAATGGCGACGATATGGCTTTCTGATTTATTTGTTAAAAATGGAATAGTAATCTTATATATAAAACCGAAACGGGGGATGTATGTCTGTAATTCCCTTTTGCATTGTTGTTGCAAGCTCAAACAAACGAATTGATTTCGCTCGCGATGGTTTCGACGGTAAATTTGTTTCGTTATCAATGTGTGTGTAGAGACTCCAATTACTCGAGTATCGAGTAGTACATATATAAAACCGAAACGGCGTATGTATGTCTGTGGGTCTGTAATTCCCTTTTGCATTGTTGGTCATTAAGTTGCCATAAAAACGAATATGAAAGAAAA
Source organism: Himalopsyche kuldschensis (assembly GCA_028554975.1). NCBI lineage: Eukaryota > Metazoa > Arthropoda > Insecta > Trichoptera > Rhyacophilidae > Himalopsyche > Himalopsyche kuldschensis. Next base: position 1,160,941 of record JAHFWI010000064.1, on the reverse strand, counting down.
TATGTTTGATTTTTTTATCGGCGAAGACATTTAGTCAAAATGTAATAAATTAGTCTTCTACTGAACTTTTCCCGGCTTTTATTAATATAATAATGTTTTTATTTACGTGAAGGTATTATTTGACATTTCTTTGACAGCAAATTAGATTTTTTCCTTGAATTTGGACATTTTAATGGGCGAGAATGGGGCTGTCAATATATGAAAGGGGCTGTGAAATGTCAATGCCAGTCTGAAATTTTCATTTTAATTCCATTTAAATTGACCTAGACTCAACTTGGCCCGTCTGAATTTACGCGCCGAGCTGAACATAACCCCAAACTGGTCCGAGCGAAGCCGGGTTCCAATACTAGTAATCTAATAATTAATAGTTTCAACTCTTAAGCCAAGTCTAGCTTGACATCATATATGTATGAATGTAGGTAACGCGCAACTCGTATGTCCTGAGCAGGGCTGTGGAGTCGGTGAAAAAAATCCGACTCCGACTCCGACTCCAGCATTTACCAAAACCACGACTCCGACTAAAAAAATGTTAATATCGTCACCTTTTGTCATGATCTGTGTCACTATCGATCAGGGACCTCCGTTCAAATTCACTCGTTCACCTGAAGTGCCTGACGATGCTGAAATTACAAACCAGGGACGTTACCAAAACTCATGGAAAATAACGAAATTCGATGAAGATGAAGATAAAGATTCGTTGAAACTGTGGCGATATAATTTTAAAAAAAAATCATGCTACTATTTCCACGTGTATTCGGTAAAATCGAGAGCATTTTCTTGCGAGCTCACGTGAAGTGAAACCATTTCCGATATTTATAAAATATTAAATGTGGAGAAGAACAAAATTATTTATTTTTTATTAGAAAATATCAGGGCTGTGGAGTCGGTAAAAAAAAGCCCGACTCCGATTCCAGCATTTACCAAAACCACGACTCCGATTCCGACATTGACCAAAAATACGACTCCGACCAATAAAAGGTTAATATCGTCACTTTTTTTCCCTAAATTTCTTATTTATGTGTATTCAATTAAATATCAACCCTGTCAATGCGGCCAAAAAACAAATTTGACATATTAAATGCAAAAATAAAACGTTCAAACTTTTCAAAATTTCCGACTCCGAGTACGACTCCGTCCAAAAAGCTCAGACTCCGACTCCACAGCCCTGGTCCTGAGTCCTGCTCGACTTGGTTGGAAAATTAAATTTTATTCAAATTTAATTATATTTTTTCAAAACCGTATTTATTAAATTGCGTGCCTAAGTTAAAGTTTGGGTACTTCGTTGTTTTATGCCATGCAGCTAAACACGAAAAAATATCACTGAACCTAAAGGTTGCCTGTCGCTGCACCCTCATAAACATGGGGCGGGAGGCGTCACTTGACGATTTTTGAATTAAAAACAAAGAATTCATTCCTTGCAACCAGTTGCATGAGAACACCTAAAGCATGTAAAACTATTAAAAAAAATCGGGGAAGTGCGCGACGTAATATTATTCCGCGGGAGATTATGTGTAGTAATGGACATTTAATGACGCCTTCATTTGAGGTCAGGACACGCTGGGTTTGCAAAGTGTTCTTTGCTGATGGTTGCTGAGTAGGTAGCGGTTCCTGGAGTGCATACTCTGAGATCAGTGCTCATTTTTTACACTTACTATAATTTTATAAACCCCGATACACTTGCAAACACCCAGCAAGTAGAGAGAATGTGGGGATCAGCAAGAAGAGATTTATGTGGTAATTTATTGTTATCAGAAGGCATTGCTGAATTTTGGCAGTTTATCGAGCGTCAACAACACGATGATTGAGAAGCGCTGGCTGCTAGGGGCAAGGCGTAAGATTAAATTATCTGGAACACATTAAAAAATACACGTATACACACATACAAGTATTCGGCCATTAATTTGATGATTTATGTGTCGTTTCATATGGATAGCGAAGGTTTAGGCAACCTTTAGGTTCAGTGATATTTTTTCGTGTTTTGCTGCCTGGCATAAAACAACGAAGTACCAAAGTTTGTAACATGTCATAATGTAGTATTTTTTTCGGCATTGCACTTTACAATACTAATAAATACCCTGAGATATTAATCAATTCCTCAAATCTATTGAGGAGTTGCTGGAAGGAAAAAAATAATATATTGAGGAGTGCAAGGGGTTAAGGCTTAGTCCAAAGATAATGATTTTAATTTTGATTTAACGTAATTTTGACACATAACGTAACATGAACATGCTATTTTGTTTGAATCGTTTGAGTATTGTACCATTCCATGAGTTTTGTCGCTAACGACCCAGGTTCGCATTTCGATAGGTATTTCAAGTGCAAGAATGTTCTTGAACTGACGCGTAGTAATCAGTTTGTACCGATGAACATTTCAAGAAAAATGGAGTGTTGTATATTTTGTTTAACCCTCCCTGCACGATGATATGTATTTACTACAACTCGACTCTAATAATGAGAATATTTCTATTAAATATAATAGATACTGATCTGAGAATTTTTGTATTCCTCAGTGATGTTATTAAGTATTAAATAAAATTACAGTTATGTATGGTTATTCATTTTCAGCGATGGAAATAAATAATTAGTGGAAGAATCGGGCAAAGAATCACCCATACACACAAACGTGTGCACGAGTCGCAGTAAGTACTCTTGCAGGTGTTCAGCCCCGGCGCGAAAGCGCATGCGTAGAAGTGATGGACTTCGAACTATGCAAACATTTTGTCAGTACGAATTCGACTGCCGACGGGTGACCACGTCGGAGCGGCAGCTAATTGCGATTTTTTTTCTTCTTTTCTTACACTTAGATTACAAAAATTGTTATATTTCAACTTCAACCATAGTCAATCAAAGCAATGTTTAGAAATATTCACATTTTTCCGGTTTTTAAATAACTTTTTCATATGGTGTAGTAAATACATATCACCGGAGCTCGCGGAAGTTTTTAGCACAGTATGGGGAGGGTTAACACAAAAAGAAGCTATGACAAAAACCACGTTATTTTTTTTTGTATAATTGGGGATAATCGAGCAGGAAAATTTGATTATTTACTCAGAAATCAGTGTTAAAATTAGAAAACCAGCTTTAGTTTTTAAATATAATATTTTTTTATGTGTATATTTATTTCCGTTCCGTAGTGTAGTGTTCTACGCCATGGACGGACCGGCCATGTTCGAGTACCGGTACGATTATTTCAGTCTTTGAATCTGTCACGCTGCATCTTAGGTGGGCGAAGCGATCCGGCGCGCTTTGAAAGCGGCAGAGTTTTAAAATATCAAACGGTCCTCGCCCATGCAAGTGTCATATGTGGGCGAAGCGATCCGACAGGACGGCATATGTCGTAAGTCGCCTCAAGTGCCTGACTCATGGCGTACGCGAATCGCTTGAAAATATCAAACGGTCCAAGCTCACCAGGGCGTTAATTGCGTCTGGCCGAGCGATGGCACATAAGACCTTCGATCAACTACGTTTTAAATTGACTGGATTCGCCTAAATTCGCTTGCCGGTTCGCGTCGCTTACCTAAGACACGGGGCTATGCACAAAAGCAATGAGCGTTTGTGTTGTTAAAAATCCATACTCACCCTTCCAATCCTACAAAGAAGTGCGTAGCGAGGGCGATTGCTTATCACTAGTCCTGACCTATTCCTCGTATTCTTTCGATCCCAACTCTCTTCGAAAAAGAGAGGTTGAGCAAGTGAGTATCAAAGTAGTTCTCGCAGTAAAATCATGCTGAGATAAGTTTGTGAACCCTCGCCCTAACGGGTCAAATTATTGCATTTACGTGAAAATTAGACTACGATGATGTAAAACAAATTTTATATGGATTCAGATAACATTTCACATCAATTGATTGGGTAGGCATTTACTTGGTAGAACTCCATTATAATACGGAAAGAAAAATAACAATGTATTTTAGTTCTACATAAATTATTTTATACATTTGTTGATACATAGCTATTTCGGCTTACGCCTTCGTCAGAACTATTCGTACCGGGACATCTATAGTTCTGACGAAGGCGTAAGCCGAAATAGCTATCAACAAATATATAAAATAATTTATGTAGAACTAAAATACATTGTTATTTTTCTTCCGTATTTCACATCAATTTTACTCATATCAATATTTATGCTGAGACGACCTCAATCTCGGCCCTCTCGGAAAGAGGGAGACAGCCTCTCTGTCGGTCCTTCTCGGACAAAAAGAGAAAAAAAAAAAAAAGGAGACCATAGACGGGGAGAAGGAGAGTAAGGCGCTCTTAGTGAAAGATGATCTCAAAGGGTACAATGCAAGTATAGTTGCACCTATACAATTTATTTAAGCAAACACTTTATATAACACAATTACACGAATTTAAATTATTACGACGATTACACAGTTACATTACGTTTATAGAATTTAGTTTAAGGGTTGCAAATTACGTGCGACTACCTTCTCGCCTTTACAAAGGCAATACCAGGAATTACCGGGTTACAGATACGATCAGTGAGTTGAAAGGCGGTCTGAGGAGCTTATTATGGAGAGAAATCTCGATCCTTGCATAAGCCTTACCCAACAGACGTACAATCGACTTCCACCTTTCGCACTGTAACTTAAACTGATTTAAGATGAAAAATTCCGGGGTTGTCATAGCGAATGCGACGGTTCGGAGCGGCTCGCAGCCTCTTTGTTATGAAAGGTGGCCATGCATCCGGCCTACAGACGCCTCGCTGTACCATTTTTTTTGGTCAGCGGATTCTGCGTGCAATACTACGTATCTCACGCAGCCCGGGTGTGACAGAGACTGGACGTTTTTAGAGTGAGATGTCCGCAGATCCAATCCGGAGACGTCGCCCTCAAATGTCATGTTTACAAATTTAAGAATTTTCCTATTCTAAATCGCTATAGATTTCAAGATAGGGAATTATAATACTGAATTTACTTCCTGATATTGTCTTAAACTCATAGACTGAGGTGAAATATAGACCGTTCGAGAGAGTGCTGATATCCTAAAATACAAGGAGGTGTCAATGCTAATGAATAATTTAGAATGTAAACAATATGGTAAACTCTCCCATTATACATATAAGTAGGCCGTAGCAAATAGTTTTAAAGCGATTCCATTCACGCAATGGTTCACTTTGAAAGATATAATTATTAAAAGGGGAATAATTATTGGAGTAATCACATCGTAAAATCAAAATAATGTACACCTACAGAATAATTGCTTTTGTAAGCATGTTATTCATCAATATTCGATTCATCATACATATTTCCTACTATATTTGTGGGTACAAGCAACGTAAATATTGAGAAGAATTGGGTATTTTAAACAACAAAGTCTTAATCACACTATGTTAGACGGATTTTGGGGACGGAGTAAAAGAAACATGGTACTTTTACCGGAAAAGAGTCTCAAAGCGTTATGTGGGTGCGGTTATGTGTCCAATATTTATATTATTTCATGTTTCAAACAGACTTTTAATACGGATTTAGTCCATAATTATTTCTACAACACGGAATACACGACTATTATTAGGATTATTGCGAACGATCTTATTATTTGACTCAATCAATGATAATAAGACCTAAACGCGTGCATTCTAATGCAGTCCAATCTCTCAAAATGTTGAAAACGACGTTACTTTAGAAAGAAAAACAATGGCCGTTTCAAAAATCGTTAACACGTGCGCCCGCCGATAAGGGATTATTTATCGCCTTACGAACTTTTTATGAAGCACTGCATTGTCGGAATAAAGTAAGAGATAAGAGAAATTGAAATAACTCTACATTGCATCGCTATAGATTGCAATATAGATTATTATAAGAATGAATTTATTTCTGATATCGACTTAAACTCAAAGACTGTGTTTTCACTGCAATTGTGTTCTGATGACCCATAAACAATGTAATCTAATTTGTGTAGAATAAACTATTTTAACCTAACAAAGTTTTAATCAGAGAATCGATTGAAATCCTTGTCAGAGATACCTTTGTTCCCACCCTGTCCTTAAGTCCCGTCACAGAACGCCTTGGAAGGATGATGTCTGTTACTGTCAGATTGAGGAAGAAACCCTGGTCGTCTCATTATATACTCACTTTCTTGTGCATAGTTCCACTAAACATTAAACTTTTGCACTCCTCAATACAGTCAAACCTCCCATAACTCTACCAGTATAACACACTGGCCGAAAATATTCGCCGCAAATCCCCCTAAGCACGGTCGCATTCCATTGACATACACTCGCATACACTCAATCAACACGTGCCAGACAATACACGCACAGCGACTGTGTGCAGCATTTTGCGAGCGTTATGCATTTTATCACCTAGCAACCAAACATCTACGTAAATATTTCATTCATATATTTTTTTTGCAAAACTAATATATAATGAGTTCACACCCCCGTTTACACTACTTCATATAACACGGTCCCGACAATAGTGTTAACGGGGGTTTTACTGTATATTATGTTTTTCCTTCCAGCAACTCCACAATAGATTTGAATAATTGATTCATATCACAGGGTTTGCGTATTTATTAGCATGGTAAAACGAAATATGTATCGAAAAATATACCACATTATTTATTATGACATGTTACAAACTTTAAATAAGGCACACAATCCAATAAATACGGTTTTTGAAATGAGGATAATTAAAAAATAATTTTCCAACCAAGTTTTTCGAACTAAGACGAGCCAGAATCGACATAGGAGCAGCTTAGTTTTCGTTAAAATTTTTTACACCTTAGCCGCAGCGGTCACCAAACTACGACCCCCTAAAAATTATCATCCGGCCTCCCTAAAAATCTTGAATTTTTGTATAAATTATTTATATAGAAAATATTAATTTACAAAGAAATTTAAGATTTTATTGTGATTTTACAATACTACATGTGTTTCAATTTATCAATTGGGATAAGCATAAAGTAAGCATAATGATTATTTAATCATATAAATTAATATTCTAACTGGATTCCAACACGAATTTATTTGGCGACCGGCCTGTCATATGTTTAAAAATTTCAATCCAGCCGGTTTTTCAAAAAGTCTGGTGACCCCTGCCATAGCGTAATAGTGTTGTGCCTGTTTTAAATTATTTTAGGCCATATATGGCGTCCAAGGCTGCCATGATTAAAAATTGTGGTTAGCAAATATATTTTCAAACATCTGTTAAAATATACGTGCGTTTGGATAGCCAATTAATTCTTATCAATTACATTCTGATATATTATAATTCAGGGGTCACCAGACTTTTTGAGAAACGGGCCGGATGACAAATAAATATTTGTTGGAATCCAATTAGAATATTAATTTATATGTTTTAATATAATTATATAATGTAAACAGATGTAATTTATAATAGAAAATATTTATTATGGTTTATGAGTTCATACGCTGCCGTGCCTTATAGGTAAAAATTGATAAATTGATATAATAAGTTGTGAATTCAAAACCAAATCATGAAATTAAAAAAAGATTCAAAAATCGAGAATTTTTGAAGGGCTGGATGAAAATATTCCGCGGGCCGCAGTTTGGTGACCGTTGCATTATATCATCGTCGTACTAGAAAAATTTGACCTAACCTAACTGCTAAATATTCAATAAATACATAAATAATATGGTTGATAACTATTTCGGCTTACACCATCGTCAGAACTATGTTTAAACCTACATTTACTATCTATATATACGTTTATCATTTTTTCTTGCTCATTGTTACTGGTGAATTTTATCTTTTGATTGAACTGTATGATCAATCCAAACAGGGTCAAAAGCAGCTGTTAGAACCTTTTCAAAGTTAGGTGCCGATATGATGCTAACAAACTTGCTTGGATGTACACTATCGTTTTACAAGTTCTCAGTACAAAAATACTTGAAAATCAATACTTTTATCAGGTGTTTAGCAGCCCAGCGGAAAATAATTAATTCTCATTCAACGTAGCATATTAATTAATACGCATCTGCTACATTCACCGAAGCAGTGCTTCTCAACCAGAAGGTGTGACAACTCCCCTTTTCAATGACTTCAAAAAACCTTGTATTTATTTAATAGAGGATAACAACTGAAGTTGCTTTATGGAATATCATATTTGAATCGTTTGATTGTTGTACCTTTCCATGCGGTTTTATCGCTAACGGCCCGGGCTTCATCTTTCGACATCTTCTTTGACGAGGAATAGAGGAATGTGGTTAAATTGGATAATATCACAGACTTTGCGTATTTATTAGCATGGTAAAATAAAAGGTACTTCGTTGTTTTATGCCAGGCGGCTAAACACGAAAAAATATCACTGAACCTAAAGGTTGCCTAAACCTTCGCTATCCATATGAAACGACACATAAATCATCAAATTAATGGCCGAATACTTGTATGTGTGTATACGTGTATTTTTTAATGTATTCCAGATAATTTAATCTTACGCCTTGCCCTTAGCAGCCAGCGCTTCTCAATCATCGTGATGTTGACGCTCTATAAACTGCCAAAATTCAGCAATACCTTCTGATAACAATAAGTTACCACATAAATCTCTTCTGGCTGATCCCCACATTCTCTCTACTTGCTGGGTGTTTGCAAGTGTATCGGGGTTTATTAAATTATAGTAAGTGTAAAAAATGAGCACTGATCTCCGAGTATGCACTCCAGGAACCGCTACCTACTCAGCAACCATCAGCAAAGAACACTTGGCAAACCCAGCGTGTCCTGACCTCAAATGAAGGCGTCATTAAATGTCCATTACTACACATAATCTCCCGCGGTATAATATTACGTCGCGCACTTCCCCGATTTTTTTTTATAGTTTTACATGCTTTGGGTGTTCTTATGCAACTGGCTGCAAGGATTGAATTCTTTTTTTTTATTTCAAAAATCGTCAAGTGACGCCTCCCGTCCCATGTTTATGAGGGTGCAGCGACAGGCAACCTTAAGGTTCAGTGATATTTTTTCATGTTTAGCCGCCTGGCATAAAACAACGAAGTACCAAATAAAATACCGAAAAATATGTAACAAAGTTTAACTAAAGCGCACAATCCAATAAATACGGTAAAGTTAAGAATTACTTTTAAGGTGTTCACTGTTCACTTGATGGAATGGCATTATAATAAACATCACATCAAATTTATTGGATCAGGACCGGTTTCGCTCATGGCGAGCATTGTCAACTGAACTTAAACTTTAGTTAAAAATTAATAATGTTCCATTCATGTTTTACAATGTCGAGCAGGACTAGACATAGGACGTGCTCATTATCTATATGGTGTCAAGCAAGACATTTGGCCAAGTTTGGCCGATATAACTAGCTTCACAGGAATCACATTAACGCTTAGCACTCTTTAGGCCAATGCATCTGGCCGGGAAGATTCTATTCGCTGTGTCCGTGGGCCAACACGTCAGGCCGAGCGTAGGTATAAGTTTACTGACAGATTTCTCATGCATGCAAGTAAATTCTACAAAATTTTATTTTCGATAAAAACAGTGAAACATTGCAACATGCTGGATTAACCAAAATTTTATAATTTAAATCAACCGTTCCCTTTGATATCTTCTCAGAAAATATGTGCACTATTTTAGTTGTTGAAAAAATTTTTCATGTTCAAATATTTTTGTGACAGTCAGTCGTGATCTTGTGTTAATGGCGGTTTTCTAAGGCCAACTCCCACATATTGCTACCATATTTTTTCGTATTGTGGAACGATTATATTTCGATATATTACTATAAATACCGACCGCTATGGTCTAACTATTCCAATGATAGCCTCGTTGGTAAAAAAGGTCTTAGTTTAGCAGTATGAAATGCTCTTCGATTGAAAAATCAATTTATGAGACTGCCCATACTGGAATTTAAGCGAATTAGACCTCGGTTAATATTAACTCAGTGACAAATATTGATAGCTTCGTATTCCACTGAATATAGGAGTTGTAGGGCTGTGGAGTCGGTACAAAAATGTCCGACTCCGACTCCAGCATTTACTAAAACCACGACTCCGACTCTGACTAAAAAAAGGTTAATATCGTCACTTTTTTCCCCTAATTTTCCTAATTATGTGTATTCAATTAAATATCAACCCTATCAATGCGGCCAAAAGCCAAATTTGACATATTAATTAGTAATATAAAAAGTTCAAACTTTTCAAAATTTCCGACTCCGAGTACGACTCCGGCCAAAACGCCGCGACGACTCCGACTCCACAGCCCTGGTTGTAGGATTTAGCGCTGTTTTGCTACGGAAAATTAGCGTAGCGGGTGTTGGCGGGTAAAGCCATTGGCGGATCTAAGGATAGATAGATAGCCCCCTCTTGAAGACAATTTATTTCATTCAAAATATCATAAGATTAATTTCCAAATGATTTTTATTTAAATAAATATGTTTTAGTTCTCTTTTTTCTACGACCCTTTGGCTTGACAGCTATATATATATACAATATAATATAAACAACATGAGATAAATTCATAATTGTATCCTAATTGTGAGGTTTTGTTATGAATATTATTAAGTAACTGACAATCAGCGTTGCCTTCGCTGAAAGGAGTTTTTCCACATTACGACGCATGAAAACCTGGCTAAGTAATCGTATGAGTTCGGAAAGACTATAGGGTTTGGTTTTGTTACTTATCCACTGGAAAATGGATATTTAGCCTAACTATTTTTTGGGCCCGATTTGCAACGTCAAAAAAAGAAAAATTCACTACCATGTTTATTTTCAAAATGAATGTCCACCCCATGGGACAATTTCTGAATCCCCCACTGGGTACAGCTTTAAGTATTATTAAAAATTAGCAAATTATGAACTCAAAATACATGAATGCGGATGGTGCTGTTACTGCAGTTAGCCCACTTTTTTAAAAAATGTCCACAGCAAGGTATTCAGCATCGCCATTTGGCGCCTAAATACACAGTCAACAAACGATTAAGTGTTTACATTCAAGAATAAAGAAATAAATATTGACTGAGCATACTTCGGTTTGGCAATCTTTTATCAGTGGCAAGATTTTAAGCTTTCGCGGTTTGTTTGTCGGATACAAAGATGGCGGACATCAAGCGACACAAATCCTCAAAGAGAAATTGTATACTTCAAAAGAATTTCTTATCCCCAGAAGTATGCATTGGGTTTTATTCTCTGGTTTCCTTTCAATGCGTATAAATCTTTCACTTTTAACCTTTTAAAGCCCTGCCGTCCAGTTTGAACCAGTAATTATGGTGCACTTTGCTATCGGATAACACAGATTTATGATAATAGTTTTCAACATATGAATATTAGCTTTCATAAATAATGTCTTTGAGGTTTCGTTAAATATTTTTGCCATAATGAGGAATATAAACATCTGCGTTACAAGGCTGTCTCTTGGGCAGTGACGGAAGATTCAACTATTTTTCCGTACTACGGAAGAGAAACAGTTGGTATTGCGAACATCTGAATTTAAAGTCCATGCTATAGAAGTGTTTTAAAATCCAATGAATAGGAAAGAACTGTTGCAAAAATGGTTGAATCTTCCATTGCACCCTCCAACACCCCGTCACCAGCTGTCACTGCTCTTGGGATATGCGTTGTGTTATAAAAAAATTCAAGTAACTGATATGCGTCAAGCCAGCTTATTAACGAACGTGAATGTGAGATAATACTATAATGCAATATAATTGCGGGAACCCTAATTTTGCCTCAAATAAATCGTTTTACACCGCCGATATATACTACAATCTGGTTGTGTTGAGATTTAAACTGAAAGTGTTAAGTTGAAGTAAAATATTCAAACTTTTCCACGTGTAATAAAATCACCCGCAGAAAGCGATTTCAAATAAAATGAATTCTGTGTCGAGGTTTTTACACAACACATTAAAAAAGTTTATGGTCACTATCGATGTATTTTTATTTGCATGTTAGTTTACGTGCAAGGATTTTAAAGTACACTACACGAGCAGTGACGGCTGGTGACGGGGTGTTGGGGGGTGCAATGGAAGATTCAACCATTTTTGCAAGAGTTCTTTCCTATTCATTGGATTTTAAAACACTTCTATAGCATGGACTTTCAATTCAGATGTTCGCAATACCAACTGTTTCTCTTCCGTAGTACGGAAAAATAGTTGAATCTTCCTTTTGCACCCCCCAGAACCCCGTCACCAGCCGTCATTGTACACGAGTATCTCTCAGTCAAATACGGAATACAATTATCAAGATTATTTTCCTTTATTTATTTATGAGACGTATCACAAAATTTTTGCCAGACATTTTTTATTAGTACCGAAACTATATGTGGAGTCCGCGAAGCAGGCTCTAGTTTTCTGGCTATTTTCCTTGCTAAGATGGATACAGACTAAGTCAAGGTTGGGAACTCATAGACTAAGTCTTTGTTTCCTTTTCCAGCATGTAAGGTAGCTTAGTATTGAATTTATAATAGATTCTGTCAGCTGGGGGCTTTGTGGTTTGTCTTTTGCAGAGACTGCCAAGCTCCTTATGCAGGGCAGAATTTAAAAAAAGATGTCTTAAAAGCAACATTTTTATTTTGAATTCGTCAAATTTCCATTCATTTAATAGAACTATTGAAATACTTCACCGATTCAATAAAAAGGGTTTAGAAATGAATAGTTTATAGTTTTTAGAAATAAAAGTATCAACAGTACGGAAGCATTATTTAATGTTTCCTAAATTTATTTATTTCCTATTTGTTTAACCCTTCACAATTGATTGCATCTCATAATTTTGTAATGTTAACGTCAATAGTAGTATAATTATTGTTTGGTTTGTTTCTATTCTCCCCTCCTTGCTTCCCATAAAAAGGAAAACTCCAAAAATGTATTTTTGTAATTTAACATTTTTGAATATTAAAATCATTCATGCTTGATTACTCAAACAAACAATTAGGAACACAAAACGTGGAATAATCAGAGTTAATCTCAATTTTATATTAAAATGAACCGAATCCATCGAAACCGATTTATTAGCTATCATAATATGTCATTGCATTTAAAGTTGGTATGTTTCTGTAAAACAAAGTACAAAATCAACTGTGAACATTCCTTTTTATGGTTGGCTGGCAGAATATTGAAATACTTTATACAAAAGCATTTTGCAATGTATATTATTATGGCTATTTGCATTATCAACGATATAATAAAATCGGTCGTTGACACAGATTTCATATAACAACACTATCAGTGTTATTCAATTAAAAGTAAAAAAATTGAAAGAAATATACGAAGAACAATTTACAATACAAAAATCACTGGTATAAATCCCACAGAAAATACACGATGCACTAACAATTACAAAGGACACATAATAAACAAAATTTAAGTACATAATTTATTGTCATTTTGGGGTACTCCAAACATAACGTCACCTCACGAGGGGATGATATAGAATGTGTTTATTTACAAAAGAAGCGATTTAGGGGTTGTAAAATATAACGTCGCGATAACTAATGAAAATAGGATTAAAAATCAGAGCATTATCAACTGATCAGTTGATAATGCTCGCCATGAGCGAAACCGGTCCTGATGAAATAAATCTCATGTGGAAAAAGTACTAAAAATGTGTTATTATTTTTATTATAATGCCTTCCCACCAAGTATTGACAGTGAACACCTTAAAAGTGAAAATAGGATTATTATATTCGAGTTCAATGAATTTACTAAAAAGCACAAAGGTGGGCGTGGCTTAGTCGCATGTCAAATCATCGGCCGACACGCATTAAAACATCGAAATCTTATTATGCTAAGAACATTATTTTTGAGCAAAGACTTTCGAAGAGATTCGGAGTTCGTGTCTTTAGTTAGCTGCAATATGTTTTCTATCGATGGATTACAAATATTATTAAATGACTTTATTAAAAAGTGAAAAGCTGGGCGTGGCTTACAGTCTCATGTCAAATCATCGGCCAACGCGCATTAAAACTTTGTCATCTCGTATGTTTCGAATATTGTTTGTGAACAACGACAAGATATGGGGACGTAACTGAAAGCTGAAATAGTTGTTAAAGAATTTTCGGTCTTACCTTTCTTGAAGAGTGCTGCTGCCCAAGCCCACTGTCGTCATCTTCACAGTCACTGACAGACGGCGACAGGTCATTCTTCCCATCATCAAGATCAGCCACACTTAACAGACTCCCGCACGCTGTATTCTCATCAACATCCAACACACTCAATTGACTCCCACATCTACTATCCAGATTACTACACGAACTCCTCCCACTGGAAGGCGAGGCCGCCTCAACATGCTTTCTGAAGTACTCCAACTCCTCAGCGGTGATACCCGCGTGGATATCATCAGAATAATCACTCACGACTACGGAAGGCGTACGAACGACGCGAACCCGACCAACCTCGTCACCGTCCCAGCTCAAGGCGGACGGCCTCCTCGCAGTGGAGTTTTTCGCATCACCAGAAAACAGATCCGTCTCACCGGATTCTTCTTCAAAACTGCACTTCCTTTCCGTGTAAGGATACTCCACGTACTGAGCTTCAAGAATCATCTTGCTTCTAATATGATAACAGCAATGTTCTTCGCAGTAACTTCTTTTATCGTAAGGACTCAATTCATCAAAAGCGTTCTCTCCTCCACTGTCATATCCAGGAATTTCAGGACAAGTTTTGTTGTGTTTTTTCTCCTCATCTTCGTTCGGCGTAGAAGTTTGCAGTATCATACTGTCAATGTTTAGATTTGTGAGATTTGGAGTTTCGTCTAAGTCGACGGCCGAGTCCCTGCTCTTTGGTCTGTCGGGACGTTTGCTTGTGTCATCGTCGTCGCTGGAGAGGTCGTTGTTGGCTGGGGACGATACGCTGGACTGGGACTGCTTTTTCGGCGGGCGGAGCAGTCCCGCACTCATTCCGCCGGCGGGGTCTACCGCGGACTGAGCCGCGTTTTTGCTTTCGAGGCGCTCGTAGAACGAGCGGTGTCCGGCGGCCTTCTCGCGAAGCACTTGGCGCAGGTCGCACGGGGGGAACGAAACTGTCGGCGAGAGGAGCGGCGAGGGGGGAGGAGTGATCCCCCCGTGCCCCGCACCCGTCGATGATACCACACTCGACTTCTTCATGCTGAAAATGGAAATATTATCAATTAAATATCGTAATCGAGTAAACAATTATGTTGTGATATCGATACCTTACTTAGAAAAGGTTATAATTCATATTTTTGCCTAAAATTATCTTTTGGTCAGAAAAGCTTGTATTTACCTAAGACAGACCGGTGGGCAACTACTTTTAAGGCGTCAAAAAATAATATTTCTCAAATTATCACATCGAATATGTATCCGAGATCATGAATATAAACTTTTCGTTTTAATAGTTTTCTTAAAAGATATTCGACAAAAAGTGTATAGAGGTTATAAGGGCGCACTGCATCTGCACACGTTTTTACTAAATTTATTTGAAAAAGTTCTAACATTGTCATCATTATTTCCATCATTAGATCTTTAAGATCATTATTTCTCAGCAAGAGTTGTGAAAAAATATGCTTAAAATAAGTAATTTGCAACATTTTTACTTGCTCATTGTTACAAGTGAATTCTAATCAATCGAAACCTCAAACGCTCATATTTCAAAACTGTGTCAAGAGCAGTTAGAACCTTTTCAAAGTAAAGTGTCGATATGGCAGTAGGCTGTGATTTATACGAGAAAATAATAATTGCTGCTTATACACTATTATTGTAGACATGCGTGCGGCACGCGACCGAATGACATGCCTCCAGCTGATTTATATCCCATGAACTGTAAATTGGACAAAGGATTTAATAAAGGGCCACTTAATAGAACACTTATTTAAGAAGTTTGTATAAACGCTTTGAATGGAGAAAGTCAAAAGGACGTAACAGACACAGACAAAATTATGTTATTTACGTGGTTTGAGTCCTTTTTTAAGTTACAAGATAAATTATATAATAATTCGGAGTTTGTGGCTTAGGTCCTTTTGAAATAAAACGTGTATTTATTTGTGTATTATCGAAAATACTGTATAAAGAAACTTGAGTATTCTTCCGTCGAAATAGATAAAGTCAGTTCTCGACTAACGACGGGGTTCCGTTCCACCACCTAGGACGTAAGTCGAAATAGTCGTAAGTCGAATTTCATACAATAAAATAATGAAATGATAGACATAAAAAGTGCGAGGTACGTTAGTGGTATTTATTTCAGAATATGTAATATACATATAATATATTTATACATTGCAGAGATTTTACAAAAGCACAGGGTAACCGTATACTGTGCTTCGAAAACAGATGCCTGCGGCGAATATTAGGAGTACGATGGTTTGACATTGTCAGGAACACGGAGGTAAGAGAGCAGACAAACCAGCCCCTTATTACGTCCAAAATAAAAAAAGTTGACGATGGACCTGGCTTGGACATGTGCTGCAGATGCCCCAGGGGAGCCTGAATCCTGTCTCCCTCTTCTATCAACCCGATGGATCCTGACGCCCCGGAAGGCCTTTGATGACCATCCATAGGATGTACTCAGGGGAGCTACGGGACGCCAGGATGACCTGAGAAGATGCGAGGAAGTTGGCGGGAGATAGAGAATCTTGGAGCCACCGTGTGGCGGCCATATGCTCCGAATAGGGAGCGGATATGGAAAAAAAAATATTTATAATACAACAATAATTACCACAATCAAGGTAAAATCGATACTGGAAAAATCATTCGGTATTCTATAATTAGTGGCTTAATCTTCTCCTCTTATTCGTCGGATGACAAAAGTCGCTAGGACCAAAATTTTTGTTCGTTTTTTTATCAATTTGGTCGTTTTGGTCTCCGTCGTAAGTCTGAATGGTCGTAAGTCGAGAACTGACTGTATATGAAAATATATAGCTCCCGAAACTCAGGGTTCCACTTTCGTTTCGGTTTGTGAAAAAATCTAAATTCTTGTCCGTCTTTTTTTGCTGGATTTTTTTATCCATGTCTGCTCCCAATGTGGAGCGTATTAATCCCCTATTTCTCGAAATCCCTAGACCTGCTTGTTACTCAGTCACTCAGATTATCTTTAAGACGATGACAGCTGGGATAGAATCGATAAAACTAGGACAGAACTAGGGGAGAGAAAGTACCCATGCCTTCGAACAGAATCTATAAATCGAATGAAATCAATGCTGCCCGTACTGGGACTTGAGCCCGTCAGGTCCGTCACGGAAGCCGACAACGTTGATAACTGTGCCACGGACCTGACAAAAAATATTGTTTGAAATACGAACTAATATTTAATAGCTCACTCCTGGATAAAAATCTATACTTACGCTGGATGTAATTTTGATGGTGACCAGACCAATCGGCACATGGCACGTCGACACATGTCAAGTCGGCACATGACAAGTTGGCACATAGACAATTCAGCACCTGGACAACTTGACAAACCACTCTTATTTTTATTCGATCTCCGTCAAAATACTGCACGAAGGGGGTGTTTTATGGAAGAAAACACCTTCTGGCACACTAGGGGAAGTGAATTCCTACATAATTACGTAAAATTTGCATGCTAGATTATGAAAAGTCATGTCGTCATTACAGTCTAACATAGCCAGCCATAGCCATATCTAGCTTCCAGTACAGAATTACTATTAATTGATCTTAATTAATTGGCTTTTAAATAAATGCATTAGAACAATTGCAAATTAATAGATATCATCAATCCAATGACATTTTTAATGAGAAAACAAACATTAATCCAACATCAATACTCTGATCATCACAGATCGCCAATGCCATTTTACTAATATCATCTTGATGTAAAACTAATGTACGTTCATTACCACTCACTAAAAACCCAGATTTGCTTTCATTTAGAAAAACTTATATCAATTTGTCACAATTCAAGCATTATTATGAAATAGCCATCAACAATATATTATTTTTGTAGAGCTCAAATACATTTTTTCACTGTATTACAAAAAGGTAATTTTGTCAAGATGTCTAGGTGCCGAATTGTCTATGTGTCAACCTGTCATGTGCCGACTTGACATGTGTCGACGTGCCATGTGCCGACTTGACTTGTGCCGAGTTATCACGGATTCAATTTTTATAGTGAGTTTAATCAGTTGCTAACTTTTCAACAAAACCAAGATTAAGACGAAGTGACTACCTCAACATCGAAAATCGTTTGAAAATATTATGTTGTAAAGGCATTTTTCGTTTAATAAGTGTGTTCAGTATAAAGAAGGCATAAAACAGCGCTTGCAATAACTTCAGTGCTTGAAATGACACATTTTATAATCCGGCAACACAATTTGAGCAACACACAATGGTTAATGCTGGTAGATATCTTGACGCTACAAATATCGATCGAAGAAGTTAAGAAGTTTCTGCATATTTGTAAATGTCACAAATGTAATGCAATATTACAGTCACATGCAAAATGTTGAAGGTTCTTGCAGTTTTGCTAATAGCTGTGGTATTGAACACAATGCTCACAGAGTGCAAACATTCGTGTTTTTGTCAAATATAGTACATCAGATGCGATATAACCTATATATCTACGTGGTCGTAACCAAGACAAATCAATTTTCTTTGTCAGAACTTGTTTGTCACGTAGGTCTTTTGAATCTCCAATTGCAAGGGCTATTCGACTGATAAATGCGCTGCCTGTTGATGTGGACATCTTCGGCAGTGAACTTGATGCTTTGTTCAAATTTTTTGTCTTCTTATGTAAATAATATGTTTCTGTTCTGTTTCTTATTTTTTAAATTTTGTGTAATATATTATCATTTTTTATTAATTTGTCAAATACATGCTGTAAAGCCATGTATTTTATGTATGTAGTTGTTTGCCAATAAATAAATAACATGTCACTTATCAAAGTAGGAACGGGCCCGTAATTTAAGGGACAGAAGCAATAAGCTAAAGATTATTGCTTGAGAAAGAAAGATCTACATAAATGGTCTTCTCGTCTTTTAATAATATTTAAGTGTATTATTGATTGAGTAGGCATTTACTTGGTAGAACTCCATTATAATACGGAAAGAAAAATAACAATGTATATTTAAGTTCTACATACATTATTTTATATATTTGTTGATAGCTATTTCGGCTTACGCCTTCTTCAGAACTATTAAGCCGAAATAGCTATCAACAAATATATAAAATAATTTATGTAGAACTAAAATACATTGTTATTTTTCTTTCCGTATAATATTTAAGTGCTTTGACTAAATATTAAGTTCAATTTAGTTTAAAATGAGACAGGTTTTTTTCGTCAAATCATTAATCAAGTCTTTAATAAAAAAGACTATTTACTATGCCACCTTCGCACAGTCAAAATACCTACATGTCACAAAAATCGATATGTCTAATTTTATGTCGCTTAAGTTTGTTATTATTATTGATTCACTGAATAATTACAAAATAGCATATTTTTCTCATTTGCAGGAACAATACGCCGTGGACTAATAATTTAATAACGAGGGCATAGAGAGAACCGTCCTTTCAGTAATATATTCGGAGAAAGGGCTCCTATTTCACGCCCTGCACCACCAAAACCCATTGTTAATTTTATGCAATACTAGTATTGCTACCCGGCGTCGCTCGGACTAAGCGACTAATAATTATTTAATGTTATATCATTCGACATAATTATATCACAAAATCTAACATCCAAAATAGAGTTAAAATAAAATCACAAACTTTATTTAATTTGATGACAGCCCCATTCTCGCCCATTAAAATGTCCAAATTCAAGGAAAAAATCTAATTTGCTGTCAAATAAATATCAAATAATACCTTCACGTAAATTATAAACATTATTATTAATAATAAATGCCGGGAAATGTGCAGTAGAAGACTAATTTATTACATTTTGACTAAATGTCTTCGCCGATAGAAATTCAAACATATTTTCTTTCATATTCGCTTTTATGGCAACTTGCAACAACAATGCAAAAGAGAATTACAGACATACATACATACGCCGTTTCGGTTTTATATATATGATTCTAAATCTTATGCTTGAGTATCTTCGATATCATTTTTTAACTACAAAATACCTTCAAGTGTTAAATTGTTGAAATTACAAAAACACACACTGATGAAAATTTTATAAAAAGAGGTCGACACACTTTGTACAAACAAAAAAATTGATCCGGACTCCGGTCCATTTCAAGCACTGTTATTTTATCAATCTACTTCGTTTCCTTGCTAGTAGCGCCTATTCAAAGTTTGCTTTGGCCTATTGAGAATTTTTCACGCTTCGCTTGATAGGCAGGCAAGTTTTTCTGAGCGTTAGTTATTGGTACTAGTTTTCCATATTATTATAATATGTATGTGTAATTCCAACCATGCCTGCCAATAAGTAAGTATTTTATTCGTTATATTTCATACTATGTATTTGAATTTCTTAAAATAAAATCGTGCTAAAATGAAGGATCATATTTTATTCGGATAAACCTTTCTCACAACGCCGCCATTTTAAAAGCTTCTAGCGAGTGATCGGGGACGGTAGTTGAAGTGGTGCACTGGCGCACTGACCACCCATTTATATTTAGGTAACATGAAACACAAAAACAAATTTACTAGTTATTAATTCCTTATGTATTCCCATACCAATATTGCAGGAAGCAACGATGTTGAAACCTGCACCACGGACCCGATATTATAGTTATGTTTCTACAGGGTCTTGCAATAGGAACGCTCTAAATTTGTTAGGCTGTAGAAGCTATATTGTTAAAGTGACATCCTTCAAATTTGTTGTTATTCTTTTAGTAGTGTAAGTCACCATGGAAGGTACAGACTGACCACGCTACTTATGCACTCAAAAGAGTGGCGCTGTGAGAATTTCTTGAATGACGCCCACAAAAAAAGATTCCAAGAGTTCTATAATTTTAAATTCCCTAATTTGATATATGTAGACTTAACGCGTGGCCAAAGTTTGGTAGGTGGATTCTTATGTCAGAGGGGAGAACATATTTTTCGTATCAACGGCTGCCGCACACTCGAGTGAACTGTTTAAGAAGTCAGAGTGTAAAATCATTGTGCAAACTTGTGCAAATTATCAAAGTCACTTAAAATTAGTAAACTTAGAAATGTTTCGCCACCTTTCGCCAATAAGTCACATTTAGCGACAAGACCCATTTTTGATTAATGGATATGTGAACAAGCAAAATTATCGGATTGAGGGCAATTCTAACCCATCCCGGCTGCTTGGAGTGGATTTTGGTCTGGCGGAATCATCGACCCGTACTTCTACCAAAACTAAACTGGCATTTCCATCAACGGCAAACGCTACAGATCGATGATAAGTAACTTCTTGTGGCCTAAGTTGGGTGATATGAATACCAATAGCATGCTTCGATGGACATTCTACATGAGCCAGCATCCTTATTAAATGATCCGGTAATCCTTCAGATGAGGGGCTTAATCAAAACTTTTGCATTTGACACATAATTCAAGATGGCTGCCGTCAGTGTTCCCTTTTAATTAATTGCTGATGTGTGGAATTTTTGGTCGGGTTTGGGTAAGGCTAGGTTTGGTTAGTTAAGTTTAGACACGTAGAAATATTACCTATTTCAACACGTAGCCTACATCAGCAATTAATTAATAGGGAATACTTTCGACAGCCATCTCGAATTATGTATCAAATGCAATAAATATTGATTAAACTTGGTAATTAAAATTGGTAATCCTTCAGATGAGGGCTGAAGGATTACCAAAGATCTTTTATTTTGTTTTGATCATTTTGATGGACCTCATTACCGGTTTTTTACATTGTTACTGTCAGACTATTGACATATTTGTCCGGTGTTGCAATCTATAACAAGCTGGTTTTTCCCACCACCATCCGTTGTGTATATGCAGCCAATGTTTCTTTGCCGCCTTTCACAACGCTATTGACTTAGAAAAAGGAATTTACCCCTCACATTCATGGCCCGAGCAGATCTGCACGGGACTGATTTTGAACCATGCAGTAAAGTGGATAGACAAGTAAAAACACGATTATTTGAGCAATCTTCTTAAATAAAGCATTCCTCTGTTTCTATATCGCACGAAGCTATTACGGCCATCTTGGTGTCACTTAAATAAACATTAGCTATAAGTGGGTAGAGAAGTTCGTCTCTTTTTCAAGAGAAATAATTTGATAATTGGGACGAATGAAGAACAGACTCGATCGCAAAAAACGGAACGATGAACTTGTTAACAAAGACTTAGGAAAAGAGGTTAACTTAAATTTTCAGAGAAACTTATTTAATCACGTCGATAGAATATAATGGCATCTTTTTGATCGGCCAGTATTACTGCAGGAAAAGCTACAAATATTATCACAAAAATCATGGCAGCTCGTCAGTGTCGGATCAAGCACTTGGGAGGCCCCAGGTGCAATATAATTTTGGAGCTCTTTGTCGAATGATAAAAAAAAACGATACAAACTGTTTATTACGCGTCAGTTCAAATTTATTCGTCCACTCGATTGCTTCAAATTTCAATTTGAACAATGTACTGTATTCCCCCACAGTTCACTACAAGAAATTCAGAATAAGTACCTTTCTCACTCACACACCGTACTTTAAGATTTATGAAACACCAGTCATTCAATATTACTACCATTAAAAATTCGTTTTTCGATGTGACATCAATACCAAAAATACTTTTTCGTTTTCAAGACATATTATGTGACCAATATATAATATAAGTTAGTTTTGAAGCCCACAACTGAAGATTTTAGGGCTCCAAGCCCAAATTTCAATTTGAACAATGTACTGTATTCCCCGCAGTTCACTAGAAGTAATTCATAATTAGTACTTTGCTCACCCCCACACCGTACTTTATGTTTCATCAACTACCAGTCATTCAATATTACTAATATTAAAAATGCATTTTTCGATGTGACATCGAAACCAAAAATACTTTTTCGTTTTCAATACATACATATTATGTGGCTTTAAGTCATTGGCTATTGTTAGTTTTGAAGCCCACAAGATTCGGGGGCTGCAAGCGCGCGCCTCTTGCGCTTATGGGGTAATCCACCACTGCAGCTCGTCCATTTTGTAAAATAAAAAATTGGCACAGCTACCGGCGTTATTATGATTTTAGCCGCTATAAGTGGACCGAGAAACGGAATGTTCACAGGAAAATACTGAACAAAATTTAATACGAAGTATTTACACGGAATAAAGGCATATAATTTCATAATGTTAATAAAAAAAACAGCGGGGTTTGCTTTATATATTTTCTGAGATTTTACATTACAAAAACATTTTGTCTCACGCAGGAGTCTCAGGAATCATAATTAGGACAGTTACACAAGCTCTCTTTTGTTATTTTTTTAGCCATGACCTCCCCCAATTGGAGCATGTGGTATATTGGATGTAGCTCAACATAATGTTGTGTCAAGGAACTGCTGAAAGTTACTCAGTTGCTCAACCTCTAGTTTTGGCAAGAATAGGGATAGAGGGATAAGGCCAGAGTAGAAAAATGGGAAGTGCCTTGTCGCTTTTCTTTTATACTATTGTGTCTGTGGTGAAGTGGTCAACTTCATTGACTTCCATAAAGTAAGAAACGGGTTTAAGTCCCAGTACAAGCAGAATGTTTTTCATCGTTTTCTTTATTCTGCTTGAAGGCATGAGAGTGTATGTTGTCTAAAAAATCCCTTTCGCCCAACCGATCAGATGAGCCGGTTTTAACGATAGACACTTATGTGATATAACTTAACCACGAAAGATATCCACGTTTAAGTCGGGTCTGTGGTGCATTGGTAAACGACGTTGGCTTTCGTAGCAGACCACACGGGTTCAAGTCACACAGTACGAGCAGCATTTTTTTCATAGATTGTGTTCGAAGTTATGGATTGTTGTGTTGTCTAAAAATTATTTCCCATCCACCCCTATGTTGTAAATGGAATATTTATTTATTTATTGGCAAAAAACTATATAAAATACATGGAATTACAGCAAGCGCCAATGCGCCATGCATTTGACAAATTAATAAAAATTACATAACATATTACAAAAAAAAATTAAAAATAAGAAACAGAAACAGAACAGAAACATATTATTTACATAAGAAGACAAACAATTTTAACAAGCATCAAGTTCACTTCTAAAGATGTCCACATCAACAGGCAGCGCATTTATCAACCGAATAGCCCTTGCAACTGGAGATTCAAAAGACCTACGTGACGTGGTTTCAACAGAAAGAGATGATGTAGGGGGCAACCTGTCTAGCAAAGGTATATAAGCTATCTCTAATACACGTTTTAAACATAGTTCTGACGAAGGCGTAAGCCGAAATAGCTATCAACAAATATATAAAATAATTTATGTAGAACTAAAATACATTGTTATTTTTCTTTCCGTATTATAATGGAGTTCTACCAAGTAAATGCCTACTCAATCAATGAACGTTTAACGTATTTTTCTTGAAAAGTTGATAGTTCACTCATATCATGCTATACATTGGGAGTGATCCGTTTGTTATTTCAGGATTTTAAAGAATGTGAAGGTAAAGGCAACCCAAGAAAAATCAGTACTGATATTGTGTAACAAACAAAACTTTGAAGCGGGCTAAATTAAACAAATGAATGAATCCATTGTTCTCTCTATTTAAATATGCCTCAAAGTTTTTCGTTATGATAAAGTAGTTAGTTAGTTTGTATTTCGTGGGAAATCTAATTTTTCACTGATGTCAACACTTTACCCATTACTTGCGAAAGAACTTTTACAACTGGCAATTACAGCAGAATAAATTATTACTCCATTCATAGCGGAGAATTGAATACGACATTTTACAAATATTTATATATTTACATAGCATTACATACCACTTAATTTTATTCACAAGAATTTTTCGAATGTTTTGAAATCTGTACTTTTTTTTTTTTTCTACTATTTCATACTTTTCAAATAAAATACAGTGGGTAACTGTCAACGCGAAACGTTTATAGTTGATTTATCACTACAGATAGCTATTATAATTTCCGTTAAATTCGGTTGACTAACATCGCTTATATTTGATAAATATGAAAATTATCAACCATTAAAAAAAATCCTAAATCCCGGGAAACCAGGATAGACTTATTGCAAGTCCGATATCCCGGGATTGGATACCTAACCTCACACTGCTCCCGTAAGATTTGTTATGTAATTTAACCTTTCAGGGAATGAGTACTGAGGATTACTCAATGTAATTCATCATAATCTTGCTTTATCACTTAGCAAACTTTGCGATAGTAAGTCCGAAGATGACTCTGAAATAGGCGAAACACGTGTCACAATAAGTAACACAACGTGCTTTGAACCAAAAGTTAGTCCATACTGCTTTAAAGGTAAAGCGTATGATTAACTCCTAGAACTTCTATCTCGAGTCTATCTTAACATCATGTAGGTCAGTCGCGGGCAAACTGCGGCCCGCCATCGTAAATCCTAATTCTAAGTAACAAATATACAGATATTCCTTTTCACCGTCAAATTCGATGGCTTTTCTTGGAAAAAGTGCTTCGAAGAGTTGGGGATGTAAAAAATATTATAATTTTATTTTTGGAAATGAAGAATGTTACGGACTTTCCCGATACTGATGATTAGGGATTTGTGATTTTGCATTTACTCTGAACATCGCGCCACACACATAAATACTATTAACTCCGTGTTATGAACGCTCTGATTGACGATTTTTCACAAAGATTTTGTGCCTTCAGAAAAATTGAGAGTTTGATGTTTGAGAAGTTTGGCGCTAGTAAGCGATCCATTTTCAGTAGATATTAAAACTGTATTGAAAGAGCTACTACAAGTTGAGATTATTGATCTGCAATTTAACACTGATTTAAGAGAATTTTTACGTCGAATTTTAAAAACCATTTTTTCTTGTATTTTGGATACTTATTTCTGCGATTTTTTTAGGTGCGCATTTTTTGAAAACCATTGTATCACGTATAAAACGGTCGGGTGTATATCTAAAAAATGGTATTTTACTTGCGGCCCGCTGCTCATTTTGAATTCTTGGAATTGGCCCTCGATTCGAAAAGTTTGCCCCCCCACTGATATAGGTCATAGGTAACGCGCAACTGCTATGTCGATTCCTGCTCGACATTATACAACTTAGTTAAAAAAACTTTTTAATTATCCTTATTTAAAAAATCGTGTATTGGATTGTGTGCCTTAGTTAAAGTTTGTAACATATCATAATGTGGTATATTTTTCGGTATTTCGCTTTACCATGCTAATAAATACGCAAACCCTGTGATATCAATCAATTTCTCAAATCTATTGATGAGTTGATGGAAGGAAAAAAATATATATTGAGGAGTTCAAAGAACGCGGTCCTGATCTGATAAATTTTACGTGGAATAAGTACTAAAAATGTTTTATTATTTATAAAGGGTATTTCAATAGGGACGCTCAAAATATGTTACTTTGTCCTGCTGAGTAGATTATTCATTGTTTAGTGGTCAAATTTAAGTCAACCAGTTTGGTAAATAATCGGCCAACACCTACCTGTACGTCATCAAAATACAATATCTGGTGAAAACATTGCTGCTGTGTGTGAAGGTGTACAGGAAAACCCAAGGCAGCTTATTTCTCGTTGTTCACAAGAACTTGGCTTTTCTGCGACTTCAACTTGGCGAATTTTGAATCGGGCCTTATGTCTGCACCCGCATAAAATCCAACTAACCAAAGAACTTCAGGTAAACGACCGCAGACAACGCCTGATTGGGTTCCGGAGCAGTTGGAAGTTTACCCAAATTTGTCAAAAAAGTAAACTTTAGCGACATGGCCCATTTTATAATGAATGGATATTGGCAGACATTTGATGCTATATTCCATATTTAATGCCGTAAAATATACTTACAAATGAAATTAAAATTTAGTCGAAATCTCACAAAAAACTTGTTTTATTTACATTTCAAAACGAAGCGTCCTTATAAAAAGACCCTTTAATATAATGCCATTTCACCAAGTATTCCACCAGTGAACATCTTAAATGTGAGAATATAAGTTTTCTGTGTACTTCAGTGAGGTTTTCAGATTCATTGAAAATTTACTAGAGTAGAAAACAGTTTGGCATCAAATTGTGTAAAAAATCACAGGAAATAGATAACTGTTTATCAAAACTAAAATAATAAAACTGCTTCTTTTATCTCACCAGCAACAAAAATCATAAAATTTATGACCCAGTTGATTAAAGATAATTTTAATTGCCAAATTAACTGTTTTAGTTAATTTTTTATCATTTAATTGCGGAAACTGAATAACTGCATGTTTCACGTAATTAAGATTAAAAATATAGGTAAAAATACAAACAAAGATTTTTCAGATAGTAGAAGTATAAAATTCCAATTGATTACATTGTTATTCCACTTGCTGTGTTACTTTGCATTTCGACACCTTACTTTGAAAAGGTTCTTACTGCTCTTGACACTGGATTCACGAACGTTGTCAAATAATACGGTAAGAAAAATAACAATGTATTTTAGTTCTACATAAATTATTTTATATATTTGTTGATAGCTATGTATTTCGGCTTACGCCTTCGCCAGAACTATATTTTATTGTTTCAAACGATGAAAATAACCCAAAAATACCCAGATTCTCAGGATTACGCCAGACCAATAACTTAAACTTATTTAAATTTTTCCATGTGGCGTTGGTATGGCTGAGCAGAGAGGGATGTATGGGGTACCCTGTCTAGCCTGTGTATATAAGCTATCTCTAATACACGTTTAAAACATAGTTCTGACGAAGGCGTAAGTTCAAATAGCTATCAACGAATATATAAAATAATTTATATATAACTAAAATACATTGTTATTTTTCTTACCGTATTATAATGGAGTTCTACCAAGTAAATGTCTATTTAATTAATAAGTTGTCAAATAAATTTAATAAAAAAGCACAAATGATTTATTATTAACAAATTAAAATATATCGTGTAATTGGACGTGTGATGTTCGAAATACCGGATGCTCGTTGACAATAAATTAATTGTTGCGTTACGCATTGATGAAAGCATCGAATATAAAAAACCATTGCATAGAAATTAATTTAGAGATTTAAAAATTTAAGTGACGAAACTAGAGCTCATATACTAGGTACTAATGACGTTAAAATGACAAAATTATTAATTAATGAAATGCAGTAAATTAGGAATGGTTAAACCCGTTAGAAATAAATTTAGCCGTGGCGAGCAACCTGTTCTATTTAGGATATTATTTAATAAAATGTACGTCCTTATAAGAGTGTTTTATTATATAAGCGTATGATTAAGGCGTGTTCACGAAATTTTTCGATAATTTTTCCATTACACATTTAGAGTGTAAAGAGAAACTGGCAACACAACATTACAATCTTAGAATTATCAGTATTTAAAAGCATTAAAAACACTTTCATATTCCGACAATTCTTTTATAAACAATATAGCAAGTGTGATTAGGGACGCGTCCATCTATGAGAAAGTTGTCATCTCGATAAAAAAAAAAGATACAATGCTAACAATGACAGTGATTTCCAGATATATATGATTCTCTCACGTTATAAAGATGAAAATCGGTTTCGGAAATTACATATTTTACTTTGTGTTTTTATCAGTGGCGGCTCGTCCATACGCGAAAAATGTAAAATTATAATATACATAAATTTATGTACATATATTGTTTGAAAATATCAATATTATTTAATCATGTATTTAGCTAGCTCGCACACCGATGGATTCTATAATTATCACACACCGCGGTTCAAATATATATTATGCAGTACCGTTTGCGATGGAATATATTCAAGTGGGCGAAGAAGGGCAAGTTTGTTATGGTACTGTCTTTCTCGCAGTGTTGCGTCTATAGAAACGGAAAAATACGACTGCGAGCTTTATTACTTCTAATTTGTTTCTCATTAGAAAGTGTTTTACTCATTGAAAGAAGTGCATAGCTATAATGATTAATGAAATGCATGTTTTTTTTTTATATCAACCGCAGCAATCCCAGCTGTCTTATCCACGAGCCGCCACTTATTTTTATTATAATTCTTTTCGGAGTACGGTAGTTTCTTAAATCGCTGAAACTTTTTGTGGATTTCGATTATTTATGGGAGCTTTGATCGCGTGAGAATAATTTAATTTAAAATCTTGAGAGAGACATAAAAAATATTCATTTTTTAAGAAAAGTATTCTCATTTGAATATATTACCATGTTTTTATTACTCTATTGCTCAACCTTTTCTCGACGAGAGTATGGATTGAAAGGATAAGAGGACAAGGACATGACTTATGGTTGGCTAATCGCCCTCGCTGGGATTTGTAGCAATAACAATACCTTCGAACAGGATCAATAAATCTGCTCGTACAGGAACTCGAACTCGTCGATCCTCGACACTAGGGAGTCAAACGTTTTTTTAAATATTTAGAGCGACCATTCAAAACATTGGTCATTCATGATACATGGCAGTTTTCGGGTGATATTCAATTTGATACAAATGTGTTTCGGCTTAATTACAATTTAGCTTAATCTGGTCCGGGGTACAATGGCCAATGTCGTTGGCTTCCGTGACTTACTTCACCGGTTGAAGTCCCATGATAAGCATATTTTTTTCGTTCTTTTTATCTATTCTGTTCGAAAGCGCGGGTGTTTATGTTGTCCTTCCCACCCGTCCGATCATTTAACCGTATCGAGAGCGACTTGCTAACCACTAGTCCTATCCTAACCTTATCCTTTCTATCTTCATTCTCATCGAACTAAAGCGATGTTGAGCAACTGCGTAGCAAGAAGTTTCGTGGAAAAAATGTTTTTAAAATACCTCATATAAAGGGCAGATGCTCTACATTGGAATCAAGCATGGATTTTTCAAAAAAAATATACAGAAATCTCAGGCTGGCCGTATTGCTATAAATAGTTGTCAACCACTGAAGCAGAATGTTCAAATAATAATTAAAATGTAATCTATTTGATAATTTCCAACTTATAATCAAATTAAAACAACAAAAAAATGGTAATATTTATAATAGACAAGAAAAATAACATATTGACTCACCATTCCATTATGTTGTTATTCTTTGTAGAAACGAGAACAATTCTAAAACACAATTTAATGAAGAAAAAAAACTCGAGCGAAGATTGCACCAGCTGCTTTCTTTAGTTGATTACTTTATTGCCATTGAGAATAATAATTAATATTGCAATTAAGAATTAATTAAAAACACCCGTAAAAAACAGCGAATTTAAAGAAATTGTTTTTTGTCTATGATTTGCGAGACGTTGTGCTGACAACTTCAGAGCGTTCGCATCTGACGTCTATCTGAAATATAAAATGACTTATGATAATTAAATATTTAAATGTTTTATATATTAATTCAGCTGATATGTATAATGGTCCAAGTATGCACAGGTGGTGTATTATTAATTAAATACGTAATATTATTTATTAACGTAATCCGACCATCTTTCAATTTGGACCATATTGACTGCAGCATCGAAACAGTTGTTTTAGGAAAACTAATTATTTATGTAGATACATTTTATTTATTTTGGCGGAGGTAATGATATCAAGATTATATTTCTTTCGGCTTATCCGAGGCCAAAATGAGAATTCCACCATTCTTGAAAATGTTAAATTGAATGTTCCTGATAATTTTTTGAGGAATCGTGAGCGTGAGTCGTTTGTTCTTCCAAAGGGTAGAACCAGTCTGCGAATGGGAATGCCTCTGGGAAGAGCTTTAACAATTTTAAACGGCATTGCTTCGGATGTCGACATATTTCATATTGACGTGAGTGAGTTCAGACGAATACTATATTTTATGAATAAAAGTTCATTTTGTCAGAACTCACTCGGTTGACATCTTTGAAAATTTCTAATATGATTTTATAATTTTCTTTTTCTCTCAGTTTTTATGACTACAATGTTTTCATCTTGTTTTTAATTAATTAGTGATTAATATTATGTATTTACATGTATGTATGTATATATATAAATACACGTATTTATATTTGTCAAATACATGGCACATTGGCATCAGCTGTAATGCCATGATTTGCTTTTTTTCTTAAATAAATAAATAAATAAATTACATTTGTAAATTTCATTTGTAAGATGAGAATAGGAAAGGGGATGTTGATGTCAGCTATCTGAAAATAGATATTGAAACGAATTATCTGATTTGAAGTGTTTTAATTGTGTACTTTTCTATGAGTTCTGTCCCTCACGATCCGGGTTTCGCATTACGGGATCTTCATGCATTTCAAGTGCACGAATGAATTTGAACTGACTGTATAATGTAATATTTGACATACTCGCATTGCCGTAGATCAGTGTTTCTCAAAAATTAGTCACCTGTGTACTCTTTATGTAATTTTCTCAATACCATGTACCCCTCGTCAAAAAAAATGTATTTTACACCTTAACCAATCTTCTTTTTGCACGGGTGATACGTTCCAAAGACTATCTTGCAAAATACCGTGTAAAAAAATGATATGGTTCCCATACAAAAATGGTCGATAGGTTACATCAATAATCAACTGAAAATCGAATATGGTATTTTTTTTACATACAAATATTTTTAGAAATTAAATAAGCAATAAATTTATATAGTTTTAAATTTGAATTCAATTAAGCATAGAGAAATATATTTATTCAGTGTAACGTGTCCATTTTTCAGCATATCTATAGTTGTTTTAGAATAAAAATTCAGTGTAAAAAATAGCCAATACAAAACCGTGCAAGAGTTGAATCAGGTGTACTTTAAAACCCTCCAAGGACGAGCGTGACCGATCACAGTGATCCCTATTGTCTATTTGCCCCTATTTCCATCTATTTTCTATTTGAACATCGTATCTATCACTCAGTTTTGGTGAAAAAGAGTCTTTTTAACCCTTTTTAACCAAAACTGAGTGATAGGTACGATGTTCAGGTAGAAAAAAGATGGAAATAGGGATCACTGTGACCGTATGGTCACGCTCGTCCTTGGAGGGTTTGATAATCAAAATATATGTATTTGTTCCTTCTTGTAAATAAACAAACCAAACTATTCCCGTCCCCCCGAGAGGTACGCGTACCACACTTTATAAAACACTGCACTAGTTAATTTGAGAGCGTGACATAAAAAGGGTAAACTGACATTTGCTTGTTTAATCAATTAACCAACTATCATTAATTCGTTAATTGGATTGGCGTAAACAAGCCATGAGGTCGATATAATTACACTTTTTTCGATTTCAGAATTAGACAATGTATATCAAACGAAACGATATATATATCGCTGATAAATTAAAAAAAATGTGTATACACTTGGGCCTCGTATAACACGGTTTTATACAACACGGTTTTACACAACACAGATGAATAAATTGTGAAATATTTTTATACAACACGCTTTATATAACACGGTTTTATGGGGGGAAAAGTACTTATTGGTGGAGAAAGTTTTTATGACATGTATATTCATGACATCCAAGAAATATTGGAGGATTATCGGAGGACGAAGAAGAATTAGTCGAAATGTTGGTTGAACCTACCACAAATAAAGACTTACCAAGCAGTTGCAGCGAAATAGCTACATGTTTCACATGACAAAAACAATGAATGACAACTTGGAATTGGCTATTAAATTGGTTTTTTTTTATTGAAAATGATCCTATAATGGAAAAAAGTTTGAAATTCAAGAGGGGATTACAAAATATTTTGGAACCATATAAGGAAATAGGTAAAGATGTAAAAGCTAAAAGCAAACAATCGCTTATTACTGAATTTTCGATGATGAAAACTCACAAACTATGTCGAAAAAGAGTATAACATATGGAATTCTAAGTGATAACGATGATGAATGATTGGTATATTATGTAATTAAAGTTTCTTTCAGTAAATATGTAAATTTATGTTTGATTATTTAAAAAAATAAACTAAAATATGGCTTTTTGGGACGCAAACCCTAATTTTGTATGAACTTCAAACCTTGTATAACACGACGTTTTTGTGCAACCATATAACCGTGTTATACGAGGCCCAAGTGTATATCTAGTAAGAAAAAATCAACAATAACAACTTATTAATGTAAATCTTTGCTTCGAGATTTGTGATAATTTTAATATTCTTATCATGTGTATTATAGTACGGAAAGAAAAATAACAATGTATTTTAATTCTACATAAATTATTTTATATATTTGTTGATAGCTATTTCGGCTTACGCCTTCGTCAGAACTATGTTTAAAACGTGTATTAGAGATAGCTTATATACCTTTGCTAGACAGGGTGCCTCCTACATAATCTCTTTCTGTTGAAACCATACCTACGTCACATGAAAGAATTTAAATAAGTTTGATTTATTGGTCTAAAGTAATGGTGGGAAACAATAATTTGGGTATTTTTGGGTTATTGGATCGTGTGAAACCACTTAAAATCTGCAATGTCTAAGTGCATCTATTTTAAATTGTTTTGAAGTTTATTGTTTGTTAAAGGTTTTAACAGAGGTGAACTATTAATTGTGATCTGATCGTTAAGAATTTCATTGGACTGATTATACCTATTAATTTCAAGCTGTTCCAATGCATTCAGTTGTAGGCCCTTATTGCAGGAATGTAAACGAATCGGGACCGAATTCGGATTATGTGTTAATTCTATAAGGTGATTTGCAGATTTTGAATCAGTTTTTCCATTGTTAAAGGATCTAACATGTTCGTTTGCGCGAATGGATATTTTTCTCCCAGTCAGTCCGACATATACTAAATCACATGTACCGTCATCTTATATATACATTATAGCATTATTTAATTGAAATCTTTATGTTTTATCAATAACCATCATAAATCTACGATGTTTGACAAATGCGATATCTTAAAAAGTTCATATCTTGTCAAAATCTTACAAAAAATACGTCAATATAAAAATCTTTTTCGTTTGAATTTTGTACTAAACTTGTATAATTATTTTTAAGGTCACCGTCAATACTTGGTAGAATGGCATAATGTACTTATTACACATTACATTTTTTAGATCAGGTCCGGTGTAATATGTAATTAGTACTAAAAATGCTTTATTATTTTTATTGTATAATTATGTATAAGTAGTATCTTTTTTTCTTAATTAGTAGCCTTTGTTTTGTTTCTATCATCCCCTCATTGCTTTCTGTAAAAAGGAAAAATCCCAAACTCCATTTTGTAATGTATCATTTTAAAATATTAGAATCAATCTGGTTTTATTACTCAAGCAAACTTTGCGATAATCAGTCCGAAGATGTATCTGAAAGAGGCGAAACACGTGTCACAGTTAGTAGCACAATACGTGGAATTATCAAAGTTATTTTTAATTTTATATTATAATGCATTTACACATGAATTAATTACTGTGGATTTCGACTGAATTTGCTTGATGGAATTTCAATATCAAGGATCTATCGTATGAATTTTAATATTTTCGTGGTTTCGCCTTTCGGCATCTTCGTGCATTTTAAGTGCACGAATGAAATGAATTTAAACTGACGCGTAGTAAATAGTTTGTATCGTTTATATATATAACAATAAAGTCACTAAGTTTAACTGTTACTAGCGCAATCTGGATCAATTAGCGAATGTTTTGATTTTAATGAGTTTCAATTGGGTAATTAATTGTATTGGTAAATTACGATTATCAAGCATTTCAAATCTGCTATGGTTGATATTATTTAATAGCTAATAGCATCGAAATGAATAATTATTTAAAAGGTTGGCTTAATTCGACTTATTATTAA
Source organism: Himalopsyche kuldschensis (assembly GCA_028554975.1). Taxonomy (NCBI): domain Eukaryota; kingdom Metazoa; phylum Arthropoda; class Insecta; order Trichoptera; family Rhyacophilidae; genus Himalopsyche; species Himalopsyche kuldschensis. The sequence goes on along the minus strand of JAHFWI010000064.1, from coordinate 1,126,359 downwards.
GGTATTGGTTTATTTTGATTGTAAATATATGCGAAGGCATTCCACATAGAGGTCTGCACGGGCCCAAATATAAAAGTTCTACCCGACCCGAGCCCGAAAATTTCCTAATATCTTACCCGAACCCAAAATTACCGACATATATATATACCGTACAAAAACCGAAAATTTATTATTATTAGAAAATTTTATGAATATACATAATATTTGTGTAATTTAGATTTACCATCATGGCGTGGATATCCGGAAATAGCGTGACATATTTTTTAATTTTAATTTACCGAGGCCCGAGCCCGGCCCGTGGCCTAATCCAATCCTTCGTTACCTGGCTTGGCCCGGCATTTCTGATGGGCCGCGATCCTAACCCGAGCCCGTGCAGCCCTCTAATTCTACATGATACGTTACCATACGTCACTTTCAAAACCCAATAAAATAAAATTACCGGGGCTGTGGAGTCGGAGTCGTAGTTGTGAAGTCGGGGCTTTTTGGCGTACTCGGAGTCGGAAATTTTGAAAAGCTTAACTTTTTATTTTTGCATTTAATATGTCAAATTTGGCTTTTAGCTAGATTGGTATGGTTGATATTTAATTGAATACACATAAATAAGAAAATTAGGCAAAACAAAGTGACGGTATTAAACTTTTTTAGTCGGAGTCGGAGTCGTTTTTTTGTCAATTTTGGAGTCGGAGTCGTGGTTTTGGAAAATGCTGGAGTCGGGAGTCGAACTTTTTTTTACCGACTCCACAGCCCTGAAAATTACGAATAAAATCTTCAAATTCAGCATGCCACGAAAATAAAACATTGTCATATTCCGCGCACTAGTTCTGCAATTTTCGCCATTACTCTGAAGCCGGCCCTGTCCTCAAAGCACTTAGCAACACCTCAATCAATACTTAAAAGAGTACTTTTTAGTGAACATATGTTTTTTTGTGTATCTTGTTTTCAGATAGGATAACAAATAAACGCAATTTTTCTTATCGCTGATAAGTTGATATGGCATTATATTTCGGAATCAAAAAGAAATTCAAGCAAAATAACAATCATAGCAGAAATATACACAGGAAATGATTTATTATGAAAGTTTAGAATTGGAGTTGAGCGTATTAAAGCGCCCTTTTTTAATTTACAACAAATATCAAATATGTTTAAACCCATAGGCGCCCAACCTTTTTCGGATTTCGATCCCTTTTTATAAAAGTCATTTGACCCGCGACCCCCAAGGCCTAATTGAAATAGGCACTTTTCATAGGTTCATTAAAAAATCAACGAAAATACATTAAAGTGGATATTTTTTAGTTGACTATAAGTTGGTGACCCCACAGAAAACCCGTCGCGACCCGTGGGTCGGGAGCCTGTGTTTTAACCTCTCTGTAACACAGTTATTTGACATATGCGCTAGTCTCATTCATTTTCAGTCAAAATTCATTTTATGATGGCCAATCGGGCTGCAAAATTGACATAATATTATAATCTGTGTGTGACAACCGTTATCGAGGATTCGTAAATACGCTCTAAAAGCCATGTGGTATGGTAATTAAAATCGGATTGCTTTCATATGGGATCAAAGACATCTAAGCCCTTAAACAACGAAAGTAGTTTTAAGGTATTGTCCTTTTTTTCATTTTTGAAAAAGTCGTAGCGTACAGGGCAAAAAGTGGGGAATTCTTCTAGCTGGTAACAGGCAAAACACTTTTACCCATGCGGCCTTTGAAAAATCTGACAATTGATAAGCTGACTCTTCTGCCAAAAAGGTTGTGCATAAAAGACAAAAATCTCATAATTTACAATTTCGTCATTGTTCTGCCGAAGAAGCGATATTATATCATGCTATGGCCTAATCCACATAAACTTTCTGAACTGTTCTCGTTTAATCTGCACACAGCTCGGAAAAGGTTGAATGAGCGGCATCAAGAAACATTTCTTTTACCTGCTGCCCTGCTAGTAAAGCCACTGGATATTGTGAAGCCGACAATGCAAGCGTCAATAGTACCCCGTTACTACTGCTACGAGTATCATCGATACGAACTAACTAGCGGTCGAATGACCTCAAACGGTTAACTCTTTCTCGACTGCGGTCCAACTCGTATGTTGTTGACACTGTTTACCAGTCATGCAGCTGGCACCAATTATTTTGGAAAAGTCGCATTTTTTACTGAGCAATTTATTATAATAACAGTTGAGTTTGGAACAATTTTACATACAATAAAACCACAATTTGAATGAAACAAAAAATACTTTCCCGGCAGTAACTTTTTTTCACCATTTCCGCTCTTAATTTAGAGCACATGGACTCCTTGCGGAGTTTATTTCAACCTTGTTTTTTTCTACGAGAACTGCTTATTACTTGTATAGTGCTTTTTGACATCAGAAGGGTGGGATTGGATTTTTGACAACCAGACACCCATTGTCTTCGAACAGAATCGACTGAAAAAATCTACTTGGACCGAGACTCGAACCCAACTGGTCCGTCACGGATGCCAATGACGCTGACCACTACACCACGGACCGGCGGTAGCTTGAAAGAAGTTTATTTTGATATAAAATCAATGTGATAACTTTTTAATTCCACGTATTGTGTAACTAGTTGTGACGCGTGTGTCTCTTCTATAAGAATCATCTGTCAAATCTTGTTACACAATACATGAAATGACAAATTTATCAATTTAATTTTATATTTAAGAAAAATAATAACTTATAATATTTGATTAGTTTAACAATTTAGGGCTTAATTTTTTCACCATGTCCGCTCCCAATAGTCAGCATGGCGAGCCCTAATGGAGTTTTTATCAATAGAGGTTTTATATAAGAACTGCAGACATCCATGTCTTACAACAGGAATCAATATTTAGATTGAATAATGAACCTTTTTTGACTGCAATGCGAGCCAGTCAGCTTTGCAACCGAATCCAAAGATAATGTTTTTGCTCTGTACTTCCCGTAAAAAGGAAAAATTTCAAACTCCATTTTTGTAATTTATCATTTTTAAATGTTAGAATCAATCTTGCTTTATTACTCGAACAACCTTTGCTATAATAAGTCTGAAAATGAATCTAAAACAGGGACACATGTGATTTTTAATTTTATATATTAACTAGTATTGCTACCCGGCGTCGCTCTGACTAAGCTACCAATAATTATTTGATGTTATATCATTCGACATAATTATATCACAAAATCTAACATTCAAAATAGAGTTAAAATAAAATCACAAACTTTATTTAATTTGATGACAGCCCCATTCCCGCCCATTAAAATGTCCAAATTCAAGGAAAAAATCTAATTTGCTGTCAAGGAAATGTCAAATAATACCTTCACGTAAATAATAAACAATATTATTAATAATAAAAGCCGGGAAAAGTTCAGTAGAATACTAATTTATTACATTTTGACTAAATGTCTTCGCCGATAGAAATCCAAACATATTTTCTTTCATATTCGTTTTTATGGCAACTTAATGACCAACAATGCAAAAGGGAATTACAGACCCACATACATACATACGCCGTTTCGGTTTTATATATAAGATATTTTTCAATTAACAATTAGTGACAAACCGTACATGCATTTTGTTTCTGACTAAATAAACAATACGTTGTCCTGCTGAAAGGGTTAAAAACTCAATAGTAGGTTTACTGATGTGGTATTATTTCAAAAAAAAAAATAGCCACTCATTCGACCAGCAATGTGCTTCTTTTTATAAAGAAACATTTAACAATCTTAATAGAACATATTAGTAACTGTCGTCTCGGAAAGACGTAACTGTGAATGTTAATGCCATATTGCATAATATTTGATCATACTTAAGCAGTTTTAAAATTAACATACATCTGTTCCGTTGAATGTGTTCCAAATTTTAAATTAACTTTTACCATAGAATTTCGATTACAATAGACAATAGCGTAAATTGTACAACTGTTCTAAATTTAAACATGAAAATTTATTCCTTTTGTATGGCTTACAAAAAAACTAAACTCAAGACATAACCTCAATGTTATTCGAAATAAATTAAAACAAAAAATACCCTGATACTTGATTATAATATAGCACTATTCCACGTATATTTTGATGAAGATCAGGACCGGTTTCTCTCATCGTGAGCAAGGTCAACGGATGTAATATGGAAATAGTAAATAGAGACACTTTTTACCCTTCACGACTATGTATGTATCTTCATACCTGCGCCACATAATTCAAATATGAATGGCTCGAAACGTGTTTCTACGGTCCTACTACACATTCATGACAATATTTTTCAAATATTCACTATCGTTATTAAGACACAGTCAATTTTGTTCGGTGTCTCTATTCGCATTGAATCGGGGTGAATAGAGACGAGAGAGGGTAAATTGAGACTTGACAGGTGAATAGAGACAAAAATACAGATTGTAATGATTGGAATATATGAACCTTTATTCTATACGAGTCTCTATTCATTCCGTTTTACGGTACTTATTAACCAAAAAAACATGATTGATTTAAATTTTCGTGCAATAAAAGAGAAGTTTCAAAAAGTAAAGATGCACAGGCATCAAAATTAAACACGTTTGTTTCAATTTTGACCAAACATTTAGTTGGTTTGGTTTTGTCATTCAAGAGATATTATTATAGTCTTTGTAAAGAATTATATATAAATAGTAAAATATACATTGGATACTTAGTAAACTTGTGCTAAAGTTCAATCCTTTGTTTTTGTCTCTATTCTTCCCGCAGTGTCTCTATTCACCCCGTTTCACGATATTATCTAATTTGCTTTATGTATTTAAATAAGGCTTTTCCACCAGAAAGTGACAGCTAACACCTTTATAGCCTGATACTTAATCAATAAGTTGTCTAGAGTAAACGATTACGCTCCCATGGATTCCTATACTCAAATAGAAACATAAAATAAAATGTAAATTTATGGATTTTATATTCAAGTCCAGTATGTTTGCTATTGAGTTCGTTCATTCCTTGTCACCAAATCCAGCTCATAAAATAAAACAAATATAAAGACAGCGATTAGCTAAACACGTTCCACTTCTGATAGTACTTTGGATGTAATCACATCGAGCGACTTACTTACAACCAGATCTGCCAGTACAACGTTTGTTGTGATGATTCGTGATCGGTGTGCTCTCTAAGACTCTCGCGTCCGCGCAGCAGTTTAAATACCCCCGCGGACTCGTAGCGAGATGATTTGTTGTAAGATATTTGATAAATTTGATGACTTTTTCGATATGACATATTCATAATACGGTAAAAAATAACAATGTATTTTAGTTCTACATAAATTCTACATAAAAAATGTATTTTAAATAAGAATGTATTTTATAACAATGTATTTTAGTTCTACATAATTTCTACATATAAAAAAATATGTAGAACTAAAATACATTGTTATTTTTTACCGTATTATAATGGAATTCTACCAAGTAAATGCCTACTCAATCAATGACATATTCATGTTTGCAAAACGACTAAAATTTGCCGTGCATTTGTTGGATTGGTCTGCTCAGTTTAAAAAATTTCAGCGCAGCTAACCTCTTAGGTTTGACTGCTTTGAGCAGCGGTATTCAAACAGGGAGGCGCCAAAACTTGATGGCAAACAAAACAAATGGCTGTGGAGTCGTTGGCAAAAAGTACTACTCCGACTCCAGCATTTCCCAAAAACACGACTCGGACTAAAAAAGTTTAATTTTGTCAATTTTTTTTGCCTTATTTATGTGTATTCAATTAAATTTCAACCCTACCAATCCGGCCATTGGCCAAATTTCACATATTATATCATTCAATTCAAACTTTTTCCGAATTTCCGACTCCGGCCAAAAAGCCCCGACTCCACAGCCCTGGTTTATTGAATGGGTGAGCACCATTTGAAACTTGTCACACGGGCGGCCGGCCCCCTGGAGGCAGACCTGCACTGCAGTACATGTTCAAACTGGTCCATTCGAACTAATTGAATCTGAATACTTTATTGTCGCTAATGCCGTAATTTGGCATTCAATTGATCTATACATTGTAATGTAATACGCCATGGACGTTTCATATTGTCCAACAATCAGTCCCCGCGTGCGCAAATGAACTGTGAAATTAAACATTCGACGCGGTGCATGATTCGACGAGTGAAATACACCACAAAAAGTATACGCTGACATTTTTTAATGGAAGTATATAAAATTGATATATTATATAATATGTATTATATATCAAAGTTGTTAGTGAATAACTTGATAACTGCCAATTATTGAATTTACAGAAGGAATATTCAAACAAATATTAAACTATAAATTAAATGGTAAATTATGGATATATGGTCACGGGATAGAATTTCTGTAAAGATTTATGAAAAATAAGCACATTAAATGAAATGAATGTAAGGCTTACGATTATTTTTGAAATGTTTCATCTTTAATTTTTAAATTTATTATAATAGACGATAGTATGAAATCGAGTTGTTTTAATTGACAGGTGCAAAAATGCAACCCAAATACTACACAAATAATAATATTATACAGATAGAGACAGTCACATAAGTTTATTATTTGTTTAAAATAAAAAGAATAATTTTTTTTATAGGCTAATATTAAAAAATAAATTCTTCTTTCAGAATTCATACAATAATCAGTAATATTAATATAAAATAACTTTGATTATTCCATGTATTGTGTAACATCCTCTGACACGTGTTTCGCCTCTTTCAGGAAAAAATCCCTATCTGATTGATTGCACCTTATTAGTATCATTATGTTATTGCATTGTTTTGATTCTAAATCACAAATTCCTTTTTTCCCTTTAAAAGAAAAAAAAAGGTAATCCATTTTGTAATTTCATAATTTAAAATGTTAGAATCAATCTTGCTTCATTAATCTCAATCAAACTTTGCGATTGATGGTGAATGTCTGAAGATGCCTCTGAAAAAGGCGAAACAATCTGTGTCATTAATCTTTAGTTACCCAATACGTGGAATAATCAAAGTTATTTTAAATTTTATATTAAATGAATTTAATGTTGTATGGAATGAATTTATGTGACGTAAAATTTTTTAGAAATAAATAAACATTTTAGAATAATCCACAAGAACTCAAAAAGTAAATTCAAAACAGGATATTATAAGCCAGTATGTTTTCACTTACGTAGAACATCCTAAAGAATACTTCTGAAAAAGTATGAAATCGAGTTGTTTTAATTTAATAGTTTGTAACCACAAACTACACAAATAATAATATTATACAGATAGAGACAGTCGATTCTATAACCCCTTATTTGTTTAAAATAAAAAAATAATTTTTTATAGGCTAATATTAAAAAATAAATTCTTCTTTCAGAACTCATACAATAACAGTAATATTCTTCAGATTTAATCATTTTGATTCCACATTTTATAATAATCCACAAGAACTCAAAGAGTAAAGTCAAAACATAATATAATAAATTCTGTCCCGTAACATGTATCCATAATTTACCAAATATGTTACAATGTATACATCCGTCTTGAATAAAACCGTGTTATACGAGGCTCAAGTGTAGTATTAATTGTGACAAGTTGGTCAAAACAATTAGCAAAAAATAAACAGTTGATTGCGTATGTTATGGTTTCTATTTAAATCAACATGCTTAGGAATAAACACTTAATTGGATGCGCGTGCATCAATTAACAACTCATTAAAACTTTACAACAAGTTATTGTACCTGTTGAATAACTTTCATGTTAACAAAATAATGATGCGTTTAGGTATTTAGGCCTACGTGTCACAGAACATGTAACTCTTAGCTTGGCAGTCTACACATAAGCCAAGCAGCAACGCCTCTTCCGTTTGTTATCAAAAAGGTGCATTCAAAAGCCTGTACATTACAATTAGAGACTCCAATTCGAGTATCATATAATCGATACTCGAGAATATTCGTCCATTTTTCAAGTACTCGATACTTTTAATAAATCAAGATTTATTTTAAAATTTTATTTACTTATTGAAAATAAATATGTATTATGTTTAACGTTGCGTTTAACTGAGTCTTACGCGTAGATTTTACTATTAGGTAATATTTTACACATGGCTGTGGAGTCGGTTAAAGAAAGTCCAACTCCGACTCCAGCATTTACCAAAACCACGACTCCGACTCCAACATTGACCAAATAAAGATTAAAAAAAGTTTAATATCGTCACTTTTTTCATATTAAATGCTAAAAATAAAAAATCAAACTTTTCAAAATTTCTGACTCCGAGTACGACTCCAACTCCGGCCAAAAAGCCCCGACTCCACGACTCCGACTCCACAGCCCCGATTTTACCACAGCAACAGATAGAGTTTTTTCTAAAATCTTTTCTATAAAAACAAAACTTCGAACTAATTTAAAATTTGATACGCTTAACCTCTATTATTTTTGAAATTAGTGTTTTTTAAATTTAAATAAATGTACTATAAAATCAAATAAGTTTATTTATTTATAGTTTACTAGCTGGTACCCGGCAAGCGTTGCAATGCCACCCATAGAAAGAAAGTGTTTGTGTTTATTGAAGTGCTCTCGGATGCACAATATTTTAAATTTAATTTCACTAAAATTGATCGGTATGGCGTTTGCTGTTTCTTTTTTGCCGATTGTCTATGGGTCGACACACGCGCCACATACTGAAAGTTGATTGTATTATTCCTATAACTTTTGCGCAAGTGCAACAATAAGTGTTCAAAATGAACAGTATGGCAGCACACACAATATGAAAAACATTGATGATTATATAAAAGACCTACTATAAGTTGATTTTACTATGCCTATAACCTTCTCTATAAGTGCAAGCAATAAGTTGTCAAAGTTTTATCGCAATCGGATGAACTGTATCGTAACGCATAAAATACGGATGATTTTGATTTGATTGATTTTTATATATTAGATAGATTTATATACAAAAATTGGTGTCTGTAAAGTCGGTTTACGGACGATAGTTTAACGTGACAACGTCATAAGAAAACATTGATGAAATGATTGCATACTTTTATGAATAAAATGGAATCATTTTTATTGAATTATCATTATTTTGTACGGATACGATATTTTGTATATTTGTTATACGTTAATCAGATTTTTAATATGCAAGAATTAATTACCTCTATTGCCGCAATTGTTGTTGTAATATAAACAATGAAAACCACATTAACATTTCACTTCACTTTATAAACAGTTGTAAACAGATCACGTGTAGGTACTGTAGGTGTATAAGTTGTGTGCTGCCGCTGTCTCTTTTCTACTCAGACGCATCGACCAATCGAGTTGAAGAGAGATAGATGCGAACGGTAGGCCGATCGTGCCTCTCTATCGCTTATCCGCGCTCTCGCTCGCACGCTTGCCTTCGGCGTAACGCGACAAACGGAACAATGAGTCATGTTTTTTCGTGCGTGCAGCGGGCGTTCATCGATTTATAAGACGTTGTCACGTCAAAAAATTAATGAACCATTTATATTTTGGTACATTGGAAACTACTCGAGTATTTAAAAAAAACAGTAGTTGAGATGTCGAGTAATTTGAGTCTCGAATTACAATGTTCATGTTCAGGCGACTAATAGCAAAAACCGACATGTCCACGCTGCAATGGTAGCAGTAAAATACGTTTCGACCTTTCGCGCGTAATTTGTTGGCTTATTTTCCAATTGAGAACAATATTACTATTTCTTTTAACCAGTTAACTCCTCCATGCAGTAGATTTCTGCATGTGATATTCTTGTCATTATTACAATAGTTTTTAAAATTCGTTCCCTTTAAACGTATCTTGAGTTTTGCCGGTTTTGAGTAATTTATTTATTTTATTATTTATTTATTTATTTATAAATATATAAAAAATTTAATTAAAATTTTAAGATGAAAATTACAATAGTCATAAAAAACAGAGGAAAAAATATTATTAATATCACATTAGAAATTTTCAAAGCAGTCACCGAATGAGTTCTCATAAAATATAGTATTCGTCTGAAACGTATGTCGACATTTGCCGGTTTTGAAAGTAATGAATGGTTCAACTAGATTTAAAAACATTCTCAAGAATGTAATGAATGCAACTAGATGTAAAATGATATCGTGGGTGTAGGGACATACGGGCGAAACTACAAAACTGGCTGTTTTGATTTAAATATGGCATTGTCATGCTCAAATGCAGTTCTATAAGATATAAAAATATGAAACTTGTACGAAGAGGGAGAAAACAAATCCGTAAGAACAAAGTTTTACATTGAAAACTGTTTCGCCATTTATCTCAGTTCGTTGTTTTTGTAGTGTCGCACGTATGTCCCTACACCAGCGGTTCTCATGTGCGGCCACCGACAGCTTCATAGTTAATATTGATATTTAATAAAAATGTGTTTTTACAAGTTAATTTGTCAATATAGATATTGAAAATTAAATATTTCGTATGTATTATATTGTCCATCAAGATCATAGTTAGCAAAAATTCAAACACATTTTTATGTCTTTGTGACAAAGAAGACTCAACACAAAAATTTGGTGCGGCCACCAGACATTTCCGTAGGTTCACCGATGTTCCTAATGCGGCCACAACCGAATTTTACGTGAGAGCCACTGCCTTACACCCACGATATCGTCCCTGCCCAGCCAAAAGGGCTTTAGTAACGGTTTGATGATTCTGAGTTAAATATGACGTAAGATTGACAACAACAAAAATTGCACAAACTGCAAAAAGATGTTTTTCAAAAAAGCTTCAATACATCGAAAGAAGTGGTAAGGAAACAAAGTTTTCTAATTGACACAATATTTGATCGCTGTTTTTGCTCTCCTGAAAGTTTAGCGATTGGTCACTTATGCTCTTTCGATAAAGACGATATATTACGTTATGTTTCATGGAAGTTAAAGCAACGATTTTTGCCTGTTTTGAGTTATGAATGCCACTGGATACAATATGATATGATACGAGTCAAAGGGACCTATCAATAGAAGTGGATACTAATATAGTTTAATACATATGAAAATCATTTGTTCATAGCTCCACTAAACCTTTGCATCGTCAATAGCATGACAACATGAAGAAATTTTAGGTTAGGTTAGGTTAGAATAGGTTGTGCTGGACTAGAGAAAACTTAGTAAGGTGTCTATGTTTCTTAGGGGCCGAATTATTGCTTTCGTTATTCCAAGAATAGTCAGTCAAAATTTTCGAAATTTCAAACTCTATAGCATGACAAAAAGAAGCAATTTTAGGTTAGGTTAGGTTAGGTTAGAAAAAACCGCGTTACTTGTCACTTTCTCTAAGGGGCCGAATTATTGCTCGTGTTATTCCAAGGATCATTAGTTAAAACATTCGAAATTGTAAAAGCGATAGCATGACATCAAGAAGTTATTTAAGGTTAGGTTGGGTTGGGTTAGGCTAGAAGCTAGGTTAGTTAGGTTACGTTGATTAGTTGGTAAGGTTAGTGAAAGCTGAGTTAGGTTTCTTTGTCTCTAATGGGTTGAAATATGCAAAATAGGTAATTAAATGTGTTGTTTCTTCTAATGGACAGAAAATATCAAATATACTAAAAAGAATGATTGTCCAATTCCGCCGAATGGAACTCTTAACGCCGATAAAATTTCAGTTACGTAATACGTTTTTCACGTTATTATAAAAACGAATTATAAGTTTAGTGCCGACTTTATTAATAATTTTAAAAAATATATTTGCGGTGAGTTGCGCAAGTATATCGGATGTTATAAAGCAGAAATAGTTGAACAAATAAACCATTTCAAAGCCCGACTAAATGACCATTTCCGCGGTTAGGATTTCTACTGTTTTTTTTCCTTCTTGGATCCAACAACCTCCATTGTTACGCACGGCGCAGTGCAGCCACCCCTGCAACTGGTTTCTCCACAATGCAGACATGTACGTAATGTAAATATCAGCGGCGGTACTAGTTTTAATAAATGTCGTCGTGAAAGTGAACCAAATAATAAATAAAAATAATAAAAGATCTTTAGTACTTTTTCCACATAAAATATATATTGGATCAGGACCGGTTTCGCTCATGGCGAGCATTGTCAACTGATAAAAAATACAATGAAACAGTGATATTTATACAAAAATGTTTTTTAATTTTTACTATAATGCCTTTCCACCAAGTATTGACAGTGAACACCTTAAAAGTATTCAATATAATATCAACCAAACCATTCGGCCAAAAGCCAAATCTTATATGTTAAAAAGTTTAAATTTTCAAAGATATTTACGACTCCGACTCTGGTCAAAACAGCACGAAGACTCTGACTCCACAGCCCTGCTTTGTATCCATTATAACGTCTTCTTACAATGTTCAATTTTTTAGAACTAGAGGTCTGCACGGGCTCGGGTAAGCCCGCGGGCCCGAACCCGGGTCGGGCCGGGTAACGAAAGTTTTATTTGGCCCGGGCCGGGCTTTGGCCTTGGTACACAAAAAATAAAACATAAATCTGATTATTCAGGTTATATTCGCCATAATTATATATTATAATTTGATGAGTTGATATTAAATTATTTGTAATGTTGTTTATAACTGGCGGGCTCAGGTCGGGTTCGGGTAAGTTGCTCAGGAATGAACCTCGGGCTCGGGTCGGAGAATTTCGGGCTCGGGCCGAGTAGAATTTTAAAATGTCGGCCCGTGCAGAACTCTCTAGTTAGAACCAAACACACTGCAGATATATTCGGCTTCTAAATCAATATGAACAAGCTCATCAAAGAAATGAAGCACCTGTCGCTTATGGCAACAGCCACCTGATTCTTTTTAAAGTAACATTTTGTCCATTTTTAATTTTTTATTGATTCGGAATATTAAATACTCCGGCATATGGACGTCACTGTATAAACAATACTACTCTAAAGTTCGTTCACATTGCATAGTAGCTAAAATGCATTCTGCATTGCGAAAGTACATATACTACTCCTTTTGTATAACAATACACCTTAGCGTCGACCAATGCGGTACTCAATTTACACTGCTAGGTTAAAATAAATCGAATACTTTTCTGAAAATAAATTTTAATTTCATTTGTGATAGATTTATTTTACGGCATTTTATTGATGGAATATAGCAATCAAATGTCATTGATTCCATTTGATAAAATGGTGTTTTTTTGCTTTAAACGGCTGGGTGATACTAATATAAAATAACTATTATTATTATTATTCCACCATTGTACTACAATCAGGCGTTGTTTGCGGTCGTTTCCTGAAGTTCATCTTCAGTTGGACTTTCGCAAAGTTTGCTTACATAATGAAGCAAGATTGATTCTAACATTTTAAATTATGAAATTATAAAATGGATTTCGTTTTTTCCCAAAGGAAACAAGGAGGGGGGTGATAGAATCGAAACAAAGCAAACAAATAATGATACTAATGAGCTTTCAATCAGATTTGGATTTTTCCCTTTTAAGGTAAGGTGTTGGGTTAGAGGGAATTATTTAAACAAACTGGTTGAATAATCATACTTCTAATGACGTTAAACATTACAAACTAATAAACTAATGAGCTGCAATCAATCAGATTGGTTAGTGATGGTGATTTAGTAATACTATTTATACTTTTATTAGTAAACAACCTTTGCAATGGTTAATCCGGAGGTGCCTCTTTAAGAGGCGAAACACGTGTCACAATTAGTTACGCAATACGTGGAATAAACAAAAAAATTGTATATCACTTTTAATATGTTAATTGACAATTCATTGTGGAGATGCATCTTAAATAAATATATTTGGCGATTTTTTGTGCTGCTTTCACATATGTTTTGTTCATCAGTTATAAATAATTTTGATGAGCTAAACCATCCTGATCTCCACAAAACATATGTGGAATATATGAGCTTCCACATTTTTTCAAATCGGGACCAGTTTCTCTTATCGAGAACTTTGTTTAGATCTTATGTGGTTTTATCTCGATTGACACTGCACTCGAACTTAAAATTGACGGTTTTACTCTGTCATATATGTAGATCAACTCTCATGTTTTGTACTTGACATATATATATATATATGTTACAGTGAAAATGTATTCTCAGTGAAAATGTATTATTCTCCAAGCAGTCTTTGAAATTAAATTTGACTACCCTATCTTCAGCTCTATGTTTGTCTGTGTTTTTCTTTGGTTCTCTTTTTATGAAAGGGACTACGTGCTTATTTTGTTTCATTGAAACAAACCAAAATTTTAGACCGGCAAATTATCGACTTGTGAAATGGTGTTGTCATACAAATCTATTACTTGATACATTTTCACTGAGAATACAGTTTCACTGTAACATATATATACTGACATAGAAGAGGTACAACACATCTTATCGTCTATTCTAACATCCTAATATTATTTCGAATAATATATTATCAAATGTGACAAATTGATTTTAGCAAACCTGGGATTATTTAGTGGTAATGAAGGTACATTTTTTTATTTTTTCCATGTTAAACTTATGTGGATCAAGATCGGTTTCGCTCATCGCGAGCATTTTAAATCTCTCCCAATCTGATTGATTGCAGCTCATTAGTATCATTATTTGTTTGCTTTGTTTCGATTCTATCACCCCCTCCTTGTGTCCTTTAAAAGGGAAAAAAACCCGAAATCCATTTTATAATTTCATAATTTAAAATGTTAGAATCAATCTTGCTTCATTACTCAAGCAAACTTTGCGAAAGTTGGTCTGAAGATGCCTCTGAAAGAGGCGAAACACGTGTCACAGTTAGTAGTACAATACGTGGAATAATTATTGATTGAGTAGGCATTTACTTGGTAGAACTCCATTATAATACGGAAAGAAAAATAACAATGTATTTTAGTTCTACATAAATTATTTTATATATTTGTTGATAGCTATTTCGGCTTACGCCTTCGTCAGAACTAATGTCAGAACTAACGAAGGCGTAAGCCGAAATACCTATCAACAAATATATAAAATAATTTATGTAGAACTAAAAACCACACACCTTTTTCAAAACAGGTGTTCACGGCCATACTTTCGTGGAATGACATTATGATAGAAACAATAACTCATTTTTAATATTTATTCCACATTAGATTTATTAAGATCAGGACTGATCAGTTGAAAATGCTCGCTACGAGCGAAACTAGTCCTGAACCAATAAATTAAACGTGTAATAAGTACTAAATACATTTTATTATTGTTATTATAATGCCTTTCTACCAAGTATTGACAGTGAACACCTTATTAGTGATAAATCAACTAAATTTAAAACTGTCAATAAACCCAGATTAGCTGAAATCAATCTGTCACATTTAATAATATATCTTTCGAAATAAAATTATGATGTTAGAAAAGAAGAGAAGATGTTCTGTGGACCTTTTCTACGCCAGTGTATATGTTACAGTGAAACTGTATTCTCAGTGAAAATGTATCAAGTAGTAGATTTGTATGACAACATGATTTCACTGGTCACGATCATTGAAATTATTGGCCCAAGTCGATAATTTGCCGGTTTAAAATTTTGGTTTGCTTCAATGAAACAAAATAAGCAAGTAGTCCCTTTCATAAAAAGATAATCAAAGAAAAACACAGACAAACAATGGGCTGGTAATAGGGCGGTCAAATTTAATTTCAATGACAGTTTAGAGAACAATATATGTTCACGTTGATGTATGTTTATACATAGTTCTGACAATGGCGTAAGCCGAAATACCACCTTAAAACTAAAAATTGCTTTGTTAACCACGTACCTTTTCAAAACACCACTCGAAGACATCGTCAAACAAGTTATATCCATAGACAAACTAAATCACAAACTTTTAATGTTTAATGCTATAATAACACAACACTTTAAAAAACATTAAAACAATATTAAATCACTCCGAATAATCATAATTGTTATATTTCTAACGCGAATGTTTGTAATGTTGCCAGATAGTTATGATTTTAACTGTAGTTTTTGATTCCGATGTATCAGGCTGGCATGGTATAGGAACGGGTATATTAAATCATTTATCTGATACGAGAAGTTGGTGTAAGGCGAGCGTCACTCGTGATAGCTGCTAGCCAACTGACAGAAATAACAGGCCCGAGTAATAATGCTACGAACCAGTGTAAGAGAATGAAATTGCACTTTGAAGACCTTCGTAGTATTTATTGTTGATACTTCTTTTTGGAATACTGTCCCGTTCATTGTACTCGCTAAACTGTTGCTAAATTTAAGTTAAGTTGTATCATTATTAGGCGGTCACTGTAAATCAGTTATGCGCAACATTTTTGGTAGAAGGACTAGCTTGTCGGTTTTTAGATTGTCCGTGGGTTGCATGGATAAAAGTGATTAAAAGGAAACAGGGCTGTTGAGTCGGAGTCGTCGTGGCGTTTTGGCTGGAGTCGGAAATTTTGAAAAGCTTACACTTTTATTTTTGCATATAATACGTCAAATTAGGGTATTGGCCGGATTATTTGGTTGAAATATAATTGAATACACATAAATAGGAAAATTAGGAAAAAAAAGTGACGATATTAAACTTTTTTTAGTCTAAGTCGTGTTTATGTTCAATGTTGGAGTCGGAGTCGAACTTTTTTTTACCGACTCCACAGCCCTGATTTTTAGATTGTTTGAGGGCCGCATTGGTAGCATTGATCATAATACCGATCGCAGGTTGTTCATCAATGATTTAGAGCAGGGGTCACCAGAATTTTTGAGAAACGGGCCGGAGTTTCGGGAGGGTTTTCTTAGTTGAATAATTTATTTTCAAAAATTGAGAATTTTTGGAGGGCTGGATGAAAATCTTTGGCGGGATGGATCCCACCTGCGGGCCGTAGTTTGGTGACTGTTGATTTAGAGCAGGGTGGCCAAACTTCTTACCACTTCTTACCACCTGCCTTTGAAATTATTAATTAATTTAATATTGCAATTAATAATGGCTTCCTTCAAACATAAAAATAGTATGTAAATAAAACAAGATGTTGTCACTTTGCAATCAAGCAGGCAGGCGGGCGACTTGATATAGCTACGCGGTTGACGCTTTGGCGTCATTTATAGCAGTGTTCCCCAGCCAGTGGTCCGCGGCCCAGTGTCGGGCCCCAACACAAACAGTTAGCCAAATTTCAATTATATTATTAAATATAAGATTTTTTCGCCTGCACGTTTACTTGTATTTTTTGGTTATTGTTAAATCATAATAATTGTTAAGATGAAGCGACACAACATCGTTACATATGTCCATCTGTCACAATATATGATTTAAAAAAAGGAATTATAAAACCATTTTTATTTCAGTATTAGTGGTCAGCGATTTTTTTTTCCTATTTTTACCGGTCCGCAGATGTAAAAAGGTTGGGGAACACTGATCTAGAGTATCAGAAGGTCAGAGTTCAAGTCATGAAAACGTCGACATAAAAAGTTCATTGTTTTTTTTAGACTGTACAATATTTTATTTTAAATAAATTAAATATTTTTTTTGTACTGGTTCCACATATTTTTTATAAAATTGATCAGAACCGGTTTCGCTCATCGCGATAATATACAACTTGTTGATATATAATAGTATTTTAATATTTGTGATTTATTTGAACGACACATTAAATACTTTCGATGGATTCGGCGCTAACTTTGTAGAAGTTCATTTTAATTTAAAATAACTTGGATTATTCCACGTATCCCCTCTTCGTTACCCATAAAAAGAAAAAAACCCCAAACTCCATTTTGTATTTTATCATTTTAAAATATGTATTTGAATCAATATTGCTTTAATACCTACATACGCAAATTTTGCGATAGTAAATCCGAAGATTCATCTGAAAGAGGCGAAACACGTGTCACAGTTAGTAGCACAATACGTGGAATAATCAAAGTTATTTTAAATTTCATATTATAATCATTCCATTATTAAAACTGTAAATTTTTCATTCATTCGAAAAAGTGAACGTCCTGATAATTATTATGTGATTTTTCTTTTAATATGACAACCCCGTTTAACGGGAATTACATTATTCAAATCTAGAACAAACATTCGAACCGATTTTGAATATCCATAAATCAAATATTTTCTCCGCGAATAAATTGGTAATAGACAAGAAACCGTCAAAATAATCGTGACAAAGAATATTTAAAACGCATGATGTATAATTTGTTTCGAGTTAGTATTCTATTTTCAAATAACAAATTAGCCTCGGCCATAACAATTTAGGCAAACTCTTAAAAATTGCCGGAAATAAAGGCCCCGACACATAAAAGATCTCGCTCATTATTTAAAAGCCAACACAGTTATTTCTATTACACGACTTTGTGTGATAGTGGTAAATGTACCGCGTTGTAGAAATATTTCGGTCAAATTTAATGTATATCGATTCAATTTTTGCTATTATATATTTTAAACCATATCCGCACGAAATGTGGAGCATACAATGAGCCCTAATGAAGTATTTCAACAGAATACGACGTTTTGATAACGACACGAGACCGATACATTTTAACCGCTTGACTGCCGCGCAAATAAATGATTGATGTGTCCCAGATGCCGTGTGTTTTTGATGGCTCAAAAATCACAAGCGAGAGAAAATCGAAGCATTTTTAACATGTGTATTGAATGAATTGTGTTATATTTTTTTTTACATTTGAATCGGTTGAACTTATCCATGAGTTTTGTCGAAAATTACCCGGGATTCGCCTTTCGGCATCTTCAGTTATTTCAAGTGTACGAATGTACTTGAACTGACGCGTAATAAACAGTTTTTATCGTTTATATTCAAAAATAAAAGTAGATCACTAAGTTTAATTGTTATTGACGTAATCTATATGAATAAGCGCGCACTTGAAATGCCTGAAGATGCCGAAAGGCGAAATATGGATCGTAAGCGACAAAATTCATGGAAAATTACAAACTTCAAACGATTAAAATTTGATATTGAAACTCCATCAAGCACCTGCAGTCTAGATTCTGAATTGTATTATGTTTTTCTAGTTTTTAATTTAAAATTGCAAAATTTCGTAAAGAAAAAATAGGGTTGCCGCAGCATAAGGAGCGACATGTGGCAGCCGTTTTCCACACGTTTGAGAGAAGACAATATTCAAACCTAATATACGCTCGAATTCAATCTGTTAAAAAACTATATTTACCCTGAAGATTTATGGCAAAGATAACATATTTATCCAAATCATTTACAGTATCAAATTATTTGAAATAAGATGCAGTTTTTAGTTATACAGTTATCTTAGGAAAGTTAATTTCTTTAAATGAGCAGTTAACAATACAAAATAATCTTGTATTGCGCGCAAGTGTCGGCGCGGTAACGTCGACGAGTTAGCTTAGGCGCGCTAATGTCAGGGTGCCGTTTCGGACATCCGTGTCCGCTTGGGATCCAATCGGTTAATCGGACATAAATGCAGCATACAAGAAATTCACTATTTATGATAACTTTTTGGTTAGGTTAGCGCAAAATCTACTCATTGCCCTGAGCGCCAGAAGACCTCGCTACGGCCCTGGTGAATATTAAAATATTAAATGAAGAAATTGTATTATTTACTAAAGTTAACATTATATTGCTCTTATCAAATAATGCCACATAATAAATATTGTGACAGTGTATCTGGAATGGGACAGATAAGAGCAATTACAATGCGTGTGATAATAATACATGATAACTGAAGATACTTTAACTTTACACCTGTATTTCAAAATTTTGATTTCTTTTCGAAATAATGCCGACTTATCCCGCTTTTCATACGTTCTACTTTTGCACATCTCGGTAACCCTTTATAGGACCTAGAACAAAGTGGTACATATATGTATAGGGTATTTCAATAGGGACGCTCAAAATATGTTACTTTGTCCTGATGAGTAGATTATTCATTGTTTAGTGGCCAAATTTGAGTCAACCAGTTTGGTAAATAATCGGCCAACACCTACCTGTACGTCATCAAAATACAATATCTGGTGAAAACATTGCTGCTGTGTGTGAAAGTGTACAGGAAAACCCAAGGCAGCTTATTTCTCGTTGTTCACAAGAACTTGGCTTTTCTGCGACTTCAACTTGGCGAATTTTGAATCGGGCCTTATGTCTGCACCCGTATAAAATCCAACTAACCGAGGAACTTCAGGTAAACGACCGCAGACAACGCCTGATTGGGTTCTGGAGCAGTTGGAAGTTTACCCAAATTTGTCAAAAAAGTCAACTTTAGCGACATGGCCCATTTTATAATGAATGGATATTGGCAGACATTTGATGCTATATTCCATATTTAATGCCGTAAAATATACTTACAAATGAAATTAAAATTTAGTCTAAATCTCACAAACAACTTTTATTTATTTACATTTCAAAACTAAGCGTCCTTATAAAAAGACCCTTTATATACCACAAACATTAAGGTCAATATTTCTTATGATTTCATCTTAGCAACTGGTTTTATATTATTCAGGGCTGTGGAGTCGGAGTCGGAGTCGGAGTTGGAGCGGCGCTTTGGCCGGAGTCGTACTTGGAGTCGGAAATTTTGAAAAGTTTGTACATTATATTTTTGCATTTAATATGTCAAATTTGGCTTTTGGCCGCATTGATAGGGTTGATATTTAATTGAATACACATAAATAGGAAATTTAGGGGGGAAAAGTGACGATCTTAACCTTTTTTTAGTCTGAGTCGGAGTCGGAGTCGGAGTCGTGTTTTTGGTCAATGTCGGAGTCGGAGTCGGACTTTTTTTCACCGACTCCACAGCCCTGATATTTTTATATGGTTCTTAATAAAATCCTTTAGTATATAACATGTCAACCACTCAATGTAAAGTTTACCAGTGCTATTGTTATTGATGAAATACGTAGGTGGTAGCTTAAAATACCACCGTGCGTTAACGCAAACTGGATTTATCAGTTAGTGAACATGCGCCGACTAGCATCGTTCGCCAAAGGTTCTATCTGGGAAGGAATTGACTTACTTTTCGAAGACATGACTAAAAAAAAGCAAAGTTTCCTCCAAATGGTTAAATAACGAGGAGACATTGAATGGGAATAATTGTACGAAATCGTCCAATTATGTCCATTCAATTTATCGTCGATTACGCCTGAATTGATATTGAAGATTTCCGATGGTATTGTTTCGTAGACCCAAAATCCTTTCTGATCGAGAGAATCGACGGTTTCAGGTACCTGGGTGTAAATATCGCTAGAGACGGCAACCCGCGTCAAGAGCTTGCGATGCGATACGTGATAGCTGGAGCAACTTTGGGGCTCACGATTGCTCTCGGTCAGAACCAAGTGCCGCTCATTCAACGTGTCAAGTCATGGCACTTTACAAAGGCGCAGAGTGAAGATCGAAAATGAATGCTTGCGGTGAATGTTAGGAGTACGGTGATTTGACTTTGTCAGGAATTTGGAGATAAGAGAGCGGACAAACCAGTCTCTTATAACATCCAAAATAAAAAGACGACGACGACCTGCTTTGGATGCGTACCGCGGATTCTCCAGGATAGCTTGAATCCTGCTCTGAGAGACAGTATGGACTTCGTCACCCGAGAAGGCTGATGGTTACCATCCATAGGATGTACTCGAAAGAGCTACGGGATGACATGAGAGGAAGAAAGGAGTCTGGCGAGCCACAGAGAATGTTGGAAGCACCGTGTGGCGACCATATTCTTCGAAAAGGAAGCGGATATGAAAATGGTTGGTCGTATGAATTCGGAGACAAGAGAGGACATTCAAAATTATATTGCGCATTGGCCTACCATGTGCTTGGCGGATTAATCCACCATTGTGGAGAAAGGAAAAGGGGATTGATGATATAATGTTGGGGCCAGTGACGGCTGGTGACGGGGTGCTGGGGGGTGCAAAAGGAAGATTCAACTATTTTTCTTGAAGAGAAACAGTTGGTATTGCGAACATCTGAATTGAAAGTCCATGCTATAGAAGTGTTTTAAAATCCAATGAATAGGAAAGAACTCTTGCAAAAATGGTTGAATCTTCCTTTGCACCCCCCAACACCCCGTCACCAGCCGTCACTGGTTGGGGCACCGTGTGGTAGAATACGGAATAGAAGTTGTCAAATAAAAATAACAATCCAGTCAACTCTCCTACAGCACCGAGATTTTTTATGACTTACTATATCAAAAGTAAAGGGATGTACAGCAAGCTACTGATAAATATTCTTCGAATGCACATATTTACGAGACATATAATTTTTCTGTATTTTGCAATCTATAAAAAGGTGTTACTGACAGATAAAGAAATGAGTTTTCAATGTAAAGATATTAATAACTTTTAAAATGTAAAAAATCTTACCTAGTGACTTGGACTATTTTAAGAACAACATCCGTTCATTAACATAGAAGTATATTTGGTGAATCGTTCAAATACGAAGACCCCTTCGCACAGGGGTCTAAATAACTTCACGAAAAAACATAAACTTTCCCTTACGTAACACGGAGAAGTAAAAACACCAGACGAGGAACGCAAAGTCGAACTGTTTATGAACAATCTTATAATGTTTAACCATGGCACCTGAATAAAAATTACAACACGTCTAGAGAATAATGTCACGTTAGAATAATTTCCATGTTTGTTTTGAGCTTTTGTCTTTGCGTCAGCCACAGTTCGTTGACAAAGCGACGAATCACATGTGTAATGTTACACGTGCCGGGGCTACATTGCCAGCAACATATTGCGTGGAATATTTCTTGTGAAACTATTTGCAAAGAGATGTCAGAGGACAAGATTAGAACGCCATGTTTAGAACGACGATACGGAGTTATCTTTATTAGTAAAAAGAAGAATTGGTATTTTAGATAATACGTTTGTTAAGAATTTTGACGTGACAACGTCTTATAAATCGATGAACGCCCGCTGCACGCACGAAAAAACACGACTCATTGTCCCGTTTGTCGCGTTACGCCGAAGGCAAGCGTGCGAGCGAGAGCGCGGATAAGCGATAGAGAGGCACGATCGGCCTACCGTTCGGATTGTGCCGCATCTATCTCTCTTCCACTCGATCGGTCGATGCGTCTGAGTAGAAAAAAAACAGCGGCAGCACACAACTTATACACCTACAGTACCTACACGTGATCTGTTCACAACTGTTTATAAAGTGAAGTGAAATGTTAATGTGGTTTTCATTGTTTATATTACAACAACAATTGCGGCAATAAAGGTAATTAATTCTTGCATATTAAAAATCTGATTAACGTATAACAAATATACAAAATATCGTATCCATACAAAATAATGATAATTCAATAAAAATGATTCCTTTTTATTCATAAAAGTATGCAATCATTTCATCAATGTTTTTTTAATAGTTAGCATAATGTTAAAAAAACGATTTACTATATCAGTTCGCATGACAATTCATAATAAAAATTCATAACGCATAGGCAATGTAACCATAGCATACTGACGAGCAGTGACGGCTGGTGACAGGGTGCTGGGGGGTGCAAAAGGAAGATTCAACTATTTTTCCGTACTACGGAAGAGAAACAGTTGGTATTGCGAACATCTGAATTGAAAGTCCATTCTATAGAAGTGTTTTAAAATCCAATGAATTGGAAAGAACTCTTGCAAAAATGGTTGAATCTTCCGTTGCACCCCCCAACACCCCGTCACCAGCATTTACTGCTGACGAGTGTAACTATCGCACTGAAAATTATTTATGTTTGCTTCAGATTAAGATGTAATAGAGGACTTCAACTGAGTTTCTTTATGGAATTTCGATATCAAATTTAAATCGTTAGAATTTGTGCTTTTCTATGATCTGTGTCACTATCGATCAGGGACCTCCGTTCAAATTCACTCGTTCACCTGAAGTACCTGACGGTGATGAAATTACAAACCAGGGTCGTTACCAAAACTCATAGAAAATAACGAAATTCGATGAAGATAAAGATTCGTTGAAACTGTGGAGATATATTTTTTTTAAATAAATCATGCTACTACTTCCACGTGTATTCGGTAAAATCGAGAGCATTTTCTTGCGAGCTCACGTGAAGTGAAACCATTTCCGATATTTATAAAATATTAAATGTGGAGAAGAACAAAATTATTTATTTTTTATTAGAAAATATCAGGGCTGTGGAGTCGGTAAAAAAAATCCCTACTCCGACTCCAGCATTTACCAAAACCACGACTCCGACATTGACCAAAAATACGACTCCGACCAATAAAAGGTTAATATCGTCACTTTTTTCCCCTAATTTTCCTATTTATGTGTATTCAATTCAATATCAACCCTATCAATGCGGCCAAAAGTCAAATTTGACACATTAAATGCAAAAATAAAAAGTTCAATTTTTTCAAAATTTCCGACTCCGAGTACGACTCCGGCCAAAAAGCTCCACAACTCCGACTCCACAGCCCTGGAAAATATAAAATACATAAAATTATAGCTGACGCCAATGCGCCATGCATTTGACAAAGTAAAAGAATACATTGCAAAACACAATAATTATTTAACGGAGAATGGCATTGAAGAAATTACAAAAGTTAAAACAAAGCACCGAGTTCATTGCTGAAAATGTCCACTTTCTTCGACAGTGTATTGATCAGCCAAACAGACCTTGTGACCGGTGACTCGAACGACTGACGCAACAAAAAGGTTCTGATAAAAAAATTGGCTGTGGCATTTGGACATATCGGCTTCTGTGAAATGCTTTTGTCGGTTTCTGCAAGCGATATCACTACAATATCTTGGTGTATGTCACTTTCGTTGAATTGTTCTCGACTGATTCATAAATTTTCTCATCGAGTTTATCTCGCATGACTTTCATTTTTAAATCTAGGTACATGTAATAAACAATCTAGTGGCAGACACAATATTGCGACAGATTCTGCACAATATGTCGCACGACTAGCCTCATTCCAATCACACCTAAATCCCCCGGCTTAGTTGACATTTTGATAAAACAATGACATATATAATTTTCTGTCTGACAGTTATATTGTTTATGTGGAATTAATTTCACGAACGTTGATAAGGGCTGAGTGCAAAAATATTTTGCTTTGTCAGGAGCGAACAGAGCTGGGCCGCAGACGTAAAAAAGCCCGGAAACCAATTACGAATCAGAAAAAGGTAAACCATTTTTTTCGTCTGGTAAAAAATGGCACAAAATATAGTGTTGCCAAATAGTCATAATTGAATATTTTATTTTATTCTTTTTCCGCTGCCAATTTGAAGTGCATGGATTGAGATATTTAGCCCTTTAGCTCCAGAGCTTTGGTGTATCTAAGATTCTAAGTCACCCAAACTTTACCCATACTTTACCAAGCCGCAGATTAACACGTTTTCGGCCATGTCCGCAACGTGGAGAATATAGACTCGTGGATTTTGTCTCAACATATTTTTTTTTGACGAGAACTGTTTGTTACTTAGTTGCTTAGCATCTCTTTTTCGAAAAGAGTAAGGATTGAAAGGATATAAGGAGTAGGACACGATTAATGGTAAGCTAACACGCAAAAATGAAAAACTTATTTACACTGCAAATAAATGATCAAGTAACTAATATGCGTCATGCCAGCTACCGCGTCGCGAACTAACTTAAGTGGGTGTGAGATATTGGAATGAAATGCGGAACTCTGATTTTGCCTTCAGGGAAATCTCTTTGTTCCAGCGATGTATTCGATAATCGATATGTTTTATTATTGAAGTTTATCCAGAGATGGCATTTTTCGTATTTAATTTTTGACGTGACAACGTCTTATAAATCGATGAACGCCCGCTGCACGCACGAAAAAACATGACTCATTGTCCCGTTTGTCGCGTTACGCCGAAGGCAAGCGTGCGAGCGAGATCGCGGATAAGCGATAGAGAGGCACGATCGGCCTACTGTTCGGATTGTGCCGCATCTATCTCTCTTCCACTCGATTGATCGATGCGTCTGAGTAGAAAAGAGACAGCGGCAGCACACAACTTATACACCTACAGTACCTACACGTGATCTGTTCACAACTGTTTATAAAGTGAAGTGAAATGTTAATGTGGTTTTCATTGTTTATATTACAACAACAATTGCGGCAATAAAGGTAATTAATTCTTGCATATTAAAAATCTGATTAACGTATAACAAATATACAAAATATCGTATCCATACAAAATAATGATTCCATTTTATTCATAAAAGTATGCAATCATTTCATCAATGTTTTCTTATGACGTTGTCACGTTAAACTATCGTCCGTAAACCGACTTTATTTTTAAATAATATCGAATTCAGAAAATCGCTCCAAAATGGCTGCGCTTATATCGTACCACGGGCATCTGAAGGGTTAAAAAGACAGCCCATATGTGGGTGAAAATCGGATAATAATATGAAGTATCAGGGTTAGCTGTTGTTGTTTTCAAGATTGGGAATTGAAAGAAGAGATTAATGTGACATATCGATGGTTTAAAGAGTAAATTTGCTATCTGCGTTTTTGTCAATTGTGCAGGAGAGGGTAAAAACTGATTATTTTGGTATTTTCAAACCGATCGGGAAAATTTCAAATAGGACTTTAAAACGATTTATTTGTACCACCGCTGACAAGCAACGAATGAATGACAGGTGACAGTATAAAATGGCGGAATTGGATAATTAGCAGTGTAGGCTTTAGAACGACAATGGAGTTATCAAATTTTCCTAAAACGTTTTTAGCCTAAAGTGGAGTTAGAGCAAAATTACCCTTTAAGCCATCGATATATACATTGCATAAAAGTTCATTGATCGATTGAAAAATCAATAAATCCAAAATGGCGATAACTCCAGGAAATCGACACGGTAACCTTCGACTGAGACAATTCCGCAAATGTGAATATAAATTTAATGCCGTTTTAAAAAAACTATTTACGTCACAAATTCCACGAAGGTTATTTAAAAATAGTACCGATTTTGCTCTTACCCCGTGTCTTATGTGAGCGACGCGAACCGGCAAGCGAATTTAGGCGAATCCAGTCAATTTAAAACGTAGTTGATTAAAGGTCTTATGTGCCACTTCTGGCTAGCATGGCTAGCCACTTCGCAGCGCCAGGTTACGGCGCAGCGATTTATCGCTGCTTGTTTTAGCTCCAATTCAATGTACCGTACCCTTTACGTACGGGGAGATATCGATCAAACTATTGTTTTAATATGCACTAATACACGTTTATCTATGAAATTATAACATATAAATTTTTATAAGTTGTTTATTTATATAGTTATATTTGTTTGAAAGTACCATATCTAATACCAATGCCTTTCGTGCTGTGCATTTTCACGTTTTTTTTGTTGCAAATAAAAAAAAACGTGATTTTTTAAATTTCCACACGTATGTATATATCTAGATTATATTTGCATAGTTTATATTTAAAAAAAAAATAATAACACATTTTAGTACTTTTTCCACATCTGATTTATTTCATCAGGACCGGTTTCGCTCATGAAATAAATCAGATGTGGAAAAGACTAAAAAATGTGTTATTATTTTTATTATAATGCCTTTCCACCAAGTATTGACAGTGAACACCTTAATAGTTTATATTTAAAAAAATATTCATATTGTTATTTTATATTGGATAAGATTGCATTTTCTTGTCAAAATTAAAATTTATGCAAAAAAAATATGTATTTATTTTATCTTTACAATTTTTATTTTTTTATATTGTTTTCTTTTGATTCCTTTAAATATAAACTGTTTTTGATGTGTATTATTTTATTTCAATGACTTAATTTGAATAATGTAGAAAATATAATTGTTTTTGGCAACCCATAAACCATTCCCTTTTTTTTCGAAAATTCGGTCCGTAACCAAAGGGTTAACATTCATTATGTCGGGACGCAAACGCTTTTTATTTGAAAACTGATATCGTGAAAGAAGGTGTCGCGATTTCACGGCAAGCTACCTACCTATCGTTCATTAGAATAATATATCACACTAATCTTATATGTACAGTAACCTCCCGGCTAAGTACGCAAAAAATGTGGTACGCATCCCGGTTAAGTACGCATGAAAAATGGCAAAAAACTTGGATCAATATTTATTATGCAAAAAATTAAAGAAAACTGAACACAATTATTTTATAAAATGGAAAACAGTTAAGATAACAATTAACTTTTATACAAAGAGAAAAAAACAAATTTTATTTAGGTACAAACATATCGTAAAGTGTCAACTCCACATTGTTTTTTATTGTTTGATTTTTTGAAATTGATGCTATTTTTTTTTTTTTTTTTTTTACGTTTTCAAAAGAGCATAGCAGATCGTTGTAATCAGCTCCTGCTTCATTTTTAACAACTGGGCATAAAAGCTGTTTTTCTATATTTATTGCCATTTCACACAAGTTGTCAAAGCCTTCAAACTTGACTAGACATTCGTTGTTTTCCAGATCGGAATCGTCAGATAAGTGGCTTTCATCCGGTACTTCTTTCACATCTTCCAAAACATCGTCCACATCTTTGAGAATTTCCTGAACATATTCTTCAGTGTTTTCCTCGTCAATTCTTTGGAAGTTTATAGCATCGTTGACATCAATTTCAATGCTTACTTTTGCAAACATTGAAATGATTTCATTGATCCATTCGTTCTCAGAATTCTCAACAGGAACGGGTGTAAGGGTCATTATCTCGGTTTTGGCAAAAGAGTTTGCGATTGTCTCTGCTGAGATGGCGTCCCATGCCTCCTTAATAAAATTGGCAGCATCTAATAAATGTGCTGCATTTCCATATGCAACACCAGCTGCACCCCTTGAAAGCTGTTTTCCATGAACTGCTTTGATGCTTTTTAAACCATCATCTATTTCATAATAGTTAAGGACTTCTTTGAGATACAAATATTTATATCGCTTTTTCAGGGCTGCAATAATTCCCATATCACATGGCTGTTTCCAGCTTGTGCAATTAGGTGGGAAAAATGCAACCTCCACATTATCTCGTTAAAATGCCTCAAAATGTCCTGGTGCATTCATTGTCCATAAGCAAAAGAACTGGCCTTCCTGTTCTCTTTTTGATTTCGGGATAAAAAAACTTACATACTTACACTAAACCACTTCCAACAGGTTGCCACATCCATCCAAGCTCTTGATTGATTAAAATATTTAACCGGCCATTCTCGATATTTGATGCATGCTGGACGTTTTGGTTTCCCAAAAATTGGGCAAGGGATTTTGTGTGTGCCTGTTGCATTAGCACATACCGTCAAAGTTCTATCTTTTTGTTTTCTTTTTTTCTACGAGTTTTAATGTAAGTGGGGGAGGTGCAGAAAAGAAAGGGGTCGGGCCTTAAAATACGTAAGTACGCACCTCCCGGTTAAGTACGCACAATACCCTTTGATTCAATATGCGTACTTAACCGGGAGGTTACTGTATATAAAACCGAAACGGCTATGTATGTATGTATGTTTGTGGGTCGGGAATTCCCCTTTGCATTGTTGGGCATTGCTATCAAGTTGCCATAAAACGAATATGAAAGAAAATGTTTGAATTTTTATCGGCGAAGATATTTAGTCAAAATGTAATAAATTAGTCATCTACTGAACTTTTTCCGGCTTTTATTAATATGATAATGTTTATTATTTACGTGAAGGTATTATTTGACATTTCTTTGACAGCAAATTAGATTTTTTCAATCAAATTAAATAAAGTTTGTGATTTTATTTTAACTCTATTTTGGATGTTAGATTTTGTGATGATGTGAAATAAAAAATATGGTTGACACGGCACAAACACACAGTGGATAAACACAAAAGTTGGAATATGTAAATGTGACGAGGACAAGTTGTCTCACAGTGTCAATAAATTGTGTGCTTCTTTGCGTGGTCAATTGAAACAATTCAAATTTGAATATTTTCGTTATTACTCATAGTCATATTTTTCATAGTCAAACTAAAACAAGCACCACTTTGGTTTTTGATATTTGCGGGTGTTTAATTTTAAAATCCCCGTATACAACACTTTTTGCAAACGTGTACTAAATTTAATCAATTTAGTGGTCGGTCTGACAAGGGCTTGAGTCGAAATAGCGATCAACTAATTATTATATATTTTTTTGTAGAACTAAAACACATTGATATTTTTTCATCGTATTTTAATGGAGTTCTACCCAAGTCAATGCCAATTTAATTAATATGCTCTTGAGAGTTGGAACTGTTTCACGTATCGTAATACAGGTTGAAGCCATTGCTTAAAATTAACTTATAATTTGTTATTTTTGTAATGCACATATATATTAAATATACATTTTTCAATAAATAAACGATTATGATATCTTTTGTTTTTATTGTCCGACATTATTTGGCGTCCATTTGTATGTTAACTGAGTAAAATTTCTACATCTGTCATAATATGACGAGGCCCGCCGCGTCAAGATCGTTTCAAAATATCAAATCAACCGATCGCGCGAAGTAAACATATGCGGTAACGCGCGGCAACGCGCGGTAAATCGTCAACATAAGACGCTCTGGTGAACTTGGACCGTTTGATATTTGCAAGCGATTTGCGCGCGCAACGAGTCAGGCACTTCGATGCGACTTACGACAATTTGTTGAAGTTATTACCTATGCCGTCCTGACCGCATCGCTTCGTCTACATATGACACTTGCATGGGCCAGGACCGTTTGATATTTTAAAACTCTGCCGCTTTCAAAGCTGCGCCGGATCGCCTCGCGGAGATTCGCCCAGCTAAGACGACCCGTTAGTGTGTAATCATTTTTACTCGTTCACTGCGACGTACGCGTTCTGAACGCAGTGAACGCGTTGACTATATCGCGATCCTTCGTGCCGTCAGCCCCTTTTAAACAGATATTCACCATCCTGGTCGATATCTATGTGCACTTTTGAGCAACATCAATTTATACCTAAATTATTTCGCAATGAACTGATATCATTGATTTACTAAGAGACCACGTGATATAAAAATCATTTCAAAATGGTAGACGTTTTAGTATTATATGCAGTGGCGGTCGTGGATAAGATAGCTGGGGGTGCTTTGGTTGATAAAAAATATTTATTTTCATTATATTGTACTCATTCAAATTATCTAAATTAAAAACGACAAGCATTTCATAAATGATTAAAATTATACACTTCTTTTTTTCCATATCCGCTCCCTATTAGGAGCACATGGCCGCCACACGGTGCCTCCGAGATTCTCTATCGCACACCAACTTCCTCGCTTCTACCCTGGTCATCCCGGCGTCCCGTAGCTCCCCTGAGTACATCCTATGGATGGTCATCAAAGATCTTCCGGGGCGCCGGGATCCATCACGTTGATAAAAGAGGCAGGAAGGTTGCAGGCTCCCCTGGGGCATCCGCAGCACATATCCAAGCCAGGTCAATTTCTTTCCTTGAGTAAAACACTTTCTAATGAGAAACAAATAAGAAGAAATAAAGCTCGCAGCCGTACGGACGCGAGAAACACTACGAGAAAGGCAGTACTGAAGCAAGCTTGAATTTTCGAACTCCCCTCCCCGCGCCCTTCCATTGCCTACTCGAGTATATTCCATCGCAAACAGTACTGCATAATATTTGGTGTCTGATAATTTTTCGATGCATCGGTGCGCAGGTGAGGTTAATACACGCTTTAATAATATTGATATTTTCAAATAATATATAATACATACATTTATGTATATGTATTATAATTTGTCATTTTTCTCAATTTGCTTGGGGGTACTGCAGATTCGCAGTGCGTATGGACGAGCCGCCACTGATTATATGTACAAAGTACGTATGCATTCTTTTACCATTACATCTGTGTTACGCTCATGGCTTCTTAATAAACTCTTTGCAATTAGTTCCACTAACTAATAATTACAATGAACTCTGATGGCATTAAAAAGGTTATTCGTCGGAGATTCTTCTCATTCTTCATCTTGGGTTCTTAGCAAAGAGTCGTTTTATTGTCTTTGAAATTTGAAAAAATTCGAACGTTAGCTTTTTCAAATAATTTGGCGTTTCTTTAGCAGTGTTGTCACTATCATAAAAGTATTTACAGTAACAAAAAAAAAATAATGACTATAAAGGATATATTAACTCACACTGGAAACGGTGGACTAAAAGCAGCATTTGAAAGGTAAGTAAATTTATTAATTATTAACAATCTATCAAATATTTTAACAAAATGTAATAATACTTTTCATCTGTAACAAATCTTTGGTTTCGTATTTTGTCATTCGCAACTTTATGGTCTCGTATTTTATTTAAATTGAAATGAAAAGAATTTTTGACAGCTAATGCCAACACGCCAAATATTTTTATATATGAAAGTCATCCGAGATAAAATCGCATGTCTAAAATCTCTTATTAAATTGAAAAAAAATTTGACACCTTGAATCCAGACCCACCTGATCACTTGGAAAAAGTTCTTCCCACTTTACCACAAAAGTCGACATATCAGTGCTTCATGATTGTTTTGCCAAGCTCTTTCAGCTGAGTGGTAAAAATATCAATGTATCAATCAAGTCCAGGATTTAAATAAATAAAACATTACAAAACATAATTAATTAAAGGGATTATATTTTTAATAAATCTAACAGTACCTGTGGTCTAGTGGCAAGAGCTTTGTCCTAGCGATCTGGAGACCCGGGTTCAATTCCCGGCAAGGTCAGATTTTTTCAATTGAAAAAAAAGAGATCTTGGGCTGGGTGTATGTTATTTATCGTTGATTTTGTGCACAACTGATTCATTACTTATCATCGAGTTAATCTCGTATGACTTTCACAATTAAGAATATTTGGTGCATTGGCGTAAGCTGTAATGCCAAATATTTTTTTTAACTTAAAAAAAAAAAAAAAACAGCTTTCTTTTAGAATTGAATTAACATTAACTTGACAAATATCAAAGTTATTAATATCAAAATAGTTATGTTATTCCAAACTCCATTTTGTAATTTTAAAATATTAGAATCAATCTTGCTTCTTTACTTGAGCAAACTTTGCGACATTAAGTCTGAAGATACCTCTGAAAGAGGCGAAACACGTGTCACCATTTACTAATTGTTACTACACAATACATAAAATAATCAAGTTATTTTAAATTATATATTAGTTAGTTATGTATTTAAAAGCTCTTTTAGCTTCATTCGTTTGACATGACAATTATGAATAGACATAGAACTAGACCTGGCAATGCCAAGGTGCTGAAATAGCTATCAACTATTACTTTACATGAATTCCTTGTTTCATTATTCCACATATTATGTCACTAAAAGTTACACAATACATGGGAATAGTCGAAGATATTTTAATCTTTATATTAACTAACAACAATGTTATAATATTCTTTAGAAACTGCGTTTTTTCTTATCATACTATTGTTAATAATGGTAAATATGAAGCTAGTTTGTTTCTTTTGAGTTACGTAATAATTTATGTGATTTTTCAAAATTCTAACTTAAGTGCTGTAATTGTTTTTTTCTATTTGCAGACTTCAACATGGTCACGGTTATTATGGAGGCGGAAGTGGAGGTGGTGGCTACAATTACCATCAAGCACCAACTTACCACGGATCCCCGCATGTCTTCAAACAGTAAGTGGTTGACACACGAGCTATGTTCACCTACGACACGCTCTAGTTCACAATATCATGTTGACTGCATTTAACTGTACCTAATGACAGATTGTGTCAATAATTTAGACAGTTATAGTAAATGAAATAAGACAGTTATATTGGGAAATACGAAACAATATTACAAATGCATGGTATTATTTATAAAATACTAGTGATACTACCCAACTTCAGCATTTAAAATATTTGTTAATAACATAATCACACTTCTACGAAAAATAATTAGCTACAACTTGTATATGTTACAGTGAAACTGTATTCTCAGTGAAAATGTATCAAGTAATAGATTTGTATGACAACATGATTTCACTGGTCGCGATCATTGAAATTATTGGCCCAAGTTGATGATTTGCCGGCCTAAAATTTTGGTTTGCTTCAATGAAACAAAATCAGCAAGTAGTCCCTTTCATAAAAAGAGAACCAAAGAAAAACACAGACAAACATTGGGCTGAAGATAGGGCGGTCAAATTTAATTTCAATGACAGCTAGGAGAAGAATACATTTTCACTGAGAATACAGTTTCACTGTAACATATACAAAAGCAATTCAATAAACAGAATTAAAACACTATGAATTTATTTCTTTGAGTAGCATTGCAAAGTATGCCAGGACACTCGCTAGTCTACTATAATAATGATGAATATGTAATTTTCAGTCACATGCATTCCGAAGGCGGTGGAAAAGGCGGAGGAAACAAAGGGGCTGCTCTGTCGGCTCTCACGCTGCTGTCTTTTCTCTTCTTCCTCAGCATCTTGCAGCAGTGCCTCAAAGACCAAATGGCCGCTATGACTCCACAGATTATGGTTATGACATCAGGTCGGGAAGACATTGAAACCAGTGCTAAATCCGAAGAAAGGGAAGACGGTTGGTAAACAGGGCACTTTTGTAAACTGAAATTCCTCAATAACTGCAGTTAATCACTTTTAAGCTGTCACTGTCAATACTTGGTGGATTGGCATTATAATAAAAATAGAAAAATATTTTTAGTAGGTACTTATTCCACATTGAATTTATCGTATCCATATTATCATCATTTTTACTATTTAATAATTGTTTGTAGAACTAAAAACAATTGAGTTTATACAATACAACAAATGAACATTATCTAGTCAATGTGCACATAAACCACGGCAACTAATTATTTGGTCAGTTTCTAATTCGATAAATGGTCAGTAAATATTAAATAAATGTCGGTTGGTAAAAAATAATAAATGGTCAGTTAAAAATTATAAATGGTACATTTTTGCTTCTCTAAATTAAAACAACTCGATGTCATACCCAGTGACGGCTGGTGACGGGGTGCTGGGGGGTGCACAAGGAAGATTCAACTATTTTTCCGTACTACGGAAGAGAAACAGTTGGTATTGCGAACATCTGAATTGAAAGTCCATGCTATAGAAGGGTTTTAAAATCCAATGAATAGGAAAGAACTCTTGCAAAAATGGTTGAATCTTCCTTTGCACCCCCGAACACCCCGTCACCAGCCGTCACTGGTCATACCTAATGTTTCAAAGTATTATTTGAGGTCTTTTATTATAATAATTCTAACAATTAAAGAAGAAACATTTGTAAAAAAATAATAAACCTTACACTTTTTAAAATAAAATTATCTGCTTTCTAAACTCATGAAATCATTTCATGTGCTTATTTTTCATAAATTTGCCTCTTACGACCATATTTGATAAAATTCACAAGCTGTCAAATTAAAACTAAACATTTTTTTAAATGACTGACTACTAAATTTAATACCAAAAATAAATTACTAACCATTATAAATACATTACTAATAAAAATAATAATGCAATTTTATTATAATGCCTTTCCACCAAATATTGACAGTGAACACCTTAAAAATACATTACTGACTGTTTCGCTTAATAACTGACCATAATCATACTGATACAATGACAACTGACCATTTTGATTTTTCACTGACCATTTATTTATTTCATTGACCAAAGCTTGAATTAGATACTAACCCATTAAATACACGCCATTAACTACACAGGCGTCATCAGCACCGGTTTCACTCGTCGTGAGCATTATCAACTGATCTACTGTTAAACATTTACCAGTCAAATAATTATAATTGTAGTAAAATTTTGGCATCTGTAATTTAATAGCAAAAGCTTAATTTTTTAAGCAAAGGAACAATTTTGAAATAAAATTTATTTTCAGATAAACCCACTGCCTTAAAACCAGAGGAATATGATTTGGGAGACGGAGTTGGACGAGCATATCCAGCTGAACCGATGGAGAAATTGCTTGAAGATGACAAGACAGTTACAGCTGAGGAAGAAGAGCACCATGCTGATGTACGCACTCCTCAATTTGTTGATGCAATGGGAGACGGTATTGGTGAAGTGATAAATGAACAAAAATAGTGATAAATAGATTCTATATGATATTTATTTACAACCATGTTATTATGTTCAAAAAACCGCTTTATTGTAATATACAAAGTAAACTTCCCAATACGGAGTATATGGCCACCATGATTCCCTGCCATCAGCCAAATGGGTTGTTTCTTCCTATGGCGTGATAGCATTCCTAAATTCCACCACGTATATGAAAAGTTAACTCTTACAACTTCTATGTCGAGTCTAGCCCGACATCGCTTATGTAACGCACAACTCCTGTGTCGAGTCCTGCTCAACATTGTAAAACTCGGTTGGAAAATTATTTTTTATTAATATTTAAGTGTGCCTTAGTCAAAGTTGGTAGCATGTCATAATGTAGTATGTTTTTCGGTATTTCATTTTACCATGCTAACAAATACACAAACCCTGTGATATCTATCAATTTGTCAAATCTTTTGAGGAGTTGCTGGAAGGAACAAAATAATAATAGTTGGTCCCTGTCGATCATTCAATTCTCCGCAAGGTCGGATTTTCTCAATTGAAAAAGAGATCTTGTATTGGGTGTATGTAATTTTTCGTCGAGTTTTTCACGACTGATTCATTATTTATCATTGATTTTATCTTGACTTTCACAATCAAAAATATTTGGCGCATTGGTATTTACCTGTAATGCCAATTTGTTTTTTTTTTTTTTAAATACAAATACAGTAAAAACCCCATTTACACTAAAATCGAGACCGTGTAATTTGGAGTAGTGTAATTGGGGGAGTGAATGTCATACAAAATTAGGAGTTCCCTTAGTTTTTAAAAAAAAAACATGGACGAAATATTTATGGGGGATTTGCAGCGAATATTTCAAGCCAGTGCAATTCGGAGTAGTGTAATTGGGGGTTGGGGGTTCCACTGTATATAAAAAAATTGGGTGCGTGTACTTATGTACGCGCGTCAGAAGTTATACTTCTTTGGTATCATTAAATTATTGTAGAGAATTAGATATTAGAAATTAATAATAAATATTAAAAATTGTAAATTAATTGTTTAATTTTATTTTTGATTATTTTATACATATATATATATATTTTAATTATCAAAAATAAAATTTAGAGAATAATAAATATATATAACATAATTTGTACTAAATATTATAAGATTCTAAATTTTAAATATTTATTATTGTTTATTTAATATTTTTAAAGTAATTAAATAGATTTAATAATAAATTCAAAAATTGAATTTAAGTTTATTCATTTTTTAAATATTTATTTTCTTAATTTAATATTCACTTTTCATTGTTATCACAAATTTTGAATTGAATTTATTTCTTTATTTTGTAAATATTAAATAACCAATAATAAATATTCAACATTAACAATTTAATAATATTTAGTATTAATTGTATTAAATAATTATATTTTAATTTATATCAATAAATAATACATACGGATAGTTAGCCTCAATTATATTGATGAACATTAAAAAGTATATAAGCACAATTTTTTTCACTAGTAGTAAATAATATTAATCAAAATATTCAATTTCAATCACTACTGAACGAGCGTGCCAACATGTGTGACTAACTTCAACCTGTGAATTTTGTGTGTGACGGTGATGCGCGCGCATCTTAAAATTTCACCCTCATCAATTTTGCATAACGCGCCTAAAGAAGTATAACTTCAATAAATTTGAAACGACATGTAGCAAGAGCTCTCTTTGCTTATCATTTGCCATTCTCATCAATTCGTAAAACTCTATATTTGGCATTAAATTTTCTCGTTTTTTAGCGATAGGTCCAAGTTTATGTACAGCTAGACAAAAATCACGATGTTACCCACATCTTGTACTTCAGTTTCATCATTAAAACCATCTTCTCGGCATAGATTTCGATAAATTTCAATTACTTTCTGGATATCCAAATTAGATTCAAATTCTTTTCGATTATTTAAAATTTCATTTTCATTCCTATTATATATATCGATAAATTTCATTTCAGCGAGTATTTCTGCATCTTTATTTCGGAAAGGAATATGTAACGTAACCATTTCACGTTTATATTCATTAAGATCTTGTCCCATATCAAAGTTTCGGTATCGGATAAAACGTGGCACTCTTCTTTTTGTGTAAGTACCATCTGCCTCAATTGTGTAATTAGCAACACACTGAGCAATTGCGTAATTAGCAAAACTGAGGTTGATTCGCAACTATTTTCTTATAGCATGTGAATGTATATTTATGTCTTTGCAATTTAATGTTACCTGATGCGTCTCGAGATGAAACAGATATCAAGTAATCAATCGATGCGATAGAATCCAACCTATTTTTATCAAGTGCATCCATTGGAGCATTAGCTAGCCACAATAGTATATGTGCATGTGGACTACCACGATGCTGGAACTCAATACGTTTAAAATAATGAACAACATAATATTTCCCAAACGGACTGAATTTTGGTGATTCTGAAAGATTCATTAATACATTGACCAATTTGTTAAAATATATAGCACACGTAGCTGCATCCTCATTGATAAGAGTTGTTTTTTCAAGATAATGGAGATGCTCGGCCATTTCTTCTGAAATAGTTTCACCGTTGTGTTTGAATTTGTAGAGCTTTTGGAGCAGATCGTTCCATCCAATTTCATTAGCACTGACAGTAAGAAATATAGTCGGTTTTCCAAACTGACTGATCATAGCAAAAAGATCTTTTTTGCGATCCATCCAATACCATGTTGAATTTGGAATTGCTCTTAGAAACGCAAGATTGGTTTCAATGCAATTATGAACGTACTGATCATCTTCTATTTGTTTCCGAGTATTTTTGGTATCCTTACCAACGTGTTTGAACGCAATTGTGAGAGAATCACGAACTCGCATCCTCATAATCTTCATCGCCATATATAATAAATGATAAAATTGTAAATGCACGACCATCTCGCTAGAAGCCACCATGAAAGGAGTTACTTTTACACCATCCCTAAAATTACGGAACTGACCCAAGTAAATTGCGGGAATGGAAAGTTCCTCTGCATGTTCATCAAATAATAAACTTTCAGGTTCATTTTCTTCACCAGGTGCAATACGTAATTATTGTTCTTCATTCCACAATAATGTCTGCTGTTGAGCTGTAAAACTTTCTTCTATAGGAATATGTTCGCTGAAATCATCTTGCTGAATTTAATCGTGAATTTTATTATCATTAAAGAATAACTCATCAAATTTAATATCGTACATAGTATACAATGGTGATGGAATTAAAAATCGCAGCCAACTTTTAATAGTAGGCTTATTAACGATACTTTGTAAGTAGCGAGATCGATGAATTTTCTTACGTTTGATATGTACATTTATACAATAATCATCATCAATATTCCTTGGAAAAGATTTAACCATATTATCAACTGAAACAGGAGCATTAATTATTTGACCGAAAATACCCTACTGATCAATTAGCATGCCTCAACCTTCTGATTTCCATGAAAGGAATACGAGGTGAAATTAGCCTTTCAGAAACAAGATCTAAAGGTGGTAGATATTGAGGTATATTTGGATATTTAAAACCATTGAATGTAGACATGAAAGGAATATTATTCTTGTTTAACGCTTGCACGCATTTGTTGCAAAGCTTCATATTTTTTCTGGTATATTAGGTATAATATTTATTAAAATTTCCTTATGTTCAGGAGACGGCCTTTTCAAATCATCTTGAAACCACACCATTATCACCATCATTATCAGCAATACCAGTGCTGGGCACCGTTGAGACATCTGGTCGATTTGTTCTAGCACTTGTGGTAGCTAACTGAAATGATGGTTCAGAAGTCCTTATTCATTAATAAGGATTTTGGCGATTTAAATATACAATAATAGGGAACACTGACGATGGATTCCATTTTGTATTTGAGCTGTCACTTGGGGTACATGGCCTACACCATTACCAATATATAATCATATTTTAATTTATATCAATAAATAATACTTACGGATAGTTAACCTCAATTATATTGATGCACTTTAAAAATTATATAAGCACATTTTTTTTCAATAGTAGTAAATAATATTAATCAAAATATTCAATTTCAATCACTACTGAATATAATTTATTAGTACTTTCATGACGCTCGTCGCTGTCATTGGCATTGGCATGTTGCGCATGCGCTTGCGCATGCGTAAGCGAACCCCGTGAATTTTCAGCTGTCGATGATGCGCGCGCATCTTAAAATTTCACTCTCATAAGTTTTGCATAACGCGCCTAAAGAAGTATAACTTCAAAAATATATTGAGGAGTGCAAAAGGTTAATAAAACAACACAATACAATCAAAATCTTTTATTCACATAATTAAAAATTAACAATTATTATCATACTGTCTTTCGTTTATTTAATTTAACAATTAAAAAAAACATGATTTTTGTTAGAACGGCTAGCTTCCTACAACATTTTGCTTATTATATATATATATGTTATAGTAAAAAAAATGATTTCACTATTCTTTACCTAGTACCAAATAAATTAACTAAGCCGACATCAAAAACAATTTTCATAGAATCATACATTTCAATTATTGTGCCCATAATACTAAAACATAGAAGGCTGTTCACTCCGACATCTGGAGCAGTACTCCGCAACCGTAAAATGGATAGGAAAACAAACTTGTTTTGTATATGATTTAAAACAAAATAATTGCTAACACATGAAAATTATTGCCATGTTTTTTTGAAGCTAAACTTCAATGTTAAAGTTCGTCCCAAATCGGCCTCATAGGATAAAAGAAACGTATGTAAATTTTTGCCGGTTTTGAGTTATGAATGCCACCAGATCAAAATAATATGTTACGTTATGTGTCAATGAGTCATATCAATAGGTGAAGTGGATACGAAGATATTTAAATTCATATTAAAATCAATTTCTTGTTCATGTTGTTAGATTAAAACACTATTTTATATTTCGTGGGTATAGGGACATACGGTTCCATGACAAATCAGAACATGACATTTCAGAACAATCGGCCTACCTACGGACACCGTCCGAGCGCGCTCGCTTTATAATATTGGGTTTTCACATACATATTTGTCTATAAACAATTTACCAATTATGAATAGGGCTGCCACAACAAGAAAATAACTGTAATTATGAGATCGCCGAAATTAAAATAAATGTTTACTAATTTTTGCAAGAGTTCTTTCCTATTCATTTGATTTTAAAACACTTCTATAACATGGACTTTCAATTCAGATGTTCGCAATATCAACGGAGTGCCAGTCTTATGAATTTTTGTCTGTCCGTAGTACGGAAAAATAGTTGAATCTTTTTTTGTACTCCCTAATACTCTGTCGCAACTGCCACTGCATATATGCGAAACTACAAAAATGGCTGTTTTGAGTTAAATATGGAAATGTCATGCTCAAATGCAGTTCTATAAGATATAAAAATATGAAACTTGTACAAAGAGCGGTTTACCAGATATTGCTCGGCTTTCCTGCAAATCCGTAAGAACAAAGTTTAAAACTGTTTTGCCATTTATCTCAGTTCGTTGTTTTTGTAGTTTCGCCTGTATGTCCCTACACCCACGATTTAACAAATAAATCAGAAAACCAAAGCATTCCATTTGAAGATAATGTAAAAAAAACATATCTAAATTTTTTTTGGCTGTCCTCAAAAGTAGAGAAAAAATGTGTTTGGTTTCTTTGCTTCTAAAGGGCAGAAATACAATGCACATTTACCGTTGATCTAATGTTAAAAACATTACTTGAAGTTATATTGCTGGTAAAACTAACTGTTGTACTCGGTGAGAACCAAGTGCCACTTATTCAACGTTTGCATATTGACTGTGCTGCTTTACAGTTGCGAGTCATGTCACATTACAAAAGCACAGGGTAACCATATTATACCGTGCCTCGAAAACAGATGCCTGCGACGAATATTTGGAGTACGGTGGTTTGACTTTGTCAGGTACACAGAGGTAAGAGAGCAGACAAGCCAGCTCCTTATTACGTCTAAAATAAAAAGGCGACGATGGACCTGGCTTGGAAATGTGAGCCTGAATCCTGCCAGTCTCTTCCATCAACCTGATGTATTCCGTAGACCTGGAAGGCCATTGATTACCATCCATAGGATGTATTCAGCGGAGTTACAGGACGCCGAAATGACTTGAGAGGAAGCGAGGACCATCCGGTGGCCACATGCTCCGAATAGTGAGCGGATATGAATAATAAAACTAACAGTTTTTTCTCTTGATTTATTAGTGGAATTTCTCTGAAAATCTGCTGAGTGTTACTTACTTAACACATTGGCTACGGGAATCAATTCAAATAGACAAACTATGCGTATTCCAGGTTCTCCATAGCCAATGTGTTAATACACCTATTTTTAAAAATCTTTATCGATGAGTCATTTAATAATTGGAAATGAATAGCATTGTTTGATTGTAACTGTTTTTTATATAGCTCGAATTTAATGACAAGGCTTTTATATCTTGGAACTGAGAAAGCCTAGAGTTACTACATACTCCAGTTCTGGTCATCAGAAATTGTATTTTAGCGGAGAAATGATGAATTGAATTGCAAGATAGAAATCGTGATCCAAATTGCCTTCATTGTATAAAATACTATCATTAATTATTACCATGAATTGTACCAAAGAAAATGATAAAACCAAGAAAGCAAAAAGCATTGTTAAATAATTATTTTCTGATATTTTTACGTTTGACTTGTTTTAGTTGCACAGTTTTTGTTGTAGCTTTGTTTTTACTAGGGCTGTGGAGTCGTTAAAAAAAACACGACTCCGATTTCAGCGGTGACCAAAAACACGACTCCGACTAAAATAAGTTTAATTCTGTTATGTTTTTTTCCTACCATTCTTTTTTATGTGTATTA
Organism: Himalopsyche kuldschensis; assembly: GCA_028554975.1. Classification (NCBI taxonomy): domain Eukaryota; kingdom Metazoa; phylum Arthropoda; class Insecta; order Trichoptera; family Rhyacophilidae; genus Himalopsyche; species Himalopsyche kuldschensis. Next base: position 1,083,756 of record JAHFWI010000064.1, on the reverse strand, counting down.
AGTTGAATAACAACCAACCAATCCGGCCAATAGCCAAATTTTACATGTTCTATAACATAAATGTCTATACATAAATAAAAAATTCAAATTTGAATTGTTTTAATTTTGTACTTTTCCACCAGTATTGTCGCTAACAACCCGGCTTTCACCTTTCGGCATCTACATGCATTTCAAGTGCATAGATGTACTTGAACTGACGCGCAGTAAACTGTATTAAAAGACTTGAAATCAATCAGCTTACTCACTGTTATCCATAGTTTAATAAAAATGGAAATAAGTCATGCCTAATTTTATTATTTTCATTATTTTATTAGGTGGGATAATTTGGCATGCTGGTAAAATTTCAATACGTGGACCAGTTAGATTTAGTGGTATTATTAGACTTGGTGGTATGATTAGACTTGGTGGTATAATTAGACTTGGTGGTAAAATTAGAATTGGCAGTTCTGTTAGACTTGACGGTAAATTTAATCTAATTAAGAAAATGTAGATTCAATTTACACTACGGACATTCTAGAGAATTATTAAATTATCGACTCGCAATATACAAAGCCGTTGTACTGTTAACCGCACTTCAAAATGGCCAAAGCAAATGGCGGCGTGTTTAATAACAGTTAGTGCGGGAGGGCGGCGTGAGAAAGAGTCAATCGGACGCTTTAGTATTTCTTGTTGACCCGTTCGATGTATTTGGTCTGCGTGAGAGCGCCGGATCCTTGCGTGGGATCCGTCATCCGCTGCCAGTTGGTTTGACCGACCACGAAGCCGATGGCTCTCATTTTTTCTTGCTCTCTCTTCTCTTCTATGTCCGCCCAACGTACCTGAAATACATTTTAACGTAAATATTCACATAAAATATAATAATGCTCGATACACTAGAATTTTTCACTGTGATAAATGCTGTTGATTAAAGGCGGTAGGATTTAACATTCAGTTGGTTATTGTCTATTAACCAAACTAGTTGTTTCTTCAATTGAAACCACTGTTTTCCTTGAGGATTGCAATTCAAGGGGTAAAAGAAACGTAGCAAAATTTTTGCCAGTTTTGAGTTATGAAGATAGATACAAAATAGTATGTTACGTTCTGTGTCAAATAGACATATCAATAGAAGAAGTGGATACGAAGATAGTTCCACTAAACCTTAAAACAACACAGAATAAATTATTATTTTTATTATAATGCCTTCCACCAAGTATTGACAGTGAACACCTTAAAAGTGATTATTATTTCATATTTAACAAATAAATCAGAAAGCCATAACGCCTTTGAAGATAAATAAAATATAATTTGATTAATTTTTATCTGTTAAAAAATAGGTTAAAATTGATCACTGGTGAATCGGTTTTTTGGTTCTTCTGAAAAGTAGAGAAAAATGAATAAGGTTTGTCTGCAGTTTGTCTGTTTTAAGCAGCCGAATTATTGCTTGCGTTATTCCAAGGATATTCATTTAAATTTGTCTAAATAACCATTTATATCAGGGGTGGCCAAAGTGTCGAGCGTAGCGATTCCTAGTCGATCGCCTATCTGATCTGTTAAAATCTCTGGTGCCTGTCCTAAGAAGCGTGCGAGACAAGTCGTGTGACAGGGACAGCATGCTTAAATCTCGAAGTTAACCAATTATCGACGAAAATCTCTTTCTAAAGCCCTGGTCAGACAGGGGTTGGCAATTAGATGAATATAGGCTTTAAATTACTACTTTTAATGTTGGTCGATCGCCACCAATAATTTCAAACAAAAGTCTATAGCGAGCAAAAAAGTCTAGCCACCTCTGATTTATATGAAACAGCTCATTGCAAAATTGAAAGGCAATAATCTATTTTAGGTAAGGTTAGGTTGTGTTGAGTTAGGTTAGGTTGGATTAGTTAGGTAAGGTAAGGTTATGTTGGGTCAGGTTGGGTTAGATTAGGTTGGATTAGTTAGGTTAGGTTAAACTTATGGTTTTTCTGCCATAGGGTGCCATGATACACTACTGCAATCATTTAACAGTTGGCATTTGAGTCTAGCTGTATATTCCAGATAAATGTACATCGGTTATTCCTACATTAAACTGTCAAACTTTGCGATCATCTGTGCACATCAAATATCATAGACAAAATAGTGATATCATTTTATCTCCTTTATAGGTGCTTGACCAATCAAATCATATAAAGCATATCTGGCAACGGGATGAACTCACAGTTTTCTTTCCTGGCTGCGCACTTTTATTGGTGTCCCAGTCATCTAGCTGTAAGAAATCTTCCATTGTGCTGGCGGAAGGTCGGAGTGGCTTGCTTGTTCCGTCCAACAGCGCTGCAACAAAAACAATCATCGTTAAGCACCTTCAACCGACACAATACAACATAACATCAATGAATCATATTCCAAGAACTCTCGGAACATACTTCGAAATAATTGATGATTTAAAGAAAAACATTCTGCCATCTTTAGTGTTGCTCTGAAACCGGTATTAAAATAAGAAGAATGATCCTTAGCATTGAATGACCAGGGTGGAGGCAAACCAGCCAAAATTGGTGCAGTATCAAACGGTAGATCAAACATCAGGTTTTCTTTCGTATTACTTCCAAAAAATCTAGTATAATACTGAAGATATAATAGTAATCTTCGCAAAGAACTGAGGAGTCTTTATTGGTCACTTCTACACTCCTCACTCAATGCATGGGTTTTTAAAAACCCAGATTAACTTTCGTTTCGAGAAATACGTCAAATCAATGTGTCACATTTAATATCATTATTACCATATAAAATTATGATGGTAGAACAGAGAAGAAGATGTATTGTATACCCTGTCTACAACGGTATATATACACAAGTAAATGCATGTTTAAACATAGTTCTGACAATGGCATAAGCTATCATATAGCTATCAACAAATATATAAAATAATTTCTGTAGAATTAAAATATATTGTTATTCTTTTCAGCCGTATTATAATGGAGTTCTACCAAGTAAATGCCAATTCTATCAATTAATGAAAGATGCTTATTGCATTTATTTTTAATGCATGCCCGCTCCAATGTGGAGCGTATGATCTCCTAATGAAGCATTCCAACGGAAGTTTCTTGATGATTGAAATTATGCCGCACATTTGTTGGATTGGCTTGCTCAGCCTTTGAATTATCCACGCAGCAAACTTCTCGGCTTAGACGGAACATTGTCCATGATAGAATTAATATTTCAAATACGAGTTATTATAATTAAGAATTTTGACTGAAGGTGCTTGATTTTTTTGAATTTTGTTTGACTTTTCCACGAGTTCTGTCGCCAACGGCCTGGGTTTCGCCACTTGGCATCTTCAGGCATTTCAAGTACGCGGATGCACCTGAACTGAAGAGTTTTTTGTTCAGTCGTTACTCAATTTGAATTTATCACAATGAGGGAAAGCTTTTGTACCGGCCATTTTTACATAATAAAACTGAAAATGTGGCGACGAGGTGGCTGAAAAAAATAAACACAAGAGTATCTAAAATCGCTACGATACATGTTAGTAATTGTTCTTCGTAATGTCAGACATACCTAGTTTGTCAGTGTCTTCCATACGGTCCCACTTGGAAGAAAACGGAGCCGGCACCTGTGACATCTCTCATCTTTAGCGTTAAGTTACAGGCTAAATACTCATAGGGGATTCAAAATCTTTCATTAACACATTTTTTTTTTGCAAAGAACACACCAATAAGAAACAAACCGATGACCAGAATATCCAATGCACAATTCCCAGAGGCAGGCCGTGTTGTCGGTGGTATTCCAGCGGTGATTCCGTGATGATTGACTGCCTTTTATTTTAATCCGTTGACTGCCAGCGTCTCATACGTTGAGACGCCTGACGTGTGTCGCAAATTGATATAGATTATTTGGTGAGAGTCCATGAGTGTATTTGACACAAACACTAAGTGGTTGGAATATTCGTAAATCAGCTAAGCAGGGAATATGTTGCCAACTTAGATTATTTATATTTATACATAATATAATTATACATAATATCTCTCGGTGTATCATTTATTCCACTAATTATCTATTTTCTATTATATTGTCTATTATTGTACTTTTACTGTGTATTAAAAAATTCAACCCAATGACACAATTCCGACCAATCAGTAAGACTGAACTAATTGAATTTTCACACGTTTAATAAAAAAAAGTGAGCCTTAGATATAAGAGCATGCTGGCATTTGCTCTTTGATCTTATTTTCTCATAAGCAAGTGAGGCCGTGTGACTTAGATCTAGAATCATCCACCGCAAAGCCGACAATACAAATACTTCATTGATCATTGGGAATGCCAGTCTCGACCAGTATGTCGACATATTTCACATGGACGTGAGTGAGTTCAGAGGAATACTATTTTTTATGTATTATAGTTGATTTTGTCAAAACTCACTCGGTTGACTGCTGTACCAAATTCCCTCTACACTCTTATATTTGAAAACTATGGAATTTTTTCATCCAATGTTTTCATCTTTTTTCACATTGCAATAAACCTATAATTTATATCTATATAGATAAATAAATAAAAAAACATGTATTGAAACCATCTCTCAATCAAATTTATAATATAAAATTTAAATCTCTGAATTTTGCACATTTCCATTATTTGTATTCACTAATCTTCAGGCATTTCAGGTGCATATATGAACAAGTCAATCGTGAAATTGTACAACATTCGAAAATTTCAAATTTGATATTTAAATTCCATCAAGCAACTAAATTACATTCATAATACATTTAGCCGGGAAAATCGGCCCCTAAGGATAAAGAAACGTAACTCGATTTTTGCTGGTTTTGAGTTATGAATGCTAAATAGATAGAGATAGAAGTGGGTACAAAGATATTTCGGTAAATTATGGATATATGGTCACGGGACAGAATCACTATCCTCTCGAGCTAAGCTCAAAAAATGTATACATACTGGCTTATAATTTTATGTTTTGACTTTACTCTTTGAGTTCTTGTGGATTATTATAAAATGTGGTATCAAAATGATTAAATCTGAAGAATATTACTGATTATTGTATGAGTACTGAATAATAAACTTATGTGACTGTCTCTATCTGTATAATATTATTATTTATGTAGTTTGTGGTTGCATTTTTGCTCCTGTAAATTAAAACAACTCGATTTCATACTTATTGCGAAGTATTCTTTAGGATCTTCCATTATAACCAGGGCTGTGGAGTCGGTGAAACAAAGTCCGACTCCGACTCCAGCATTTACCAAAACCACGACTCCGACTCTGATATTGACCAAAAACACGACTCCGACTAAAAACAGGTCAATATCGTCACTTTTTTCCCCTAATTTTCCTATTTATGTGTATTCAATTAAATATCAATCCTATCAATGCGGCCAAAAGCCAAATTTGACATATTAAATGCAAAAATAAAAAGTTTAAACATTTCAAATTTTGAAAGTCTCCACAGCCCTGATTATAACAAATTTAAAAATTAAAAGTCGTAAGCCTTACATTAATTAAAATAATGTTATCTGCTTTCAAATACCTGAACATGAGAAATCATTTCATTTAATGCGCTTATTTTTCAATAAATCTTTTCAAAAATTGTGTCCCATGACCATATATCCATAATTTACCGATATTTCTATTAAAACAACAAATTAAATTAAATTACAATTTTATATTGAACAAATAAATTAGAAAGCCAATGCATCGCCTTTAAAGATAATGAAAAAAGAATTGTATCTGTTAAAATTGATTACTCGTGAAAACCTTTTTTTGCTCTCTCTTCTGATATGTTGAGAATATTGAGTTAGGTTTCTTCTCTGTCTCTAACGGGCCAATATAATACGACAAAAATTAATCAAAACAATAAATTATTATTGAACAAGTCCCTTAAAATTATAAAAAAACAACCTTAAAATTGCTGAAACAAAACAACCTCCAAAAATGCATTAAAAAAATGTGAAACACTTTTGACTGTTTTAACCTTCGCTGCATGGTGATATGTATTTACTACAACTCGACTCTAATAATGAGAATATTTCTATTAAATATAATAGATACTGATCTGAGAATTTTTGTATTCCTCAGTAATGTTATTAAGTATTAAATAAAATTACAGTTATGTATGGTTATTCATTTGCAGCGATGGAAATAAATAATTAGTGGAAGAATCGGGCAAAGAATCACCCATACACACAAACGTATTCCAATTTATGCGCGTGTGTAAGCGCGAGGGTGAGCGTACTCTTGCAGGTGTTCAGCCCCGGCGCGAAAGCGCATACGTAGAAGTGATCGACTTCGAACTAGCCAATCATTTCGTCATTACGAATTCGACTGCCGACGGGTGAAGACGACGGAGCGGCAGCTAATTGCGATGTTTTTTTCTTCTTTTCAGACACTTAGATTACAAAAATTGTTATATTTCAACTTCAACCATAGTCAATCAAAGCAATGTTTAGAAATATTCACATTTTTCCGGTTTTTAAATAACTTTTTCATATGGTGTAGTAAATACATATCACCGGAGCTCATGGAAGTTTTTAGCACAGTATGGGGAGGGTTAAGCAATATAAAAAATACATAAAAACCAAACCAAGTGTTGACTTAGGGCATGCGTAATTTTTGGAGTTATTACATTATGTTCATATTCTAATTAGCAATTGAATCCTACAAACAGAAACAAATAGACAAAGAAAAATTGTGACATTGAGTAGTACGAAACTTACGCCAGTGGAGAAAGCCAAACATGCCCATCAGTTTATTGATTGAATTGGCATTTACTTGGTAGAACTCCATTATATAAGAATGGATTTTTTCACCATGCCATTCAGTATTAACCCTTTGAGCTGTATAATTTGTCATCTATCTGTTGTTGCCAAGCTCATATTTTTTTATTGAATTATACGTATTTGTTCATATTTGAATGCAACGCATAAATAAATATCTATCAGTGATTTTTTTGTGGTTGTTTTAAATGAACAAAAGAATTTAAGTAAAAAAAAAAAAATGATATTTTGAAACAATTTAGAATCCAAATTGTTTTTTGCCGTCAATACCAGTGTTCCCCAACCGGTGGTCCGTGGCCGCAAACAGTATACCAAATTTCAATCATTTACTATAAACTCAAACACTTTTAATCAATCAATTCAATAATAATAAGTCGGACAAAGCCCACGAATTATTTATCGACATTTCCATGTTATTATCTGGCAAACAGAATTTGCGATACTAAATTCAAAACACACGATCATTATAATTTATCCACATAATTCATTGAAACTCATTTACATCAACATTTACGCTAATTCATATAGATTACGTTCAATACAATTAAATATAGTGATCTACTTTTATTTTTGTACATCGACGATACAAACTCCTTACTACGCGTCAGTTCAAGTACATTCGTGTACTTGAAATGCCTGAAGATGCTGAAAGGTGAAACCCGGGTCGTAAACGACAAAACTCAAACGATTCAGTTTTGATATTGAAATTCTATCAAGCACCTTCAGTCGAAATTCTTTATAAAAAATATGAAATAAAAACCATTTGTGTTTCAGTATTAGTGGTCCGCGAATTTTTATTCCTTTTTTTGCCAGTCCGCAGGTGTAAAAAGGTTGGCGAACACTGGTCTAAGCTAAGATTTTCAGATTGTCACACAGTTGTAGCGATATGTGGAATAGTTCATCTCGAATGTGATCACAAAATTGTCACCAATCTTTCAACAGCATCCAAGAAACTATTAAATAAAGGAGCATCAAGAAAGCAATGAAAGGGTGGAATACCTTTGATGTTATATCATCAATGTATTTTTGGGTCATTTTTTTGCGTAGCACCCCTCCGAATGGCCCGTTAAAAGTTTAGCCACTGAATAAACTCACCTCCTCTTCCTCGTTGGGCTGCCCGTCGTCGGTGTCTACGATCTCCTGGTCGGAGACGTCCTCCATCTGGACGTGGTCGATTCCGGCGGCCTGAAGGAGCGTGGTGGCGTCTAGCAGGTAGCTTCCATCCGGCGTATCCTGCCAAGCGTCCTTCAACGCCTGGATTTCCTCGACGGTCCGATCGTGGATGTTGCGTTTGAAGCAGGACTGAACGTCGGGATCCATTTCACACATGTAAACCTGGACAGCGGATACCGAATTTTTCCATAATAAAAAAATAAGTTTAGTTAAACTTTTTAACGAAACCTAATGCAGACATCTTTTGAATGTAATATTGTTAGAAAATTATTATGTCAAGTCTTTCTCATTTTAAATAAAATCAAGTGAAACGATGTCACAAGGGCTGGCACTGTATTATCGTAAAGTTAATTTAATTGACATAATCAGTCAGAGTGAGAAGAGAATAGCTGAATAATGGTAAGTGCGAGGAGACTAAATATAAATGGACACATTTGAGACTGTGACATATTTGTACACAATTCCGTGTATCAAAGTTTTTTAGTTTTTTGTACATAATACAATTCTTCTTTTAAAAAATGGTATTTAACCCTTAACCCTAACCACCACCAGACATTTTAGAAGGGGTTAACCAAAGTAACTCAACAATTTTAGGCGGTGAAAAAATGAAAAATGCCTCAAAGCAGGAACAAAATTTACCTTGAAATCGGCCATTTTCGCCGCACATAACATATCATCGAAGTGGTTAAGCTGCCCATTGCAACTGTCCACAATGATAAACGAGAAGAAACCCTCGGAGACGGTTCTTCTGAACGACTTCTGCAGCAGTGTGATGTAAGTCTTCTCCATGGTCTTGTCGTATTGATATTTACTTTCAGTTGTTTGATTCTGAAAATAAAATTTAAAATAGCAATTGTCGACACCTACACAGCAGATACTTCGACACACTGCAAAAATGTGTGTCAAAGTATCTCAAAATAATAATTTTACTTGATTTAAAATATGAATACAACTAGTACCTTATTGTCGACATTTTCTACTTCCGAAATAAAGTAATCGTCCAGGGACAAGATGCGCAGGTCGGAGCCGCCATTTTCTATTTCCTTTTCTTTGATTAATTTAGCTAAATATGATTTACCGCTGCCTGGCAATCCTGGAATAAAAAAACAATGCAAGACGGTTATCACAGTACTCGAATGAGGTTACTATTTGGCCCCTTAAGGTAAAAGAAACGTAACTCGATTTTTGCCAGATTTGAGTCATGAATGTCGCTAGATATAAAATAATGTTACATGTCAAAGAGACAAGTCAATAGAAGAAATGGATATGACGATAATTCATTGCATATTAAAATCACTTTTTTGTTCATAGCTCCACTAAAAGGCTTAAGACAACACTTTAGAATAGATTACTATTTTATATATAAGAAATAAATTGGAAAGCCAAAACAACGCCTTTAACACATTCGATGCTGAAACTGTTTTTTAGTATGCATTTGAACACGCTAGGCATGTTCTCAGCATCCAATATGTTAAAGATAGTGGAAATGCAATTTGTCTCTGTTAAAAAATAAGTAAAATTGATTACTGTTGAAAACTGTTTTTTGGCTCTTCTGAAAAGTAGAAAATAATGTTTCTTCGTCTCTAAGAGGCCGATACAATACAATGACAATTAAACGATAATTTTTAAAGATAGTGGAATGACATAAAAGAAGCATGTGAATAGTGTGTACATGAGCATATTACGTGTGGATAAATTGTTTAAATGCTCATCACAAATCAGACTACATTAGTTTGAGAAGGTTGTCTTACCTCGTAAAATGATGGCTATTTTCCGTGGCCTCACCTCCCTGCCAGGGGGCTCCAACAAATCATCAATCATGACAATAGTGTTACCGATCAAGTCATCGTCGGGAATTTCGATGACTTCAATTGGATTCTCTACGATTTCAACCCCGTCTATGGTTTTATCTTTCGTGGCCGGTCTTTTGCGAATATTCCGTTCCCTCGAACCGCTGCGCCTATCACGCCTATCTCTTCGGTCGTATCCCCTATCCCTGTCGTAGCTCCGGTCACGGTACCGACTCCGTTCGTCATCCTTACTTCTCTCCGGATCGTCTTTATTCCTGTCATCGTTCCGGTGACGGCTTCTTTCATCCCGTCTGGCGTAATCTCTCTCTCTTTCTGGATTTCTCTCGTCTCTGCCGTATCTCTGATTATAATTACTACTTCTTTCGGGGTATTCTCTAGGGGCGTCTCTAGGGGCGTTTCTAGTGGTGTCGTATTCCTTAGGTCTGTCTTCGATGTCTTTAATTCTTTCATTGTTAGGTCTAGTGCGCTCGTGTCTAGAGGGAGGTGCAGCAGATCGATCCCAAGCAATTTCTGGCAGCTTACCGCGCTCTCCTGGAGTTTTGGCTTTATGCGTCGGCAGATGACAGTAATCGAACATTTCAACAGGTTCCAGGAAGTCATAATCTAAAAGTAATTAACACATTCGTAACGGAGAATTTTTGCAAAATTGTGCAAAAAATTGGACACCAGCTGTACACCACCTTGTTGCATAATACTGCATATATTTTAACTTGCTTTTATTAGTAATATTCAACCTTTTGAATTTTTTAAGATTAAGAATTGGGTATTTGACATAGAATTATACATTTCATCGAAAACGTAATAAATAACAACCCAAGTAGTCCTAATATATTATTACATATAATACATTATTCAATAAAAAACATTGAAACAAAAAAAACTTCTTTATAAAAATTAAGTTATATGTTAACTGTGCTGATTTTTTTTTAAATTTCTAGGAAAATAACATTTTATGTTCTATTTAATACGGAAAGAAAAATAGCAATGTATTTTAATTCTACATAAATTATTTTATATATTTGTTGATAGCTATTTAAACGCCTTCGTCAGAGACACGTTTTAAACATAGTTCTGACGAAGGCGTGTTTAAATAGCTATCAACAAATATATAAAATAATTTATGTAGAATTAAAATACATTGCTATTTTTCTTTCCGTATTATAATGGAGTTCTACCAAGTAAATGCCTACTCAATCAATATGTTCTATTTTTTTAATGATGCATTAAACATTTGTTATGCCATTTCTGTAGAGAATCTAAAACATTTGTCGCATTAGATGTTTATATTTCGATGCCTCAGTTAGACAGGCAAAAAGACGCGTGTACGAGTTATCCGTAACCAATGTGTTAAGATATTTTACTACGATTTGATTGCTTCAGAAAAGCGTAGCAGGCAAGCCTAAGTTAAAGAGCATATCATCGCTTCCATTCCAAAATTGGATATCTGCAAAATTATGCAATATATATTAACACGTTGTTGTCGGGACACGGCATTTGCCGTATTTGAACAGTTCAGCACAGAATTGTTTGCCGGCGTTTCATTTCACACCACAACTAATTACAATTAGTTCTACTTCTTTGCCAGATAATAAGGGTTGAAGTTTAAGCGAATAAACAAAAAAAAATAAACAGTCTTCTAGATTTATTTTGCGATCCCCGTTGCTTGTTCAGTTTGACCCCTGACACATGTTGGAATATTTTTCATTCCGCTCGCGTTGCTTTGTTCACCGTTTCGTATTTTGTTATTTGAATTTATAAAAACATTGCATAAGAAGTTATCCATTCAAAAATAATAATAGTGACGATGAAGTGTATGCCGATAATTTATCAGACTTCATGAGATAATGATTTGGAAGAGTTCGGATCGGGAATCGAAATCGGCTTAGAAATATATTGCAATTATGATGTAAAAAGCGTGTTTTTGTTTTATTTTCAATAATTAAATATCATTTATGATTTCTTTGAAAATTTCAATCGAAAATATCGTTTCGTTTAGAAGTTGTGTTGATTTTAAGAAAGTAACATATTTTTGCACTTATCGCTAAAAAAACGAGTCTATTGTTCGAGGTGCCCGACAACATAGTGTTAATTAAGAGTATTATTTATTTTTGTTTCATTACGATAAAGTTGTTGATTTTGCAGATATGCAATGGAAACGATGATATTTGAGTCATATAGTATAATAGTAAAACTATATGAAGTATTTATTTATATATTTCAATTTAAAAAAAATCCCATAAGTCTGAAACTTAAAATTTGTATGAGCGGCCACATTGCAACATCACTTAGGATAACACTGTGATTGGTCGACAGTATGACTGACCAAACCATTCTACTTCTGTTTCCAAAGTCGTGAACCGTTCTGATTTTGATACCAACCATCATTTTATTTTATGTTTTCATACCACATCTACATGATTAGTACTATGACCAGAAGAATAGTGTAACAGTATTAGTTCTACGTTTGATACCATACAACACATTTTAGAAGTACATTTGAAATAAATATGACTAATCTAGATTTAAAAGTGTAGCCATGTTATATTATGTAATCTTTAATTTATGATTTTGAATGTGCACGATGGAATTACAATATCAAATATGAATAGTTCCAATAAATTTTGCATCACACGGACACATCGGTTCAAGTTCAATGCATGAGGATGCGGAAAGGCGAAACCAGGTGGCTAGTAACGATTCTAATTTCACATGTATTCAATGGAATTCTTGCAATAAAGTCAAATTTATTTTGATGCAGAAGTGCTCGTATAGACTATCACAAATAAATGAGTGGCCCCAATATTGGAACAATTCATAGAGATGACTTATTGATTGAGTAGGCATTTACTTGGTAGAACTCCATTAGAATACGGAAAGAAAAATAACAATGTATTTTAGTTCTACATAAATTTATGGAGATGACTTATGTTACAAATTCTATTTCGCAATTATATTTTTTATAAACATTACAGGATATACAATATATAAGTTGGTGTATTTTTAGGGTCTGGACAATATGTAGGGGTTGAGGGTAATTGAGCGGGTTGCTATGGGGTTTAAAATATGTTGTAAAGTAGTATTTATATATTATCTGGCAGTTCAATAATGTAAGAGAAGAAGATATGTAAGAAAACAAATCTAACCTGAAAATTTATCGGATTTATGTTCGTAGTCCACAACAATAACGGGATCCAGAATGGGGAAATTCATCCAAACGGGCGGGGTGGGTTCTTCGGCAACCTTCGCCAAAATTTCATCACTTTGGCCACGGGGTAAATCATCAATGTCATTATTGCTATATTCCTGATTAAAATTCCTGGCTTGATCATTTTGAAATGAATCGTTAAAGTTTGGACGTCTCTGCATATTGTTCTCCTGATTCATAGGTCCGGTATTCATGTTCGGTTTCACCATCGGCAAGCTCAAGAGAGAAGGTGGACCCGAATTACTCCCTCCCGGGCGAGATTGGTCAGCCGCGTTGGGCTTGAAAAGCATTCTATTCCCGACCATTCCTCCGGGGTTTCTCAGCATTTGATTTGACTGCTGATTCATATTTTGCGGCATTCTGTTTTGATGGAAATCTCCAGGCATCCGATTCATGTTGTGTTGATTGGGTGAGTTTCCTTGCATTTGATTTGCATTCCAGGGCATTCGGTTAGACGGCGAATTTCCTGGCATCCTTTCCATATTGGGCGGCATTTGATTAGGAAAACTGTTTCGGTTCGACATGTCTCCCGGGCCACCCCTATTCGGAGGCATTCTATTCGGATCGAACTGCTGATGATTAAAACTAGGCGGCATTCGATTCATATTGGGTAACTGAAACTGAGAATTCTTATCGAACCGTCCTGGAAGACATTCGGTTGGAGAATTGCCGGTATCCATCGGCACATTGTTGGTATCGGCTCCGTTTTCGAGTTCACTATTAGACCATCGTGAAACGCCGGTCGGTGCAAACTGACGGTTCGACTGAGTAGGGTCCGCCTTCTGCCTAACCATCGATAACATTTCGAGCAGTTTTCGATCCCCGAGGATATTATCAATCCCTTTGGATATGGCAGAAAAGTCAGGTTTCACGGGTGTTTCGCTGATAGACGAATCATCGCGTACGCCTGAGGGGGATTCCTTTTCAATGACTAGATCCAAACCGGGAATGCCGTCGTTTGAATTGAACATTTTAGGGAATAGGTTCTGTCCATCGTGACTTGATTCGTCGACAGGCGAATTCCCGGCCAAGTACGGATTATCATTATGCATATCACTATTGGCATCGAACGACTGAGAGTTGTGCGGTTCAAATCGATGATCTTGATTATGCGAGGAGCCTTTAGGCTGATATTTATCATTATCTACAACTGGAGCGGTTTGAGATCTTTCATTCAGTTTCCTAAGTCGCATTTGCTCCTTTCTCTCCAGCAACTGCGCTCTGCAAGCCTCGAATGTCTTTTCGTATTCATCGTAAGCAGCTTTATCGGGATGATTTATATTATGTTCTTTCCATTTGAAGAATTCTTCTTCCCACTTCTTGAACTGCAAATCAAACTGTTTTTCTTCTTCGGCGAAGTCGTGCTTCGACTGAGAGACAATGCTTGATGGTTTGTTTAAATCGGAGCCACTGGCAACAGGTCCCCTGTGAGAGCTAACATCGTTAGAAGAGCCGGCACTTTCGACTCCGGTTGAAGAACGAGTAGCACTCTGATTGTCTCTCCGTCTCCAATTATCTATTGGATCATTGTCACGCCGTTTATTACTAAAACGATAATCGCCACTAGGAGGAGGTTCATTTGTACTAAAGTTAGCTCTATCTAGCGCAGGTAAAGCGTTACTCCCAATCCCAACTCTATCCGGAGTCGTTAAATTAGCTTTATACCCCTGCAGTGTATCATTCGTGGTCCCGTATCCGGCATAATTCTGCGCAGCCGGGGTATTGTAATAACTTTTACCGCTGGCATCAGGGACAGGATAATGACTGTGTTGGGTGGCTTGCAGCGTAGGCATGGCAGGAGGAGCCACACTGGCATTGTAGCCGGGGAAGAGATAGTTGGCAGGAGTCGGAGCGTAAGACATGGCTGCGTTGGGCGGGGCAACAGGTTGCGGCGGAGGGTTATCGGGGGGAGGCGGCGGAACCACTGCGGCTTGGGCCACTGGAGGCAGCGGAGGCTGTGCACCACCAGCCGCGGCACTCAAATTCATCTGCTCCGTGTACTGTCAAAAAATAAAGCAATAAAATTATTCCATGTTTATTTGTTCATTTGGTAATGTCCTAGACCAACTGTCGTATCTCGGACGAATGAACATACGGACCGATTAAAACCCGCCTATTAAACCTAACCTAACCTAACCCAACCTTAACAATATGTATAACTGATATATTTTGAAAAGCCTTCAACTGAAGTAACCAAATATTGAAAATATATCAGTTTTAGTCTAGGATATTACTGTTCATTTATTAATAAAAGTATTCATGAAGTTTACATTTATAAATATAACCCTTTGCACTCCTCAATATACATTTTTTTCCTTGCAGCAACCCGTCAATAGATTTGACAAATTGATTAATATCACAGGGTTTGCATATTTATTAGCATGGTAAAACGTAATACCAAAAAAAATACATTATGACATGTTACAGACATTAATTAATGCACACAATCCAATAAATACAGTTTTTGGAATAATGATAATTAAAAATTAGTAAAAAATAATTTTCCAACCTAGTTTTACAATGTCCAGCAAGGCTCGACATAGGAGTTACGTTAGCATGGTAAAACGAAATTTTTTTACCACGTCCGCTTCCAAGTTGGAGCATATGGACCCCTCTTGGAGTTTATCTCAACATGTTTATTTCAACGAAAACTGCATTTAACTCAGTTGCTCAACATATCTTTTTCAAAGAGAGTAGGGATTGAGCAGACTAGGATAGGACTAGTGGTTGGCGAATCGCTCTCACTATGTGGCTCGCTTTTTTGGGATCGGAAAAGTGGGAAGGGATTTTTGACATTGGAACTGAATCAATTGACAATTTTTAAATATTTTTTTACAATTTTTAGTTGAGCCGATTAAACTATGGGATTCAATAATTGGCAAGAATGCCAGACGACAATACACACCTTGTCGCCAAATTGGGCATGCCATTGGGAGTACTGTTGCTGCCACTGACTCCACTGCTGCCAATTCTGTTGCTGCATCAGAGCCCATTGCTCGGGTGTATATGAACCAACGTTCGCCATGTCCACTTGGGGCACGGTCTGGTTCCATAGAGGCCATGACATTGTTTACTAATAGAAGTGATAATTCCACTTGTTATCATACACTGAAATGTGGAGGGAAAACCATTTGGATGCCGATGTATTTTGACAGTAACGAATTTCTATCATTTACTATTCACCATTGATTACAAGACGGATATCATTGGACAATATACTTTTGGATATTAATAAAATGATACTTCAAACTCATATCTATGTTCAAACTTGACTGCATCCGTCAAATGAGTAGCCATTAAATTTTAGTATTATTGACGAATAGCTGGAAACAAATCTATGAAGCATTTTGTTAACCAATTCTAAGCAGGAGTTGCCATAAGCAGAAATATACCTTTATATTTAGGTAGGTAAATTAAATATCTCCAGCCTTTAGACTCGCAAATAATATTGTAAACATCAAATAGATAACGTAAAATATAAAAATATATTTTTCGAAATGTCATACAAATAGCTTATTTTGATAGACATATAAAAATAATTATATATCGAAGAAATGTATAGTAAGAACTGCAAATAATTAATAAGCCTATTTTTTACCTAATCTTAAATAATGTACTTGTATGTCTCTCAAGCTCACTATCATCGAATGATAAGTTCATAATAATTATTATTTGCTAAATTTAGCATCTTTTCTCACTTTGTCTTTGGTATCGCATTAAATTGTCTATGGTATCTCACGGTTATATTGCCTATGCTATGCGCTCTGTTGTTTATGATCCGAGGCATTCCGAGGCTTGGGTGAAGTATTTTAGCTGACAGAATGTGCAACGTTTTATTTATTATTTTATATAAAACAATAATTCACAGCAGTATACAAATGCATTAATATCATATGATCGATTAGTATTAAATAGCGTACCGATCACGTCGATTCTTACGGTTTATTACACCAAATAATCTTGCGCGGGAAAGGTAGCGTCAACACAGTTCTTATCGAAACCATAACATGTCACTTCCGAACGGAGTTTAGCGTTCACATTTGCACTGCCATGTCAATTGGATTATTTATGAAGATCATACTTACTCCTCTGCATGCTGATATGCATATTTAGCGTCGTCACGAGTGATATGTCAAATATTCTGAAATTTTAATAAATCGACTGAAAATGAACAAAGATAAAAAGGCCATCAGGGCTATGGACAGAGAAAAACGGCTGTTGAAGAGGTCTGCTATCCTAACGCAGAAGGCGAAAATCAAATCGCAATCCTTGATGTGTAAACAGTTCTCTATCAACGTTGAAAGGATGGATTTTGGTAAGTGGTTTAAGAACCACAGCGATGGGAGCATTGAAAATGAAATGGAAAACATATTCGGCGATGTAACAAACACAGCAGAAGACCCTGCAGCACCAGATCCTGCAGCACCAGAAATCTTGGGAGCCAATAATCGATTGGGCAGACAACAAAACGGCATGGTGCTGTTACCGAGAAAGTTTTACAACAAGCACCCGATAACACCACCGACAGTCAACACCAGACGGAGCTCTCGCAAAGAGGTTACTCCAGTGAAAAGAAACAAATTCAAAGAGAATACAAGAAACACAAAAATGAAAACTGATACTTCTGGAAAGAATAAAAGTATTTTAAAAATAAATCCAAAAATTTCTACAAACGGTTTAAAACCAAAGAATAAAAAAGAAATGATTGTTAAAAGTGAAAATGACGCTAAGGCTAATGTAATAATTGAAGAGTCAGAGATCTCACTAAAGAAATTGTCTCCGTTAATTAAACCTGAAATCCTCCCGTCAAAATTATGGGAAATCAATAGAATACCGATGATTGCGATTCCTAAGCTTGATCTTCCGAATATTCAAGAAGAGGAAAAGACGGCAGAAATACCGAATGAAATCACAGATATCCCTTCTGTAGAAAAGATGGATATCGACGTAGAAATCAAAGATACTAATGAAAATATTAAATTAAAGGATGAAGAAGAATTGAAAGATGTAGACAAAGAAATCAGTGAATTATGTCCAGTAGAAGATGCAGCATCAGAAGAGACCAATTTAACAACTGATAATGACACGGCAACGGTTGAAGATAGTGATAAGCATCAAGAAGAGTTTCCATCTATCATGGATATTTTAAATGAAAAACCTGTAATAGAATTGGTTGATGATAAACCTCAGAATGATATTACTCTATGCCCTGTGATGGAAGAAGATGTCGAAATGGAAATTAAGGCTTGTACCGCCGAAGTCGGTCCTGAATTGACGGAACCCGAAGAATCCATCAGCGAGCCTCTTCCTAATCCTGACTGCATTTTAAAAACGGTTGTTTTTAAGCGGTATACCGAGAATAAAGAGTCGTGTGATAGATTAGTGACGTTTCAATTCAATCTGGAGTACTCAGTAGTTATTAACGATGAAACAATTGAATTGCTCGGGGCGCCCGGCGTTATCGACAATATTGACGATATTAAAATTCTGCTGCAAATAGTCGACGACATAAGTCTTGACAGTTGTAACATTGCATGTAAAAGTTAATCATGCTAGGATTGATTATTTGTCTCAGATTACAAATATCTGGAAGAATTTGTTATTTATATATGCAGTGAAACCTCTATCTATCGTTCCTCCAATAATCGTTTTCCTGTATGTGTCGTTATTTCTTGCATTCCCGAATTAATTTCACACAAAACACGCAAAAATAGATTTCATCAATCGTTTCTCGATGCATCATCATTTTACCGCATTAATCGTTTAAATATCGCAGCCAAAAAGCAAATGACGATGAAATACAATACAAAGTATCAGTTAATAATATAATTGTAAAATATTAAATTTAAATTTTGTACTTTTCAATGAGTTTTGTTGCTAACGACCCGGGTTTCGCCTTTCGGCATCATCAGGCATTTCAGGCAAGTTAACTTAGTGATCTACTTCTTATTTTGTATATAAACTATACAAACTGTTCCATCCGTGCACTTGAAATGACTGAAGATGCCGAAAGGCGAAACCCGAGTCGTTAGCGACAAAACTCATGGAATAGTACAAAATTCAAGCAATTCAAATTTGATATTGAAATTCCATCAAGCACTCTCAGTCGAAATCCTTAATTATAAGTAAAATATTACATAAAAAAAACATAATTTACTTATTTCGTAAAACAACTCCAAATGGTATTATTTTTCAAAAAGGCCAGTATCCACTCTTGCTGTTGGATAAATGTTTAGTTTTCTAACCTTTATTTAAACCATGTCTGTTCCCAACGTGGAGCATATGAACTCCTCATTTAAAGCCAAAAATCATTAATATTTCATTAATATGCAAACCACAGTTTGAGAATCTTTTAAATAAAACATTTTTTATATAGGGTTAATCTTTCTTAACCCAACAAAGCAATTTTCAACGACGTAGCTTAAATAGCATTGGAGTTATATCAATTTCACTGAAGTACTTAACTTTTGCATTTGTTTTTTAGAAATCGACCGGACCGTAACTTGTCAATGTGTTTTTTTCTATATTCTCGCATCCATAGTCTTTTTTCTATAGGTCCCATCAAAAACGATAGATAGAGGTTTCACTGTAATTGGAAAATTGAAAAGTTATCAATAATTCATCTTGATGAAAGATTTTATTTATGTGTTATATATAGCTCTGGTATGAAACCAAGTGTTTGGTAATTGTATCAAGAAGTGTGGTAAAGAAAAAGATGTTTTGACAATGTCATTAAGCTACTTATGTATTAGATCGTACCCATTTTTAAAACTTCAATCAAAGGACTGAAAACACATTCATTGAATATTATAATTCTCTTCTTAAACGTACAGACTTGCAAAAATAATAAATATCATATTTAGAATTTACATGCTTGTTCGACAATTGTTTTTAACATATTTGATTTGTAAATTATTTAATTGCATGTGATGGAGAGGAACTATTCATCATTGATTCATACAAAAATATTTATATAATTATGTTTATACATGTTTTTTCTGTGTAGCAAGGACCTGTAAGACTTGATTAACTGTCGGCAAAGGAACAATTTTAAATATACAATGATTACTGGTGAAAAAATAGCAATGTTTTTTAGTTCTACATAAATTCTACAGAAAAAAACAGGTTTATGCCGAAATAGCTATCGACGGTATATCAGAAGGGTTCTTAACCCTATGCCTGCAGGCACATATGCACCCGCTAAAAAGTATCAACAACGAAAAAACCCAATTTTATTTATTTTATTTATTGAAATTATTTCAAGAAGAATTTTTAATTCCAAAGTTTATATTGATATGTAACTGTATGGTATTTTTTTGTAAAGGTAAATAAAAAAATTGTATATGAATGGAACACATATGTAACGTTACCCAGGAAATGCATTGCTATTTTTTCACCATGTTATAATGGAGTTCCAAGAAGATGCCAATTCAATCTTTAAATTAGTCTGTTGTATAATCTAACAATT
Organism: Himalopsyche kuldschensis; assembly: GCA_028554975.1. Taxonomy (NCBI): domain Eukaryota; kingdom Metazoa; phylum Arthropoda; class Insecta; order Trichoptera; family Rhyacophilidae; genus Himalopsyche; species Himalopsyche kuldschensis. The sequence goes on along the minus strand of JAHFWI010000064.1, from coordinate 1,063,365 downwards.
TAAAAATTTAGTTTGAACAGTCTAGCTCACGGGTTCCCAACCCATGGGTTGCGACCCCCAAGGGAGTCGTGACGAGTTTTCTCAGGGGTCACCAACTTAAGCAATCAACTAAAAAAATATCCACATTAATGCATTTTTGTTGATTTTTTTTAACTACCTTATAAAAATGCCTTTTCAATTCGGCCTTGGGGGTCGCGGGTCAAATGGCTTTCATAAAAAGGGATCGCCTCCGAAAAAAGTTTGGGAACCTATGATCTAGCTGGTATCCAAAGATACACGGCAATATTTATCATATTTAGGTGCAGGATTTTTGTTATTGTGCTCCATTCTCTTTTCATTAAAAAAACATATTTCCATTATTTTGTATTTTTTAAATTATCTTAGTATTATTGTTTTTATCGTGCACTGACCAATTTTATTGGTTTTTTTATTAAATTTTAGACAGATATTTAATAAACTTACTTCGTCACATGCACTTATTAGTGTTAGAAGTAGATTATAGTTGAGGTGAACCAAGTCGTATATCAACAACTGGTTCTCATAGAACAACTTCATTTCAATTAGAAGTCCGTATGGTCCACATTGGGAGAAGGCACGGTTTACCAAAAGTCTTTACCAAACCTACTTGCAGAGCCTTCAATGTAAAAGAGAATTGTGTATAAATATTTACTGTTAAATAAAAATCTAAAATTATTAATAAAAGTGTTTATAATATGTAAATCTCTTAGTTACATAGAGTTGTACCTAACTAGTTTTAATAAAAAGTTATAAAATAAATGTGTATTTTTTTACGTGATTATCTTTCCACCAATCAATTATATTCCAAACAATAAAAAAACCTTGGAATTGTTTATTATATTAGTAGATATATTTTCCATTTAACCCTTCACGTCAAGCAGCGCGATCGCGCTGCGAAAACCATATTCCAGTCAAGTGTCCCTCAAGTTCTTTTAATAACACATGTTTTATTCAAATTTATGCATGGTGTGGATTGTGCGAGTTCTTCGGATTGACAAAATCCATTCTATTGCTGTAATATTTAAAAAAAGCTGTAATATTTAAAGGTTAAGCTTTACTCAGTTTATTTTATTCAAACAACTGTCAAAAATAGTCCTGCATCTTTTATTAATTGGTCAGTCTTGATTAGTTAATTACGGGTCATTAATTCAAATGTTTAATGTTCGAGATGCTCTTGTCCGTCTTCTCAACATATTGACTATGAAGGAATTCGGTGGACATAGAGAAATAACACATATTCCAGGTTCCCCTTAGCCAATGTTTTATTTCCACTGATTAACTGAATCAAAGAAGTGCATTAGAAATATGGTACCAACTGAAGACAAGAAGTGTCATTACATTCATGAATAGGAAGCATTTGACCATTCTCATGAACCATAAAGTGAGCAGAGGACTTATCTTGATAAAATATAATAATGCCACGTGGAGTAGAGCATTTTCGACATTTGACAGTTGACATAAAAAGCTATATCCAACGACGGAGATAGCAATAACTGTGCTCATATTCACCCTTAGAAATAATTCTCAATTTCAGATTTAAGAATTATTATTGATATGCAAAAATATACTGACATAACATCATCTCTGTTGAAATAATATATATTGACTTTACACATTGTTGTCAACGGTACTTGAATAGACCCATAAATACTTTTAAGCGAGCCGAATAACAGGTTTCACCAGTAATCTACATATGTTACCTATTTTTTAACAGATACAAATTGTCTTTTCATTATCTTTAAACGCAATGCTTTTGCTATCTGATTTATTTGTTAAATATAAAATAGTAATTTAATTTAATGTGTTGTTTTAAGATTAAGTGGATCTATGAACAAGAAAGTGATTTAAATACATATCTTCGTATCCACTTCTCCTATTGATATCTCTTTAGAAACATTACGTAAAATATTATTTTTTATCAAGTGGCATTCATAACTCAAAACCGGCAAATATCGAGATAAGTTTCTTTTATCCAAAAGAGCCGAAATACGGGTTCATAATGAATTATCAAAAGACCCACAACCATTAGAATCAAGGGTTGAGGTTTGTTTGTCAACTGTATTTTGCGATCTCACAAAATGATCACCAAACTTTGAATCGAAAACTGATATTTATATTTAGTTTATATTGATAATAATGTCATCATGTAGTTTTAAAAGATCAAATTTATATTAGTGATGATTGTATTGAAAATTTCAATCAGAAATAACAATTGGTTGTGTTGATTTTATGAATCATTTGCATCGATCTTGGATCTATTGTTTTAGGTTTCTGACAAAAATGTGTAAAGTAATATTCATACTACTAATTAGTTTATTTCATTATAGAAGCCGTATAGTCATATTCCATAAGCGAATCGCATGTCATCTTAGGATAGCTGGTTTGGGTACCCTCAATTGTAACCGACATCGAAGCTACACGGCACGCTGCACCGACCGCTTTGGCTAACGGCATTTTGGGATCCCTGGCGAGGAGTGTTGCTAGTCCTCCGATAAAAGCATCCCCTGCTCCCTAAAAGAACAGAATACAACTTATCACTCTGTCCTGCCATCTCGAGCTTTACCAACAAACTAGAAATTATTATTATTTTTCAAATAATATTTCTATTTCAAGAAATAAAAATATTTTTCCTAAGATAATTCCTTAAACGCGTATTATCCAACTAAGTTTCTTTAGGAATGCTTTCATTTCACTCCCTTGAATATTGAAGATCATTTTTCGGAGCCGAGTTGATAACCCTGACATACTCAAGAATATAAACTTGCATGCTCCTAATTTTAACCTACGTGGTCATAACAAAAGACAAATATTTTTTTCTATGAAAACTTGTTTGTTGTGTCAGTCTTTTGTGTCACCAGTCACAAGGGCTGTTCGTCTGATCTAAGGTAGAGGACATTTTCAGTGGAGAGAATTTTTACTTCGATGTTTACTCAATGGTCGGACAAAAGGCACAGACTGTCAATGGAAACAATTGAAGCAATTTTATTGTATTTATAATTTTAAAATGACTTGTTACTAATTTTATAATTATGTGGAAGGAGTAAATGATATAATTAAAAAAGTTAAATCAACTGTGTTAAAATGGATTAGCTTTTTTGATTATTTTACGTATTCAATTAATTAGATTGCTTGAACTTTATTAATTTTTTCTCAGAGCAAAATAAGCCATTACCTCCCCAGTATTTTCATGTTTTGCTCTTAAACATACCGTAGTGATCCTTCGCAATTATGGCAACACTGTTTATACTCGCATTTCTCCACTAGAGCCCTAATTGTAAGCAAAGTCTTTCATAGAACATTGCCTGAGAGAAGTGAAGTATCAAAATTAACTTACGGTAGTATCGATCGGTGTCACTTTCTGGCATGATACGTGCATCGGCGTTGGATCAGCTGCGGATGCAAAGCTGGCACCGTTTCCACCAAGTGTGATGATCACAATCTCGCATCCCATCGTCAGTAAACATTTAATAGCCGCAATAACATCACTGTAAATATACATACAACAATTATAGTTAAAATTTAACTGATCGATTCTGAAGAAAAAAGGTGATTGATATTTTTTATTGCAGGCCGCATGAAATGTCGTTGAGGGCCGCAGGTTGTGCATCACTGTTCAATAGAAGCATAAAAGCGTTTTTTTATAGCATGCGCTTGTAGTATTCAGGCAAATTATATGTTTCGTAAATATATAATATTATATATAAATATGTGCAACAAATAAAAACACAATTTTAGTACATACTTATTCCACATAAAAATTATTAGATCAGGATCAGTTGATAATACTCGCAATAAGCGAAACCGGTGCTGATCCAATAAATTTTATGTGGAATAAGTACTAAAATTGTGTTATTATTTTTATTATAATGCCATTCCACCAAGTATTAACAGTGAACACCTTAAAAGTGATAAATATGTGCATTCGTAGAATATTCATCAGTAGCTGTATGTCCCTTTACTTTTGATAAAGTAAATCAATACAGAAATCCCTATCTCATTGCTTTAGGAGGGTTGACTGTAGTTAAGTAGTACATATTCACCTTGAAGTGTTCACATCTTTTCCTGTAATCATGGCTGCCTCGGATTCATTCACACACAGAATTGTTGTTAGGGAAAGGAGATTCTTACTCAAGTTTGGAACGGCAGGAGCTGCATTCAGTATTTTTACCTGTAAATGATATTACAGTACTTGAGTATTGTCATACATATGTGTTCAATGAAGTTGTCCACCATAAAATTAAAAATGACTTTGATTATTCCTTGTATTGTGTTACTAATTGTGACACGTGTTTCGCCACCTTCAACAGTAAGGAAGTATAATATTATTAAATAATATTGTAAATAGGACAGAGTGCTCGGCACTGTTAAATTTATTTCTTATGGGTTTAACCCTTCCTAATTGATTGCATATCATTAGGTAATAATTTATTAATGTTAACATCATTAGTAGTATAGTTATTGTTTGTTTTGTTTCTATCCTCCCCTCCTTATTTCACGTAAAAGGAAAAATCCCAAACTCCATGTTTGTAATTTATCGTTTTATAATATTAGAATCAATCTTGCTTTATTACTTAAGCAATCTTTGCAATAGTAAGTCCGAAGATGCCTCCGAAAGAGACGAAACACGTGTCACAATTAGTAACACAATACGTGGAATAATCAATGTTATTATAAGCTATATATTAAAATGAATTTCCACAAAGTTAAAGCCGAATCCATCGAAAAGAATGAAAAAATTATTACCCCTTTGCACAATGCAAATGCCATCTCTGTGGCTTCAAGAGGAGTTTCTAGCTGGCAAACCAGAACAGCTGCATTTTCAATGTACTCCTTTGCCGATTGTACATCTTTAACTGACAGTAAATTATTAGCTCCTGCCACAATGACAATTTGATTCTCACCAGATTTGCTAACGTTAATTTGTGCAATGCCAGTATTTTCATTGTCTGTTAAGCACACATGTGTCGTGTCAACGCCATTTTCTTTTAAGCTTTTTATATAGCCTTCACCCCAGGTGTCATTTCCTACCTGCAATTAAAAAGCACAAGATAAACTACCTATAGATAGTTACTATACAAGGTAGACTGCAGAGCAACTCGTATCGCGTTGGTATCAAAGTCAATGCGAGTAAAACCAATGTGCTCTGCAACAGTGCCTGTCCAAACCCTGACTACTCTCTGATGAGTGCGGGGCAAAAAATCGAGTCGATAGTTTTAGGTACTTGGGGGTACAAATCACAGGAGATGGTAAACTGCGTAAAGAGCTCGCGATCCGATTAGAGATAGCTGGAGCAACCTTCAATTATTCTCTCAAGAAAGTCTGGAACTTACGGTTGTACTCGGTCAGAACCAAGTGCCACTTATTCAATGCATGCATACTGACTGAGCTGGTTTACAGTTGCAAGTAATGACACATTACAAAAGCACAGGGTAACCGTATAATGTGCTTCGAAAACTGCTTGTTGCTCAACTTCTCATTTTTGAAGAGACTAGAAATAAAAAGAATAAGTCTAGGACAGGACAAGTGGTTTATTAATTACTCTTGCTATGTTCCATTTTTAGGATTGGAAAGGTGTGCGAGAGAATTTCAGATTCATATTTCCGATCAGCAAATAATAGTTCAATTGAAAAATGTAACTTGGTTTGGAACCCCTGCTGTAGTACTTTTGGAGTACTCTGCTACTGGACCCGACTAGAATATATATTACCTATTATAAAAAACCTTTAAATTGTGACAGCATAAACATTAGGATTTTTTTTTACCCTTGCTATCATGGCAGTTCTCCCTCCCAATTTTGATGCAGCCACGCATTGATTTGCGCCCTTCCCTCCATTACTGGTAGCAAATTTGTATCCATGCAATGTTTCGCCAGCCACAGGCAACCTCGGTGCATATCTGCCATTCAAAGTGTTACAGAAATAGTAAGTTATATTGCGAAATTAATAAACAATATTAAAAACGATAATACAACTAACTAAAACTACAGCTTAAACTTTATAGCCTTGAAATTAGTATTACTGGATAAATGAATTTCAGAATACATGGTTTGACAAATATCATTTAAGCAAAATACTAAAAACAGTTTCTTTTATGCAAAACAAATGAAAGATAAATGAATGTGTGTTGTAAATGACTGATTAGATTAGAGTAAATATTAAATTCAAAAACAACTTTTGGTGCATAATTCCCGCCTAGGAGGAAGTTTATATTAGAGAATGTTATTTTATTAATAATAAAACATAGAGATTACATACTTTTTAAAAAGTTTAAATTGTTATTTTTAGTGAAGAAAGATTAAACTAACAAGTAAATAAAATTTAAAATATTTACGTGAAAAGCATGACATTTAGTTTTTTGTTAAGAGTTATTGCGAAGTGACAGAGCTATTCCAGAGCTGTCAAACTCAGTACAAAAGGTTCACTTTCTAGAAATGTATCATTTTAGATCTTTATTTGTATGCAAGTATTTCAGAAGGGTTTAAGCGGAATTACTATAAAATTGTACTTACGTAGTAAAATCGACACTACACGACCCTACGACAACGATAGAGGGTTTTTTGTTTTCCATGTTTTATTATCGATGTAGGTACTCGAATTGACAACTCTGCTGTCAGATAATCTTAGATCCCAAAATAATAAATATTACGTTTTAGATTTACGTGTATATCTCCACATTGACGTGTTTCTACGACAATAATCAGTAGGCTGGAGATAACAGGGGTATTCGGAATACATTATATTCATTTTAAACGATATGCAGAGTAATTGCGAACGCTTTTTCGATTCCATATCTGAGATAAGATTTACTATTTTACGTCTTATGTTTTTTTGAATATTTATTTTAGAATTATTTCTATGGGCCATTTTGTTACAATAAGTTACATGAACGAAGTCACTAATAGTATCAGCGCAGTGGCGTAGATAATTCCATAAATATTTTTGAGGAGTGTACTAGAGAAATATTACATCGTGAAATGATTCATCAGCATAAATACTGTAAAATTGGATAATTCTAACCTTGTCTCAAAACCGTAACGAATATTTTATTTTTATGAACATTATAAACAGTCCAGACTTTTTTCAATCAAAAAAAAATTGTCAAAAGCTTATCACTGTAATTCAACTACCCTATAATTTTCCATCGACTTGTATGAAGTGTAAAATGTTGATTCACAGTAACAGGAGATAAAAAAGGCATTTTGGGATTGTTTTCTTTTGTAGAATATGAGTTTTTTTAAAGTTAAATTGAGTTTTAGTTCAATTCGTGATACCCACATGAAACACAAAAAGGGATAAATTTGCTGGAAGCTTTGATTTCTTTTAATTTCATATTTTTTCGAGAAATGGTTTCTACCACTATTAAAAAAAACAATGATTTTCAAGCAAGATAAAAAAAAACTAAAACACGTCTGAAAACCATAAACCACCACCACAAATTAATGGTCGTTATTAAAATGTATTGCAGATGGCAAAAACAATTGAACTGTGCTCATTCATAGTCTCCAAAATAGTCCTCATATTTTTTAAATGTATGTGCAAGTACACCCGATCTTTTTTTGTATTCATTCTAAATAGCAGGTTAAAAAAGTCCCGATTATTTTTTTGCTTAGCACGGCTTAAAAAACTAAAATGAATAAAAATACGTAGATATATCAAATTTAAATTATGGATTTTTCCATGAGTTTTGTTGTAAGAATTCACGAGGTAAATCTTGAATTTATAATAAAGATAGCATATATTTTAAAACAAATCTGGTATAAATAGATTACAGTGTCGTGACTGCCAACATTTCTACATCGGCAAGACATCCTGAACATTAAATATAAGAGTGGCTGAACATTTAGCCGCCTTTAGATGAAATAAGAACACCTCAACATTCTCCAATTATTTATTATTCGAGAATCACTTGTAGGAAAAAAAAATAATTATTTTATTGATAAAATTCAACAAATATTTGAAATAAATAGGGAACAGTTTAATTGTTTGCTAATTTTCAAAACTCACAATTGTAATACCTTTTTATATAAATATCATTAATTATAAACTCAAACCTTGAAATAAATGAATTATTTAATAATTGGTCGGATAAACTCACGAATTATATTTGTCGATATTTCGATGTTATCATATGGAAATTAGTATTTGGGATACTTCATTGAAAATACCCGATTATTATAATTTACCCTTATAATTTCCGCCTTTTCATATAGATTACGTTAATAGCAATTTAACTTGGTGATCTACTTCTATTTTTGTATATAAACGATACAAACTGTTAACAACGCGTCAGTTCATGTACATTCGTGCACGTGAAATGCCTGAAGTTGACGAAAGGCGAAACTCGGGTCATTAGTGACAAAACTAGTGGAAAAATATACAACATTCAAGCGATTCAAATTTTATATCGAAATTCCTTTCTATCTAAGCACTTTTATTCGAAATTCTAAGCGTTGGTAGGTGCATATACATATTTATCATAGAAGTAAGTTCAAAGCTCAATTCTACAATGCCTCCAACTAGTCAATTGTCTGGGCAATAATTTTCTCACAATTGATGACGATGTCAAATGAGATTTCAACGTGAATTAAAAATGGAATTGGCACGTCATCAAAATCACAGCGATTGATAATCAAATTCGTATATTCAAAACCAGTAAAAATAAAACAACCACAAGATATTTTTTTTTCAAGATACTCCGGAAGATGTTCCTCCATTAAATATTACCAACGATGAGGAGGGTATTTTCCACCAGCGAAAAAAAAGCTCCAAAGGGCCACGCATCTATTATTATTTGAGGAATCATGAGTTTTTGTTCTTCCAAGAGGTTAAACCAGTATGCCACTCGGAAGAGCTTTAACAATTTTGAATTGGATTGCTTCAGATTTTTTTTTCGCATTGACGTGAGTGAGTCTAATGTAGTACAATTTTGTATGTGTTTTTGTACTCCTGTACCTCGCCGACTCACTTGATACTGTGGTCGCAGTGCCAAAAAACACCAAGACCCGGACGTCTCGGGGGGACTTTGAGACACACGTCAAAGAAAATATAAAAGTACCGGAAGACTTATCAGACCAGAAAACCATCGACACCGCTGTCGAATATCTAACGGACACCATCCAAACTGCGAAAAATTCCGCATCCGAAACCGCTCCCGCGAGCGGCTACAGACCAGACACCCCGACTCGGCTCCGAGGTCAAACGAGCGTTGAGGGAGCATCGCAGTAAAACCTTCAACGCCCACCTCCAAGATCATGCAAAAGGGGACCACCCGTACTGGACGTTTAGCAAGCTTCTCAGACTGGACCCCAACCCGGCCCGGCCTGTCTGGAGCAACAATACTTTCCAGCGTCCTGGAAAGTTGCGAACACCTTCCCGAGAAGGAGGTTGATAAAATCTAAACGCCTGTCTGGGCAACCTTGCCCAAGTCGGGCAAGAACCACGAAATCCCTGTGAACTACAGGCCCATTAGCTTTCTCCCGTCCATGGGCAAACTATTAGAGCGCGTATTAAAATCCAGATTAGAGGAAGTCACCCTGGAAAAAAAACTCATCCCAGATGAGCAACACGGTTTCAGAGCCAGTCACTCCACCAACCACCAACTACTTCAAGTGGTTGAATTCTACAAGGAGGGTTTTTGCCACTGGCAGTTCATCACAGGTCTCTTTTAAAAGATAAGGTATGGACGGAAAGAATGATAGTGAAATTAGCAGAGGCCTAGAGAGAGAGTTATTATGTTGTTGATTTTGTCGGACTCACTCGGTTGACTTCTGTACCAAATTCCAATGTATTTTTGTTTTCTCTCTCTTATGTTGAATACAATTTTTTAATCTTTTTTCATATTGCAAAAGTAATGAACTTATAATTTTCTTTATTTAAATAAATATATAATTTAATCGAGGAGCGTCACTGAATTTATCTTTAATCAAAAACTATGTACACTTTTCCTGGAATAAACTTTTGAAAATATTTTTTTGAAAAATTTCGAATTATTTTTGATTTCAAGAATTTTAGTTGACATCAAAAGTAATAAGTATTTATTTGAAACGTATCCCCCGTGGAAAAAGAAAATCGGTTGTCCGCCGAAAAAAATGTGTTGTAGAAATTAAAATAATATTAGTCAACAATAATTTCCCTTGCTTTGTCCAATGATTAAAAAATCAATGCTCATACAAAGACAGATTTATGTATTGTGTAGGTTTGTTTATTGAAATATATATTTTCTATGATTCTTTTTCTAGTTTTTATTATTTATTATTAAATTTGAGAAGGCACGAAAAAAATAATATACAAGGGAGGCGTGGTGGCAGGAAGTTTGGAGACCACTGCCCTCAAGTTTTATCAATGAGCTGCAGTGACCGGTTACAAGCATTTAGCCACAAAATTATATTAGGTATCTTTAATAATTACTGTCATTTGGGCTTGCCCAAAATTATCATAGACAAAAAGTAGTGCTGCTTTTTAGTCATAATAAGTGATAATAAAAATAATCATGGTACGGCACTGTCACTAGTGTCAATAATTTTCTCCGTTTTGGCGGCATTTTTAAATATTTAAATAATTGTTTTTGATCGTTACATCCCTGAGCTAGCATAAAGAACGAAATTTATATTTCTGCTGTGTATTCTGCAACTAAAATATTGCTTGTGTTTTGACAAAACGGCAAAATTTTGACTGCCTCTATCTATATTCTATTTTGAAAAATAGAGTTGATAAGAAATTCTTATACTTTTAGTAAATATCCGTTTTTTCACAAAAGGTTTTTATACTGCAAAAAAGGGAGCACCATATTTAGCAAATGGCATTCATTACTCAATTTCAGAAATTTAAAGATTTACTGCCTTCTTGCTTAGAACGGCAGACCTTTGATATAAATTAACAATAAGAATATATGTTTATTCATTTTGTGTGAGAAAAATTAGTTGAATATGCAAAACAACTATGTACAGTGTATATATGGGTAAAGAAGAATAGAGACTAGATCAGTGGTCTCCAAGCTCAATGAGGATGCGAGCTACTTTCAGAAGTTGAAATTGTCTGGTGAGCTGCTTTTGTATATTGCTTTATCGTCGTCTTTTATTGTACCATACATATTATTATTATTATTACATTACATAAATAAAATCGGACTTCCAATAAAACAAAAAAAGCGTACTTTAATTACGTATTTATAAAGAAAACAAGCGAGTACCCGGCATGCGATGCAATGCCACTCAAAGAAAGAAAGTGTTTATGTTTTAATTCTGTTTATTGTGCTTTTAAGTGGTCCTGGATACAAAATATTTTTTTCTGAAAATGTCACCGCGAGCTATCGGCAGCTCGCGAGCGATCGTTTGGCGATCACTGGACTAGATGGATCAATACCATTGTAGTAGTAAATGTCACATAGAAATATCAACTTCTTTTAAGTTTGTTTTGGCTCTTCCAATAAGTATATATTTCAGACAACACCCTTTTCCTATTCATCACAGAAATTGAATTGATAAATAAAACATATCGAGTATTATTTAAAATAAACTTTATTTGATACTTTTTATTGAGTATTACAGTTTATGAAAATATATCAGTATTTGTGCAACATCTTCAAATGTAGTGGAAACGCATAACAGAGAGGCAAAGCATTAACATCCCGTTGTGGCTGTAGTGAATAATTTCATTACCTAGCTATTTATGAATTGTTTACACGCCATTAATATAATTATTTACTTATAAATAATAAACTAATTAAGGTAAATGTACCAGTAGTTGACCTTTTGAGAATAAAATGGCCCAAAATAAGAAATGCAAATGCGGGATTGCTCTAAATTGTAAAGTTAAGACAATTTAAGGCATCTGTGGTCGGAATGAGCCACTAACACATCACCATATAGCCAATGGAGTGCCAGGGTGGCCATTTGAAAACAACACCTAGTGAGGAAAGTGTATTATTTCAAATTTCTTAAGTGATCAATCTAGAAACGGTGTGTACCTTGTTCCTGAACCACAAATTGCTACTTGATTCAACCAAGAGTGGTGTGACAGAAACCCCTGAGCAAACTCTGACAGAAAGTTTACTATAAAGCCCCCTGTTTAGACAAGGTCAACTATTATATTTTTCAATTTGTGAAATGGTGAACTACTGAAACAAAAACATGACTTCAAATAATTCAATATGAGTATACTTGCTTTGCCTTCATTTGGTACAATGCTAAACCTTAATCGTTATTTTTGTTGAAATTTTCTCTTAAACGGTCAGCTACTGGTACATTTACCTTATTGTATAAATTATTATCTGTCTGTTACTATTTACCCATCTTTTCGAAATAGGTTATTGATAGAGTTTATAACTCTCTGCATGTTAACCTCTCTCTTCAGATAAGGTAAGGATTGGGTTTGGAATGGACTAATGGTGAATGAGTATCTGTCTGTACAGTCTGTTTGCAGTTTGAATGAAAAGATCTATAACTTTGTATAGAAACTAAAAAAATATTTTGCAACTTTAACAGAATGTTATAAAAAGCCAAACATTGTTAAGCCTTGGCCATTTCAGGAATATGTTTGATTATTTTTTTAAAATATTAATTGTTTGTATAATAATGCATCATATACAAGTAGAATAACAAAATTATCTAATTATTTAATTTATATTAAAAAATATATATAGTTGTCGCAGAGTCCATCGAAAATATATTATTTAATTTATTTGACCCGGTACATATAAATCTCGTGCACTGAGAGCAACGCGTGCTCATCAAATTGTATGGCGTTTTCTTCTTGGAAGGGTGGCAGGACTTGCAACCAATCAGCATATTCGTCATAGATTTCCAAGTTTTCGAGAGTTTCTTCCACCGATGGTACCGTTATGAGAAGGCAGCCCTTTCGGAGTTTCTGATTCAGAAACTTCCAGATCTTCACTTGAGACTTTGTGTCCGTGAAGAATTCAAATACGTTATTGAGTACTACGATATCGCATGCAGACACTATTGCTTCTTGATCGAGGATATCACTGTGAATGATGCTTATTCTGTCGTCTAATTTAAAATCTGTCACAATTTTGTTCTGAATATCGCAGAGTTCTTTGTTCATTTCCACACCGTAAATGTGTTTAGCATTTGTATAGTAGTAGGCCTAGAAAGAGGAGAAATATTTCATTAAAATACTCAACAATCCCATCGTTAAATGCTTAAGTATAACAATCAGTACATAATTCGGAGAGTATCAAATTGGCAGATAAGTATAAAAAAAAAGATGATTTGGTCAACCTTTAAATACCCAGCGGTCAATATAGAGACCAGTAAGTATGGCAAGTTTCACAATAGGATAACATCGATTTTCAATACGGAGCATTTGAATAAATGAAACGTATCTCAATTTTTGCCGGTTTTGAGTTATGAATGCAACTAGATACAAAATTATATGTTATGTGCCAAAGAGACATAACAATAGAAGTGGATATGAAGATAGTTCAATATGTATTGAAATTACTTTTTCATTCATAGCTCTACTAGACCTTAAAACAACACATTAGAATAAATTACTATTTTACATTTAACAAAAATATCAGAAAGCCAAAGGATCACATTTAAAGATGTATTGAAAAGATAATTTGTATGTTTAAAAAAAGGCAACATTGATTACTTGTGAAACCTGTTTTTTGGCTCTCCCGAGATGTAGAGAAAAATGAGTTAGATTTCTTTGTCTCTAAGGGGACGAATTAAGTGTGGAAATTAAGATGAAACCGAAAAATTAAGATTGCAAATCTGAAGAAGTTTCAGACTCTGATGGTGGTACTATGTATGAACTGTCAATAGTCCCAGGCACATAGGTCTTGAGAAGCCTATTTAATGAGAAAACCATTTGTGGGCCATCTTGGTAAATAGATTTTATATCGTCGATGTATTACTTTGTTTTAGTATGTTTTCCTTATTGGTATTTAAAAGTAGGAGTGTGTTTCATTATATAGTAGAGGAGTGTTAGTAGAAAGTCAAATGCCTTACTCCGTATAAAACAGCACCAATTCGGGATCCAACATCCAATATTTTGTTACCGTCAATGCTTTCAGGTAGTAACACGTCAAAGACATACAGCAATTTCTCCCTCGATAAAGAGTGTGAAATCAAATTCGTGTCCTGGAATATTAGAAAACATTAGTATCAGCTCAACCTAATAAAATGTTTAACAACAATTTGGCTACTTAGCTTTAAAGTATGGCAATCCTCGACAAAGAGGAATAGTATTAACTCACCAAGATATTATGCGATCCGCACTTTCCACAGTACTTGAAATTGAAAAGGCCTTCCTCACACAATTTTTCTGTTTCTAAATCATCATAGAGAAAATCGTCAACATGAAAAGTGTTGGAATCTTTACAATCCGAATTGGCACCTGTTAAGGGGTTGGCTATCTTTTCTGACGGAAGAGTGCCACATTTTGGTACAATTCCTCGAAGTTCTTCAACAACGGAATCCAGCTTACTCTCAATATCATGTTTCTTGGAATACTTTTCCAGATCTTAAATTAATTCAACATTAAGGATTAATTATTATTCGAATACATATATAATTATAAAACAAGTAATGCGAGCCACTTTGTTTTTTATTATCTATGCTACATATTTGAAATTCAAATAAAGAATACGAACCTTTTTTATATTCGAATGAGCAAATCCATTTTTCGATATGCAATAATTGCTCTAGAGATGTTTCATCCTGAAGGGTCCCAAGTATATCTATGATGCTAATTTTGGCTCGCTCAAGTTTTCTATTTTCAGAATTATCACCCATTTTGAGTTGTAATACAAATTACGTACCGGTAGAATCGTGCGGCAACGATAGAAAGTTACACGAGATTTTGACAGTTTGACAAGGTTATGTTTTGTATTTTTTGTATATTTCAAAAAATGCTACTACGTTTTTAACTGCCATAAGTAAAATATAAAAACTATGGTCTGGTATTTTTTTCAATAGAATAATTGAAATATCTATTAATATTAATTGGTTTATAAATACAGAAATAAATTTTGAGCTTAATTGTAATACTTTGAGAAGAATGTGTGAATATGACAAGTATTTATTGTTAAAGTAATTGGTGTACTCAATTCATTATAAAAAGTTAAAAAGCAAATCATTTAGTATCATATGTGTAAATAATTTAAAGATGATGTTAACAAAACAATTGACTAAATTGTTTAATTATGTGATGTTAAACTATCTAAATACTTTCTTCACTTTATGGTACAAAGCCGTGAGTTGTTCAAATCGGAACGTACACAACAATTACCAGCTGATTTTGGAATTCAATTTAGTTCAGCAAATCAATTATAGTGAAATCAATTTTTCACAAATCTTGTTGGGTGTGTAGATCGGGACCAGTATTTGTATTTTTATAAGTTTGTTTAAAACAAATTAACTAAATTATGTCAGCTACTAAAATAATAACACAAGTAGAGGTTAGCAATCACAACAAAAAAGATGATTTATGGATGACAATTCATAATTCTGTATACGATGTTACAGCTTTTTTGACAGAGGTAACTACATAATATACATAACTAATTCTTAAATCGATCAATCAGATATTTTATTAAGCGGTCCATCTATTGCGTAAGTATCACATTGCATGGACAGTGGTTGAGTATTTTACCGGCATCAATTATTTTATCATTATCAAGTTCTTATAGTTTTCTTTCAATAATGATTCCAATCGGAACTGTCAAAAATATCTTCAATATGTTATCAACCGCTAATCTTATAAAATATTATTTCATTTTGGGAATAATTTAATTATCATTATTCCATCACAACATATTCTTTATGTGTATGAATATAGAAATGATACCTGTTGCTTTTCATTGCAACTTCTTTTAGAAAGGGATTTTCGATATATGAGTACCTCAATATCCAAGGGACCACTTGTTAACCTTTTGCACTCCTCAATATATTATTTTTTTCCTTCCATCAATATATTTGAAAAATTGATTAATATCACAGGGTTTGCGTATTTATTAGCATAGTAAAACGAAATACCGAAAAATATACCATATTATGTGACATGCTACAAATTTTAACTGAGGCACACAATCCAATATATATAGAGTTGTTGAAATAAGGATAATTTAAAATTACTAAAAAACTATTTTCCAGCCAAGTTGTACAATGTTGAGCAGGACTAGACATAGGAGCTGGGCATTACCTATAACAGGAGTAGCCAAAGCGTTGATCACGTAGCTATTCTAAGTCGCCCGCCTGTCTGGTGTACTAATGTACACATCTCTGATTCCTGTTTTATTTCAATGATATTAAATTCAATTTACTTTGTGAGTCAATCTCCGCCGAAAATTTCAAAAAAAGTCGCCCTTAGTGGTAAAAGTTTCGCCACCCCTGACCTATACGATGTTGAGCTAGTCTCGACCTAGGAGTTAAGCCACATCGCAGGATCTTAAAAAAAACAATATTTTAGCTGAGACTTTTTCGTTCCGTCTCAACAAAACTTCATGAATGAATTATACCATTAGAGAATTTATTTTTACTTTGATAACAGCACCCTGGTGGTGAAGATGCATTACTGGAGTATGCTGGAAAAGAGGCGACCACAGCATTCGAAGACGTTGGCCACAGTAGTGATGCAAGGTAATCCTTGATTGCAAAATTACGTAATTATTAAGGCATCTTTCTTCGAGTACATCCTATGGATAGTACCCAGCGCTTGTCTAGTAGACCAGAACTTCACCGGTCAGAAGAGTAAGCGAGCAAGGTTGAAGCTCTCGGTAGAATGTGACTCAGCCAGTTCCTATGTCTCTCTGTGACCACTGCCTGGTACGTATATTACCTAATTTTCGTGTTTCTTATTAACCTGTTAGCTGCCAACGTCGAAGTATTCAATCTACGGCAGTACGCCTGCAAGTTTAGAGAAAATAAAAATTGCATAAAAAGTGATTTAACTAACATAATTTATAGTTTGAAAATTTTCGTTTGAGGGTTTTCGTGTGTCCTGGCACATGTGTGTACAATAGATTCTGTGCTGCGGAAAGATTTATGGGCTTATTTGATTTCGTGTTCATGTATTAAAAACATATAATATGTTTGTGTATTAAAAAATCTTTATTTTCCATGAAAAAACATCGCGACTCACCGGTGAGACGTTGGCGTACAAAAGATTAAATCAAACCCGACCTTATGCATAAACAGCGTCATACATGGGCAATAATTCTCATTAAATGTTCCTAAAACCATAACCAAAAATGTTATTTTATTCTAAAATAAATGAAGATCTAAAGAAGAAGAATATGAAGTCTAGTCTTTTTTTAATTCGCTGTAATGTATTGTTTGTATGGATCTTTTTTCTTTGCAGAGAATTGATGAAGAAATTCAAAGTCGGAGATCTAGATGTGACGAAAGTCGAAACACCTGAACCGCCAGCATGCAACTGCAAAGAGTAAGCTAACAATATATTTAACATAACTTAGAGGAAAACATTTATGTTGTCGGTCTCTGTGATCTATTGGCAAGAGTTTTGCCTTAGCAACCAGGTGAGTCTGGGCTCAAGTCCCGGCAAGATCAGATTTTTACAACTGAAAGAGATCTTGAACATGGGTGGCTATGTGATTTTTTTGTTGAGTTGTTCTCGACTGATTCATAGTCTCGAACTGAAAACTTTCTGATCATTAAGCTACAGTGAAACTGACCGAAGATGCTTTCAGTGAGATTCAACACCGCTTGTCTTTTCTTCCGACCAGTGGGATCCCGGCATCCTGGACGATCGTCGGGTACTATCCACAGGATGTACTCGGCAGAACTGAAGGATGCTGGCATGTCATGCTAGGAAGCAAAGCAATTGGAAAGTGTTTGGTTTTTACTCCAGGTAATTAAACTTTTGTTTTCTACTTCAGGTACATTCCACACGCCATTGCCGTATTCGCAGTTGGCATAGCTCTTGGATTCCTTGTTATCAGGCACTTGAAGAAGAATTGATGTGATGGGAGACTTATAATGGATGGTCGCAATATGTTTAGTTTATATGATATACACATTGTTATCTTAGATGGTAGTGAAAAAAAATACATATTATACTATAGAAAGGTATTAGACAGGAATTGATTGTGATCATTTTGGCATAGCTACTTGAATAAATTTAGACGTTTTTGTTACACATACCAACCAACAAATTTGCTACTTATTTTACTAAGAGGTTTTTTTTTTTTAAATTTTTATTGAAAATTTTAAATATTTATCATACTACATATTATTCACCTTGCAATAATGACAGCCTGTATTTAGGGGTTAGAATCTGAATTGAGTTTTGGTCAGTAAATTGAATAAACGGTTAGTAAATATTATTAACGGTCAGTATGAATGTGGTTAGTTATTTAATGAAATGGTCAGTATTTGAATTAAATGGTCAGTCATTTTAAATAAATTAAATAATATGGTCATAAGAAGTTTAAGACTTACAATTTTTTTTGAAATGTTTGATTCCATTTTTTTAAACCATGTCTGATCCCAACTTGCAGCATATGCGTATGCATATCCTTAAGGAGTTTACCTCAACATATATTTTTCTACGAGAACTACTTGTTACTCAATTGCTCAACCTCTTTTTGTTTTGAAGAGAGTAGGGATTGAAATGATACGAGGACTATGACAGGACTAGTAGTTAGCTAATTGCTCTAGCTTTCTCGTTTAAACCCGGGTTTGATTATTACCCAACCCAAACCTAACCTAACGTAACCAAATTGTCCTTCTACTACTAATTACATACCGTTTATAGTTTTTGACTAAACCTTTAACAAAAAACGACAGACCATTTTCCAATAATATACTGACTAAAATTAATTATATACTGACCGTTTATCGAATTTAATTCAGACCAAATAATTAGATGCTAATGATTAAAAACTTCCATAAAATGTATTACTTATAACATACTAAAGCTGAACGATTATTATCAAAACATAAATATTTTTTTATACTATCTTGGGATATATTCTTTTTGAATTGCAGTTGAAATGTGATCCGGAAAGGAAATATGTGGTTGATTTTCTTTTAATAGATGATTATTTTTAATCACGTTTTACGATTGATTGGTTAAAAAAAAGATCTGTTTTGGCCTAACATTTTGATTGGATGCTGAAAAGTAAGTATAGTATTCATGAAATACACCGGGGCTGACGGCCTAATGTAAGATTTAATCAGTGATATCATCTAACCAAGGGTGTGGTCGCAACATTTCCATGCCAGGAGGTTGTATTCAGTTATCTTTAACTTATTATTTGATGAATTTTTCTTCGAATGATAATGTTAATTATTGTTTGAAAATGTGATACGATTATTAAAAGGCTGTGGAGTTGTAAAAAAACATGACTCCCACTCCAACATTGACCAACAACACGACTCCGACTGGATAAAAGTTCAATTATTTCATGGTTTTTTTCCTAGCTTTTCTATTTACATATGTGTATTAAATCGAAGATCAACCAACCAAACCGGCCATTAGCCGAATTTTTCATATTATGCATGTGAAATGTATGCAAGTTTTTCACGACTCCGACTCCAACCAAAACACCGCAACTTCACAACTCCACAGCCAGGGCTTATTGTTTGAATGTCTGTTTTGCTCAATTGCCTATGTTACAATCATTTATTTTTGTTTTTTTATAATATAATAAAAATCCAGTGCTATATTTATTATTGAAAATATCTTTTATTTTTAATTCCTCCTCAATATTTCCTAAAACTGATTTGTGATTCCCGACACTTATTATTTATTTATTTAATTTATTCATAAAAAAAATACATATAACATTACAGCTTACGCCAATATGCCATATTATATACATGTATCATCTAAATCAGTGATGGATAGCCTTTTTGGCAGAAGGGCCAGCTGGGTAAGGATCAGGTGAGTCTGGGTTCAATTCCTGACTAGGTCAGATGATTTTTTCAATTGAAAAAGAGATCTTGGACATGGGTGTATGTAATTTTTCATCGAGTATATCTCGTATGACTTTCACAATTAAAAATATTTGGAACATTGGCATTAGCTGTAATGACATGATGTCAGTTGACAATGCTCGCCATTAGCGAAACCGGTCCTGATCCAATAAATTTTATGTGGAATAAGTACTAAAAATGTTTTATTATAATGCTATTTCACCAAGCATTGACAGTGAACCCCTTAAAAGTGAATTCTCAGATAGTTCAAGGGCCGCATGGAAAAAACAGATTAAATTATCGATATTTATAGAGTATAAAAAATTGAAAATTTTATTGTTTTATATTGTTCTGCCATCGTCCGTAAAAAATTCTGAAAAAAAAAGGTGATTGATATTTGTCATTGTGGGCCGCATGAAGTGTCATTGAGGGCCGCAGGTTGTGCATCACAGTGCTACAAACTTCCGGCACTATGCTCTCCAAGGTATCTGAAGCTGTTGACTTTCATAATTATCTTTCCATCCCTCGCAATAAGACAATAAAAAAAAAACAATGTTCAGAAATAAATTAATTTTATTAATTTTAAAAATTGGAAACCAGTCCCTATATTAACTGCGAAATATTATAATAAATATCACATCATGGCAATTATCGTTAAATTAAAAAAATATACAAATTAATCGGTCAGTATCAAACATTTTAACATCGGCCGAATGTAACATGACAAAAGCTAGACCAGTGGTTCTCATGTGCGACCACCAGAGCGCTTGGATGCGGCCACAAGAGCTTCATAGGAAAGATTGATATTTTAAAAAAAATGTGGATTTACAAGATAATTTGTCAACAAAGAATCTGAAAATGAAATATTTCGTATGCAATTGATACCAATAGTAAATTGACAGACATGTTTAGGTCAAACAACGTGTTTAGACATCAGACTCAAATCAAAATTTTATGCGGCCACCAGACATTTCCACAGTGCAATTTGCCGTGAGAACCACTGAGCTAGACATAATAAACCTACTTAATTTAGAAATTCGACTGAAGGTGCTTGTTGGAAATTAAATATAAAATTTGAATCATTTCAATTTTGTACTTTTCCATGATTTTTTTTTTGCTAACGACCCGGGTTTCACATTTCGGCATCTTCAGACATTTCAAGTGCACGGATGTACTTGACCTGACACGTAGTAAACAGTTTGTATCGTTTATATATTTAAAAAAAATACAATCACTAAGTTTAATTGTTATTAACGTAATCTATATGAATTAGCGAAAATTTTGTTGATGATTTTAAACTCAAAACACTTGAAATCAATCAGTTAAATAATAATAGGTCGGATAAAACCCTCGATGTATCTTATTATATGGTTCATTATTGTATATAAACTGTTTAATATGCGTTAATTCTAGTACATCTGTGCACTTGAAATGCCTGAAGATGACGAAACGCTAAACCCAAGTCGTTAACGAAGTAACTCATTGAAAATTACAAAACAATTCAAATTTTATCAGGTATGTATTTATTACAACTTTTCAAAAATATTAAGAAATATTTTAACTGTATTTGAAAATATACTTTTTATTTTGAACGAAAACTTGATTCTATCAATAAAATAAATGAGTTTATTCTAAACGAGGGCTGGCAATCTATCAATGCATTTGACATTTAACATGTAACATGGAACTGTGGAACAAGAGATAAAGTTATTAACTTTTAAGTGTTGCCCATAGATGTCGTAATGTGACATATTTCTTAAAACCCATCCCCGTTAGTCATTCTTTTATTATCGTATTTAAAAAAATATAAACCCTTCCTCGCATTGATTGTGTTAATTTTTTATTATCCCCGTATTTAAAACGCGAGTTTAACGCTCTGGTGAGCTTGGACCGTTTCATATTTTCATGACGTGCGCCATGAGTGCGCACTTGAGGCGACTTTGCGACATATGCCGTCCTGACCGGACCGCTTCGCCTACGTATGACACTTGCATGGGCGAGGACCGTTTGATATTTTAAAACTCTGCCGCTTTCAAAGCCGCGCCGGATCGCCTCGCCTAGATTCGCCCAGCTAAGACGACCCGTTAGTATCCACTATCTACAAATCATGTCACTACATTAAGCCTCCTTCACCCCTGTGCTTGATTTTATTTTAATAACATCTCATGTCATTTTAAATTGAAAGCTAAAATAATTGAAAGCTTGACTAAGGTAACAGACAAAAAATATTAAACTATAAATTCAAATAAATAATAGCCTCTTCGGGCCCTGGGTATCACATATGAATTGAACGTACCAAAACCATTTTTTTCATGATTTATTATAAATCATATGTTAAAGTAATTCTTATTGAATCAATAAATTAAATAATAATGTATGATGTAGTGAAAAATATTGTTGTATCTCTATTGTAAGTGTCGAAGCATTTTAAATGCTAAACACGACCAACTTCCTTCGATTACAGTGACTTCTATACTGACATGAAATTTTTCGGATATATTCAGTTGGTAAGATCGTTTACATCATTATTTGATACTTTAAGTTTTGGTTCGTTCAATTCTACAACCGGGCTGATATTTTATAAAAATCATGATGTGATACTCGGGGTACGAAGAGGATATGATGAAATTAAACATATCAATCGATAATATGTTAATATATGCTTATTTATTTGGAGAATCTCTTTGTAAATATGCACCATTTAATTATACATTGATACAACCGAATCTCATTGTTTTATTAGCCCAATGGCTACGAGGGAAATAAAAACACACAGAGAAACGATGCGTATTATTTGTTCCCCTTAGCCAATGTGATAATGTCTTATTGTTCATAAAAACCGTTGTGTTTTGGGCTACACCTGATAACTGATGTTTTAAACACTATTTAGTGAAAACTATAAAATATAGATTTTGATTTTAACGCTTTATTATGGGATTTTGACGTGACAACGTCTTATAAATCGATAAACGCCCGCTGCACGCACGAAAAACATTATTTCCCGTATGTGATACGCCGACCAGCGTGCGAGCGAGATAAGCGATAGAGAGGCACGATCAGCCTACCGTTCGGATTATGCTACCGCATCCACGTCTGCAACGCCATTCGCTGGGCCAACAATCGCTGCTCCAAAATCGAACGCGCAGTAATTCAATAAAAATGATTCCATTTTATTCATAAAAGTATGCAATCATTTCATCAATGTTTTCTTATGACGTTGTCACGTTAAACTATCGTCCGTAAACCGACTTTACAGACAACCATTTTTTTAATTACTTTGGTAATTAGCATGTTATTTCGAAATTGATGACCAATTAGCAAACGCACGAATTTGTCACTCCATAAGACTACGGCCACAGTGACACGCGTAACTTCTGGCGTGGCGTAGCGTCACTTGCTTCATGATCAAAGGTTGCCGCAATGGCTTTAACGATGACGCTGTCTGAGAAGTCGAAACGCACGAAACGTTGCAAGTGACGCCACGCCAAAAGCTACGCCTGTCACTATGGCCGTACCCTAAGTATTGTGCTAATATTTTAAGCAACTAATGAAAGCCGTTTATGTTTCCATAGTAACAAACAATGACATGTGTTCGCCTCGTTAAGAAGCATCATCAGACCTACTACGGCATGGTTGCTTTGATAATAAAGTTAAGATTGATTTTAATATTCTAACACCATCAATTACAAAATGGAAGTTCGACAGAATAGGTTCAACCATTCCAATTAATTAATGGAATAATCAATATGATAATATCTTATTTCTTTTCACTTCATAGTTTTATATTTTTTTAGAATTTAGCATCCGTAAATTCATTAGTTTGCAGTTATCAGGTTATTCCCAAACAGTACCGAAATATTAGCTAGTTTTGAAAGTATTCAAAAATAAATTATTTAAAGTGAATTGTCGTGGATTTGGTGATATGTCAGGAATGAAAGAAGTAGTAATAATAGTCCCCAATTCAATTGAAACCTCTCTGATCCATTGAATGCTAAAGGTCTGAATTTGATATAGTCCCCGATTCCTGCTGCGTAGTATATAACATGGGTGACGTAGTGTTGCTCGTGGATGTTGTGGAACAAGTGGCCATAAGGTCCTGAAAAAGAAATCAAAATCATTTAAGAGAGAATAGTGCTAGCATAACGACCCCTTTTACTGCCCCATGGTATATTTTTCGGTTCATATTCCGTTTTATCATTGGTCAAGGTGGGGGGCCATGGCCCCCCCTGAGAATAATTTATTCCATTCAAAATATTATAACATCAATTATCAAATGATTTTTATTTAAATAAATATGTTGTAGTTCACTTTTTTTTCACGTGGTTTCAAGATGTTTTGCTACGAATTTTATTAAATTTGTCAATCAGCGTTGCCTCCGCATTACGACGCATGAAAACTTGCCTAAGGAATCGTATGAGTTCCGAAAGACTATAGGGTCGGGCTTTGTACATATTGCAACGTCAAAAAACAAAAATTTGACTTCATTTAATAATTAAGTATTTCGACTGAGGGTACACTGTATTTTTTATCAAATTTGAATTTTTGAATTTTGTACTTTCAATACTTGGTGGAATGACATTATAATCAGTGACGGCATGGTGAAGGGTGCCTGAAGATGCCGAAAGGAATATTCAACTATTTTTCCGTACTACGGAAGAGAAACATGGAAAAAAAAAAATTCTGAATTCAAATTTCATTTAATAATATTTTAAAATTTTTTCTAGTATTTATTTCAAAAATTTTTTATCAAACTTAAGGTGTTCACCCCCAATACTTGGTGGAATGACATTATAATAAAACATTTTTAGTACTTTTTTCCACATAAAATTTATTGGATCAGGCATTCAATGCTCGCCATGAGCGAAACCGGTCCTGATCAATTAAATTTTATGCGGAAAAAGTACTAAAAATGTTTTATTATTTTTATATTATGTTTGCATTTTTGAATTGTAAATAAAAGAATCGATGATAATGGTCAGAGTCATCAAAAAAATCATATGATTTTCTTTGGGATAGTCACTTTTTTAATCGCAGGGTCATCATTTCTTCTGTAAAAAAGAATCGAAAAAAAACGCGTAAAAAAAGTAGCGGAAATTTTAATGAACAAATCGTTATGATTTCCTAACGGTCACATCACATTCGAAAGATGTCTTTAAAAATATGATATTTATTCGTAGTAGCGTTTGTGCTTAAAGCTGTGTTTTTGTACCTTTTGCATAGACAATGACATCATTTCCTCCGTGAATAGCTTCATCCGTATGGATAGCAGCTTGCGAGGAGTAATTAAAGTCAGTGGTGTCGTCTCTGCTCGGATCCCTTCGGTCCACCACCGAAGTTCCGTTGGCATCCACCACCACTTCATACTGGAAGCTTCCTTCACGTCCAGTGGCATAGGTTAGAGTGGTGTAGTTTTTCCCGTCCACTTTAGAAGCTGCAGCGATTCCTATAAGTCACAACATCAGTTCACATGATTGCTTCATTCTATTAATCCCAATATCTTTGACTCCCATATTATCTTATATATAAAACCGAAACGGCGTATGTATGTATGTATGTCTGTAATTCCCTTTTGCATTGTTGTTGCAAGTTGCCATAAAAACGAATATGAAAGAAAATATGTTTGAATTTTTATCGGCGAAGACATTTAGTCAAAATGTAATAAATTAGTCTTCTACTGAACTTTTCCCGGCTTTTATTAATTAATAATAATGTTTATTATTTACGTGAAGGTATTATTTGACATTTCTTTGACAGCAAATTAGATTTTTTCCTTGAATTTGGACATTTTAATGGGCGAGAATGGGGCTGTCATCAAATTAAATAAAGTCTGTGATTTTATTTTAACTCTATTTTGGATGTTAGATTTTGTGATATAATTATGTCGAATGATATAACATTAAATAATTATTGGTCGCTTAGTCCGAGCGACGCCGGGCAACAATACTAGTATTATATAAAACAAAGAACAATATTTTCTTTAACCTCTTCATTACCAAGCAAAGTGGTGGCTCTAGTGACATCCACTGCTCGACTTCCTAAAAAATCCTTTTTTCAATAAGATTGACTCTTGACAGAAGAACCAGAAGTGACAGTGTATAGATGTTACTAGATATTCAAAGAAAAATATCCTAGTATTCCTACTGGAAGATTATTTGTGACGGTATTCGCGACGTCCGTACGCGACGGCCACCAGTTGCCTTATGGTACTGGAGCGGTTAAATATGGTAATTTTAAATGTAAATTTAACTACAACCTATACAAATAAATTAAAATGAAAAACAGAATTTTGTAATGCTTTGTTTGGAGAATATTTATCTTTATGCAGAAATAGGGTTAAACATAACACAAAACGGTAATTTTGCTACACATTTAAAAATATTTAACCTACAAATATCGATGCTACAATTGCTACCAATTTTTCATGATTGCTGTTTCTGCACCCAAACAATTGAAAGTCTGCTGTCAAATATACTGAACGGCCATTTTGTCACGTGATTTTTTGTATGGGAATTATATTTTAAGTAATTTTTGAACCCAAATTTTTTAAATAAAAGATCTATGCTTTCAATTGTCACATTATAAGAAAAGAAAAGATTTGTTTACCAAATATATTTGCGCCTCTTTCACCATATCCGTTGATAGCAAGGGAATGGCTGTGGTCACTCGTCACGATGATCAGAGTATCTTTAGGGTCTGTCATTTTCAGCGCCATCTTCACGGCTTCATCCATGGTCGCTGCTTCATTGATCGCCTTCTTCGCCTTGCCTCGGTGGTGCTGCATATCAATGTTACCGCCTTCTACCTGATAATCCACCAAGAGTTTATCGATACATTCATCAACATAATTTTATTCTATGGATCAATCTAGTTGTCAGGTCTGTGGCGGAGTGGACAACGTGATCCTTTAAGTGCTTTAGGAGCTGACATTAATAAAAAAATGCAATATACGTAAATATCTACGGCCCGGTTGGTGGTGCAGTGGTCGAACGAACTGCCTGGGTTCGAGTCCATATACGAGCAGATTTTTTTCAGTCGATTTATCGATGTATTTCAAAGGCAATTCCCACTTCCGATCCCAAAAAGCGGTGCGTGGCCGAGATCGATTAGCTAACCACTGGTTCACGTATCATTTTAATCCTTACTCTCTTCAAAAAGAGAGGTTGAGCAACTGAGTAACACCCAACTCTCGTAGGAAAAATATATGTCTAGAGCAGTGGTTCTCATGTGCGGCCACCAGGTTAATTTGATGCGGCCACCAACAGCTTGATAGTTAATATTATTATTTAATTATAATATGTTTTACAATTTAATTTGTCAACAAAGACACTGAAAATTTAATATTTTGTATGCATCGTCTTGTACATCAAGAATTGTTAGTTCGCAAAAACTCAAACACATACGTACACATGCTTGGGTATTTTTGACAAAAAAGACCTGAAAATTTTGTGCGGCCACCAGACATTTTCGCAGGACCACTGATGTTCCTAATGCGGCCACAGCCAAATTTCACGTGAGAACCACTGGTCTAGATACCTCCATTATGAACTCATATGCTCCACATTAGGATCGGACATTGATGGATTTAGGTACTATTGTAATATATGTAAATATTTGCTTTGGAGAAATTTTTGTCAGTGGCCGTTTGCCAAACAAACTAAGTCATTTAAAATATATATTACACATACTTATTTGTGTGCAATTTACTATTTAAGCCAAACAAAACCTAACCCTAAATATATAGAGCCTTCCTATCTCGGCGCTTTAGAAGGGTTGTCTTTAGTTTTATCACATTTTTTCCCCCATCTTGCATTGAACTAATATTGTATAATTAATTAATGGTAGGACTTCTCTACAAGTTCTTACCATTAAAAAGAATCCTTTCTCATTTTTCTGCAATATTTTAATGGCTGTTTCAGTCATGTCCACAACAGATGGCATTCCTAATGGTCCATGGTCTCTCTCATGCTCCAGATGCATGTGCGTATTTGAAAACACTCCTAAAATGAAATGAAATATATCATAAATGTACCTGGCCACATATTTCTTTCGACTTATCCGAGGCCAAAATGAGAATTCCACCATTCTTGAGAATGTTAAATTGAATGTCCCTGATAATTTTTGAGAATCAAGAGCTTTGACAATTTTAAACGGTACTATATTTTATGAATAAAAGTTTGTTTTTTTTTATGACTATTGTAATTTTCATATTATTTTTAATTTTTAATTAGTTTGTGATTTTTATTATATATTTACATGTATGTATGTATATATATTTACATGTATGTATGTATATATATAAATGCATGTATTTATATTTGTCAAATCCATGGCGCATTGGCGTCAGCTGTAATGCCATGATTTGATTAAATAAATAAATAAATGGTTAAATAAATAATAATTAGTCATAATTTATTGTATATAGAAGAAGAAAATCCAGGAATCAATATCAGAAAGTAGAAAGATTGGGTTGGAGAAACATAATCAATGTACAATTCTTTAGTTCGAAGCCGGCATGAGAGTGGATGGATTATTTGGGCCCGAAAGGTGCGAAATATGTTCTTATTGTGGAGAGGGCCCAGAAGAGTTTTTTTAGAATTCTTTATTTGATTATTACTGAATTGATTGATTTCAAGTGGTTGGATTATTAATTAATGATAATTATTTAAAGGAGTATAACAATGGTGAGTTTGGAAGGTAAAGTTGTTCGTTTCAAATTGGCCAACTATTAAGCTAAGCCCTATTTATCTCTAACATTTCAAGATAAAACAATTTATATTCGCCCATGTTTTTATGTAATAACTCCTGTACGCGTGATTCTCAAAAAAAAATATGATTAGAGAAGGTTGAAGTATTTTAATTATATTGAAATTTGCAGTCAAAGATGAGTCACATTGTAAATAAATACTTTACCTAAGAGGTAGTCTGTTCTATTGGTATCGAGGTCTTTCAAGTCTTGGTTGTTTCGGACGATTGCATGGTTCAGTGACCTTTCTGCCTTATCCTCTTTCCACGTGCTGATCAGGTTTCTTCTGTCTTTCCTGTTACAAGCCCAAGTATCCAATGGATCTGCATCAGTGACTGTCGTGTTGTACATCAAACATTGCATACCACCACCCATTAGAACCTGAAAAAAGTTTATAAATATAGCGTGTTTGTAACGCTTGGTTTTTATTTGTGAAGGTATCTCAGCCTTAATGAAAATTTATTCTATACACCTAAAACTTTTTTTAGGCGGATGTGTTCCGCGAAAAAGCGCATAAAAAAGCTATGAATTAATATGGTAAGATAACATGCACAAGATCACCATGTAATAAACAGGTGAAACACTGGATTTTGCACGCACAGTATGTGAACAACGCTGTATTACGTTTATATAGGCCCAAAAATATATTTAAAAAAATTGAAAGTAAAGAATTGCATTCAAATAAAAACCGCATAACTTTGAAATAGCACAAAAAGAAGTTTGAGTGTTAAAGAGGTAGGTTAGGTTAGGTTGGTCACTTGGTTAGTTGTGTGCGCGCGTACACGCGGACAACTTAGACCGTGGGTTACCAACCCCGTGCCCGCGGGCCGATTCGTGTGCGCCCACTCCCATTCGACCACGACAACAATTTTTCATTTCAATTTTCATATATTTTATTATATTTGAATAAATTTCAAAAATAATTAAATAATTGTGTAATTCGACATCATTTGTCTGCATAAATCGATATAGATCACTGCTAGAGTAACCCAGTAGTTGAGCTCTTGAATCCTTTTACTCGCCAAATGAATGTAATGGAAATAGCTGCATATATTGCAGAGCTTGTTCAAGTAAAGGCAGAAGAACTGGACCTTCAGAGTGATATTATGTTAAAATCCTTAATATCAGATGAGGACTTATGGAATACAGTGGACGGAAAAAAGTTTCCATTTAAAAAAAAAGCGGCATATAAGATTAAATCATTTTTTGGTTACAAATTTCTTTGTGAAACATTATTTTCAAAAATGAATTTAATAAAATCAAAATATAGATTTCGACTCACCGATGAACATCTTTATGATTGCTTGTTAACAGGCACGTCATCATACTCCCCTAATTATGAGGCACTGGCCAGTAAAATGCAATGCCAAAGATTACACTGACTTTATATAATAGAATATGAACAATAATTTAAAAAATATTTTTTTGCGTATTTATTCACATATTTTTTCAAAGCAAATTTTGCTTTGAAAAAATATGTGGTGCACGCCACCCCACCGATATTTTAAAATGTGCTCTAAGGTACAAAATGGTTGGTAACCCCTGACTTAGACTACTTAGAGCAGGGGTTCTTAACCTTATTGCAGTGACGGGCGCATTTGAGAATTTGGAGAGAGTCACGGGCGCAGGCCGGATTTTAAAAGAACAAGATTCTAGTAGTACATAATATACTTAGGTAGGTTTTAATTTTATTATTATTCCCTTGACATTACATCTTACATTCATTATATTGTGTGACCAAATTATTTATTTTAAATCGGAAAATTATGTATGCATTTATTTAAAATTACAAAAAATCCTAGAAATAAAAAAGCACAGTTAATGTAATCTTTGACATTGCATTTCACTGAGAGCATTTTACATTGACAAAATCATGTTAGGTATATCAGTTTTTTTACAAGGGCTTTTAATATTCTGTGAGATAAAGGCTTTGTTCAAATATTGTTGACTATTTTCAGAACGACATTCATGACATGTTCAAAGGAAAATATTTTGGCACATAATGCTTCTTGATGAATTATACAATGATACATTATAAAATATTTTCGATGGTTTCGGCGGTAACTTTGTGGAAGTTCATTTTAATATAAAATTTAAAATAACTTTGATTATTCCACGTATTGTGTAACTAACTGTGACACGTGTTTCGCCTCTTTCAGAGGCATCTTCAGACTTACTATCGCAAAGTTTGCTTAAGTAATGAAGCAAGATAAATTCTAACATTTTAACATTTTAAATTATGAAATTACAAAATGGATTACGGGTTTTTTTCCTTCTAAAGGAAACAAGGAAGGGGGTGATAGAATCAAAACAATGCAATAACATAATGATACTAATAAGGTGCAATCACTCAATCAATTAGATTGGGATTTTTCCTTTTTAAGGGACGCAAGAGAGGGTTATAGAATTGAAACAAAGCAAACAAATATATTTCTAATGACATTAAACATTACAAACTAATAAACTAAAAACTAATGAGCTGCAATCAATCAGTTAGGTTGGGTGATTGCTCTTTTGAATTGGGAATAATGTAAGCAGAGGCGAGCATCCCGTCCTGTTAAGATTATTATTTAATAATATATCTTTTTTATTAAGAGTTTTATTTATTTCTAAAAATTCTAGACTATTCATCTTTAAACCTTTTTTATTTACTCGGTGGAGTATTTCTACATTACTAGTCTGATTAAAATTATGGTCATTTTCTATTAAATGATTGGCAAACTCAGAAAAATTATTACTCTTTAGACATCTTATATGTTCTTTAATTCTAATATTAAAGTTTCTACCTGTCTGTCCAACATAAGACGCTGGACAGTCTCCACAAGAGAGTCGATAGATACCACTCTGTGACGATGAATCTACGCGATCTTTACTGTTCAATAAAATTTTTCCTAAATTATTTACTGTGTAAAACGCGGGTTCTATATTGTCTGGCAAAAACTTAACTATCTTTGACGAAATGTCTCCTAAATAAATGATTCTACGCCAGTGTTTAATATTTTCGTTTGCTTTCTTTCGTAATCCATTTTGTAATTTCATAATTTAAAATGTTAAAATTTTAGAATTTATCTTGCTTCATTACTTAAGCAAACTTTGCGATAGTAAGTCTGAAGATGCCTCTGAAAGAGGCGAAACACGTGTCACAGTTAGTTACACAATACGTGGAATAATCAAAGTTATTTTAAATTTTATATACATTATAAAGTACGTGAAGGATTCATCTCTCTTGCAATGGGAATTGAATCCATTACTGCAGCCGACCATTGGTAAGTATTATCAGTAATTATTGCTGATACCTTCTATGAAGGCATGCTTATTTCTTTCGCGTAATTATTAAAGACATTACAAATATCATCACCTCTCAAAATAACATAGATAAGTTAAAACTTTTGCAATTCGCTGGGCGCACGGAAATAACTCCACGGGCACATTTGCGCCCGCGGGCACGCGGTTAAGAATCCCCTACTTAGAGGGTCAACTTGTGCCTATCCTTTTTTAGGTGTCCCTGCTTAGAGGAAAAATAAATGGTCAATTCAGGATTTTTGCAAGTCACTGACTTCTTCCTTGGAAGGGAAGTACAGCTGCTTTGAGGTGATTGATCACGGCATAGTTATCATGTAGGCACATTGCATAACACCCAGTCTTATAAATTGTGTACAATTTAAATGAATGAGGATTTATAACAACTTTAGACTGTTCTGCTCGCGTGGGATTATCACAATGATGCGGTAGGAAATTTAAATAATTGAATAAGTGTCTTATTTCATAGCTTCTGGACTCATTTCCACTATCAGTTAATAAATACTTCAAGAGCATCAACTCGGCCCCCTAGAGATAAATACACCTAACTCATTTTCCTCTACCTTTCAGGACAGAAAAAACAGGATTCACCAGTAATAAATGTTACCTATTATTTAACATATCTTATCATTACCTTTCAAGGTGATGCTTTGGCTTTTTGATTTATTTGTGAAATATAAAATAGTAATTTATTTTGTTGTCTTTTTAAAGGTTAAGTGTATTATGAACAAGAAAGTGATTTTAATATTTTTTGAACTATCTGCGTATCCACTTCTCCTATTGATGTCTCTTTGACACATAACGGAACATAAATATTTTTTGTATCTAGTGGCATTCGTAACTATTTTATCTAAACATTATGTTTTAGTTCTTCAATAATTATTTAAATAAAGTCTATGGCCATTTCAGCTTACATCCTCGTCTTTTAGTTCTGACTGGAGTTCTACCGAAGTAAATATCAATGCAATCAACAACTTGTCACTAATGTTCTGACGAGGACGTAAGCCGAAATAGCTATCAACTATAGATTTTATAGAACTTAAATACCTCACTATTTTTTCATCTTGTCTTTCATCTAATCACTAGTCCTGTTCTAATCCTAACCATTCCATCCCTACTCTCTTCGAAAAAGCAATTAGTAGGTTTTTAATGAATTTTTTTGTATAGATTAGTTTCATTTGGAGTTGAAATCTTCCCCGGACCGTGGTGCAGTGTTCAACATCGTTGGCTACCGTGTCAGACCGCCCGGGACTAATTCCTGATACGAGGAGATGTTTCAGTCGATAAATCGATTCTGATCAGAGGCAATGGATTTTTGTGATATTAAAACCCTTCCCACCTTTCTGATCCCGAAGAGCTACGCATAGTGACAGCGATTAAATTATCACTAGTCCTGTTCTAGTCCTCGTATCCTTCCCATCCCTACTCTCTTCGAAAAAGAGAGGTTGGGCAACTGAGTAACAAGCTATGAGCTAAAATTAAGAGTGGATATTATTGAATAAAATATATTATATACATTAACATTTCTTCCTGGTTCATCCTCCACCATCTGTCTGCCAATATCCTTGCAGTTTTCAGCTCCTGGCGGCATGCGTGCATCGCACTCCCATTCTCTGTGTGATGTGTGGGCATACATTGCACTAGGAGTGGCGTGGGTCAGTCTCATTGTTGTGACGATCCCTTTCAAGAAAAATGATTGGATTAGTCTCTCTGTATCTCTTTAAAGGTTGTTGAAAATGTTTAATATCAAACTGGGCGGGGAGGCAGGCCTTTTTTTCCCGCGATCGACTGTCGTTTAAAATTATTGGCGGCGATCGACAAACATTAAAAGTAGTAATTTAAAGCCAAAAATCAGTGTAAATTGAAAATAAACATTTATTATCAATAACAGTTCAATTTCAAGTTATTTTTAAAAAGCAATTAATGACGACTTCACACAAATAAAAAAAAATGTGTAAATAAAACAAGAATGTCTTTTTTTTAACTTGTATCATCACAAGCAATATGCTTTATAATTTGTTAATATTTAATTCAGTACAAAAATATCATGTTATTTTAATAAGAATCAGATAGGCGGACGACTACGAATAGCTACGCGATCGACGCTTTGGCCACCCCTGATATAAAACATGGAAAACACATATTGTGCTAGATGCGTGTCAAGATATTTTGTTATATGTTCTAATTATACATATGACAAAAAAAAATTTTTTCGATATGTTAAGAGAAAAAGAATTCAAAAATAGTCATTTGGCTAAAGTATTTAATTAAGAAAACACCCCTGCCAAGCCAAAGACGTCAGTGACAAATCGTTAATTTTCAGGACAGCAAAAATATTTGTTTCAATGTTCAGATTGTTTGAGGGCCGCATGAGAAAAAGTGATATTAAATTCCAAAATTTTATTGTTCTATATTGCTCTTCCAACGTCCGTAAAAAGTTCTAAAGAAAAATGGGCGATTAATATTTGCTATATTGGGCCGTAGGTTGTGCATCACTGAATTAGAACAACTTCGTTGCTTAACCACTTCTTTTCATGTATTGGAGCTTTTTTTAAGATCCAGCCCTTGACAAGCCCCTTGGGCACATCCTACAGAAATCTATTTTTCCATATTAGTCATAAAATAATTCTGGGATATTCCTATATCCTTTGAATCACAGATGTGACTGAACGTTCGTAAACAAATGTAAACTAAAAATATTACGTTTCTCGCCATTTGAGACTTCAAAGTTGCGCATCCGTGCTTACCCGTGTTTCACAAAAAAATCTAAATAGTCAATCTTTGATTACCTGTAGCCATGCCGGCTTGCTTGGCAGTTACCACCAGAGATGATAATCTAGTCTCTTCCCTCAGAGATCCTTCGCAGTCTCCGACTTTGACACTTGCGTCGACTCCAGCAGTTTTGTAATTGACCTTGACACCTGTGAAGAGTGCTGTCGCTGTTGCAGCCGAATCAGGAACTTGCTTATCATTCGTGTAAGTCTGTAACATGAAGTACAATGTGTATTTACTATATTTGTCTTTTAACCCTTTATAGGGCAAAGGCCTAAATTGGTTAATATATTAACCACTCGCATTAAGGTCAAAATATCCAATACCACCCATGATAAAGTCAATATTAGTTTCTCAATGCATCGTCGATAGTATTATTTCGTCATCAAATTTATCAAATGGTGGAAAGTTTGCGTTGTTTCTGAAAAGTCAATGTCTTTATCCGCGAGTCTTTAAATTAACTATTGGCCGTTTTTGCGCGCAACTTACAGTATTGCAGCACCGTATAGCATTTGGACCTGAATTATGAAGGTTGTTTCGCGATTTTTAGAGAAAACAATTTTTACAATCATTTCATATACAAATACACATACATTTATAAAAAAATCCCATAAATTTTCAGTCTGTTGTAGTCACTTGTCACGTTTTAATGGAAGAACCTCCAACTTCAATGTCGCACAAATTGACTTAAAAAATATATAAATTGGTCGATGTAAATAAAAATTAAAATATTTATGTTTCTGACACAAAAATATATATATATTTTTTATAATATTTGTTTTTATATGGTTAATAAATATTTTAAAATATCGTCTAAATTCGATATTCATAATATTTAATTTGCCCTATAAAGGGTAAAGCCCTGATGCCATGCATGAAATTCACAGCTATAACTGTTCATAAAAAAATATTAAAACAGACTGATTTTGCGGTCAGAATTGCGTTATAATTCGTCCGTCCTCATAATGGACCCGATTGGGGCATCTGAGATATTTCGAATGCTTTTCATAGGTCATATCGATGGCTTAAAGAGTAAATTTGCTATCTCCGTTTTTGTCAATTGTGCAGGAGAGTGTAAGAACTGATTATTTTGGTATTTTCAAACCGATCGGGAAAATTTCAAATAGGACTTTCAAACGATTTTTTTGTACCACCGCTGAAAAACAACGAACGTATGACAGGTGACAATATAAAATGGTGGAGTTGAATAATTAGCAGTGTAGATTTTAGAACGAATATGTTTTGGTTATAAAAAATTTACGGGGCATGCACATTGCATGATACAACAAGATGTCATTATTAAGTTATTTTCAGCCAAAAGTGCAGTTAACAAAATTACTCTTTAAGCCATCGATATTTTAGTCATGTTCGTGGTCGAGTGTCATCATCATTGGCTTCAGTTTTGGAGCGTTCGTGTTTTAATCCGAGTCTTTCAATTGAATTATTGATATCAGGTGACATGGATTTCTTCAAAAATTTTGCGTGTGGCATGGTCAATACTGGTGTGATGTCATAAAATCTTAGTACTTATTACATCCGCTTAACATGTGTGAATCATCCCATCCTGCACTATTTGTATGGGCATACGCGAATAATTTTAAATTGAGAAAACTGTCTGCTAGGTCCGTGGTAAAGTGGTTTACGACGTTGCCTTTACGGGCTCGAATCTCAGTGCAAGCAGCATTCTTTTATTGTGTTGTCTAAAAATTCCTTCTCATCGATCTAATCTTATAACGGGGTGAGAGTGACTAGCTAGCTACTAGTCCTGTCCTAGTCTAATCCTTTCCATCCCTACTTTTATCGAACTGAAGAGAGGTTAAGTGGCTGACTAGCCTGTAGTATCACCAAACAATACATTAAGATTCACAATGGAAACGGGCATGGATTAAAAAAAAATGGTAAAATTATTTTGATATTGCTCAGGGCTTAACTATAAATGGGGGATCAGTGCACCGTTGCACCATTACAAAACTGTCACTGGCAAGTCGACAACTTACTTTGAAAGGGTTCCAATTGTTCTTGACACCGTGACACTGAAATATGAGCGTTTGGATTGATTATACTATTTAGTTCAAAAGATAAAATTCACTTGTAACAATGAGCAGGTAAAAATGTTTCAAATTACTAGCATATTTTTCCTCTACTCTAACCATTCTACTGAGAAATAATGATGGATATAATGGTGACCAGTGACGGCTGGTGACGGAGTGCTGGGGGCTGCAAAGGGAAGATTCAACTATTTTTCCGTACTACGGAAGAGAAACAGTTGGTATAACGAACATCTGAATTGAAAGTCCATGCTATAGAAGTGTTTTAAAATCCAATGAATAGGAAAGAACTCTTGCAAAAATGGTTGAATCTTCCTTTGCACCCCCCGACACCCCGTCACCAGCCGTCACTGATATAGATATTTCTCACGAAAATCTTAGAACTTTATCAAATAAATTTCGTAAAACACAGTGTGCAGGTGTATTAGGGAATTCTGCTTACTCCGTAATTCAATAATATATGATTCTGAAGTTTCATATCAAGATCATATATGCTAGAATATGTTAGTACAAACATTGTTATTTTTTGCCAAGATATCAATTAGAAACTTTTCAAACGACGTGCTAAGTGTTATTTTTATTAATTTACTGTGATAATCGTAAAGTAAGATCCCATCAGTACATGCCAATTAGTTACCTTCAGCAAGCCAACGTGTGGGAATTTCTCCCAGGACAAGTGTCCTTCTTCCTTGTGCTTATAAATGCGGGTCGCAGTCACGGTGTTAGGTCCCATGCCGTCTCCCACGAAGAGTATCACATTCTTTGCTCTCCCGGTATTCCATTTCACTTTCAGAGCCTCATCCAACTCCGATGTGGCAAGATTTCGCCAAAATTCTGGATCTAGGAAACCAAAAAGTGGACAAATTAAATTATTTAATACCATATAGTTAAAATCTATATATATAAAACAAAGTCGTGTTAGTTTTACCATTTACAAGTCGAGAACGGCTCGGCCGATTTTGATTTTCTACTTTGTCACCGTCCCGAATAGCAGAATAATTATCACGGCAAAAAGTACTTTTTCATTTTGATTTTCGCAATATGTATATAAACTATTAAATTCACTTTGAGTATTCATTTTAACTTAATAAAAAACTGAATTTTATTCAGCTTATAAGTTAATACAACATCTATTAATTCTGAGGCGGTACGAAGTTCACCGGGTCAACTAGTTTTAAATAAATGAAAATTTGCATGTGCCTTTTCCACACCACATATTGGCCCCTTAGGATGGAAGAAACGTATCTTAATTGTTGGCGGTTTTGAGTAATGAATGCCACTAGATACAACATTTTATTTTACTGATTTATTTATTGAGTTGGCATTTACTTGTTAGAACTCCATTATAACACGGTGAAAAAATCGCAAAGTATTTTAGTTCTAAATACCATTTTTGCTTTTTTTTCACCGTATTAAATTTGACGTTAAATGTCAACGAGACATTAATAGGATAAGTGGATACATAGATAATTCACTTTTAAGGTGTTCACTGTCAATACTTGGTGGAAAGGCATTATAATAAAAATAATAATACATTTTTAGTACTTTTTCCACATAAAATTTATTTGATCAGGACCGGTTTCGCTCATGGCGAGCATTGTCACTGATAAGAAATACAATACAACAGTGATATTTATACAAAAGTTAAGTATGAAAAACAAGGTATGTCAAACAATTGGTAAAATAACTAAGCAAATAAATTGAAGCAAATTACAAGGAAAATAGACTATAAATAAAATGTTGAAGACCTCTTAGCAATGCAAACTAATACATCAAAAATCAATTAAATATGAATTATCATTAACAAAGTAAGAGCCTAAAAATAGTGCATTTAATTTAATAATAATGGCTCTCCTGAAAAGTAGAGACAAATAAGTTCGGTTGCTCAGTCTCTTAGGGGCCTATATAATTATAAGGTCAGGACCAGTTTCGCATCAAGAGATCTCCACATCATCACCATTCACCTACATCATCATTTTTTATTTTTTTTATTTTTATGTTATTATTAAAAAACGCGAAACGCAACCCCCAAGAGACGAAAGGGAAATGAGGATTTATCACCTACGGTCCCCCACATGGCGAGAATATAAATCATCATCAATCACCGGTTTCGCTCATTGAGATACTTTTCAACTGATGACATATAAATATAAATAGGATTATTGATTGTTTTGATATGTGAATGGCGTTACTTCTACAAGTCTCGGTGTTGCACCGAAATTTTCTCGCGCACCGCCACTTGGTAACCGCTGGTTCACATTGATAAGCATCGTGATACTGATAACGGATTAAATAGGCAAATTTATATCAATATAAATAAGCATTTATTTTGCATTTCGGCCCTTGTTGAAATAAACACAATTGCGTCTACTCAAAAAAGACCGTAAGCAACAAATTTTATTTACAGTCGAATTAGCAGTTCCGTAAGTGCAATTTAAAGCCCCTATTAAATATCCAGTCAAGGGCCCCTCGTTAAAAAATGTCCGAAGCGCTAATCGCCCTCAATTAAAGGCGTAAGCCGCCTCCAGTTACGACACTGCGTCCGGTTTATGCAAATCTTTGTAACGACTATAATAAAAACAAATAAGACATCTCAACACCAATGCAACAGTCGGACAATCTGAAAAAACTTAGTTTCGTGTTACCAAATGGCTGTCTGATGTGTTACATTATTTTATACAGTATTAGAGCAATATTTTTAACATCGGTCGGTCCCTGTGGTCTAGTGGCAAGAGCTTTGTCCTAGCGATCTGGAGACCCGGGTTCAATTCCCGGCAAGGTCAGATTTTTTCAATTGAAAAAAAGAGATCTTGGGCTGGGTGTATGTTATTTATCGTTGATTTTGTGCACAACTGATTTATTACTTATCATCGAGTTAATCTCGTATGACTTTCACAATAAAGAATATTTGGCGCATTGGCGTAAGCTGTAATGCCAAATATTTTTTTTTTCTTCTTAAAAAAAATTAAAATTAAAAAAAAAAAAAATTAAACATCCTTCTTTTTTCTTCTTTTTTTCCCGACCGTGGTGCAGTGGTCAATGTCGTTGGTTACCGTGTCGAACCGCCCGGGTTCGATTTCCGGTAGGAGCAGATTTTTTCAGTCGATAAGTCAAGTCTGCTTAGAGACAGTGTGAAAGAGTGTTTGTGTTGTTAAAAGTCCCTTCCCACCTTGCCGATACCAAAGAGCGACACATAGTGACAGCGATTAGCTAACCACTAGCCCTGACCTAGTTCTCGTATCCTTTCCATCTCTAATCTCGTCGAAAAAGAGAGACTGAGTAACAAGAATTTCTTGTAGAAAAAACATACATATGTTGAGATAAACTTCGCGAGGAGTCAATATGCTCCAAGTTGGGAGCGGACATGGTTAAAAAAATCGCAAAATAGCATTGAATTTATTTTTATGTTTTCATTGAAATGGCGCTTATAGTTTTATCAATTTTTGCAATGATATAATACAGGGGTTGCCAAACTTTTACCACTAAGAGCCACTAAATAAAATGAATTTATTATCATTGAAATAAAAGAGGAATCAGAAATGTGTACATCAGTACACCAGACAGGCGGGCGACTTGAAATAGCTACGCGATCGACGCTTTGGCCACTCCTGAACTGTAGTGGTATGCAATTATATTAGAACATAAATGGTATTGATTCAAAAAGGGGATTTGTCTAGTTCAAATTAGATTTATTATAAGTGTGACAAGGTTAGAAAAACTTTTTAACCGCACAGTTTAAAACAAAAAAAGCAATCACAGTAACTTGGTTTTGTGCATATATTATCGAATTAAAATATCGGTAAATTGATCATACAAAAAATGCACCTTGCAGTCAAGGTTACAGCTGCAATAATCGTTTTTTTTTTAATGTATGGCTGTTGAATGAAAAGTGCAATGCTTTAAAAATAATTTCATATCTGTGGTTCATTAAAATTTTTTCATAATAATTAATTACTATCTGTATTAGAATTGCAAATAAGTTATTGTTTGAGAGCTATTATTATATTCAGTGAACAATTATTTTATATTTTAAGTCGAATTATTAATTTCTGTTTGGTGACATGGATAATAAATACTGCATGTAATGCTGTATTAATTCGCACCTCACGGGGCCCAAAAAGTAGACTAAAGAATTATACATTTTTATCAAAAAGTTGACTTCTGAAAAGACCCTGGTAGTACGGAGGATATATATATTTGGGTGAACAAGTTGGTTCTCCCACCACCCTTCCGTTATGTGTGTGCAGCCGTTTTTCACAGCCGCCTTCTATAACGCTATACGGTCAAGAAAAGTAACGAATTTACTCCTCACTTACTTGGCCCGAGACAGAGCTGCACGGGACTGATCTTTTAATCATGCACTATGGTGCTTAAAGAGAAAAAAATAGAAACGAAAAAAAAAAAAAGATAATATGACTTGCTCAGCCACTTTGTTAGAGTGATATTGAGTATACTATGTGTCTGTATACTGAGAATCCGTGGAGTTTAATCTACTTCGCGTTGAATCTGAAGAGGAATCAAGATTATCCCGTTCCCCATATGATGTTGCAAATTTATCGAATGCCTCAAAATTGGCCTTGGTTGAGATCAAGTCAGCGTGGATATTGGGCCCGTATGAGGACGGACCGCAGCAAACAGCTCAGCTCGTTCGGCATTCATCTCGGGGCAGTCCCACAGTACGTGATTAGCGTCCTGGTAGTCGTGAGTACGGAGGATAGAAAATGCTTTGTTGCAAGTAATTTTAATGTGATTATTGAATGTTAATTTGCTCTCAAATTCAGGTAATAGGAGTAGTAAACCTAGCTGACTTGTGAAACCTGTTAGTATTCTGTCCCTAAAGAGCTGATGTGAAAAGGTTTACGATACCCGAGTAAGGATATATTGAAACCAGGGCTGTGGACTGGTTAAAAAAAAAAGCACGTCTCCAACTCGACTCGACTCCAGGATTGACCAAAAACTCTGACTCCAAATAAAAAATAAGTTTATTATCGTCGCATTTTTGTCCTACCTTTCTTATTTATGTGTATTTAATTACATATCAACTAACCAATCCAGCCAAAAGCCAAATTTTACATATTATATGCAAAAATAAAAAGTTCAAACTTTTCCAAATATCCGACTCCTAGTACGACTCCGGCCAAAATGCCGCGACTCCACGACTCCGACTCAGAGTCCACAGCCCTGATTGAAACACACCGAGCGCTGCACTTACAGAAAGCGTAAAAATGAAGTCGTGTGTTTAAAGACTTTAAAGCAACAAAAAAAAACCAAAAAAGCGCCCTCGCCGAGCGGCGTACGGAAATTTGCATGCGGGCGGCTGAGCCTCTCGTGACGGGCCTGTCCTTGCAATTCAAGGTCAAATCATTTGAACGTATAAATACGCACATGTAATTTTATTCACTGAACTGTTTTATTGGATTGTTTTACTTGGCCAAGATGTAAATGTACCGCCACAAAACAGGATGCCGAACAAATTCTTAGGGAGTGTCGTTCAATTCACGAGGGAATGGAAGTGCTATGCAAGTCGATCCAACCGTCTATTGCAGTTATTCCCAAACTTTTTCATTCAACGGCCCCTTACATCTGAAAAAAATGAACTAAACAAAAGTTTTGTGCGCCCCCCGGAGATAACCTGCGGTCACTAGTTTGGGAAACACTCGTTTATTGGACCGATTGAGCACGTCAAAATGGCGGATAATACAGCAAATTAGCATATGGCGAGCGAGTAGAAAACAAGTAATTGAAGATTTCGAATTGATTCAATATCAAATTTGAAGCGAGTTTTGTTTTTTAACCTAACCTAACGACCCGGGTTTCACCTTTAAACGTTATCAGGCATTTGAAGTGCACACATAATCTTACTTAATACCATTATTAACCAAATTAATAAAGTTATATTTGTCATCGGGTACGTGGTGCTGTGGTCAACGTCGATGATAGTTGGCAGCTATTTCTTCTTAAGTCTATCATATACTATTAATACATTATGTTTGAATTGTTTACTTATTCATGAAATTTGTCGCTAACGACCCGGGTTGCGCCTTAATACATTATTAGACAATTCCAGTAAACAAAACATGAACAGAAGCGTAGTAAACGGTTTGCATCACTTATACAAAAAAATAAAAGTACGTCACTGAGTTTAATTGTTACTATCGCAATTTGGACGAATTAGCGAATGTTTTTATGTTAAAGAGTGTCAATGTGGGTAAATTATAATTATAAGGTATTTTAAATGTAGTTTAGTAAAAACTTATTACCAGTAAATAGCGTGGAAATGCCGATAAATACAATAGGTTAGTTTTGTTTGACGTATCATTAAAGAATTGATTTATTCAAATTGTTTGAATTTACATATTGATATTTATTTAAAGATATTTAATAATTAAATTAGAATTGTTTGAATTTTGTATTTTTCCATGATTTTTGTCGCTAACGACCCGGGTTTCGCCTTTCGGCATCTTCAGGCATTCCAAGTGCACGGATGCACTTGAACTGTCACAAAAAATTCAAATTTGATATTGAAATTCCATCAAGCACCCTCAGTCGAAATACTTAATATTTAATAATGTTGAGATTGGAAGATTAAGATACTCATTTAAAATTGGCAAACTAGCCCTATTTATTTCTAATATTTCCTAGTAAAATAATTTATGATCACCCGTGTCTTTATGTTTTTGTGTCTAATCCTTGATTTCCGAAGATTCCGAAAAGCGGAAACGGATCGTTAGTGACGAAGCTCGAAAACTACAAAATTCAAACGATTCAAATTTGATATTGAAGTCTATCAAGCACCTTCAGTCGAAATCATCAACTTAACTGACAATAGTTGCAATAAAACCATGGTGCAGTGGTTAACATCGATGGCTTTCCGTGTCAGATCGCTCGGGTTCGGTTCCCGGTACGTGCCGATTTTTTCAGT
Organism: Himalopsyche kuldschensis; assembly: GCA_028554975.1. Taxonomy (NCBI): domain Eukaryota; kingdom Metazoa; phylum Arthropoda; class Insecta; order Trichoptera; family Rhyacophilidae; genus Himalopsyche; species Himalopsyche kuldschensis. The sequence continues at coordinate 1,019,659 of JAHFWI010000064.1, read as the reverse complement.
CGATTAATCGATTCTGTTCGAAGCCAATGTGTGTTTGTGTTGTGAAACATCCTTTCCAACCTTTCCGATCCCAAAAAGCGGTGCGCAGTGATAAACTAACCACTAGTCCCTTCGGAGTTCTCGTATCCTTCCATTCCTTACTTTATTCGAAAAAGAGAGTTTGAGAAACTGAGTAACAAGTAGTGGCTCGTAGAAAAAAAACATATTAAGATAAAATTCGTGAAAAGTCCATATGCTCCAAGTTGGAAACAGACACATAAGCAGTGATATCATATCGATTATCTCACGACTTGCGACCCACGTGTTGGTGACAGCTACTTTGAATTCTAGATCCAATTTATTTGACGCGCTAATGGTTCAATAATTCAATTATTTCGTGCGTCTCCTATGCTAAGATTTATGAAGCAAGGAGAGTTGCATCACTGGTCAAGATATCCTTCGCAGGTGGTCAACAATGGCTTGCGAGCCGCGATGATTAAAAAAGAACCGAAAAAGAAACACACGGAAAAAGAGTTTCTGAGACATCCTCAAAAGAATGCTTTTGATAATCAGATTGTATTTCTTTAGATGCACCTGGCATTATTGACTTGCCCGAAGATTCACGTAGGTTCCTAGTAAATGAATTGTTTTTCGAATTCTTTATCTTTCTTTTCTTATTTACCAAACTTTTTTTTACACTGCAAGTAACTTCGTGTAAAAAAGTGATTCATAGAAAAAAACCGTGCTTGAATAAACAATCCGTAATAAAAACAATAAAACATTTTAAGTACTTATTCCAAATTATTATTGAATCAGGAGCGGTTTCGCTCATGGCGAGCATTATCAACTGATTATCAATTATCAGTTGATAATGTTTGCAATAAGCGAAGCCGGTCGGAATGCAATCAATTTTATGTGGAATAAGTACTAATTTTTTTTTTATTGTTTTTATTATAATGCCATTCCACCAAGTGAATGTTCAAATGACAGTGAACACTTAACAAAGTAAACAAACGTGTTCAATTATAGATTCTTCAAATTGGGATACTTTGCCTACAAAGGGGTATCTTTGCCTAATCAATAAAGTGACACTAGAAAAAGCATAGAAAATTCGGAAAAATTAAATTGGAATATTGGATTTTAAATAACGTTCAAATAATTACAGTGTGAGCAGTTTTATAAAAAAATGGTCTTGGCAAAGACACCCCATCGTGGGCAAAGTTACCCAATTTGACGATATTCATTTAATAAGGCATTTTTTCAAAACTGCGTAAAACAAAAAGTTAATTGTATCTCGAAAATATTCCAGTCCGTTAATTGATATTATGTCATTATGGTCGTATTCTATGATTCAAATTAGCAATCAAGGCTAAAGTAATGTCAAAATACCTCGATAGCAAATCGCGGTAAACTTATCGGCAGGAAATAGTTTTAAATCTAATCAGTTTTATCTATATATCCGGTTTTATTTCTCTCTATTTTGGAAAAGGAAGCACTTTATTAACTTCTAGATTCTAGTCTAGATCTCTTGCGGTAGATATTTATCGTAAAGAGACATTTTACATTGTAACAGTTAGACACGTATGCAATATGGTTTCGTGTGGACTAGTCTTATTTCCCTTGGCGTTAGAGGTCTGCACGGGCTCGGGCCGGCTCTGGCCGGGTAACGAAGGTTTGGATTCAGGCCCGGGCCGAGCTCGGGCGCAAGCATACAACAAAATAGAACAAATATCGGGCTATTTCTGAATGAGCTCACCATTATCGTAAATCTAAATTTTATACCATAATAATCTTCAAGTACTCGTATTAGTCATCTTTTCGACGCCTTGTTCGTTATTTAAAAACCTTCTCTTATGAACATCCATTCGAAAGAAGTTCTTAATTTAATGATTCACGCCACTATTTTAGTATTTTTTTAATGATGTCTGCTTTTGAGGAGTTTGTTCAATACGCATAATGAATTTCATAATATGATTCTGACTTCAGTATTTCATATATGGTTATTTCGATCGGTCGCAATTCGATTTGTTAGGTTGACTTTTTTTAATTTACCGGCAAGAAATGGGCTTCGAAAATATTAAGACAAAACTGAAGAGTGGACAATATTTCTTCAGCAAAAACCCATGGGAAAAGTGAAGTGTGGAAATCATTTAGTGAAATCATAGAGGAGGCTACAAACAAAATAGTAGGATACGGGTGTATAAAATGTAAATGCATTTTCAGCTTTTCTAGTTCAAAAACAGGAACTTCTCACTTGAATCGTCATTCCTGTAAAACAAACAAAAACTGATTCTATTTAGGAAGAAATGTATTTCGCACAACTGCACAACACGATAAGATGAGTCTATTTTTAATTTTTATTTGAATAAAAGAATTCGGATTTTTTTCGGGCAAGGTTGAAAAATGTCGGGCTCGGGTTGGGTTCGGGTAAGATTTTTGGAAATGAGCCTCGGACCCGGGCCGGGCCGGGTCGGAGGTCTTCGGGTTCGGGCCGGGTAAAATTTAAAAATTTCGGCCCGTGCAGATCTCTACTTGGCGTATTTATAAAATGAAACATCAAAAAAGTATATTTTGATTATATGGTGCCCCGAAAAACAAAAACTGATTGCTACGATATACTGATACCGCATGATGTTGTAGGGTATCAGAACTCTCTCGGACGATCTTATTTATCACCTCAATCAATAATAATAAGACCAAACGAGTAATATAACGCGAATAAATGCATTCAAATTGTTATAAATTCATGTAACCGACTCATTGCGACGGCTTCGTAGTGATTGGTTGAATTCAGCTCAGGCCAGAATGCGTTGCGTTGATTGGTCGACGTGGGGCGCCAATTGAGACGACCAGGGTTCCTTCTCCATCTGACTGGCGTCAGACAGCATCCTTCCACGGCGTTCGGAGACGGAACTTAGGGATAGGATGGGAGGAAAGGTATCTCTGTATAGATTTCAATCGGTAATTTATCTTGGCCGAAAACTCTATCCTAGAGTCGGCTAATTTATTGTCTTCAAATTATTACATTTTTTTATTCCACACGAATACATTGCAGTAAGAACATTTTTAAACGCGTAAGACCAAATGAATAATGTAACTTCCTCCTGTCCGAGAGAGGGCGATAAAAAAAACTGATGACTTTTGAAAGAAGGATAACGACTGACTGACTTGGCGGTTATTTTTTGACAGCCACATTTATACTCCGTGATTCTAGTATGAAAAACAGCTCGACCAATCAACGCAACGCATTCTGGCCTGAGCTGAATTCAACCAATCACTGCGAAGCCGTCGCAATGAGTCGGTTACATGAATTTATAACAATTTGAATTCGCGTTATATTACTCGTTTGGTCTTATTATTATTGATTGAGGTGATAAATAAGATCGTCCGAGAGAGTTCTGATACCCTACAACATCATGCGGTATCAATACGTACCGACGTTATTTTGTTTCACGCTTAAATTATTACTTATAATGATAATTGAACGACGAATTTTAAGACTCTTACATTGATACTAAAAGATAATGTAAATACGTAAAACAACTACGTTAAAAGCCTACTTTTAAGGTGTTAACTATCAGTTTTTGTTGAAAAGGCATAATATTTAAATAAATAATTAGCATTAAAATATCAGTTGACAATGATGACCCAATCTAGGTATCTAATATATACAGCCGATCCATTTTTGCATCGGGGATACGCTCCAAAAACTACTATAAAAAAGGTGGAAAAAAGAATCGGTGAAACTGTGTAAAATCACAAGAAATATATAATTTTTTTCGATGAACTGGCATGAATGAATTATTCTTCTTCTTCTTCTTCTTCTTCTTCTTCTTCTTCTTAGACAGTGGCATTTAATAGTGTTGATTTTTTTTTTTTTTTAATTCTGGCTTAAAACGATAAAACGAACCGTATTCTGTGTAAAGTGGGCAGAGAATCAGTGGCGTGCTAAACAGTGTTCTATTTTTTCCCCCAAATATATATTTATTGAAAATAGTTTCAACTAAGAGGAGGATGGTTAGGTTGGGTAAGTTCGTCGTTGGCTTCGGTTGCTGTGGTTGCGGGGTAAAGTCCCAGGTCGGTAGTTTTGTGAATTGATCGTTCGATCGATTTCTTGGTTTATTTGATCCAAGACTTGGATGCCTGTGATTTCCAAATTTATCTAGCATTTAAACCATAGGTTCCCAAATTTGAGTCAACCAGTTTGGTAAATAATCGGCCAACACCTACCTGTACGTCATCAAAATACAATATCTGGTGAAAACATTGCTGCTGTGTGTGAAAGTGTACAGGAAAACCCAAGGCAGCTTATTTCTCGTCGTTCACAAGAACTTGGCTTTTCTGCGACTTCAACTTGGCGAATTTTGAATCGGGCCTTATGTCTGCACCCGTATAAAATCCAACTAACCAAGGAACTTCAGGTAAACGACCGCAGACAACGCCTGATTGGGTTCTGGAGCAGTTGGAAGTTTACCCAAATTTGTCAAAAAAGTCAACTTTAGCGACATGGCCCATTTTATAATGAATGGACATTGGCAGACATTTGATGCTATATTCCATATTTAATGCCGTAAAATATACTTACAAATGAAATTAAAATTTAGTCGAAATCTCACAAACAACTTGTTTTATTTACATTTCAAAACTAAGCGTCCTTATAAAAAGACCTTTACATACATAGTATTCTTGAATAGCTCAATTGAAAATAAACTATTAAATGGAGCATTAGCGTCATAGTCCAGAAGTTATAAAATATAAGTTGTTTATAGTTAATTTTAATCTTAATGGTTGATTTATTAATTCATTATATTACATGTAACATAACTCATAATTAATTAGAAAAAAGACGCCCAAAGAAAGTTTACTTACTATATTAAAAATAATCGCGTTAATACGAGTAAATCGCGTAAAAAAAGGAATGGTGCCCTCCAAAAAAAAAAGGACTGAGTGTACACTAAAAATATTGATAATTTAATCACTTTTACCTATGTATGTGGCTATCAAACTATCTGCGAATTGATTATCTGGCCATTCTCTCGAAAAGGGCATTTGCATCAAAGCTTTAAACGAAACCGATTATGGAATTAAACGATTTGAAAAAAAATATTAGAAAATATATCATTACTTTTAAGGCCAATTCTGTTTTCGCGAGGTCTCAAGGAATAATATATGTATACGTTAGAATGTTTGGTTTGTATTTATCATTTAATTGTTAAGTATGAAATACATTATGATAACAACAAAAAAGCACATATAAGGAGGTAGTTTCAAAAGTGGACAAATCCATTTGTTGAAAAACTGAAAATTTGAGATATTTTCATTACTTTTTCCTCATAAACTTGTGTGTAGTATCAATATTTTTAACATATGTTTTAAATTAAGGAATTACGGATAATGTGTAACAATTCAAACTTTTCAGTGTGAATAAAAAAGGTCTCAAAAGTTTAATCTAAAACTGGTAGTTGAAAAAAAGTATTTTGGAATTGTCCACTTTTGAAAATTAGCGCCTGATATATTATGATTGAAGCTACTTATTTACTGGAATATGTTTTAAAAAACAAAGATTAAATGAACCCATCTATTCTATATATTAGCATTGCTCTGTTCGTCATAGACAATTGTTTCAAATAAACATATTAACAACAACTGTCAAGTGATAATTTGAATTTGGAATTTATGTTTACGTCACTTCTTCTGGAAAATTGTGTGTTTTATCCGATTTAAAACATTAATACATATTGTATTAAGATAAATGATACAATCATTTCTGTATTAATCCGAGTATTTCATGATGTCTAAATATAATGCCATTCCATCAAGAATTGACAGTTTAATTCTTACAAAGCCATCTTAAATATTCCCCTTTGTCATCATAGATAAGCTTGGGTTTAAAGATAGAACTAAAAATAGTGTTGCTATACTTGGAAACATACATACGGTATAATAATTTGTTAATCGAAGAAAATAAAATACATGACATTACAGCTGACGGCAGTGCGCCATGCAATTGACAAATATAAATATAACAAAAATATATCATTTATTTATCTATATAAGTATATACTTATGAACATATATTTGTGCATAAAAAAAATCTAAAATTAAAATTTTATTGCTTTTGCAATGCGATAAAATATAAAAAATCAAGAGAGAAAAAAAAAAACTGAAAATTGGCAATGAAGTCAATCAATCAATCGATTATCAGTTTAAAATGCTGGCGATGAGCGAAACCGGTCCTTACCGTTATCAGAGTTCATTTATTTATTTTATTTATGTATTTATTCAAAAAAAAAATACATCAAGGCATTACAGCTGACTCCAATACGTGATGCATTTGACAAATTTAAATTCATTTATTTATATATAAATACATATCTGTATGTATACATAATAAAAATTACAAATTGTTGTCATAAGAACAGAGAGAAAAAATTAATATAATGACATTAGAAATCTTCAAAGAAGTCAACCGAGTGAGTTTCGACATAATCAATAGTATTCGTCTGAACTCACTCACGTCAATATGAAATATGTTGACATCCGTAGCAATGCCGTTAAAATTTTTTAAAGCCCTTCATGTGAAAACAGTACTATATAATGTGTTCTATTTATTTAAATAATCACTTTCCCGCCAAGAAGTGACAGTTGACACATTACACGAGAATTATTATCACATTTATTTGCAGCGTGTAATGTGTATGATTAAATTAATTAACACACTGCTTTTATTGTTTTATTAATAGCACATCTTGATAAATTGATAAAATAAAGCTGTAGTTAAAACTCACCGCTTTTGCTTTCCGCACATTTCACTTGTGAAAATAAGCAACTGATCACGAAAAACACTGAACCAATAATCTTCCACATGGTATGGGGAATAGAACCTAACTCGATCCGCGCAACTAACGGCTATAAATGCTTCCTCTGTCCACACCGCTACTGGTTCACTATACCTCAACAGCTGATTGCACAGAGCCGGATCGGAGACATGATTACAAACGCCAACTCTCTACTCACAGCTGTGTTGAGAGCATGGTCATTATAGAATGTTATCTGCGCTTAACCCTTACGAAGCCACCTTGAATAAAAAGACTACTAATTATTTGGTCAATTTCTAATTCGATAAATGGTCAGTTATAAATACTTAAAACGGTCAGTAATAAATTCTTAAACGGTCAGTTAAAAATAATAAATGGTCAGTTAAAAAATAGTAGATATATTATAGCGCTTATTTTTCATAGAACATGTCATAAATTTGTCTCATACGACCATATTTGATAAAATTCACAAGCTGTCAAACTAAAACTTGTCATTTTTTATAAATAACTGACCATTTAAATTAAATACTAACCGTTTTTAATAAATAACTAATCTTTTTAAAGATATTACTGACCATTTTATTTAATAACTGACCACATTCACACTGATACAATGACAACTGACCGTTTATAATATTAACTGACCATTTTGATTTTTAACTGACCATTTATTTATTTAACTGATCAAAACTTGAATTAGTTACTGACCCATTAAATACATGCCGAATAAAAATACCCTTACGTCCCCGCGCGGTATCATAAGTCTAATTGTTAAAACACATAAAATAAATTTGATTTAAAATAACTTCCACGTATTGTGCTACTAGCTGTGACACGTGTTTCGCCTCTTTCAGAAAATGTTTATGTTTATTATAAATATAAATCGACTGGAGAAAGGCAAAAGAACGTAACACACAAAATTTATTGTATTGATTATTTATTTATTTAAATGAATGTGTATTATAAAAATCAGAAGCATCTTCGGACTTACTATCGCAAAGTTTGCCTAAATAATGAAGCAAGATTTATTCTAATATTTTAAAATGATAAAATAACATAATGGAGTTTGGGATTTTTCCTTTTTACGGGAAGCAAGGAGGAGAATCAAAATAAAGCAAACAAATAAATATACTACTAATGACGTTGGCATTACGAAATATTAACTAATGAGACGCAATCAATCAGATAGGTTTGGGATTAACCGTTTAATTGGAAATAATATAAGCAGTGGAGAGCAACCTATTATATTAAGAATATTATGTAATAATTCATCTTCCTTGTTAAGAGTTTTATTTATTTCTAAAAATTCTAAACTATTCATCTTATCATTAAAATTATGATCGATTTCTATTAAATGATTGGCAAACTTAGAAAAATTGTTACTATTTAGACATCTTATATGTTAATATTTTCGATGGTTTCGGCGGTAACTTTGTGGAAGTTCATTTTAATATAAAATTTAAAATAACTTTGATTATTCCACTTATTGTGTAACGTGACACGTGTTTAAAAAAATAAAAAAATAAAAAAGATATATTATTAAATAATATTCTTAACAGGACAGGATGCTCGCCTTTGTTAACATTATTCCCATTCAAAAGAGTAATCACCCAACCTAACTGATTGATTGCAGCTCATTATTTTATAGTTTATTAGTTTGTAATGTTTAACGTCATTAGAAATATATTTGTTTGCTTTGTTTCGATTCTATAACCCTCTCTTGCGTCCCTTAAAAAGGAAAAATCCCAATCTAATTGATTGATTGATTGCACCTTATTAGTATCATTATGTTATTGCATTGTTTTGATTCTATCACCCCCTTCCTTGTTTCCTTTAGAATGAAAAAAACCCGTAATCCATTTTGTAATTTCATAATTTAAAATGTTAAAATGTTAGAATTTATCTTGCTTCATTACTTAAGCAAACTTTGCGATAGTAAGTCTGAAGATGCCTCTGAAAGAGGCGAAACACGTGTCACAGTTAGTTACACAATACGTGGAATAATCAAAGTTATTTTAAATTTTATATCTTATATGTTCTTTATTTCGAATATTAAAGTTTCTACCTGTCTGCCCAACATAAGAACCTTGGCAGTCTCCACAAGAGAGTCGATAGATAAAACATATTTATTACATCTACGTCGTATTATTTAAAAAAATATATTTAATATATTACAGTGGTTCAACTGAATATCGCTACAGGGTGGATAAGCAAAAAATAACCCTTTCGAAGTTCATTTCAATATAAAAATTTATAAAACTTAGTTTGTCCCACGTATTGTGTAACTAATATTGACACGTGTTTCTTCGCTTTCAGAAGCATCGTCAGACCTACTATTGCACGGTTAATTTAGTTATAAAGTTTGAGTGATTCTAATACTCTCACATAATAATATACAAAATGAAAATTTACATTTTAAGTAGGGGCTAGTACAAACAAACAAAAATACTACAAATAACGTTATTAAAAATTATTAAAAAAAAAAGTTGAATTATTTTGGAAATTTTAAACTCATGGGAAATAAATTTAGCAGTGATGTGCAACCTATTCTTTCAGGATATTATATAATAATACTTTACTCCTGTTGATACTTTTATTTAGTTCTAAAAATTCGAAGCTGTTCATTTTTAAACCTTTTTTATTTACAATATGGTGTGTTTTTATATTAATTACTTCTTGGATTAAAAGTGTGATCGTTTTTTATAGAGTGATTTGCAAATAATTATTAAAAAATGTTTCATTTAAGACATTTTATATCTTCGTATATATTCTTATATTAAAGTGTTTACTTGTCTGCCCTGCATAAGAAGCACGACAGTCTCCACAAAAGAGGCGGTAGATATAACCCTGTTTAAATAATTCTACACGATCCTTACTGTTTATTAAGATTTTATGTCGTGATAAAAATTAATAACACTTACAAAGAAATCATATTGTATTAGTAAAAATATACGCTTATAAAGCTTTTTTCTGTTATACTTTGTATATAAAAATGGGTATTTGACATTGCATTATTGTCCCTCAAAAGAACATTCAACATGGGGCTGTGAATGTTTTGTGGGGTTAAATATATTATTTTGAGCTTAGTTTATGGTTTGCAAATAACCTCGAACCTGATAAATATGCATATTTCTTTGGAAATGTCAAGAATTTCATAGACAAAAAGAATGTGTTGGTATTTATTCAAATTTAAGTGTTACATTTAATCGTTGTAATTAAATATTGTTTACCTTCAAAAATTACGTGGTTAAACAATAATCATATGCAATAATGTTGTCCCTTATCATTTGTGTGCATTCAAATCTTTTACGTAACCAGAAAATGGTAAGTTTTATTATGGTTATTCTCCATAACTAACTATAATGCATTGATAATAATACAATAATTTGGCTGCTAGTAAAAATTTGAAAATAGAACCTCGAACTCAAAGATAAATACGTTTTATGCGGCGCAGGAGAAATTTTAAGAAAAACCACTTTATCTTATAAATGCTATATTATTATAATTAATAGAATACGAAATATGCAGTTTTTTATGAAAAACAATTTAATTTAGTCGTAAGTATTTCAGCTACAGTTTTTGCAAGCCTATTTTGCATATGAAATTCATCCGTGATTTCATTTGCAAAAAGGTCAAATAGATTTGCAAAAACTGTATAAATTATCAATTTGAAATAGATAATCTAAACATATTCATTATATAATTTTGTCGGAACCGTAGTCGATTGTCAACGTTTCGGCTTCGAAGAGCTCGGGCTCGAGTCCCAGTCCGATTACTTTCATTTTTCAATCAAACTATTGACATCAGTTCCAAGATATGTTTAAATCACACCGATCCAATTCTCAAACTTGGGCGCACCGAGATCGATTAGCCAACCACTTGTCGTATGCTTTCTACATTTAATCTCTTCAAAAGATAGTGGTTGAGCTGAGCAACAAGCAGTTCTCATGGAAAATATCTGTTGACGTAGCCTCCATTAGGAGTACGTATGCTTAGAATTGAAAGTTAATATGGTTAAAAAATAAAACAAATAATGGGCCGAAAAAATACTGATTAAAACAAAAATTTAATTTAAAAAGAATCCAAAAAAAATTTAAAAAATAATAACACATTTTTAGTACTTTTTCCACATGAGATTTATTTCATCAGGACCGGTTTCGTTCATGGCGAGCATTATCAAAATTAAGTATGAATTGATTTTTGATGTGTTAGTTTTGCATTGCTAAGAGGTCCTGAACATTTTATTTTTCTTGTAATTTGCTTTAATTTATTTGCTTAGTTGTTTTACCAATTGTTTGTCATACCTTGTTTTCATCCTTAACTTTTGCATAAATACCACTGGTTTATTGTATTCCTTATCAGTTGATAATGCTCGCCATGAGCGAAACCGGTCCTGATGAAATAAATCTCATGTGGAAAAAGTACTAAAAATGTGTTATTATTTTTATTATAATGCCTTTCCACCAAGTATTTACAGTGAACACCTTAAAAGTGGTAAAAAGAATCCATTAATTTGGAAGGACATTGGAATTTATGATGCAAAACAAGTGACCACAAATATTTATCGAACTTCTATATGTATTTAAATACGTTTAAATCAACAACTGTATTTTTTTTGTGGTCGGGGAATTGAAAAATCTAATTATTGGAAAATCGATGAAGGAAATGGATTTCCCAAAAGGTTTGACGTTGGTCGGTAAATAACTTCTCCGAACTATACATAAATAAACCCAACATTATCACTTGATGAAATATATTAAAAACACAAGCATTGCTGTTAATATCAAACCGAGTAAGACTTAGAAAATAATAACACATTTTTTGTGCTCTTTTCACATTAGATTTATTAAGATCAGGACCGGTTTCGCCCATCGCGAGCATAATCTACCGATTGATATTAAATGATTGGCGATGAAACCGCAACTGGTATATGTGTTAGTAAAAATGTATTCTAATAGCCCGGACCGTGGTGTAGCGGTCAACTTCATTGGTTACCATGTCGGACCACCCGGGGTCGATTCCCTGTACGAGCGGAGTTTTTCAGTCAACGGTGTTGTTAAATGCCTTCCCACCATTCTGATCCCAAAGAGCGATGCATAGTGACAGCGATTGGCTAACCACTAGTTCTGTCCTAGTCTTCGTATCCTTTCTATCCCTACTCTCTTCGAAAAAAGAGAGGTTGAGCAAGTCCAGTTCTTGTCGAAAAAAATATGCTTAGATAAAACTTTGTAGTCCATATGCTCCAAGTTGGGTGCGGACATGGTAAAAAAAATAACCACGACCATTTTTAGAGGCACAGGTGAAAAACAACTAATATATATTAAATGGGGCTTACGCCCTTTTCAGAACTGTGCTTAAACATACATTATCTAAGCTTTTATATACAAGCGTTGAAGAGGTACACATTCCATTTTCTCATTGTTTGTTTCATTCTAGCTTTATATTGAAAAATTTAGTTTTAAATGTGACAAATTGATTTTATTTATTTCTTGAAATGAAATTCAAATCTTGTATTATCAAGTGTTAATTAATGAACGTAAATTAATTTTCAACTAAAAGTTTAATTAAGTAACGATGATGGATTGATGTTAGTTTGCTTATAAGAAATGTCATTAGAATAATTATATCTATTAATTTCTAGTGTATTTCGCTTCAGGCTTTCTCGATTGTGTTTTTTATCCGGTGTGCCACGCGTCGAATTCACTTCTCCCGGTGTGCCATTTGTCGAAAAAATTTTGCTCACCCGAGTTACGTGAATCTGGACCTGTACCAAGAATAGTTTTATTGTTTTATCTTTTGGTGTGATTGTAATTATTCAACTATATTTTACTATTCATTATTTACCTTTGCAATGTTTTAAAGACGCCTGATTATCACATACTAAAACATAGCGTCGGACGTTATGGATTGTCTTTTTTTATCCGGTGTGCCGTTTGTCGAAAAAAAAAATGGCACCCTCCGAGTTACGTGAATCTGGTCCTGTACCAAGAATAGTTTTACTCTTTTATCTGAAATGTGTACTTATTCAACTTTATTTTATTATTCACTATTTACCTTTGCAATGTTTTAAAGATGTCTGATTATTATATGATCTTCTTATCTTTATAACGTTGTTTGATGTGATTTCCCAAGTGTGTTCTCCACACGAGTAGATTATCAAAGGTTTAAATAATGTGGTAATTGACCAGTTTATAAAATTGAAAGAGAATAAGATGCAATCAATTAATATACAAGTATTCAGACGAGTACGGGCAACGGTTGTATTTTTCGGCATCATTGTGTAAATCTGGTTTTCCTTTGACTATTACTGGCCTCAACATTTAATTTGTAGACCTAGATCATGACGTCTTATCCAGAACTTCTAAAACTTTTTTTCGGACCTCACTTTTCAGTCTCATTTTGGCCGCTTGGAGACAATGAAACCTAACTTATATTTCTCTACTTTTTCGAAGAATCAAAAACAGGTTTACCCAGCGGTCAATATTATTACATATTTTTCAACAGATACACCGAATTGTCTTTTCATTATCTTAATTTAAAATGCTTGTTTTGAGTTGAACCCGGTTCCGATAGTAACCTTAACCGTTCATACGCCACAGCGTGCAGGCACGCAAACGCTACTACGAGTTAATTCATGAATAAATATCTTATCTTCAAATGAAACCTAATGCAGCCATTTTTATTTTATTTGAAGTTAAGCTAACGAATGTCACTAGGGCTTGCACTTTAGTATCATAAAATTAATATCCCTGGAAACATTTTTTAAATCTTACACCTTTGATATTTGTGTTCACTTTTATTTGAATACCAAAAATAAGTCGGGTATAAAATGATTTTCCCGGTATGTTACGTGGCATTTTCATGAAAAAATCGATGTTTGAAAATGGTGGCATGTGGCAAAAAGCCATGGAATTGGCTTGGCGCTTAAAAGGTTAAATGAGAATATGTGTTCAAATGTTATGGAAATAATTTCCTACTTCAAAGTTTTAATAGTACACATTTTTCTAAATCTATCTTGAAAGTTTTACTTTGATTTTATTACAGTCCTGCAATAAAATCGTTAATTACTTTATTTACCTTGTGATAGTGATGAAATATTATGATGCTGATCAACAGTTTTCCAGAATCACCTTTGCAGAATCAGTAAAAAGAACGAGTAAACTCATTTAAGATTATACACGAGTAAATATTTCTTAACTCTTTCCACACCAAACCATTTTTAGTGAATTTGCGCATAAAAAAATAATATTGCTGTTGAAAAAAAAATATATATATTTGAATGAACAAGTTGGTTGTCCCACCACCCTTCCGTTATGTATGTGCAGCCGCCTTCCATAACGCTATACGATCAAGAAAAGAAGCGAATTTACTCCTCACTTATTTGGCCCGAGAAGAGTTGCACAGGACTGATCTTTTAACCATGCACTAAGTGCTTAAGGAAAATAAAATGTGACTTGCTAAGCCACTTTGTTAAAGTGATATTAAGTATCCTATGTATCCGTATACTGAGAATCCGTAGAGCTTAATCTAATTCGCGTTGAATCTGAAGAGGAATCAAGAGTGTCCCGTTCCCTATATGATGTTGCAAATTTATCGAATGCCTCAAAATTGGCATTGGTTGAGATCAAGTCAGCAATAACTATTGGGTCCGTATGAAGACGGACAAAAGCTAACAGCTCTGCTCGTTCGGCATTCATCTCGGGGCAGTCCCACAGTACGTGATTGTCCACAAGTACAATCCGTTTTTTCGACCAAATTGCCCAACCCGTTCGCAAATAGTTTGCCGTTAGTGTCCATGCGCTAGACTCTTCACCTTGAGCCTCCAGGTCACGTTAGGGAAGAAAAGATATACTTTCGATGGTTTCGGCGGTAACTTGGTGGAAGTTCATTTTAATATAAAATTTAAAATAACTTTGATTATTCCACGTATTGTGCTACGAACTGTGACACGTGTTTCGCCTCTTTCAGAGGCATCTTCAGACTTACTATCGCAAAGTTTGCTTAAGTAATGAAGCATGATTGATTCTAACATTTTAAATTATTAAATTACAAAATGGATTTCGGGTTTTTTTCCTTCTAAAGGAACCAAGGAAGGGGTGATAGAATCGAAACAATGCAATCAGATAATTATAGTGATATTAATGAGCTGCAATCAATGAGATTGGGATTTTTCCTTTATAAGGGACGCAAGAGAGAGGGTTATAGAATCGAAACAAAGCAAACGAATAAACATATTTCTAATGATGTTAAACATTACAAACTATTAAACTAATTAACTAATGAGTGCAAACAATCAGATAAGTTAGTGATTACTCTATTAATTGGAAACAATGTAAGCAATGGCGAGCAACCTGTCCTATTAAGAATATTATTTAATAATATATCTTTTTTATTAAGAGTTTTATTTATTTCTAAAAATTCTAGACTATTCATCTTTAAGCCTTTTTTATTTACTCGGTGGAGTATTTCTAAATTACTAGTCTGATTAAAATTATGATCATTTTCTATTAAATGATTCGCAAACTCAGAAAAATTATTACTTTTTAGACATCTTATATGTTCTTTAATTCTAATATTAAAGTTTCTACCTGTCTGTCCAACATAAGAAGCTGGACAGTCTCCACAAGAGAGTCGATAGATACCACTCTGTGATGATGAATCTACGCGATCTTTACTGTTCAATAAAATTTTATGACGTTCGGGTATATTTTGTGACAAGGGTGGCGCCAGAGGGACGCCTTCAAGGTCCATATTGATGCCCTTCAGTAAAAGAATAATTGCAAATTTACAAATTGCCCATAAATGACTGAAACTTAGAAGTTTTATGATCGGTCACATTGCAACATTGTTGCGCTTAGGATATCTCTATGATTGGTCAAAAGTATGATTGACCAAACCGTTATACTTTCGTTTTCAAAGTCGTGAGCCGTTCTGATTTTCACACCAACCATATTTTTTTTTACGTTTTTATACTACATGTACATGATTTTTATACAAATACTAGTATTCGAACCCGGCTTCGCTCGGACCAGTTTGGGGTTATGTTCAGCTCGGCGCGTAAATTCAGACGGGCCAAGTTGAAACAACTTTTTTCAAAATTCAAAAGTCTAGGTCAAT
This sequence comes from Himalopsyche kuldschensis, assembly GCA_028554975.1. NCBI lineage: Eukaryota > Metazoa > Arthropoda > Insecta > Trichoptera > Rhyacophilidae > Himalopsyche > Himalopsyche kuldschensis. Next base: position 1,003,745 of record JAHFWI010000064.1, on the reverse strand, counting down.
TAAAATGGAATTAAAATGAACATTTCAGACCGGCATTGACATTTCACAGCCCCTTTCATATATTGATAGCCCCATTCTCGCCAATTAAAATGTCCAAATTCAAGGAAAAAATCTAATTTGCTGTCAAAGAAATGTCAAATAATACCTTCACGTAAATAAAAACATTATTATATTAATAAAAGCCGGGAAAAGTTCAGTAGAAGAGTAATTTATTACATTTTGACTAAATGTCTTCGCCGATAAAAATTCAAACATATTTTCTTTCATATTCGTTTTTATGGCAACTTAATGACCAACAATGCAAAAGGGAATTACAGACCCACAGACATACATACGCCGTTTCGGTTTTATATATGTACTACTCGATACTCGAGTAATTGGAGTCTCTACACACACATCGATAACGAAACAAATTTACCGTCGAAACTTTCGCGAGCGAAATCAATTCGTTTGTTTGAACTTGCAACAACAATGCAAAAGGGAATTACAGACATACATCCCCCGTTTCGGTTTTATATATAAGATTTTATTGCTAGCCATACACTATGGCCAGAAGAATAATGTGACAGCAGTTTCGATAAATATGGGATGGTTATACTTTTGACAATATGTATACTCAAATAATACATTTCAAATTTTTATTCAAGAAAAACATAGAATAAATTCCATCACATAAAATAATCAAATAATAATATGTATCATGAAATGTCGAATGACTCTCGACCTTGGAGTGGAAAGAGTTAATTTAATAAATGACGATTAATAATGTAAGATTTTACATTGTCTAACTTTACTATGAAAGGGACAATTTAAATAGTTATAAAGGGTCAATTTAAGTTATTATTATGATCTTTATGTCGTGCGTTTGTATTTATTTATAATAATTTTAATTTATTGGTGAAAACCCAGTGGGGCTCGTTCATACGCACTGCAAAACTGCAGCACCCTCAAGAAAATTGATAAAAATGTAATAAGATATGAAAATATCAATATTATTTAACCGTGCACACACCGATACATCCAATAATTATAAAACACCGTTTTTCTTATATCAGAAAGTAACGCATCTTTATGATTTTGTGCAGTACCGTTTTCGATGGAACAGCTCGAGTTATTGAAGGAGGGACGTGGGAAGGGGAGTTTGTAGAGAGAAGCTTGGGTTGGTACTGTCTCTCCAGCAGTGTTGCGTCCGTGCGGGTGATTTGACACTTATAATTTACCCACACCATTATGACTCAATTCACTCATTAAAGTCAATACATTCGCTAATTCATCCAGATTGCAATCATAACAATGAGACTAAGTGACCTACATTTATTCTTATATTATATACATATAAGTAGAGACTCCAATTCGAGTATCGAGTACTCGATACTCGAGTATACTCGTCCATTTTTCAAGTACTCGATACTCGAGTAATTTGAAAAATACTCGAGTAATACTCGTTATATTTATAAATGAAGATTTAATTCCATATTTTATTTTGTTTTTCAAGCGCGGACAGAAAAACTAGATAGCACAATTTAATTGATTGTTAAGTTTTAAGCCGAAGTCCACAGCAACAGAGAGAGTTTTATCTACTGCTGGAATAAAAAAACAAAACTTCGAACCAAATTAAAATTTGATATTAATTCTCTAGTATTTTTGAATTATATGTCTCATAAATTTAAATAAATATAAGAATGAACTAATATAAGCTTATTTATTTGTTTATCATCTATTGATAGACACAAATTTTAGCAAATAATATATAGTTTGGTGCATCTGAAACTACTCGAGTATACTCGAGTACTCGAGTATTTAAGAATTTTACTACTCGATACTCGAGTAGTTGAGATGTCAAGTAATTGGAGTCCCTACATATAAGTATATAAGGGGTACAAACTATTTACTACGCGTCAGTTCAAGTTCACTTGTGCACTTGAAACGCCCGAAGATGTCGAAAGCCCGGTCAAATTCATGAAGCAAGAAATTCAAACGGCCCATTAACTACCAGTAATATTTTATTTGGCCCACCATACGATGTTTGCTGGACATTGTAGAGCTAAATGTGAATTCGTTGTAAATAATTTATTAATTAAAAAATAAAATGTATTTAGACCAAGAATCAACACGACACAATCGATTTCTATTCTCAAACGAATCGATTTAAAATATCGAATGCCAAGAGTGGCCACGTGTAAATAGATTGAGAAACGCTAGAAAAACCTACGCCGCGATGAAGGCTAATGAAACAAACAAAAAAAATGCTAACTACACAATTCAAAAATGATAATAATAAAACTGCAACCAGTTAGGTACACAAGAGTGTCAGCATTAAGCCTAGATAGTGGATAGCGGCATTAAGTTCTGGCTTCAAACCGGTCCTGTTAATAAACGTAGTCAACTAAAATTACACTCTCATCCAGGGGTGCACAAACAGTGGTTAAGATTGTAATTTTACTCCAATGTATTAAAAAGAGAACGATAGTGGGAAGTAGAGACTCCAATTAATCGACACCTCAAATTCTCCAGTATCGAGTAGTAAATTTTTAAAATACTCGAGTATATTTGAGTAGTTTAAGATATAGCAAAATTTATATATTTTTAATTCAAATTTGTTTAATAAATAAATCAGGGCTGTGGAGTCAGTAAAAGAATTCCTCTAAAAAAGACTCCGACTCCAGAATTTACCAAAACCACGACTCCGACTACGACTAAAAAAAGTTTAATTTCGTCACTTTTTTTTCCTAATTTTCCTTATTATGTGTATTCAATCAAATATCAACCCCACCAATCCGACCAAAAGCCAAATTTGACATATAATATGCTATAATAAGTTCAATTTTTTAAAAATTTCCGACTCCGAGTACGACTCCGGCCAAAGCCCCGCGACGACTCCGATTCCGACTCCGGCCAAATCCTCTGACTCCACGACTCCGACCCCAAAACCCTGAAATAAATAGATGATAAATAAATAAGCTTTTTAAATTTCATTAATACATTTATTTTATTTTATAAAGCACGTATGTATTTCAAAAATAATAGAGATTGAACGTTTAAAACTTCAAATTGGTTATAGTTTTGCTTTTATACTATAGAGATTCTCGCATAGCATAGTTAACAGCAAAATCTTTAAAAAAAATATATTACCTGACAGTAAAATCCACGCGTAAGACTCAGTTAAACGCAACGGTTGAACGTTATATATGTATATATTTTAAGTATGTAAATAAAATTTGTAAATAAATCTATATTTAAAAATTACGAGTACTTTAAAAATGGACGAGTATTCTCGAGTACCGAGCATTCGAAACTCGAGAACCTTTATTATATGATTCCTTTTTGATGTTGTTTGCAAATTGAGAGTGACATTTTACTGTTAAATAATCTTGAGCCCAAGTCGATATACTTCTGCCTGTCTGTCCTATATATATAGAATCGCACGAGCCACACGAAATTTATAATGTTGGACAATCGCATGCCGAAATGATAATTGTTATGCAAAATTACGCAACGCTTTATTAATTGTGATCGGCATAAAATGCTAATGTATCATTTGACTAAAAAATTAAACAAACAGCAGTAACCTGAATAAAAGAAACCAGCCATTCTGGTTTTAGACGCCTGACTTCGTGCCTTTCATACCGAAAGTATGTGATTTAATTTACCAGCTGATCAAATCTCGCTTTGGTACCAAATGTGCTCAAGTGTCTCCGGCATTCTTCCAGTGATAATGGCGTGCACAAAAAATATTGCAGAAAAAAGTTCATTGCAAAAAAAAAGTTTCAAGGCAACAGTAAGTTATTGTCGTGCTATTGAAAGCATGCCCCACAATTGCATCACTTGACATTGTGTATATTGGTCATGAATTTATATCAGAATATAATTTAAATAATTTGTCACAGCAAGATTGAAGCCGATTTACTTTTTTTTTTAAATACAGGTGGACCTGTACTTTTGCACATTTTAAATTCGTTCGTTTTAGATTTTTATGGTGAATCATATGCTTCAATCTGCGGCTCGTATTATATAAACAGGTCTACAATATGTTAAATTTTAAAAAAAATACTATTTAAGAATGCGTTCAAAGTTGTGGAAATCAAGGCTGTGGAGTCCCGACGAAACACCCATAAGAACAATGTTAAAAATTCCCGCATTAACCGTTCCTCGATTTATCGATTTCCTCGATGTATCGTCTTAAAATTATCGTCTCATCACAAATATTATCCCGATTGAGTGTTTTTGTTGAATATTTCTTAGAAGCACATTCGACCGCATCCAATCGATTCGTAGAAAAAAAAACTGAGACTGCAAGTGTGCAACTGTTTACGATTCATTGTCATAATGTTTCCGGTAATTACTGAGCATCTGTGTCTTTTGGAAGATAGCGAAAAACGCAATAATGAACATGGAATGACATTTACAGAAGCATTTTTGGCCTTCGAAAATATAAATATTTTTCTACTCTAAGGATATATGTACATGAATCTGTTGCTAGAAAAATATGGTAATTGAAGGGTCTTTGTTAAAATTGAAGTCCTTAACTACACAGAAGCAACGCAGTATAACTTTTTTTGTGAATTTCATATGTATAGTTTATTTATTTATTGGCAAAAAACTATATAAAATACATGGCATTACAGCAAGCGCCAATGCGCCATGCATTTGACAAATTAATAAAAATTACATAAAATATTACACAAAAATAAGAAACAGAAGAGAAACATATTATTTACATAAGAAGACTAATTTTTTTAACAAAGCATCAAGTTCACTGCCGAAGATGTCCACATCAACAGGCAGCGCATTTATCAGCCGAATAGCCCTTGTAACTGGAGATTCAAAAGACCTACGTGAGAAACAAGTTTTGACAAAGAAAATTGATTTGTCTTTCTTACGACCACGTAGGTAAAAGCTAATAACATAATAATAATAACATATTAATAACATAAGTCTAATAATAAATAAATAAGTTATTTAAAAGTTTAACTTTTTTTAGTTCATTTTTAAAACTTTCCCGCATTCATCATTTCCCGCGTTAATCGTTTGTTTTTTACAATCCTTTGAAAAACGTAGAATCGGGGTTTCACTGTATGTGCGAAAGTAACAGGGCTGTGGAGTCGGGGCTTTTTGGCCGGAGTCGTAGTCGTCGCGGCGATTTGGCCGGAGTCGTAGTCGGAGTCGGAAATTTTGAAAAGTTTGAACTTTTTATTTTTGCATATAATAAATATGTCAAATTTGATTATTGGCCGGATTGTCAGGGTTGATATTTAATTGAATACACATAAATAGGAAAATTAGGCAAAAAAGGTGCCGATATTAAACTATTTTAGTCGGAGTCGGAGTCGTATTTTTGGTCAATGTTGGAGTCGGAGTCGAATTTTTTTTGACCGACTCCACAGCTCTGGAAAGTAGAGTTCCGCCTGTACAAAAGTAAAATATTTTGCATCGCAGTTAATTAATACCAATGCGTGATATTAACTGTGTTTATTTCGAGTCATTTGGCGATAAAATGTCATCCACGCCCAAATTTTTTATTTGATATTGACCTTGCTGGGACTGTGAACCGAAACCACAAGGTTGAGGTAAAGCACTTACCGCTAGACCATATTCAAATCACTGATTTCATTAATTAACCTGGTGGGATACGACGTATTATGAGGTGTTTAATCGCAAAATCCGATATGTCCATTTTGTAAAGTTTGTGGTAAGCAGTGGTTTTGGTGTTTCACGCCTAAATTAAAAGATTTATCTACTCTTCTTTTCAAATTGTATTTAATTTCTTACGACGAACAATATTCTGATATTGATAAGGACTGGTTTCGGTCATCGCGAGTAAAATCGCCCTGATCGTTGTCATATTAAATTTTCTATGAAATTCTTTTACATTTAAGAGCAGGACCATTTTTTTAATATTTTAGTTATTTTACTGTTGTAAAAAAGAGCACCATATTTAAAGCATTTAAAAATATTTATCAAATGATATTCATAAATCAATTTCAGAATATTTGTGAGTTGCTACCTTATAGCCTTACTGCGGCAGTATAGTGGTTAGCTTATCGCTGTCACTACACCTCATTTTTAGGATCGCAACTTAGAAACTCTAATTCGAGTATTGAATATTCGAGTATACTCGTCCATTTTTTCAGTACTCGATACTCAAGTATTTTGAAAAATACTCGAGTAATACTCGTAATTTATATAGGATTGATTTATAGATGAATTGCCCGGTCCGTGGCGCAGTGTCAACGTTGTTGGCTTGCGTGCCAGACCGCCCGGGTTCGATTCCCGGTACGAGCGGATTTTTTCAGTCGATAAATCTGTTCAAAGGCATGGGTGCTTGTGTTGTTGAAAATCCCTTCCCACCTTACCGATCCCAAAGAGCGACGCATAGTCACAGCGATTATCTAATCAATAGTCCTGTCCTAGACCTCGTATCATTTACATCCCTACTCTCTTCGAAAAAGAGAGGTTGAGCAACTGAGTAACAAGCAGTTCTCGTAGAAAAAACATATGTTGAGATAAACTCTGTGAGGAGTCCATATGCTCTAAGAGCGGACATGGTTAAACACTTGCCACTAAAATTGTCAGGGACAGGTATTTCAATGGTGAAATAGTGCACTGATCCTCCACCTCTACTCAAGCTTTATTTCGAAGGTTTATTTACAAATTTCGCTATTCTGAAGGGTAGGAGATAATTAATTTGGGATATAGCATAAATGTAAATACATACATAAATCCAACTTACCGTAATGGGATTCGATTCTGTAGGCATCGCGTTGACCACTTGACCAAGTAGTCAACAGATTTAATGCACGTTAATGAACAGTAGGATTTAACTAATAAATTGTAATAAAGCCATACTCGATAATTGTTGTTCTTTGTAAATTGCACGATTGTTGTAAATCGTGTTCTAATAAACTTTATGTTTTTTAACAAGTAACTTACCTAGATTCAGTTAAAAAAGCTACGTATCTCAGTATTAATCAAAGGTAATGGAAACCACATTGTTAGCAATTATTGAATGTTTTAAAAATTACATTTTTGGATAAAATCTTATTACAGAGCTTTTTAACTCTTTCAGAGATATAATCAGCGACATAACCGCGCGGGACATTAACGCACCGAGCTAACCGCGCCGACGTTTGTGCGCAATACCTATAATTTTAACACAGTGATCGCCAAGCGGGCTACCGTTAGCTCGCGGTGGCATTTTCAGTAGCTCGCGTAGGATATTGTACCATATTTATTGTATCTACAAATATCAAACATCAATACCAAACGTTCAATTTTGACTCAGGCATTTATTTGTTACATACGGGCGAGTTAAAATTAATTTATCAAGAAATCTTGGAGATTAATCGAGCTCAGCTCAACAGTTTGCCAATTTTAAACGAGTAACATTATTTACCAAATTCACCATTGTTGTATCCTTTTAAATAATTGTCATTTATTAATAATTCAAGCACTTGCTATCATTACATATTATTTAATTACGTTCTTTCTTCAGAACTTTTTTTAGGTGAAAGAAGAACAATATAATAAAAAAAACAATTTTATATATAATACATTCACTGCCAATACCGATAGTTTGATCAGCTTTACCTATACGGCCCTCAAACTATCTGAGAATTGATTATCTGTCCCTTCTACCAAAAAGGTTATGCATCACTGGCTTATGCTAATGCGCCAAGTATTTAGCAGTTACATCGCAAAACTTAAACAAAATAAAAATTGTTCTATGGATATATTTCTGTAAGCCATATTTATTTTTTCTTACTATAATCTTTATTCATATTGCAAAAGCAATAGACATATTTATTTTTATTTTTGTTATGTATATAATACTTATAAATAAATTATATTAGAATTGAGAAAAACAGAGCAGAACAAAAATTACATTCATTTAGGAAAAAAAATACACAACGCTCATCTCTACAAGATAAGTAGACAGCCCTTGCAACTGACGTCTCATATGACTGGCGTGAAGAATATGAACGAAGTTGTTCTGCACGCCGGTTTTGCTTTGGTGGTGATCATTTTCAACGCATTAGCTGAGTGAAACAGTTCAATTGCTTAAATAATAATATTATTTTTTCCTTTTGCCGTTTCCGCTCCTTATTCAGAGCATATGGGCACAGTGTCCTCAAATATTATCTAACCCACTCTGTTTTCTTTCTTTTTAGTCACCCCGTCGTACCCTAGCTTAGCTCATTGAGTATTCGCTATGGTTGGCCTTAAGCGGATTTCGGGGCAAAGTAATCCACATAGTGGGACAGCGGGATTCGAAACACGTGTTTCAGCCAGTTCCATCGCTGATTTTTATAATGAAAACCCAGTTGATATTGAGTATTTAATGCGTATTGGGTTTGAAAGTGTGTATGCAAGATTATTTTTTATGACGTTATAAATTATTATTTTAATTTTATAACGCTCGTTTCAGCAATTAAATCGAACTCATTTGCATATAACTAAGTCAATTTTATTCATGTTAACTGCGTTACAAATTTTTATTTTCTATAAATAAGTACTTACCTTCTCAGTTTGTTAGCTTTTAATATAATTATTCATTTTTAAATTGATCTTAATCGTATCCAAGAAGCGGCGCAACTTAAGCTTATTCTCTTTGACTTCCATAGATAAAAATCTATAGTTATTATTGCACATTTGTCAATTTAAATCAAGAAATTCTTTTGTCATTCCATTTTATTCTCCTTTGTTGGTATAATACATAAGACTTGTTTATCAATTCACCGCAATGATTGCTCCATGATATTTAAACTGGAAGATTGGCTGCAGACATAACTATGTTAAGAGGTCAAATCTACCTAACATTGTGTCTTTAATATTTAACTTTTTTATATTGACGTTGAGAATAAATCGCAAAATCTCAAAATGTATTAGACATGACAGTTCACAAAAAAGCGCCAAGCGTAATAATATTACATACAATATCACAAATAAAACAAAACAAACATTGGAATACAAATTCAAATATTTTAGATGGTATTCCATTTATTTCCATCCTGAAGTTGGCACGTATGATTGAATAACTGTCAAACGTTTTCTTATGTCTACAATTTTCGAAGAAGACTGAATTGCATTATGCGTTAATCCAAAATAAATCAGTACTCGCAATGTTTCTAAAACTGTTAATAGATTTTTATGCGTGCCGTTATGCAGGCCAGAATGAATAAGCTATGCTCGTGTATCTTGTTATCCTTTAGCCCTACAATGGTCACTAGGGACTCCAATTACTCGAGTATCGAGAAGTGTAATTTAAAAATACTCGAGTAGTTTCAGATTGCCAAAATATCTATTATTTATTCAAATTTGTGTGTATAAGTAGATGATAAATAAATAAGTTTATTTATTTGATAATGCCACAGCTGCATACATAAGTCGGCAATTAAAAAGATTATTTGTCAATATTTTATTTTGTCTCTTGTAATCATGGACTTGTCATTGATAAGATAAGTCGGCAGGACCCAAAATAAAAGTAACAAAAGAAATTCTCGCATAGCAAAGTAAACGGCAAAACCATTTAAAAAAAATATTACCTGACAGAAAAATCCAAACGTAAGACTCAGTTAAACGCAAAGTTGAACATTATATGTATATATATATTTTAAATAAGTAAATAAAACTCGGAAATAATTCTTCATGAGTTGGAGTCGTTGCCGTTGCTAGAAATATGCATACGTTTAACATTTCAACAGCCCGGACTGAAACACCAGATATGCAGGCTGTATAATATAACCCAGGGTTTCAACAATGTTAAAAATAGAGTTCATTGGTAAAATCAGGGCTAGGAACTGGCCAAAAAAAAAACACCACTCCGACTCCAATTTTGACCAACAACTCGATTCTGACTCTGATTAAAAAAAGATTAAAAACCAATCTGGCCAATAATTTTTCATGTTATAGGCATTAATAACAATAAAACAAGTTCGAACTTTGTCAAAAGTTTTGTTTGACTCCGGCCAGAGACAGCGATTCCACAGCTCTAGTAAAACCAGCACTCACATACAGTAGCCATCAATCGAAACACTTCTTCCTGTCTAATTTCGCGAAAATCTATGCAAAAGTTAGGGTTGTCTCAACACTATATATTATACTTAACAATATATACCCACTCTTTCCAGATCCAAATAAAACAATACATGTATATAGCTTAAGTTACGCCAGCTTACGCGTTGCAATAGTTCGTTAATACGAGCGTGGATTCGATTGCAATGAAATACAAAAACTCTGATTTTGCCTCATGGGAAATCCCTTTATTTCAACAATTTATTTATATTTATTTATTTATTTATTTAAGAAAAAGCAAATCATGGCATTACAGCTGATGCCAATGCGCCATGTATTTTACAAATATAAATACATGTATTTATATATATACATACATGTAAATACATAATAAAAATCACTAATTAATTAAAAACAAGATGAAAACATTGTAGTCATAAAAACTGAGAGAAAAAAATTATAAAATCATATTAGAAATTTTCAAAGATGTCAACCGAGTGAGTTCTGACAAAATCAACTTTTATTCATAAAATATAGTATTCGTCTGAACTCACTCACGTCAATATGAAATATGTTGAAATCCGAAGCAATGCCGTTTAAAATTGTTAAAGCTCTTTCCAGAGGCATTACCATTGGCAGATTGGTTCTACCCCTTGGAAGAACAAACATCTCATGCTCACGATTCCTCATAAAATTATCAGGAACATTCAATTTAACATTTTCAATAATGGTGGAATTCTCATTTTGGCCTCGGATAAGCCGAAAGAAATATAATGCCAAGTACATTTCTCTTCGAGCATTCAAACTATTGAAAGTGAGCATCCCTAAGAGAAAGTCTGTTGGATAAAGCCATGGGTAGTACCCATATGTCCTCAAATACAGAATTCTCAAAAAAATCTTCTGAACCCTCTCCACCATAAGAACATATTTCGCACCCCTCGGTGCCCAAACAATCGATCCACTCTCAAGTCGGCTTCGAACCAAAGAATTATACATTAGTATCAAAATTTTTACTCCTGGAAAGACCCTGGTAGTGCGGAGGATAAAGCCCAACATTTGCAAAGCTTTATTGCAAGTAATCTTAATGTGATTGTTTAATGTTAGTTTGCTTTTAAATTGTACGCCAAGATCTTTTACTGATGAAATTCGTGAGAATTCGACCATTCATTGAATATTGAAAGAATAACACTCGTGAGCTCTTCGTAAACGATAAAAGATTTATCAATATTAAAATCAAGTTTGTTACATTATTATTATTATTATTCGATTATCGATGTGTTTTATTGTTGAAGCTCGTCCAACGATGGCATTGTTAGTGCTGCAATTGAAAAAATAAATATTTCATGTTTGTCCCCAGAAAGGTTAAGGAAGTGTTTATTTGCAATGTTGAATCGAAATCTTTTTTATGAAGTATTTCAAAATTGTGCTCATATATGTACATACTGGGTTATATTCTATTTGCGAATGGAGTGGAAAATATGATTTTTCTATTCATAGCCTGAAACGTTTAACCATAAACAAAATAGACTCGAAATAAATATCTTATAACTATACAAATTTAAAACGACTTGTACAAAAGATTAAGTGTCATAATAACACAGGTATTGAAAAAAATACTATGTATTGAAAAAATTACTATTATCATTGGTGTAATTATACCATGTCAGTCCAATGTCACCAATTGTGTGAGACAATGTTATATGTTCAAGGGCTAGTGCGATCAATTAAACAGATAAAGCATTGTATTACCCAGTTTGTTAAAACGATGAAATGTTCACTCAATATAAAAGGCGAATTCTTTTAAAGATAACGTAAGTGAGGGCAATAGTGTAAATATTAATATTGCCCTTGGCAGCAAGATCAGCGGTATAACTACAATAGAAAATTAGTATCACATCGAGAACTAAAAATCTTAGCTAGCTAAATCTGAGCTGAAGGTGTCATAGAGGAAAATACTAAAAAACAACCCCTGCAAAAAAGCAATAAATTTTTAATTTGTGATTATTGTAATGTAATGTCAAACAAATAAAATAAAGCAGAAAAAAAATATTTATTATTATGTGTGATATACCTACCGCTCAAAATGTCAAAATAAAACATTACTTATATTTTTTATTATCTAAGAATGATTTTTAAGAAGTATGCATAAATAAATGGTGGATTTTGAATACGATAATAGCAGCAATTAACAAAAGTTGAGTTAGCAACTGCAACAAATTTTAAAGCATAGAATTTATTTCGTTTGATAGTGGTTTCAAAGAACGAATTCAAATTATAAATAATGAAAAGACCATTTTAGTATTTTTACTCTATTTTTTCTATTATTTTTCAATATTATTGAATTTAAATATTTGAATATATAGAATGGCGACCGGAAAGTAGGTAGATTAGTGAATGATTATTTTAACTGGCTACTTTCGTTGACGTTGCACGGCCATATTGCCATATCAAAATCGCAAACAAATTTACAAACTGCACTATAAAAATAAATGTCTAATCGCATTCTTTCATGATATGATTTATTCAAATATGAGTCAATTCGTATGAATATCGATGGCGTATTCTAAATAAAATCTCATTACAAAACACGCTATTCCAAAATGACGGAAAATTCCTTTTACGATAATAATGCATCGTCCGGAGTAGAAAGTCAGGTTAGGAGTTTGACATAACTCTTTTCAATCGAAAACATTTCAGAACGTCAATGAATTTTCATGTTCGCCGTATATTTAAACGTTTTTAGTACTAGGTTACTATCTGCCGAAGATAGTAAAGATATCAGAATTTCTATAAATACATACTATTTTTCCTATCGGAATTTAAAGACGTTTTGAAATTAGAACACTTTCGCAAAGTTTTTGTTTGCAGTACTTATTCAATTTTTACACTATGGTTTACATGCCTTGCATGGTCGCCTACCAAAATAATGTATAAGAAGTTATAATTCAATATCCTATTATTTCTGCCACTTCTAGATCACGTCATGGCTGAACGAAATATCTTTTGTGGACAAAAATGCGAAGACGACGCTTTTAAAAAAGCTCCAAGAAACTATAATACACCAGGCGCCAAATTTGCTCCCCAAATACCTAGAGGATATTCTTGCCTGTGTCAGCGATCGGCAACAGGAAGTTAGGAAAGCAATTGTTGTATTCATAGAAGAAGTATGGTAAGTCGAAACATATATTCAAAAATATACTAAATGTCATCTGATACACAATACACAATGCAGTTCTGTAAGAAATTTCGTAAGAGTTTGGAACATGCCAAATTATTATACATATAAATCAGGGCAACCGATAACTTATGTGAATTACGAAATGTAATATTTTAATATTGTTATAAGGTCTCCATTATCAGTGGAGACAGTTGAAGCTATAATTTTAAAATAGCACCCAATTTTTTATGTCATGTGACAGAAAAAAATAATTTTATCAATAAAAGTAAAATCAACATTATAATATGATTGGGTTTTATGGGATTAGCCTTGCCCCCTTTTTTTATTTATTTTTCATTCTACAATGTAGAATCTACGTTTTTATTTAATTAGATTGGTGGACTCCCTACTTTTTTATGTTTTATTTACTAAGCACTTAACCTCTTCCCTGCTGAACTAAATAAACATTTTTTGTACTTATTCCACATAAAATGCATTAAGATCAGGATTGGTTTCGCTCATTGCGAGCATTTTCAGTAGAGCAAAGAGCGAAATCGGTCCTGATCCTATTAAATTTAATGTGGAATAAGATCATTAAATGTCTTACTGTTTTTTTTATATAATGCTATTCCACAAAGTATTGACAGTGAACATCTTAAAATTTTTATCAATTTCAACTCTATTTATTTTTTAATCAGGCGTCTCAATGTGTGAGACGCTAGTAGTCATTGGGGTTAACGACCCGTATCAATGCTTGACAATTATGGTAAACCTAGTGTAATAGGGCCAAAAATTTTTACTTTGATTTTATCAATTAATCCCCTGTTTTCATTTCAGCAAATTCAAGATAGACCTGTTGCCGAAGATGGTTACTCAGCTTCGGATGCTGTTGCTGGATGAAATAGTCGCCGTTCAAAAGCGGGTCATTCAAGCAGCCAACATCGTGTATAAAAATGCCCTCATCTGGATCTGTACATCTGAGGAGACGACCACAGAAATGAAAAACACTTGGGAGCTTATGAACGAACTAAAGGTAGCTTATCTTCTTTAATATCTTATCTGCAGTGGCTATTGTATCCAATGTCTCCTGTATGCCATGATAGATTTGTCAAAAATTAAAGTTTCGTCGACATACTCAAGGTCACATAGCTTCAGGTAGGGAATAAAGGCTACTCCTTGGTCAGCTGGAATTACTTACACAAGATGAACAAAGACTATTTTGATATTATTTATTACTTGAATATAAATTGGGGATCAGTGCACTATTGCACCATTACATGATGGAATTTTTTTGTTTTAAACTAAAGACTCGCAATTGAGTTTATCTTAGAGTAAGACAGACTTGTGGTTAGCAGATCGCATTCTCTGCGTTCCGTTTTTATGATCGGAAGGGTGTTGGAGGGAATTTTACTTAGACTGGGAATCGAACCTGTGTGATCTGCAATCGAAACAATTTTGAGACTTGGAACCGGTATTTCTTGTTCGAAAATTGTGGCACTAAAAAATACTGAAATATAGAACTGTGTTAAAAAATAGCATACATATTAAATGTTTGCTGATGAAGCCGCAAACTGGTATATTTTCTTGATAAAGATGTATTATATTTAACCAACAAATTATTTTCAGTTAAACATTCTCAATATGGTGGATAGTGAAAACGAAGGAATCAGAACAAATTCTATCAAGTTTCTGGAAGGTATAATCGTGCTGCAAACATATCCCGATGAAAACAGCGAGAAAAAACCTGGTGATTTTTCCCTGGATGATGTTCCTCTCACTTTGAGATTCGCCCGTCGGAGCACTTTGGAAGACGAATCAAAGTAAGTCATTTGTTCATGATGTGCATGCAGTGAACGATGCATATATCATGCTCTGCGTTTTACCTTGCTTCATGAATTTGGGCATTAACCGATTTACAAATATTCCAATAAAGAAGATTTCAAAAATTAATTCATCAGTGTTTGTATTAAAGATTCTCATGGAGGTTATCAGACTAAATAATACATTAAATTTTTTATTTATTATGATGAGGACCGGTTTTGCTCATTGTGAGCATTTTCAACGGAAAGAAATAGTTGACAATGCTTGAGATGAACAAAATTGGTTCTGATCTTAAAAATTAACGGTGGAATAAGTACAAAAGATGTTTTATTATTTTTTAATATAATGCCAATCCACCAAGTACCGACAGTAAACACCTTAATAGTGACTGTTAACTCACTTGGTTTTCAAACCGTATAATACATACCTATTTGAATTAAAAAATCTTGTCTATGATAGATATAACACTTTATTTTTGAATATCAATTTGCAACACCGCCATCAGGCGTCTCAGCATATGAGATGCTAGCAGCCAACAGGTTAAGTCCTCAGTCGAGAACTATTCTTCTTCATGATTGCGCTATCAGCGGATTTTACTGCAACATCAATATAATCCTAGATCAATTGGCAGTGAATGTAACATTAAAAAAAACTTTGAATTTTTCAGTCACATCTTCAACCTGTTATTGAAGTTTCACAACTCTCAGCACATATCAGGAGTGAACCTCATGGCCTGCATGACTGCGCTGTGCGAAGTCGCCAAGGCGAGGTCCTCTTACATGCCCCAAGTCATCCAAGCCCTCGGAGAGCTGCACACTACCCTTCCTCCCACTCTGACTCAGTCTCAAGTCAACTCCGTGAGAAAGCATCTCAAAGTGCAGGTTTTCAATCTGGTCAAGCACCCGGCTTCGGCGGAGATGCTACCTCATTTGGCGCAGCTGTTATCCGATCTGGGAATGTCTTCGCAAGAGATATCCAAAGTTATTCCGAGAGAAAAAAGAAATAAGCGAGTGCACAGTTTGAAAAACGGCGATAGCCTCGCAAAAAGAGCTCGGATTGATTCGCCTCAGAGTAACAGCCAAGGCAGCGATAAGAGTGACGCTTCCAGCTATCCGGAGTCAGCAGTTGATGAAACAGTCACCGCTGACAACCTTTTGAATGCTCTAACGGAGAAGATCATTCTCGAAAGTTTGCAAAATATTGACGTAGTTATTAATTTAGTGACGGCGACTATGGAAAACCTTCCCGATGAAATGCCCCCGGAATTTATAACGCTCTATGAACATATTTCGAAAAGCGGTGAAATTCTTCAAGCGCCGATCCTTGCCAAGTTGTTAATTTCATTATTAAAGCCTGGCAAACCTGAACCGGAGCCCAAATCTGCGTCGGAACCCAAAGTAGAGGAAGAAAAGGCGAATTTAAAAAGTGCTCTTGCAAAATTAGAAACCAGTAGAAAAATTGATAGTGCTGTTTCTAAATTGATGGAGGATTCGAAGAATGATGTTGAAGAAATGGAGGCCGCTAGGGAAAAGGAAATAATGAAGAATATAAACAGGGAAAAGTTGATATGTCCCCCTACGCCCACGGTACCTAAACTCAAACAACGTCTCGCTACAATCAAACTGCAAGAAGTTACTAAACCGCTTCCGAAAGACGTGAAAGAGCGCTTGCTGGTAGGAGCCATCGAACGTATCTTAAAAGCGGAGCGTTCCTCACGGGAAGGCGGTATTCTCAGCATACGAGAAAAAATGCTGACGATATTTGCAGTATCGTGCGGTTCGCAGATACGTGAAACAATCCTCGCGTACATCATGGACGATATTCCGAAACAGATTGACTTGGCGCTCTCATGGCTGTTCGAAGAGTACAGTTTCGTCCAAGGCTTCAACCGTTCGATTGTCGGTTCTAACACTGCCAAAATGCAAGAAAGATTCGGTCACAACTATAACAATCTAATGTGTGCCCTGGTCACGAATATATCCGAGTTGAACGAACCATCGCAGGAAGTATTGCGAGAGAAAATGCTGAGGAGGGTTTATTTGGAGGCCCCCGTCGTTACTGAAGACGCTATTGTCTTTTTGAAGCACATGTGCTCCGAGACGGATAAGACTATGCTGGGACTCAATCTGCTGCGGGATTTGATCTTCTTTCAGCCTCCGAAGGCTTCCAAGTATATATCTGTCATGCTGCCCCTCACAAGTGAGTAAAATTAGTATCTATATTAATAATTTTGTTTATTATTGCCGATGGTCATCAATAAATCGTTAAGCTTTTAAGTTTCCAATCCATAGGGAAGTTCTTCTCTTCTTTGACCATATTCCTTCATGATTCCTTGTCACCTATGAGCTGCTTTCCCCTCTCCCATGACATGCCAGCATCCCTCAGTTCCGCCGAAAACATCCTATGGATAGTATCCAGTGGTTGTTCAGGACGCTGGAATACCACCAGTTAGAAGAAGAGGCAGGCAGGGTTGATGCTTTACAGAGGCTCCCGCAGCATGTGACCCAGTTCTAACATCTCTCCATGCCTGCTGACATAACAGGGGCTGGGATATGTTGCCTGATGAGTTCCTCACAAAATCAAACCACCTCATTTCCAATATATGACACTGCACAGACATTTACTTTTGAAGTCAGTATACGATTTTTCTTTGTCTCGTCATGTGCCATGATTCGCTACCGTAAAGCTGAAGAAATGGCATTTTGTTTTAACTGTATCCTACATTGAATTAAATGTACCTCTAGCTGTTCCGAAGTGGAAAGTCAGCACTTTTCTATGTTACCATCTTCCGGGATGCGTACACCAAGGTATCTGAAGCTGTCGACCCTCCTGATGACTTGTCCCGCGATGATCAGGTTCGGTTACACATCACACTGGTCTTACTCACGTTTATTCTTAGACCGATGCAATCTGAAATAGATCCTAACTCATCAACTGTCTCCTGGAAGCCTCAACAGATTTGTCGAATATAACAGCATCATTCAAGTCACACTACCTCAGTCTGGGAGTTACATATTGACACTGATGTCATAGTCATGTTAAAAAAAAGCTTGATAATTTAAAGGTTATTTTTAAATACTAATAATACACGGTACAAAAAAAAAACTTCACTTTAATCAGCGCGTTGTAAGTTTGTAATTTTCAATTAAATCACATGGACAATTTATGAACGTTTACTGTTTCCCTTTTCAGTTCACGAAAACACCGAGATGCGGGATTCGGCTGTTGAGCAGGTCCTTCAGCTCTACATGAATAAGAATGAGTCTCACAAGAAGGTGATTGAGAAGCATGCCAATTTGTATTTGGGATTCATCGCACTCCCTGAACCTCCCAATGATTTGTTCGGAATGGAGAACGGTAGGGCGGAGGATCCCAAGGCTTGGACAGAGGAGCTTTACAAAGTCTGCCTGCAGCTTTACCTAGCAATTCTGGCCGTCAATGAAGGTATGCCATGATGTCCACAATTGTATAGGACAATAAATAATTGTTTCCGTTGCAAAATTGCTTTTCTGTAATACCAGAAATATGTGTAAAAAACACAAATAAAAAATGTGAAATAGGTGTAAGAGCGATTTTTGTACTGCTACAGTTCAAGAAATTCATCCTTTTGCAATTGATATTCAAGGTTTTGCAAAAGAAATTAATCCTTTTGCAAATCTATTTCACCCTTTTGCTAATGAAATTCACCCTTTTGCAAATAAAATTCATCGTTTTTAAAAATCGTAAACATAAAGAAACCGAATTACACAATATGTGCTTTTTATGTATTTTAGTTCAAACTACAGCTTACACGTTGCAAACTAATGAACGTGGTTGTTGTAATGAAATGTGGGAACCCTGATTTTGCCTCGAGGGAAATCTCTTTATTCGAGCGATATATTTGATAATCAATGTACTTAATATTGAAGTTTATCTAGAGATGGCATTGTTGGTGTTTAAATTAAAAAAATATTTATTCCATTCGGAGAATTGCTCCAAAATGGCAACACACATTCATAAATGTGTGGTAACCTGTTGATTCAGCACAGTAGCTATCAAATAGTGCAACAGATTGAATCTACCAATCTAATAATCTAACAGATCGAATCGATCAATCGAATAGAACTGTTAAGCTGATAATAAAGCTGATATGTTTTTTTCTTCCAGAACTGATAAACGATCTGTGGCGCGCTTATGCTGGTGCTGGAGCCGAGGGAAAACGTTGCGCACTGCGTCTTATTGAAGTGCCTGTGAGAAAACTTGGACCAGACAGCCCGGCTCTGCTCTCTCTGGTGGAAGAATGTCCCAAAGGCGCGGAGACTCTAGTCACGAGAGTCATACATATTCTCACCGAAAAAAGTGAGTAGCACACATAACATTAATCCGACTCCTTCCATTTGAGATCAATATGACCAATAGATCAACCTTGTGGGCTTAACCTGTTACCTTAACCTGCCAGATTTTGGTGTGTTGCAAATTGGTATTCAATCCCAGACATGATTTTTTTTATTTAAATATGTATGCATTATTTGATCTGATAATCTCCTTGGGTGTATAAAACACAGATACTGATGAATAAATATTTGAAATCTTAGTTGTTGGAATATTTGTAAATCGACTCAGCAGGGAAGAGATTAAAAAGGTTAATGAAGAATAAAATAAATAATTTGTATTATCTTTTATTTAGCTGCCCCGACCCGTGAGCTGGTGTCCAGAGTTCGAGAGCTGTACGCCAAACGTGTCTCTGATGTACGGTTCCTCATACCTGTGATAAATGGATTAACGAAAGACGAGGTAAGATATGCAAATGATACTATAATAGTTGACCCCCCACAGCGCAGATGTTGCAACTGCGCTATAAGAATACTGTATTATAGGGGACCAGGCACCACTCTATTTGCCAATGGTAATATTGTACACTCTTAATTTCAGGTGTTGGCCGCGTTACCCAAATTAATAAAGCTGAATCCGGTCGTTGTGAGAGAAGTGTTCAACAAGTTGTTGGGAAGTCAGACATCGCCCGAAGAACAGTATTCATTACCTGGTAAGTAAATTTATATCATTTGATTGATGTAATGACAAATATCTATTTATCACACATATGTCCTAACCATAGACAAACATATTTTTTATCACAATTTGTTTGTCGTGAAGGTCGTTTGAGTCACCACTCACAAGGGCTGTCCGGCTGATCAATGCACTACCTATTGTGGTGGATATTTTCAGCAGTGAACTTTTGTGAAGTCTTGTTTTTGCTCTTTTAATTTCTACATTGTGTTTTTATGCCATTCTCTATTGAATGATTGTTGTGTTTTATTATATTTGTCAAGTGCATGGCGTATCGGCGTCAGCTGTAATGCCATGTATTGTATTTAGTCCTAATACACAATAAACTCATACCATACTTAGTGATAGAACTTGGATGTGAATAAGAAGAATAACTTTTTTAATTTTCTTCTTTAGTTACTCCAGCTGAACTTCTAGTGGCCCTACATTTGATTGACCCGGCCAAAGTGGAGCTGAAATATATCGTGAAAGCCACTTCGTTATGCTTTGCGGAGAGGCAAGCTTACTCTTCTGAGGTTGGTAACTGTTCATCATTAGTTACAGGGGCGTAGCGAGGTCCCTTGGCCCCTAGGGCAAGGAGTAGATTTTTCATTCCTATCATCATTTTGGCGCCCCCTATTATTTGTGTCCTGAATCAATAAATAACGTATCTGAAAAGTTATTTTCAACCATAAATAGTCAGCGAATTTGTCTTGTGCAACAGATGCCAGTATGTTGCAATACGCGTAAAAACTCGCTAGCATGAGACCGGGTTTTTGTGTGCTAAAAAGCGCGCGCATGTAACATTTTATTCCATGCACGTATATAAAATATGTATTCATATTTATGAAAATTCTGATTTTACCTTGAAAATTTTTCATTTTATAAAGATACCCTATAGGGGGAAAAGCCACATACCCTCGAGGGGAAACGATTTCATGGGGCTTATTGCACAGTAAAAATATCATTAACTGTCATGGTTTTTAACTGTTTCGTTAAAAAGTTATGCCATAGGGGGGCACCCACATAACCTTGAGGTTGAACGCTATATGGGGGTTTACGGTATAATAAAAAAAATAATCATTTTGTTAAAAAGCTATGCTGCAGGGGAAGCAGCCACATAACCTTGAGTTTAAACGCTATAGGGAGGCTTACTGTATATTTTTTTTTTTTTACAAACTCATGTTTTTAAAATGCAATGCATGTATAATGATTTCAAAATGTGTGAATACTGAACCATAGGCTCTAATTTTACACTTCGTACGGCTTCCCTCATTATCAATAAAAGACTATTGCCAATGAAAACTGACTACTGTCAAAAAATAAAGTTTGCAAAATTAAAACCGAGAAAGAATCATAATATTTAAAATCTGTAAGTTTACTATTAATTTCTAAGTTAGTACATTCAACAGTCACGAGAAACGAATCCGAATGTCACGCTTGTATCTTTTTCAGGTGCTATCCGTTGTTCTCCACGAACTGGTCGAGCAGCCTCAACTGCCGGTTCTTCTGATGAGGTCGGTGCTCCAAGCGTTGAGTCTTCACCCAGCAAGACTCACTCCACTGGTCATCAACATCCTGAAGTCACTCATCTCCAGACGGGTAATTGTTTAACAATTAGTAAATTTTTTCTACCTTCACCACTGTAAAACAAAAAAGGAAAAACTAACAAGTGTTGAATATGTCTGATAAAGAAATATTTTTTTTCTCATAAGAAGTAACTGAGATTCAATTAACCTTTCGCATGCCAAATGAAAATGTTTTAATGAAACCTAATGCAGAGGCATCTTTAGAATGTAATGTGATTAAGTTGAGCCGTTCTAATTTTATTTAAAATCAAGTGAAACAATGTCACGAGGGCTGGCACTGTATTATCGCGATGTTTTTTTTGATTGACATAATGAGTCAGAGTGAGAAAATAATGGCTACATATCAGTAAGTGCGAGTAGACAACACATATATGGACACTTTTGAGAGAACGTTTCATAATTCTGTATTTTGAACACTTTATAAAACTTTTAGGGAAATGCTAATCATAAATTATATTTTTATTTATAATATTTTTTGTGGCAGCCCTGCAAATGTTTTTTAAATCTTCCATTTTGTAATGGTAATAATTCCTTGCTCATTTCAATCTGCAGGTTTGGGAAACCAAAGTCGTGTGGGAAGGATTCCTCAAGTGCTGCCAGCGTCTGAAGCCGCAGTCGCTGAGCGTCTTAATCATGCTGCCGGTAGAATCATTCAGACTGGCTCTGGAGTCTTGTGAGGATTTGAGGGTCGCGCTCATCAGGGCCGCCCCCAACATGACCGGCATCCCAGCAAACATACAGGAAATACTCGAAGAACTCGTCGCGCCTGTGGTGAGGACTATACTGACATGCATGAAGGACTGATTTATATCATTTTTTTCAGTTGATTTATCCAGGGCTGTGGAGTCGGAGTCGGAAATTTTGAAAGATTGAACTTTTTATTTATGCGTATAATATGCCAATTTTGGCTATTGGCCGGATTGGTTGGTTGATATATAATTGAATACACATAAATAGGAAAGTTAAGAAAAAAACGTGACGAAATTAAACTTTTTTTAGTCAGTCATTTTTATGGTGAATGTTGGAGTCGGAGTCGTATTTTTGGTAAATGCTGAAGTCGGAGTCCTGCAATATACTCATTTAAAAATTTTGCATGTTCCCATACAAATATTAAATGACGCCATTATTCACGCACGTTCAGCGGACGGCGCCAAAAATAGAAAAACAATAATAAGTTTGTCCTAGTCAGCGGATGGTGCAAAAATATTTTGTGATGTCACGCCAGCATTCACCATGCCACACGCAAAGCTTTGTTGCAGAGATCTCCCTGGAAAAGATTTTGCCGAATGAATGTATCAACGAACTTGTCTAGTGTATATTGCTACATTTTGAAAGGGTTAAGTACTTCCCAATGCAGTTCTTAAACAGACAAAGGATCTTGCATAAATAAGTTTTTTTATGCACTCTTTATATTCTAGTCACCAGCCGCCACTTAGTTACAATGTGACAGAAAACTGCTGTTGATTTCAATGTAAGAAACACATATTTCTCTCGCTTCCAGGCTTCCTTGGCGCCAAACAATATCGATGTGATGGGAGCCGGCGATTCGGACGGAGCCGTAGGATTAAATGAACCTCTTCCGCCAGGAATGGATTGATGTCGACCCAACCGTACTTCTCAGCCTCTCAGCAATCAACCGACTTTAACTCTGGATATCGCATCGACAGTTTTATAAATCAGATTAGACTCGTAAACTGTTGTTAGTTTTTTAAATACAGAAAATCGACACCCTGAAAGTGCAGTCAATTTCATTTCTACAGTTTGTTAGTTTAACTGTTATTAAGTGAATATGGTAAATACGGAAGAAAAAATAGCAATGTATTTTAATTCTACATAAATTATTTTATATATTTGTTGATAGCTATTTCGGCTTACGCCTTCGTCAGAACTAGTTCTGACGAAGGCGTAAGCCGAAATAGCTATCAACAAATATATAAAATAATTTATGTAGAATTAAAATACATTGCTATTTTTCTTTCCGTATTATAATGGAGTTCTACCAAGTAAATGCCTACTCAATCAATGAATATGGTAAAGTTAAATATACATCTCTCACTGTCACTTCAGTCAAGATGTTCACTTAAACCCCTTAAACCTAACCTAACTCATTTTTCTCTACTTTTAATGGGAGCTAACAAACAGGTTTCACAAGTAATTAATTTTACCTAACAGGTACAAATCGCTTTTCATTATCTTTAACCCTTTAAACGTCGAGACAATTCCACGGATTTTTGCCACCATTTTCAACCATCGATTTATTGTCAAGTGATATGTTGACAATGATGGTCAATACTGGTCCTGAACTTTATCAGAATATGTCTAGTACAATAAAATCTGTTTAATTTGTTAAAAAATTTCTGCCGTTTTACAAAATAAATATTTAAAGATGCAACTTGCAAACATATTTCTTTTTTTAATTACTTATACATAAATGTATAAAAGTAAAGATTTGATGTATGTTGTATAAATAATAAATACTTTGTATAAAATTTTCAGGCATTGTTCTATTGTTATTTTATATTAGCATAATTATGTTTTTAATAATGTAAGTAAATTTATTTAAGATATTAATTATTTCTTGTAATAAATTTTATAAAATACAAATTGTTTTTTTCTTGTTATTGTTACTTTTATCACAGTTGCTGGAAAAATTCTCCAACTTGGCATCCCGTTGCTTATTATTTGGAGAATGAATTGAATATCTTTCTGTTTTAAGCCAAACTAAGCCATCCTAAAAATCCCCTTTGTCAGCATGGAGTAACATAAGTTTTTTCTCCCAACTTGGAGCATATGGACTCCTCATGGAGTTTATCTCAACATATATTTTTTCTACGAGAACTGCTTGTTACTCAGTTGGTCAATCTCTCTCTTTCGAAGAGAGTAGGATTGAAAGGATACGAAGACTAGGACAGGACTATTGATTTGCTAATTGCTGTCACTATTCGTCGCTCTTTGGGATCGGAAAGGTGGGAAGGTATTTAACAACATTGCCTCTGAGCAGAATCGATTTATCGACTGAAAAAATCTGCTCGTATCGGGAATCAAACCCGGGCGGTCTGACACGGTAGTCAACGATGTTGACCACTGCACCACGGACCGGGCATTATATTAACAAATGTATACCATTGTGATATAATATTCTTTTCAATAGCTCAACCGACCATAATTATTGCATGGCCAAGGAATGAAAATTTTATCTCCATCTAAAAGTGGGTTGGTGAAGGAAAGGTTGGCAACCCCAGTCCAGAAAAAAATCGAATTTGCGATTTTTTTACAGAAGAATTGATGACCATGCGCTTAAAGAAGTGATGACCCGAACAAAACCATGTGATTTAATTGATGACTGCCCTTTATCATCGATTCTTTTATTTCAATTAAAAAATGCAAAAATTAAAAATAAATACAGTTAAAAACCAGAGAAAAATCGCGAATATAAAATCAAGTCAAATTTTCATTTTTTTGACGTTACAAATCGGCCCAAAAAATATTCAGGCTTAATTAATATTCATTTTCCAGTGGATATGTTACAAAGCCAGACCCTATATTCTTTCCGAACTCTTACGATTCCTTAGCCAGGTTTTCATGCGTCGTAATGTGGAAAAACTCCTTTCAGCGGTAGCAACGCTGATTGTCAAACATAATAACATTC
The DNA here is from genome assembly GCA_028554975.1 of Himalopsyche kuldschensis. Taxonomy (NCBI): domain Eukaryota; kingdom Metazoa; phylum Arthropoda; class Insecta; order Trichoptera; family Rhyacophilidae; genus Himalopsyche; species Himalopsyche kuldschensis. Next base: position 978,493 of record JAHFWI010000064.1, on the reverse strand, counting down.
ATAACCAAATCTCACAATTAGGATATAATTATAAGTGTATCACATGTCGTACATGTACATATGTTTATAGCTGTTAAATTAAAGGGTAGTTAAAAAAACTTCATGCCCCCCCCCCATGGATCCGCCAATGTACACGCGGCATACAAAGTAAAAACAAATGCATTAAAAAACTTCAAAACTACGTCGCAGTAGTAATAATTTGTAGTGATGTCTGTCAAAGAGAATCATTTCCTCTGTGACAAAGCCTCTTTTGCATTCTGTTTTATGATTCACATTTGGGTTAATGCCGTGCTCGCTTGTGACTCGAACGCAGTGGCGTAACTAATAATATTGGCGCCATTGTCATTGACATATAAAATACGAAATAAAGTCTCATTTACTAATAATTTTGAAATGGAGATTTAAGTTTTTTTTTATAAAATCTTCTAACTTTACTTAACCCACGTTTACAAATGTGTAAACATCACTTCCCTTAAAAATCTCCCAATGGTATTTATGGTAGATTTATGCTTTGATATTAACTTCTCTATTGACGAATCGAAATTATGGACGTGAGTGAGTCATACCTACATACACTTTGTTTGCTTCATTTTGACACTTTAACCCCCGGCCCAAATCGCGAGAAACTTTCCCGTATCCCCGGCTTATTTTTCAAGATTTTATATCTAGGTTTTCTAAAATAATTAAAACTATGAAACTCAAATCGCATGAAAGTTGTAATAATTGTTGGAATAACATGTTGCAGTCTCCAAAATTAGTATTGCTGTTTAAACGTGACGGCAGAGAATACAGTTATTCGTTTCGTGTGAACTGCGAACCAAAAACTCTAAATAAATAAACATACGATATTTAGAAATTGACTTTTAAAATATTAATGAGCCCTCAAAAGCATTAAAAAAAACAGCGTATTTCTAGTAAATAAATGTTTACTTTAGCGGTGTAAAAAAACATCATGGCACGTGAAGGATTCGAACCTGCAACCTCCAGCAACATATTTAAGACTGGCGCTCTTACCTATTGAGCTAACGTGCCCATGATTTTTCAACTTCTTTCGTAAAATGTGCATTGTGCAATGAAACGACGAGATTTTTTTGAATCTAATCACAAATTGTAAAATTTCAAATTGCCAGGATTCAAACTTCACTGCCCGTACGCGAAGATAACGTTATCTTATCTCAAACGCGCCTCTTTCAAACGTACGTCTCAAATCAAATGGATGCTTTTTACATTAAAAGGCGTAGATAAGCGCTCGCGTTCATAGTTTTGATTACGTCAGTCTGTCATGAATATCAAATCGAACACATCGTCTCTTTCATGCGCGACTCAAAATATGAATAATTATAGGAAAACTATTGATGTATACATACAAATATATTTTTAGGAAGATGAATAAAGATAGATTAAAGCGTAGTATAATATTTTTTTATGCAATTTATGGCAATAAAGCCATACCAATGGGGTATTCTTAGACCCCCTTCGCCAGACGCGTTATTTTTTTGGGACCGTTTTTTGAAGGTTAATAATCATAAATTATCTTTTTCTTTAATAATACGCAGAACAATACCGAACTATTAAGTTAGTAGGCACTTCCAAGATACTAATTTTTTTATGATGCCAAATTAAAAATACCTGCACAATTAATGCTTTTAACTTTTAACTTCATTGAAGCTCATGAAAAGTATTGTGTATTTCATGTATTAGTTTAAAGTTTCATTTTGTTTGTTGTTTATCAGAAATTTTATTCTCTCCATTGAAACTCATTAACTCATTACCATCAATACATATCTATATCTATCTATATATATAAATATGAATGACTGTGTGTATGTCCGCTATGGACTACTAAACCGCTCGACCGATCGATGTGAAACTTTACAAATTTATTGAGTACACTCCCGCAATGGTTTTTGGCTTACCAACCCCTCCCTCCAACCACCCTCCAACCACCACCCTCCAAATTATTTTTTTTAACTTTATGAATTTTTCGAGTTCACTCCTTCGAAGGTTTCTGGCATACCCCCTCATACGCCCACCAAACCCCACCCCGCCAAACAACCCTCCTCCCCCAAAAATTGATATCGAATTTTTACAAATTTCTCGAGTACACTTCCGCGAAACTTTCTGGCGTACACTCAAATTGACTCAAAATGAATTGAATATTTGTGTAATGTCTTCCCTTCAAATTTATTTTAGTTGCTGGCGTAGCAACGCGCGCAGGATACTTCTAGTAATTTAATAAATAATACAATAAATTTGATAATTCATCTTGATCGCAATAATATCAATTAAGCTTACGGACCTACTTTTATTCTTACACATTATATAAGAATATAAGAGGTACAAACTATTTACTTCGCGTGAGTTTAAATTCATCCAATCAGCAATTAAAATGCCTGAAGATGCCGAAAGGTGAACACGCGGGCTGTTGGTGACAAAGATTATGGAAAAATAAAAATTCAAACGATTTAAATTGTACAATAATCATTTCATTGTTCGTTGGCAGAATGGGGCTTGTAACTTTCCCCGCTTAACGACACCTGCATTTTGTTTTAAAAACTATTGATTTACACATAAAATCATAGATACAAAAATAAGAAAAATACTAAACTAGACGATTAAAAATTGGGAAATTGTAACACATTACAAACAGAGACATCTATTGTCACTACATAAAAAATAATATATTGGTTAATTTCCGCGCTAAAATTACGTAATAGTTGTAGGTTTGCTAATCTGTTTTGTGTAAGATATTTGTAAAATGTGTCGTACTCAATTCAGCATGTTTAGCACGTACAACTACCACATAATTTATTTTTAAAATTTGTACTAACTAACAGATTGTTTATTGTTTTTAAGAAACAATTAAGTTGTTAAGAAATAATGTGCCATGAAATATTTGCACAGCTCGCGATTTCAATATAGGCGTAATATAATTCTAAATTCAAATAATTTCTGCCATAGGTATTAAAAATTTCCTTGTTAAAATCATGCGGTGATTTAATTCGTAAATCATTACTGCAGATTAAAATAATTGGACATGATTTAACGTCAAATACCAAAAGCATTCGATTAAAAATGATCTTGTCAAATATATTATAGACTTTAAAACAGTTTAAATGTATGCAGTACCCTTTTGTTATCCATTATGATTATTAAAGCAGCCCTGAAATGTTTCATCCATTGAATTGGTTTTATTTGGTAAAACTCCATTATAATTACGTAACAGATAGCAAAATATTTAGATCCACAAATATTACATAGTATAGAATATAGATAGATGAAAAGAAATATTTCAGGATTATGATGTTTGACACTTGTGTAGTTTGCAGAACTCTTTTCAAAGCGATATATTAATTAAATATAGTCGTATATTGAAGAGTTGTTTTGACACCATATCATCGTTATAATAAATGAGTAACTGATTTTTTTGATCGATTGTAATTATATTTTCTAGCTTAGAAGAATTTTTTAGTTTACTTTTTATATTCTTTACCTAACTCTAGCTCAGTGGTTCTCACGTAAAATTTGGCTGTGGCCGCACTAGGAAAACCACCGGTCATCAGGTCAAAATGTCTGGTGGCCGCACCAAATTTTTGTGTTGAGTTTTTTTTGTCAAAAACACCTAAACATGTATGTTTTTGAGTTTATTCTGACTAAAAATTCTTGATGCACAATACAATACATACAAAATATTAAATTTTCAGTGTCTTTGTTGACAAATTAACTTGTAAAACACATTTTTATTAAGTATCAATATTGACCAGAAAGCTATTGGTGATTGCCGCAAAATCCGCCGCGTGCGACCAACGTGGCCACCGTGGCCGCACATGAGAACCACTGTGTCTAGCTTCAGTTGTTCTGGTAGAAAAAAGATAGATTTTTTCATGTTAAAACTTTGAGGTTTCATGATGGTTTCAGATGAGGTGGTAAATTAACACGTTCACTGCGGAATAATCAAGGTGAAAATTGATGTATCTCTAAAGTGCATATTGATACCGACCAATGTTGAATAATTTTGTGAAAAGGGCTGAAGACACAAGAAATTAATGCTCAACTTTAAATGAAACTTAAATTGCAATCTTTCATAGAAAAACTTTTGTTGAGATATGTATGCTTCATAAATAACCTTCGAAAGACTTTCCTTCAAAAATAACTCGTAGGCCGAAGGCGGGTCTAAAAAAACCCTAGTGGTATGGCCTTATTGGCATAGACTGAAAAAATATAACATAGTTCTATTAATAAAAATATATGAAAATCGACAATTTTCCTATAATTATTCATATTTTAAGTCACGCATGAATGAGAAAACCTGATCGTGTGATTGTTTATTCTAGAGTGGCGTATCTAAACTGTGAATGCGACTTCTTAATTACACCATTTAATGTAAAAAGCATCCATTAGATTTGGAATGTTCGTTGAAAGAGGCACATTGTATCACTAATATTAAGATAATGTAGCAGTGGTGGTCGACTGTTTCACCCTCAGCCTGGCAAAAGATAATAATATATATAATTAGATAGTATTTATATGCTCCACAGTAGAAAAGAACATGGTTGAAAAAAATATGGAAGATACAATGTATCCACTAGTTAATTTGAAGCAATATATATTACTTGATTGATTGAGTAGGCATTTACTTGGTAGAACTCCATTTTAATATGATAAGAAAAATAACAATGTATTTAAGTTCTACATAAATTATTTTATATATTTGTTGATAGCTATTGCGGCTTATGCCTTCGTCATAAATATAGTTCTGAAATAGCTATCAACAAATATATAAAATAATTTAAGTAGAACTAAAAAACATTGTTATTTTTTTTACCGTAATATATATTATAATTGACAATTCTCGCCATGAACGGAAACGATCCTGATCATTATACAATATTTGTGGAAATTGTAAGTACTAAAAGTTCTGTTTTGTTTATTAAAATATAGAAAATTTCCACAAAGAATTCACAGCTAACACATTACAAGAAAAGGTTCATTCTTGATGGAAAGGCATTATTCTTAAACAAATAAAACAACATTGATGTTATCTCGTAACGCATCAGACGAAAAATATCGTGTCAAGCCGTGGAGTAACCTTATTCGACCACTTTAAAGTCTCATTAATGAAGCCGATCTTAGAAGCGATTCTACGCCAGTATACCTATAAAGCTACAAGAACATAATTCTGGAGAGGGCGTAAGCCGAAATAACCATCAATTATATAATTGAAGATGCTTGATGGAATTTTAAGATGAGTTTTCTAGTTCAAGTCCGTTTAAGTTCATTCGTGCACTTGAAATCTTTGAAGATGCCGAAAGTCGAATCCCAGCTCTTTATCGTTAAACTAATGGAAAAATACAAAAGATTCAAATTTACCCTTTCATAAGTGTCGTCGATAACGAGCTGAGTTTCGCCTTTCTCCATCTTCGGACAAGTTCAGGTGCACGAGTGAACTTGAACTGTCATGGAAAAGTAAAAAAATCAAGCGATCCGAATTTAATATTGAAAATCCATCAAACATCTTCAGTAGAAATCGTATATATGATTTATTGTTTAGAAGCATATAGTCATGCTATCATTTTCACTTTTATATAATTAGTAGAAATGGCTCAACCAACTTTGGATATAGCATGGCTAAGCAAATGTTAATAATCTTCGTGATAAATATTGGAATACTGGATATGGTATTGTTTTATAATAAATAATGTTATATTGGCAGCACCTGTCTAACGTAATTATATTAAAACCACCCATGTTCATAAAAGTCGCTCGTTATCCCGTATCAAGCGTGATAATTATGAACACAGCGTACTCGAAAAAAATAAATAACGAGACCACTCGGGAATAAAATTCCGTGCTGTGGTCAACACTGTCAATCGTGCGGTCGCCATTTTGGAATTAAATCAAAAGTGCGGTCACCATTTTCCAATTATTTACGAATTTCAAGCACCACCTGTGAAGCAGTGGTCGGTGCGAATTATTGAAATGCATTTCTTGGCGGGATTTCGTTTAATGACAGTATTTTGTGCGGTTTTTATAGAGGGATCGAATATGCTTACTGGGCATTTTACTTGCAATGCCACTCAACTAAAGAAAATACTTTGTATTTATATACTGTTTTAATTATGATTATTGAAGTGCTTTTGAATACGTTACAGTGAAACTGTATTCTCAGTGAAAATATATTCTTCTCCAAGCTGTCATTGAAATTAAATTTGACCGCCCTATCTTCAGCCCAATGTTTGTCTGTGTTTTTCTTCGGTTCTCTTTTTATGAAATGGACTACTAAACTTGCTGATTTTGTTTCATTGAAGCAAACCAAAATTTTAGGCCGGCAAATCATCCACTTGGTCCAATAATTTCAATGATCGTTGCCAGTGAAATCATGTTGTCATACAAATCTATTACGTGATACATTTTCACTGTAACAGATACATAATATATCTATATACATACATAATTAAAAACCCTTCGTCGACACAATAAATCACCAAAGTTTTATAGCAATCGGATGAACGGTATAAGAACGCATACGGGACACACAAATAAGCATTTATTTTTATATAATATATCGATAATGAAAAAACCTTCGTGGGTATAGAAACAACAAATCACCAAAGATTTATAGCAGTCGGATGAACGGTATAGGAATGCAAAAACCTTCGTGGGCGTTCACACAACAAATCACCAAAGTTGTATCGCAATCGGATGAATTGTATATGAACGCATACGGGACAAACAAACAAGCATTCATTTTTATATACATAGACATATAGAGATAGAATCGACAAACCAAAGTTAAATTTGTTGATGAGAACATACATCCAATCTTAAACCACAGTTGACAAAAAATAGCAATAGTGATGAAGAATAATTAATGTATTTTGTATTTTCTGTATTATTTATTGAAAACAAATAAAGAATATAATTAAACATTCATATGTTTGTGGCACATATACTCTTGTGAAATACGTAACTCAAGTGTATTTAACAGGGCCGTGGAGTCGGAGTCGTAGAGTCGCGGCTTTTTGGCCGGATTCGGAGTCGTTGCGGTGTTTTGGACGAGTCGTAGTCGGAGTCGTGAAAAACTCTAGAAGAGTTTGAACTTTATATTATGCGTATAACATGTAAAATTTGGCTATTGGTTGGATTGGTTGGTTGATATTTAGTTTAACACACATAAATATGTAGGAGCTTGTATTTTGCTTAGTTGTGTTTACCAATTGTTTGTCATACCTTGTATTTCTTGCTTAATTTTTTATAAATATCACTGTTTCGTTGTATTTATGGTAAATTATAGATATATGGTCTCAGGACAGAATCCCAATCCTCTCGAGCTAAGCTCAAAAAATTTATACATACTGGCTCATAATTTTATGTTTTGACTATACTCTTTGAGTTCTTGTGGATAATTATAGAATGTGGAATCAAAATGATTAAATCTGAAGAATATTACTGATTATTGTATGAGTACTGAATAATAAACTTATGTGACTATCTCTATCTGTATAATATTATTATTTGTGTAGTTTGTAGTTGCATTTTTGCTCCTGTAAATTAAAATAACTCGATTTCATACTTATTGCGTATGAAAGTATTCTTTAGAATCTTCTATTGTAACAAATTAAAAAATTAAAGACAATTATTTCAAAAAAAATCGTAAGCTTTACATTAATCAAAATAATGTTATCTACTTACAGATACCTGAACATGAGAAATCATTTCATTTAATGTGCTTATTTATCATAAATCTTTACAAAAATTCCTGCCCGTGACCATGTATCCATAATTTACCGTATTTATTATCAGTTGATAATGATCGCCATGAGCGAAACCGGTACTGATCCAATAAATTTTATATGGAATAAGTACTAAAAATGTTTTGTTATTTATATTATAATGCCATTCCACCAAGTATTAACAATGAACACCTTAAAAGTGATAAAAAGAAAATGCTGGAAAAAAGCATGAGAAAATTAAACTTTTATTAGTCGGAGTCGGAGTGGTGCTTTTTTTAACGACTTCACAACCCTAGTATTTAAGAAACTATAAATATTGTAATGTTTTATTTAAAAAAATCTTGCAGCGTTGACATTTTTTGATTTCAACTTATATGGCAGTGGAAAATAACTTAACATTTCATAGCAGAGTAACTACATATTTACTTGAGAAAAGTTTCCTTCGCCCAAGAGATCGTTTACTTCCGTTGAAAATTGAAAGACGAGTTGGTGGAAATGAAGTGCGGAGTTTCTTCACGTTTTCCCTATTTGATTTCCTGTGGGAAAATTGCAAAATGACGGACGGAATTTCATCATGTCATCGGAAAATTCTCAATGCACTACATATTCACTTTTCCGATTTCCTTTCAAGATGAAGTCAATTCATATGTAATATTTTTGTCGCAAATAACTTCAAAATAAGTTTTAGTGCATATGGATTGTTTTTCATCTAAAGTGTGGATTGTGCTTCTTGCGGCCCATTATGACAAATATAAATCTTAATTTTCTTGGAATTTTAGTGTTAAAACTTGTGGTTTTATAAATTCTGATGTATATTTGCGCTCTCTATTCAACTTGGGATGATTTTCGGTATGTCTCTCTCTAAAGTATTTCTCATGCGTACCTTTCTTACATATTTATTTGTGCATATCTCCATCGCATCCTTCGATTTAAAGTCAGCCAAATCAATTGGAATTAGAGAAAATTAACGATTTTGCGTAAAAATCATTATATTTTTGAACTTTTGATTACTGACATATTAAGTGGAATAAAATGGGAAGAAATCAATGACCGTCCTGGCACCACTTTATTTACCACGAAAAGTGGTTTCGACTGGCGCTTCTGCCAAAAAGGTTGTACATAACTGGTGTAGAGCTTTCATATTATTAAACAGCATTGATTAGGATTTATTAAGAAAATTTTATCGCAACTGATTCTGTCCATATTTTGTTTGCAACTTAACAAAAATATGTTGATAACAACTGACAAACAGTGAAAATACTCATTGAAATCATTATTAAGAGGTATTTTACGCGCATCTATATTGATGTAGTTCTTAGGATGTTATTTAAAGTTTTTCCTTTTTAATTCCTTGCCAATATAAAATATTTATTGTTTATTGTACTTTATGTACTTGTATATTAATATTTCAAAAGCTATAGTATTGTTTCTTTGGAAGTGTTTATAGTGTAAATAAAAATTGTATAATTTACAATTGAATCAATCGGTGATGTTTTTTGTAGAGTTTAATACACTGCTAGTGAAGCAAAAACATATTTTTAATTTAAAAACATAACTTTGTATAAAACATACTTTTATAACAAGTATTAGCAAACCTATGAGGTAGAAATATTTGTAAATGTTAAACAAACTTAAACGAGATAACATCGATGAAAATTTGTAAAGTTATTCCTTTCTAGCAAATGATATATTTGATATTGTCTTTATCGGAACTCGATTCCAAAATCATACGATCTATAGGGTACAGTTTTTACTACTAGGCAACATGGATTATAAATACATCTGAAAATAAATCTAATAAATGGAAAAATTATCTATTCTAAAAATCACTATTCACATTTCCATTTATGATAATGATGTTCATGCATAATATAAAAGTTAAAATAACTTTGATTATTCCACGTATTGTGTAACTAACTGTGACACGTGTTTCGCCTCTTTCAGAGGCATCTTCAGACTTACTATCGCAAAGTTTGCTTGAGTAATAAAGCAAGATTGATTCTAACATTTTAAATTAGTTTAATAGTTTGTAATGTTTAACGTCATTAGAAATTTATTTATATGTTTGCTTTGTTTCGATTCTCTTGCGTCCCTTATAAAGGAAAAATCCCAATCTGATTGATTGCACCTTATTAGTATCATTATGTTATTGCATTGTTTTGATTCTATCACCCCCTTCCTTGTTTCCTTTAGAAGGAAAAAAACCCGCAATCCATTTTGTAATTTCGTAATTTAAAATGTTAGAATCAATCTTGCTTCATTACTAAAGCAAACTTTGCGATAGTAAGTCTGAAGATGCATCTGAAAGAGGCGAAATACGTGTCACAGTTAGTTACACAATACGTGGAATAATCAAAGTTATTTTAAATTTTATATTAAAATGAACTTCTACAAAGTTACCGCCGAAACCATGGAAAATATGTTCATGCATATTTGTATTTTAATTACCAGCCATAGCCTATGTTTGGATTATGCCCAAATACTCTATTATTGTAAGAATTCTAATTATCTTTTCTGAAAATAACAATCACATATTAACGTGATCGTTTCTGTTCCACATAGATATATTCTATTAAAATCAGAACCGTGTTCGTTCATTGCGAGCATTCTCAACGTATCAAGTATACTTTCAACCTCGGTGGAATGGCGTAAGAATTCAATTGAATAAAACATTTTTTTTTATTGATTCATGAATATTTTTTAAGATCAGGACCGGTTTTGCTTTTCACCCATCGCTTCTCGCAATTTTTAGGATCGGTTGGAACGACATACATCAATGCACTCAAACGGAAATTCAGAATATATTTTATTTGGTCTCTGCAGTCCAGTAGCAAAACCTCTACACTAGCAATCAGGTGGGTCTAGGTTTAAGTCCCGGTGTGGTCGTTTATTTCAATTTAAAAAGAGATGTTTGACATGGGTGTATGTCATTTTCGTTTCGTCGTTCTTGACTGATTCATAAAATTTCCCATCGAGTTTATCTCGTATGACTTTCATATTTGAAAAGGTTCAACTCTTACCACTCTGAAGGCCAATAGGTCTGGCCGGGAAGATTCTGTTGGCCAGATCCGTGGGCCAACACGTCAGGCCGAGCGTAGGTATAAGTCAACTGACAGATTTATCAAGTAAATTCTTCAAAACCTCATGTCAAATATTTGTTTTACTATTTTAAAAATGATTTTTTTTTGATCAAAATGTTTGTATTAGGGGTCGAACAAGTGGACGCCGCATCCAAAGTCAGCGACGTGGACCACTCGTCCACGGATCCGTACCGTTATTCAGCCGCACTTCGATTTGTGGCAGGTTTGTTAGTTTCCATTTTTGTAGTAATCCCAAGTTACTATAGGTGGCACAATGGCAAGTTGTGCGATGCGTAAAAATTCCCGCCCTTTTTCATAATTCGCACGCCATGGCCGCCGCCCGGAGCGACACCGCTTTCCCGCCCTTAACTCGCTCCGTCCCTGTCCCGCGCCGCCCTTCTCCCTCGCGCTCTTACGTCCGTCATCTTTTTTCCCGTTCTCCGATTCAACTCTTTCTCAGTTACCACCACTCTTTTATGACGGTGCGATTGGGTCGCATCGAATCCGCGAAAGGTGAACGCTTTCAACAATATAGTTTTATAATAATAAGTCCGTGGTGCAGTGGTCAACGTCGTTGGCTTCCGTGACGGACTGCCCCGGTAATTTTATTGTCATTATTTTTATTTTTTCAAGTTGTGAAATATTGATGGTCCATGTTACAATGGTCAACGTCATTGGCTTGCGTGACGGACTGCCCGGGTTCGATTCCCGGTGCCTGCAGATTTTTTCAGTCAATAAATCGATTCTGTTAGAAGGTTGTGTTGTTAAAAAAATCTTTTCCCACCTTTTCGATTCCAAAAAGCGATGCATAGCAAGAGCGACTAGCTAACCACGAGTCTCGTCCTGGTCCTGGCATCCTTTCAATCCCTAATCTCTTCAAGAAAGAGAGATTGCGCCACTGAGTAGCAAGTAGTCGTCGTAGAAAAACATATGTTGAGATAATCTCCGTGACGAGTCCATATACTCCAAGTTGGGAGTGTACATGGTTAAAAAAAAATATGACACATACATATCAACCCATTTCCACGATAATTACTTGACACGACTAAAGCTCTGAAATTCTTTAATAACCCTAGAGGCCCGTGACGTACTACATATATAGCGATCACCGAATGAAATATTTGTTTTTTCAATTTAAATACTAGGAATGTAGCATCGTAAAGACGAAAGTATGCCGAAAGTCAAAACCCGGGTCTTAAGCGACAAAACTCGTAAAGTACAAAATTCAAACGATTTAAATTTTATTTATGTCATGTTACGAATGAAATTTGTATATAGTAGGTATTATACAAAATATTCATTGTCATTATATGTGACCATATTCGTGGGTGTAGGAACATACGGGCGAAACAAAAAAAATGGCTGTTTTGAGTTAAATATGGCATTGTCATGCTCAAATGCAGTTCTACAAGATATCAAAATATGAAACGACGAGTGGTTTACCAGATAGTGCCTGGCTTTCCTGAAAATCCGTAAGAAATTTGAGTAACAAACGGGCGGATACACTGTAACGCCCGTTTGACTCTAAAATTATTTCCGGGTAACCAAAGTTAATTCAGCGTAAGCGGCGCTCCGTTACTATGTTACTAACTTTATGTTTTGTTTACGGAAATTTTGCTATTTTTAGTTCGACTGTCACTTGAGTTGAATAAACATATGATATCGGTTTATAAACTATGTTTTCGAGTTCATATCGCTATATCTAATTATCTATATTATCAGTGACGGTTGGTGACGGGGTGTTGGGGGGTGCAAAGGAAGATTCAACCATTTTTGCAAGAGTTCTTTCCTATTCATTGGATTTTAAAACACTTCTATAGCATGGACTTTCAATTCAGATGTTCGCAATACCAACTGTTTCTCTTCAGTAGTACGGAAAAATAGTTGAATCTTCCTTTTGCACCCCCCAGCACCCCGTCACCACCGTCACTGATATTATGTAAAAGTAGAACAATCGTCAAACAACATGTTTTGAGCTTTGCATGGTCCATTGAGGATACACTATTCTGCCACTCAAATATTTTATATAGTGGTCAACGTCGACGGGTTCGATTCCCGGTACGAGCAAAGTTGATAAATCGATTCTGTTTGAAAGCAATGTGTGTTTGTGCTGTTAAAATAAATCCCTTCCCACCGTTTCAATCCCAAAACAGCGGGGCTATTAACGTGCGATTAGCTAATCACTAGTATTTTCCAAGTATCCTTTCAATCCCTACAATCTTAATTATCTTACTTGTTCAACGGAATGCAGAATTATTTTATTCGACATGCAACCGCTTCCGTCTTGAGATCTATGCAAATATATCCAAAATGTACCCACTGACATAAAAATGGTGACCGAATCGCACACATAACAATACGTACCCAATTACCGATTCATTACACATATTATTATGTCCATTGCAGTACCTTGATCTTTGCTATTCAGCATCGAATCGGTCGAATCGTTCGGTTATGTGATCTGATTTAATCGAATGTGGGAATCGACAAATAGATGTGAACTACTCGAACTGAATATAAAAATGTCGTAAACGTATGCTGCTTTGTTTTTTGGCATGGTTTTGTCTGTTTTTCTAAGGCTCCGCAAATTCTTACGGGTCGTCTTAGCTGGGCGAATCTGGGCGAGGCGATCCGGCGCGGCTTTGAAAGCGGCAGAGTTTTAAAATATCAAACGGTCCTCGCCCATGCAAGTGTCATATGTAAGCGAAGCGATCCGGTCAGGACGGCATATGTCGCAAGTCGCCTCAAGTGCGCACTCATGGCGCCAGCGAATCGCTTGAAAATATGAAACGGTCCAAGCTCACCAGAGCGTTAATTGCGTCTGGCCGAGCGATGGCACATAAGACCTTTGATCAACTACGTTTTAAATTGACTGGATTCGCCTAAATTCTCTTGCCGGTTCGCGTCGCTTACCTAAGACACAGGGTTAGCGTCGGGGCCGTACGGGGTGCGGAAAAATATAAGTTCACCTAAGTTAGTTGACAGAGTGTTATAGTTTTAATGTCTCTCTTTTTCAAAGAGAGGTTGAGCAACTGAGTAGTAAGCAGTTCTCGTAAACGTTTAGATAAACTCTATGAGGAGTCCATATGCTCCATGTTGGGAGTGAACATAAAAAATAAAAATGAATATTGTAATGTCATCAATATTACATAGTTGTCATAAAAAGGATTATAAAAATAATAGCACATTTTTAGTACTTACTCCACATGGAATATTCAAACTGACCAGTTGATAATGCTTGGGATGAACGAACCCGGTCCTGATTTTAAAAGGTTATTACTTTTATAATAATGCCATTCCACCACGTATTGACAGTGAGCACCTTAAACCTTCACCTTAATCGAAGAGCTAGTAGAAGATTGATCAGCGTCGTTGGTGGTATTGATGGGCTTGAATCCCGGTACGAAAAATTCAATTGTTAATTGAACCATTTTTGCAACTATATTAGCTTTCAATGTGGAGCATATAGACTTCTAACGTAGTTTTGTCACTAATGACCCTTGTTTCGCTTTTTGGCATTGTCAGACATTGTAGTACACGAAACTCGAACTGACTCGATTTTAATTTATTTTATTTAATAATAATAAATTAGCTTTCGAATTTAAATTCAAATGAAATAGTGTACAAAAGTAGAAAGAAATAAAAATAAATTCCGAAGGTGCATTAAAATAGTCTGAAGATGCTTCTCAAATAGACAAAACAAATGTCATAAATAGTTACACAACCAGTGAAATAACAAAGTATTTTATTTTTGAACTATTGTCGCAAACTTTTACTTTGAACACTTTAGATTCTTTAAAAATACAGTGAATTAAGTCAGAACAGAAGAATGTACAAATTTTAACATATTATGCCAACTCGAATTGAATTAAAAAGCGAGATGACGAAAAAAGCATCTTTTTAAAGAATTACCTTTCCATAGTAGTGACAATATATTCCCGGATCCCCCCCTCATAGCTGATCCTTCCTCATTCCTCCCTCACTTTACCACTCATTCGTAGAAATTTGCTTTGTTCACTTTATTGCAATGTTTCACTATTCGTTCAATCAATGTTTTACTAAATTTTATTATTTAATCGTATTGATAAATTTAAAATGACAATAGTCGTTGGGTTCAGTTCCATTGGTCACTTAGACACGTAAATTAATTCTTCAATCAAGGCATCGATATTCGTCAGAAGGCATGGCTATCTGTGTTGTCTGAAAATTCCGGCTCCAGCATTGACCAAGGACACGAATCCGACTCCAACATTGACCAAAAACGCTAATACGACTGCGACTAAAATAATCTTAATTCGTCGCTTTTTTCCCTATCTTTCCAATTAATGTATACCAGGGGTGGCCATAGCGTCGATCGCGTAGCGATTCCTAGTGGATCGCCTATCCGATATTTACAAATCTTTGGTGCCTGTCCCAAGAAGCGTGCGAGACAAGTCGTGTGACAGGGACAGCACGCTAAAATCTCAAAGTTAGCCGATTATCGACGAAAATCTCTTTCTTAAGCCCGGGTCAAATTAGGGTTGGCAATTAGATGAATATAGGCTTTACATTACTACTTTTAATGTTGGTCGATTGCCACCAATAATTTTAAACGAAAGTCGACCGCGAGAAAAAAAGTCTGGCCATCTCTGATGTTTACCTATTCAATTAAATACCAAACAACCAATCCGGCCAATTGCCAAATTTTACATATTATATGCATAAATAAAATGTTTCAAAATTTCTGACTCGGAGTACGACTCCGGCCAAAACGCCGCGACGACTCCGTCTCCATCCAAAAAACCGCGACTCCACGACTGCGATTCCAACTCCACAGCCCTGCATTATATAGTACTTCTTCCACATATATTCTGAAAAAATCAACACCGGTTTCGCTCATCGCGAACAGTTTCAACAGGTGTTTATATACAGGGTTATTTATATCAAATAGAGAAAGACAAGACATCAGAGAAGAGATATGACCATGACGAATACGCACTAGAATGGGATTAGTAGTTATCTAATCGCTCACATTGCGTTAAGTTTTTAGACTCGTATGGGTGTGGGAGGGAATTTTAGAAAACACTTTTTTTTTTGAATCCA
This sequence comes from Himalopsyche kuldschensis, assembly GCA_028554975.1. Taxonomy (NCBI): domain Eukaryota; kingdom Metazoa; phylum Arthropoda; class Insecta; order Trichoptera; family Rhyacophilidae; genus Himalopsyche; species Himalopsyche kuldschensis. The sequence goes on along the minus strand of JAHFWI010000064.1, from coordinate 962,598 downwards.
TATCCGTTCCTACTGGAGGTATATTGACTGTTTTATACGAGCACTGGCTGTTAGTTAGTTGCTCAACTTCTTCAGTTAGATGAGAGTAGAGATTAGCGCTCTATAGTATCGGATGAGTAGAAAGGAATTTTTAGACAACACAACAACAAAAACACCCGTGCTTTAGAAATAGATTGATGAATCGACTAAAAAAGTGCTGCCATTCCATCACGGAAGACAACGACGTTGACCACTGCACTACATACCCGACAAAACTTTATTCATTCATCTTCGAACAGAAATTAATACCAAGTTCGCGATGGTGAATTCCCCGTGAAATCCTCAGCCAAGCAAACAACATTGCCATTCAACCATTATATGTTATTTATACAATATTCTAAATTGAATAAAATAACGTACCGAATCAAAGCGATGTGATATGAGTAACACCCACACAAATAGAGCTTCAATTATGGTTCCACAGCCTTCTTTTTTACAGCATAGCGCCTTCGCTACCCGCTCACCCTTTATGAGAGACCGGTAAAAAAAATACCCCACACTTTCCCACCCCCGGCCGACGCCAAATCACCCCACCGAACGCCACTGAATATACCAGAGGGAATGAAACCTTGATTAAGAGATATACAGAACCTGATTGGGTACAAGAGATATATGTATATGTTAAAAAAAGTACTAATTTCCCAATCTTGTCAAATGATCATGAGGTGTAGCGACATTACCGCGACGATGTTTGCGCGCAATACTTATAATTTGAAAATTTTAATAAAAATATAAAAACAGCTCGAAAATTACAAAAACACAAAAGAAATATAAAATAAAATGCTAACCTTTGATTTATTTCAATAGAATTATCTGCTTTCTGAAATACATTAATTTCTAAACTTCGAAAAAAATCGTTTCATAGAATGTGTGTATTTATTATAGACCTAAGGTAAATGTACCAGTAGCTGACCGTTTAATAGAAAATTTCAAGACAAATAACGATTAAGGTTTAGCATTGTACCGAATGATAGGAAAGCAATAATACTTATATTGGATCATATGTATTAATTAATATTATGTAACAAAAATTACGAAAGTTGTGTTAAATTATTTGAAGTCATGTTTTTGTTTCAGTAGTCGACCATCTCACATATTGAAAAATCCAGTAGTTGACCATGTCTAATCAGAGGGCTTTATAGTGAACTTTCTGTCACAGTTGCTTTCTATCACACCACTCTTGGTTGAATCAAGTAGCAATGGGTGGTTCAGGAACAAGGTACACACCGTTTCTAGATTGATCACTTAAGAAATTTGAAATAATACACTTTCCTCACTAGGTGTGGTTTTTAAATGGCCACCCTGGCACTCCATTGGCTGTATGGTGATGTATTAGTGGCTCATTCTGACCACAGATGCCTTAACTTGTCTGAACTTTACAATTTAGAGCAATCCCGCATCTGCATTTCCATTTTATTCTCGAAAAGTCAACTACTGGTACATGGTCAACTACTAGTATATTTACCATAAATTTGCCTCTTACTGCACTTAAATAAATGTCAAAAATAGCATATTCATCTAAATTGTTCAAAGTATCAATTAATTTGAAATAATATGCAGTTTTAGTAGAAGAGTTATGTTAGGATAGTAAATTTCTTTAAATGAGCAGCCGGTAATACAAAATATTTTTATATTGCGCGCAAGTGTCGGCGCGCTAATGTCGGTGCGCAAATTTCGGGATGCCGATCATGACCCGGTTCACTCTTAGCTAGTATTTCACTATTTCATTTAGGTCAATGTTGACTTCTACTGTAAGAACAGATTTTTAAAATTGATTTATCGATTCTGTTAAAAGGCAATGGGTGTTTGTGTTGTTAAAAATCCCTTTCCACCCTTCCAATCCCAAAAAGCATGGTGTAGTGAGAATAGTCAGTTAACCACCAGACCTGCCTTAGTCCTTGTATCTTTTCAATCCTCACTCTCTTGAAAAAATGGAGGTTTTACAACTAAGTATCAAGCATTCCTCAAAGAAAAAGTATGTTGAGGTAAACTCAGAAAGGAGTTCATATGCTTAAAGTCAGAAGCGTACATGGTCAAATTTATAGTTATATGTAATATAAAATGTATGCAAACAAAGATTTTTTTTATATCCGCTCCCTATTCAGAGCACATGGCCGCCAAACGGTGCCTACAAGACTCTCTGTCATCCACCAACCATCTTTCCGATAATTTTCGACATGAGCGAAACCGGTCCTGATCCAATAAATTCAATGTGGGATAAGAACTAAAAATGTTTATTATTTTTACTAATTATTACTATAATAAAATAATAATACCGATGCAGCCCATTTTTATTATTGGAGCAAATAAAAAAGAGAATTGCCTAAGGGAAGCATATTTCTGGATTACAATCAAACCGCAGTGTCCCCCTCCTCACACCACGTCACGGCCACGATGGCTTTCCCATCAATTTGATTGGTTATTTGGTTACATCGGTGGGGTGCGACTACCCGAATCAGGGGGCAACCCCTAACTTATCATCCCTCCTCCCTCTTGACAGTAATTCATTAGTACATTTGAAAATTAAAAATGGATTTGGAATGCAATCTTGTTAGTATGTAACCGGCTTATCGGTCCGTCACTGAAGAAGAACATAGGTTCTCAAAGTTATATCGAATAACTATGGCATACATACATACAGTGATTTATCGGCACTGTAGTAAAGTGGTAAAACTAGTATTATTTTTATTCTGATTATCTTTTGAGTACATGAATTATTGTTTTCTTCTAAAGCTTCCTGCCAATGGTGATACCATTAAGAAAATCATTATTTTTTTTTTAAATGTGTCACTTTGGAATGCAAAATATTACTCGTGGACGTGAGTGAGTTCTGAACTCACTCACTGAAATACTATTTTTTAGTACTTTCGATGGATTCAGCGGTAATTTTGTGAAAGTTAATTTTAATTTAAAATGACTTAGTTAAACGTATTGTGTAATGAATAGTGGGACATGTTTCGCCTCTCTGGAACACTTAACTTTATATTGAGATTGATTCCATTCTTTTAATAGGTATAAAATGGTAAAAAATGCATTTTATTAATATGGCTTTGAAAAATTAAAATGAAGATATATTTGAAATGGGTTAGCATTCATTTTAATTTGAAAATATTCAGATAGAGAGCTAATGTCATTTGCTGTCTTCCTATTATTTATTAGAATGCATCTGGAAAAAGAACTGTATAATATAATTTGTGAATTGCTTAATGTAAATATATAAATAAATTATATAAATTACTAGTATTGCTACCCGGCGTCGCTCGGACTAAGCCACCAATAATTATTTAATGTTATATCATTCGACATAATTATATCACAAAATCTAACATCCAAATTAGAGTTAAAATAAAATCACAAACTTTATTTAATTTGATGACAACCCCATTCTCGCCCATTAAAATGTCCAAATTCAAGGAAAAAATCTAATTTGCTGTCAAAGAAATGTCAAAACCTTCACGTAAATAATAAACATTATTATTAATAATAAAAGCCGGGAAAAGTTCAGTAGAAGAATAATTTATTACATTTTGACTAAATGTCTTCGCCGATAAAAATTCAAACATATTTTCTTTCATGTTCGTTTTTATGGCAACTTAATGACCAACAATGCAAAAGGGACTTACAGACCCACAGACAAACATACGCCGTTTCGGTTTTATATATAAGATTTGAGTCGTATAGTATCAAAAGTAAGTCTATGTTTTGTTGGCTTTTTTGAGCATAAATTATATTTTTTAATTTAAAAACAGCCCATAAAAGCCTGAAGCTTAAAATTTGTATGAGCGGCATTGCAAAATCTTTAGTATTGGTCCAAAGTATGATTGACCAATACATTACATTTTTTTTTCACCGTAGTATAATGGAGTTCTACTAAGTCAATGCTAACAAATTATACTTTTGTTTGCAAAGTCGTGAACCGTTCTGACTTTGATACCAACCATCAATTTATTTAAAAAAATTATGGTGTACATGATTTTTATACAAATATTTTATTGATAATGTGACAGTATTCGTCTCGAAAAATATGGGATAGTTTTATTGATTGAGTAGGCATTTAGTTGGTAGAACTCCATTATAATACGGTAAGAAAAATAACAATGTATTTTAGTTCTACATAAATTATTTTATATATTTTTTGATAGCTATTTCGGCTTACGCCTTCGTCAGAACTATAGAACTACAGAACTATAGAGTATAGATATTTCTCACGAAGGCGTAAGCCGAAATAGCTATCAACAAATATATATAATAATTTATGTAGAACTAAAATACGTTGTTATTTTTCTTACCGTGGGATAGTTTTACTTTTGATACTATATAACTCATTTGTTGTATTTACTTAAATAATGAACTTTCCACCTAGAAGTGACAGTTCAAATCCTGACAGTGATTTGTTAAACGTGTAATAATTAAAATTTTATCCACCGCTAAAGGTAAACCTGACTTCCATCACTGACCTGAAACAGTAAAATGACAATAGTTGTTATAATATTATGTTGTTTAATTGTTTGTTTGGTAAGTGACGTGCTAAAACATAAATTGTATTGACAATGAAACAAAAACAGAACCAAAGCGCGGGACGATGTAATAAAATAAGCAGGATAATCATTCAATTTATTAAAAAAAAACACACACAAAGAAAACCAAAATAACACCAAACACAAATTTGATAAAGCTCACTTTACAATAACCAAAGTATTGAAAGGTCCTTTACCGATTTCGAATTCAAACCCGCGCTTTTCTATGTGTGCCATTAGTGTATTTGTCAATTCTGTTTTGACATGTGTCATCGCATTTTCCATTCAGGGTATCTCACAAAGAGGTCGTCATGAATCCCAAGTCTGGATCCATTTACTCAAGGGCTGAATCGAGGAGTCGACACCGGAGCACGGATTTAATATCGGATTGAATGGTTCGGGCTGAAGTTTGTTTTTGTTGGCTGTAAGATGATACTCGATTGAGGGAACAAAGATAAAGGAACGATCCAAAAAGAGTGTATGTGAGAATTAAACGTATGGTTAATTATTATGGCTTTACCTGAAATTTAAGAGAGCTTTTTTTAAATTGTAATGAGTTTGATGCTTTACTCGTTATGGGTTAGTTAACCAATATAATTCTACCCTTGTCTTAGACTTGTATTCGTAATTTTATCCTTTACTTCCAAATTAATGAATCACTACAAACAATAAAAAACAGCTGAAAAGAGCTTACATTATAATAAAAAAACTTTAATCTTTACGTTAATTTTAAATCAAGCCTATTATAACCTTGTCGTTTATCTCATTTTATAGCACGATGAAAAACTAGCTGTATATTTTAGTTCTACAAAAAGCCTTTCCAAGTTTTTGTCAGAACTAAAGGGTCTTTTTATAAGGACGCTTAGTTTTGAAATGTAAATAAAACAAGTTGTTTGTGAGTATTCGACTAAATTTTAATTTCATTTGTAAGTATATTTTACGGCATTAAATATGGAATATAGCATTTAATGTCTGCCAATATCCATTCATTATAAAATGGGCCATGTCGCTAAAGTTGACTTTAATCACAAATTTGGGTAAACTTCCAACTGCTCCAGAACCCAATCAGGCGTTGTCTGCGGTCGTTTACCTGAAGTTCCTTGGTTAGATGGATTTTATACGGGTGCAGACATAAGGCCCGATTCAAAATTCGCCAAGTTGAAGTCGCAGAAAAGCCAAGTTCTTGTGAACAACGAGAAATAAGCTGCCTTGGGTTTTCCTGTACACTTTCACACACAGCAGCAATGTTTTCACCAGATATTGTATTTTGATGACGTACAGGTAGGTGTTGGCCGATTATTTACCAAACTGGTTGACTCAAATTTGGCCACTAAACAATGAATAATCTACTCGGCAGGACAAAGTAACATATTTTGAGCGTCCCTATTGAAATACCCATTACGGCATTACATAAGGTTAACGCAATTTTAAATAAACCAAATTAATGCAATATTAATTCACGTATTTTCCCACTCAATGAAAACCCAGATAAGCTTGAGCATTAAGAATACGGAAATAATTTTGTCATATTAAATAATTTACTATAACAATATGAAATTAGAATGTTATATGATGCTATAACATATAACAGAAGAGAAGATGTTTTGTGTATCTCTTATACACCACTATATATAGATTGATGTAAGTTTAAACATAGTTCTGACGATAGCTATCAACCATAAATTATATAATTTTTATATAACTAAATACATTGCTATTTATTCACTGTTTCATAATGGTGTTTAAAAATTAAAACAATAATTAATCTTCAATCTTGTCTGACAAATTATGAAATCATTTACACATACTAAGCATTCATACATGAATAATAATGAAAAATAGCTATAAAAGGAGATATTGCTGATTTAATTGACATTTACTTAGTAGAACTCTATCATAGTTTTCCATCCCACCATCATACGAGTTTTAAAACTAAATATAATAGTTATTGATATAATGCAGGATGTAGTTACAAAATATTATTTGACAAGTTAAATTACCAAAATCGTCATGTTTCTCACTTGTAAACAGTACTTTGTTGATTGGATTGACATTTCCTTGGCAGAATAAGATATCGATTGAAGCGTTTTTACGGTAAGAACTAATGTTCTGGCAATGGCGTGAAGCCGAAATTGATGGAATATATCTTGTAATTCTTATAGGCATTTTTACCTTACAATAATGTAATTAAAAATATTTTTGCAGTACATACTATATTTTATTATCGATGATAGCAATTATTTTCCTCGCAAAAGCAATAAAAGGTCATGCGTCAAACATTTACAATCATAAACAATCAAATCATATTATACAAATAAATATAAGATGTGATAAAACTGTTATCAATCACTTTTAAGGTGTTCACTGTCAATACTTGGTGAAATGGCATTATAATACAAATAATAATACTTTCTTAGTACGTATTCCTCTAAAATGTATTTGATCAGGACCGGTTTCGCTCATGGCAAGCATTGTCAACTGATAAGGAATACAACGAAACAGTGAAATTTATTCAAAGTTTAAGTAAGAATTACAAGGTATGACAAACATTTGGTATTACATCTAAATTGAAGCGAAATGCAAGAAAAATAGATTATAATTAATAAACTGTTATCAATTATTATAGAACAAAATTGAATTACTTGTATTGAGAAAAGAAATTGTTAGGTACTTTAAAAAAATGTAATCTCATATACATATTATTAACTATGATACCAATTGGTATTATATATTATTAAGATTAGCCGTTCGACGTAGCCGAATGGTAACGCTCTTGTTATGACGCCGTTTCGCGAACGTATTTATGATGTATTTGGGTGAACAAGTTGGTTTTCCACCATCTATCGCTATGGGTGTCCAGCCGTTTTTCACAGCCGCCTTCCATAACGCTATAACATCAAGGAAAGAAACGAATTAACTCCTCACTTACTTGACCTGAGACAGAGCTGCACGGGACAGAATTTAAATAAAAAACAACCATGTCCGCTCACAGCTTGGTGTATATGGATTTATCACGGAGCTTATCTCAACATATGTTTTTCTACGAGAACCGCTTGTTCCTCAGTTGTTCAAAATCTCTTTTGTAAAGAGAGTAGAAATGGAATAGATACGAGGACAAGGGCAGAGCTAGTGGTGAGCTAATCGCTGTCACTATGTCACGAGATAAGCTGTCAGTCTTATCACATGGTGAATATTTTACTTCTCTTTAAACAATTTTTGTAGACTTACATTTTAAATATTATACGTACAATTGGATAAAAGTCATATTTGATTGAAAAAGGATTTCTTTTTGTGTAAAAAATATTCCGACGGGAATGTAAGCAAAAAAAAAATCGACTTAGGGGCCGCCCTTATAATAGGATGTCACACCTTTAAGGGGTGGTTTAAAAAAATATTTATTACGAAAGGAATGGGAGTTGCAGAATATGTGACGTCACAGTGAGAACTATGTATGATATTTATGACGAAACGTTATAATGAGCAGAATGAGTGGATTCAAAATATTCGCAGAAAAGTTTGTATAAATATAAAAAAAAAAAAGTTATTTCGAAAATAAAAATTTGTCTGATCTGCAAACTAACTATTGTAATAGAATCTTTTTTGAAATTTACGTTCAATACTGTATGCAAAAAATTTGGCTGCCGAAACCAGGGATCGAACCAGGGACATTTAGATCTTCAGTCTAACGCTCTCCCAACTGAGCTATTTCGGCCGGTGGAAGAGTGGCAAAATACTAATACATATAACAATTATTGTTTATTAATCTAAGCATTCTAAGCAATAAAATGAACGGTAATATAATATTATTTACTTAATTATAAAACATGATTGATAAAATCGTTTGCCGCATCTTTTGTGTTGCTATGCGTGATTCGATTTGTTGAACTAAAAAAAAACTATTTTTAGGTATTCAATAATCCACTGAGCGGTGAATTCTTAATGATAGCGATTATTTGATGAGGCGGATAATACTTACGATGGATTCGGCGGTAACTTTGTAGAAGTTCAGTTTAATTTAAAATAACTTTGATTATTCCACGCATTGTGCTACTATTCGTGACACGCGAAAAAATACTCTGAAATAGGCGAAACACGTGACACGATTAGTATCACAATGTGTGAAGTAATCTGAGTTATTTTATTTATTATTCCACGCATTATGTTACTAATGTGTGACATGTGTTTCGCATATTTTAGAGGCATCTTCAGACTTAAATACCAAAATTTGCTTTATTAATGACAGTTTATAGGCGGAAAATACAAATTGTAGGCAGGAACTTCTTCAACGGATCGAAGTACTCACTATTTATTTTTAGGTTTATGCTAATAGTGCGGGTGGTAATGGACGTTGGCTTCCGTCACGATGCTAAAAGGATCGAGTCTCTGAACGGGCAGTTTCAACATAAATATCTTGTAATAGATACTTGCGATGGATTTGGCGGCAGCTTTGTGGAAGTCATTTTAATATAAAATATATCCTAGCTTATTCCATGTTCACGTTTCGGAGGCACCATCAGACTTACTATCGCTTTAATGAATAAATTATGAGCGATTCTAATATTCTAACATGATATTATACAAAATGAAGGTTAGGATATTTCTTCCTTATGTGACGCAAGGAGGGGGGATGGATACAAACAAATTATTTTACTCCTATATCACCAAAAACTAATAACCCATTCTTTTGTAATTTTGAATTTCGACTGAAGCACTGGAATTTCAATATTTGACGTGAATCGATTGAATTTTGTACTTTTGTTTCGCCTTTCAGCGTGTCGACCTTGAAAGTAGTATATTAATTGTTTTCTATGAAATTAAATTTAATTACGTTCACTTTAGCAACACATTCTTATTAAAATTTTAATCGCTTAAATTTGTTACTTTTCCATGAGTTTTGTCGGTAACGATGCAGGTAATTTCAAGCTCATTTATGAATTCGAAATGCCTGAATATGCTAAATGCGAAACCGATTAAGTTAACGACAAAAATTATGTAATAGTACAAAATTCGAATGCTTTTGAATAAATAAAATGTATTTTCTTTGTCAGAACTTGTTTGTCAAGTAGTTCCTTTGAGTCACCAGTCGCAAGGGCTGCTGAATGCACTGCCTGTTGATGTGGACAATTTCGGCAGGGAACTTGGTTCTCTGTTTGTATTTTTTTTGTTTACATGTAACTAATACATATGTTTCTGTTCTGGTTCAAATATATATTTTTTAATACATATATTATGTGATATTTTATCAAATTTATCAAATGCATGGCGCATTGGCGTCAGCTATAATGCCAGGTCCTGTATTTATTTCCAATAAATAAATAAAATTGTCAATTAAACTGCACCCACGTGTGGACTAAGTGCATATTTCAAATCCACTACTAAAATCACCTTTATCCCTTCACACCGAGAGGTATTTTGTAAATCCAATAAGCCTGGATAAAGCCGTGACTGTTAATTAGGGAAGGCGCATTGGAAGAAATCACCCTTCGCCCTTCTGTCTGCCTGGTGGCTCAGTGTTCTGATGACGGGTGTTACTTTGAGGGTCGATTCTGCGGGAAAGAGTCGAAGAGCCGAAGGTGTGAGGGGGTGGCGATTTCAGAAATATGTTACGCAAGATGAAATGAATACCTTCCTACGCGATGAAAACCGCAGTAAATATTTTCGCATTATTTTTTAAAAATTATTATTTCGTCGTTTTTTGTTTTTCTATTTGAACGCGATAATCAAATTTGACTTGTACAAACACAGTACTGTACACGGTAAACTGTTACCCTGTGCTTTTGTAATGTGGCATGAATTGCAGCCGTACGGCAGCACAGTCAGTATGAATGCGGTGAATAAGTGGCACTTGGAAATGAAGTACCTTAAGAAGCCGTAAGGCGAAACCCGGGTCGTTAGTGACAAAACTCAAAATTCAAACGTTTTAAAGTATATTCATTCATTAATTAAGGGTTTCAGACTCAGGGTGCTTGATGGAATTTCAATATCAATTTGAATTGTTTGAATTTTGTAGTTTTCTATGATTTTTGTCGCTAAAGACCCGGGTTTCGCCTTTCGGCATCTTCAGGCATTTCAAATGCACGGATGTACTTAAACTGACGCGTAGTAAACAGCTTGTATCGTTTAAATACAAAAAAGTAGATCACTAAGTTAAATTGCTATTAAAATGTAAATTAGCGAAAATTGAATGTAAACAAGTTTCAATGAATTAACTGGGTTTGTTATAATTATAGGGATTTTTGAAAATAATAATGAGCAGATTATTATTACTGTTTTTATCAAGTTTGAGACGTTTATATTTTATGATATTTATTGAAAACAATATAACAAGGGTGAGCTAGAAAGATTAAGTTGCTCATTCCAAATTGGCAAACTATTCAGCTGTGATTACCCGTGTTGTGATGTAAAATTGTCAACCTTTTATCCGCGTTGAATGAGTGATTCTCGGAACAAAAATGTTTTCCAAATTTGAATCGTTTGAATTTTGGTGAGTTTGGACGATAAAGCTGCTCATTCAATTTGCAAACTATTCAGATGTGATCACCCGTGTTGTGAGGCCCTTCATCCGCGTTGAACGAGTGATTCTCTGATAAGAAATGGTTACCAAAATTGTTTTCCAAATAAGAATCGTTTGAATTGTGTATTGCTCCTTGAGTTATCCGAATCCTCGATTTTATCGATTCTGCTCGAAAGCATGGATGTTTGTGCTGTTAAAATATCCTTCCCACCCTCCCGATCCTAAAAAGCGGCGCGTAGCGAGATCGATTAGCTAATCACTAGTCTTATCCTCGTCCTCGCATACTTTTAATTCATCCTCTCTTCGAACTGAGTAACAAGCAGATCTCGTAAAGAAACATATTTTTATTATCAACTGTTAGTTACACCTGTATTTTTATTTTTGATGCATTGGCATTTATTTGGGAGAACTCCATTATAACACGGTGATAAAAAAGCAATGTATTTTAGTCCAACAGAAATTATATTATATGGCTACCTATTTCGGCTTACGCCATCTTCTTAACCATACAACTATTACTTAAATACATTGCTTTATTTTAAACTATTTCTTATATACCGCTGTATTGTTGTATTTCTAATCAAATGCTTTAATCTAAATAAAAATTGTGGAATAATTAAATAAAATGTTTTTGACGTGACAACGTCTTATAAATCGATGAACGCCCGCTGCACGCACGAAAAAACATGACTCATTGTCCCGTTTGTCGCGTTACGCCGAAGGCAAGCGTGCGAGCGAGAGCGCGGATAAGCGATAGAGAGGCACGATCGGCCTACCGTTCGGATTGTGCCGCATCTATCTCTCTTCCACTCGATTGGTCGATGCGTCTGAGTAGAAAAGAGACAGCGGCAGCACACAACTTATACACCTACAGTATCTACACGTGATCTGTTTACAACTGTTTATAAAGTGAAGTGAAATGTTAATGTGGTTTTCATTGTTTATATTACAACAAAAATTGCGGCAATAAAGGTAATTAATTCTTGCATATTAAAAATCTGATTAACGTATAACAAATATACAAAATATCGTATCCATACAAAATAATGATAATTCAATAAAAATGATTCCATTTTATTCATAAAAGTATGCAATCATTTCATCAATGTTTTCTTATGACGTTGTCACGTTAAACTATCGTCCGTAAACCGACTTTACAGACACCAATTTTTTGAAATTGCACAGTATGAATTTTAATATTCCTAAAATTCCTCCTGTTTATTTCGCGTCAAACATATTATATTTCCCTTGTTTATTTATACCGAGTTGTCTTGGCAACCGCCATTCAAAAGCTCTACCCACAATGGACGTGTTGGCGAGAACTGACCTGCATCTGACATCTCTGACAAAGCGACAAAAGCTTCCTCTGCACCTCTCCTCGCCCGAGGACATGGGATCCTTACAAGAGGTGTGAAAACATAAACACATGACACTCAACACTCCTGCGGACTTAAAAAAAGGCCTTCATTCTGTCAATTATTATTCGGGGATTTAGTCTTCGAAATGTTTAACAATACAGTAACGATGTCAATAATAGCTCTGAATACATAGACGGTTGTCATTCTATAGGTTTATTTTGTATTGAAATGTAATCATTACAAAATAAAATAAATATTGAATTATGTTTACTATAATAGTGTCGTATACAAATATAAAATTGATAATTTAGACTGAAGAATTTCAACTTGACCGCCGTTCAAATTCGGAACTAAAATTATCCCCATATAGAAGTTATATTTAAAAGCCTTCGAAGTTATATTGTTTTAGTAAAAATATATTATATGAAGATTTTATTTCATTTATAGCTGGCATATAAAAATGTGTTGGTAAATAAACATATTTGATTGAGTAGTGCACGCTTTTAACGCGATTGTGGCGCTCTCACAAGCGGTCAAGTTATAATGGTACATCTATAACTATTTGTTAAAATAAAAATAATATTTTTTTTAGTACTTATTCCACATCAAATTTATTGAATCAAGACCGGTTTCGCTCATGGCGAGCATTGTCAACTGATAAGAAAAACAACGAATCGTTGATATTTATACAAAGTTTAAGTAATAATTACATGGTATGACAAGCAATTGGTATTACAACTAAGCAAATAAATTGAAGCAAAATACAAGCTCCTTGCTAATGATTATTCATACTTAATTGATTTTTGATGTTATAGCTTGCGTTCTTCAACAATTTAATTATAATCTATTAAATCGAAGTAAAAACCTCTTTTCTTGCATTTGCTTCAATTTATTTGCTTAGTTGTAATATCAATTGTTTGTCATAACTTGTAATTCTTGCTTAACTTTTGTATAAATATCACTGTTTCGTTGTATTTCTTATCAGTTGATAATGCTCGTCATGAGCGATACCGCTTCTACTCCAATAAATTTTATGTGGAATAAGTACTAAAAATGTGTTATTATTTTTATTTCATAGATTTAGTTAACGCGGCTGATACAGTTAATACTGACACTGAAGGTGAAAGCTAGTCTGGGTTTATACTAAGTGGGAATCAATGCATAAAACTAAGATGGTGGAACAGAGAAGAAAATGTACTGTGTACCCTGTCTACAACGGTATATAAACATGATTTAATGCAGGCTTTAAACATAGTTCTGACGTGGGCGTAAATCGAAATAGCTATCAAAAAATATATAAAATAATTTCTGTGGAATTAAAATACATTGTTATTTTTCTCACCGTATTATAATGGAGTTCTACCAAGTAAATGCCAAATCAATCAACAAATGAGTAAGATAGCCAAAAACACATTACAAACGGACATGCCTATGTTAACCAACAGATACATCAATTTCGCAAAGTGTCAGGCAAATTACAATTTTTTATCATTAAACTTGGTTACCTGGCAAGTTGCTTATATTGAACAAAAATAAAACAGTCTCTCTTAGAATTCGCCCTATTAAAGCAAATCATTGTTTTTCCAACGGAAGCTCGATACAAATTCACTTTTAGATTCTGTTGCCCAGGGCTGAAAAATATTGAATAACTGAAAAATTGTTCCCCTTGTTGCAATAACAAAAAACACTCATTAGAGGCATTTTTCGATACTCTATTATGATATTTTTATGAAAGACCGCATTTCAATACGGTAGAGAAACAGTAAAATTTACCAATGCAAAAATTGCATATTAAATTGTATACTTTTACATTGTTATTCAACTGATTGTTTAACTAGATCATCTCTTCAAGGGAGTATCTGCGTTGATATAAGAATTTAAAAGCTTCCATAAAGAAATTGATTCACACAAAGTTACCGCATTACCCATCGAAAAAAAAAAATTGTCGGAATATAAAATTTAAAATAACTTTAATTATTCCACGTATGGCGCTACTAACTGTGACACGTGTTTCGCTTCTTTCAGAGTCATCTTCAGATTTACTATAGTAATGATTACTTAAGCAAACTTTGCGAGGCGAAACACGTATCACAGTTAGTGGCACAATACGTGGAATAATCAAAGTTATTTTTAATTTTATATTAAAATGAACTTCCACAAAGTTACCGCAGAAACCATCGAATGTATAATTGTTGAATGATATCAAAATTTATTTGATAATGTTTGTTTATTTGATGTAAATTTTTTAGGGTTCGTAGGGCAGTGGTACACGTCGTTGGTTTCCACGACGAGTTCGAGTCCCTGTACGAGCAGATTTGAAGGCATGGGTGTTTGTGTTGTATATAAATTCCATCCCATATTATATGCGGGGCGTAGCAAGACCGATAAGCTGACTACTAGTTCAGTCCTTTCATTGACTACTCTCCTCGAACTGAATAGAGGTTGAGCGAGTAAAAAGTAGTACTCGTAGAAAAAAAGTTTTCTTAGATACCAATATAAAAAAAATGTACTCGTCTGAACTCACTCACGTCCATTTGGACTATAATACGTCAACATATAAAGCAATACCGCTTAAAGCCGATCAACCGTTGGACAGGAGTTTCTACTCATTGTAAGAACAAAACAGCTTATGTTCGGAGAAGCCGAAAGAAATACAGTCAAACCCCCGCTAACACTATAGTCGGGACCGTGGTATATGAAGTAGTGTAAAAGGGTGCGTGAATCTCATACAAAATTAGGGACTTCGTCTTTTTCCGCGAAAAATGCAAACTAAGATTATATATGAGTTTTGAAAAAAAAATATTTGAACGAAATATTTGGTTGCTAGGTGATACAATGCATAGCGCTCGCAAAATGTAGCAAACAGGAAGTCAGCACGTAGTCGTGTATTGTCTGGCACGTGTTGTTTGAATGTATGCGAGAGTATGCACCGTAGAGACGGTCAGCCGTTTGGCTGTGAGTGTGCATCGGCATCCGACCCGGAATAACAACCGGCAACGTAACATTGCAACGACAATGGAATGCGACCGTACCATCGGGGGATTTTCGGCGAATATTTTCGGCTAGCGTGTTATATGGAGTAGTGTTTTCGGAGGTTTGACTGTATATGGCCAGGAACTTTACTCTTCGAGCATTCAAAATCGTGAACGTGAGGTTGCCTGATAAAAAAAATCGGTTGGATAAAACCATGGTTACAACCCGACGGTCTTCCAGGGTGCCGGACTGAACCAGTCTCAGAGTCTCCGCAACTCCTGAATAGATTTGAGAAAATGATTAATACCACAGGGTTTGCGTATTTATTAGCATGGTATAACAAAATACTGAAAAATATACCACACTATGATGAGTTTTTTTTAAATAAAGATAATTAAAAATTCGTAAAAAAATAATTCCAACCTAATGTCAACAGGATTCGATATAAGAGCTATATGAGTTGAAAGTGATCATTGACTGTTTCCAGAACTAAGATCAAATCACATGCCATTTTAAAAAAGTGCAGTTTTCATTTTTTACCATGTCCGCTCCCAACTTGGAGCATATGGACCCCTCAACTGATTGTTACTCAGTTGCTCAACCTCTCCTTTCCGAAGACAGTAGGGACGGAAAGGATAGGAAAAGAAGGGAGGACTAGAACATGGCTAGTGGTAAGCCAATCGCTGTCACTATCGGAAAGGTGGGATGAGATTTTAAGCAACACAAACACCCATTGCCTCTGAGCAGAATCGATTTATCGACTGAAAAAATCTGCTCGTACCGGGAATCGAGCCCGGGCGGTCTGGCACGTTTCATACCGAGTAAAATATAGATTTTGATTTTTTTATGCGCGTTAGCTATACGATGTCTAGCTCGACTCAACATTCTAGGAGTTCCATGGAGTTCCACCAACAAGGCGATGCCCTATATTTACTTATATACAGATAAAAAAGGCGTATTGAAAATGTTTGTTTGTTTTGCTACCAGTATTTTTTATTTGTTCATCAAATAATAAATTCAAAATCCTTTGTATGCCATACATAATCAAATAATAAACGTATGAAATTGTGTGAAAAGGATTTTTTTATTGTAATATTTTGGGTTTATACAGAGAGCAGATGCATTTGATTCGTTATTATTTTATTATTCTGTTATAAATTCAGCACAATATAAATATAGTGTATATTTTAATGTGTATAGCATACAATGTTGGATTTATTGTGAGTTCTGCGGTGCTGAGTCAGTGAGGCTCAACACTTTCGCGCCGAACGTTCATTTGGCAAAAGTCGCAACTTTCGAGCATCTGTCGTTGCATACTAAAAAATGTTTATTATAATACCATATATTCAATAATATTTATTGAGTTGTACAACTTTATTTGGTTGAATGTTGAAACCAGGGCTGTGGAGTCGGTGAAAAAAAGTCCGACTCCGACTCCAGCATTTAACAAAACCACGACTCCGACTCCGACTCCAACATTGACCAAAAACACGACTCCGACTCCGCACAAAAAAGTTCAATATCGTCACTTTTTTCCCCTAATTTTCCTATTTATGTGTATTCAATTAAATAGCAACCCTATCAATGCGACCAAAAGCCAAATTTGACATAAAATGCAAAAATAAAAAGTTCAAACTTTTCAAAATTTCCGACTCAGAGTACGACTCCGGCCAAATCGCCGCGACGACTCCGACTCCGACTTCCCTGGTTGAAACAAAATGCCTTTAAAAGAATCATTTTTTTATTTTTTATTTCCATGTCCGCTCCCAGCCTGGAGCATATGGACTCCTCACGGAGTTTACTCAGCGTAGGTTTTTTTGTAAGTCAGTTGCTCAGCCTATTTTTTCGAAGGGAGTTAGGATTGAAAGGATCCGAAGATTAGAATAGGACAAGTGATTAGTTAATTGTTTTTTGGGATTGGGTGGGTGGGGAGGAATTTTTAACAATACGTCTAGCAAGACCAATAAATCAATGGAAAAATCTCGTACAGGGGCTCAAACCCGTGATGTCAAAGACCAGCCAACGACTTTGACCACTGCACAACGGACCTGAACTTTTTAAATCGAGTTTTTAAAATATATCCACATAAAATGTTGACGATATAGAGATTATCTCAACAGGAAATTTTTACAAGAACGGTTTCTTACTCAATAGAGTATAGAACAGGGCAGTGGAGTCGGAGTCGTCGCGGCGTTTTGGCCGGAGTCGGAAATTTTGAAAAGCTTGAAATTTTTATTATTGCATTTAATATGTCAAATTGGCTTTTGGCCGCATTCATAGGGTTGATATTTAATTGAATACACATGAATAGGAAAATTAGGGAAAAAAGTGACGATATTAACCTTTTTTAGTCGGAGGCGTGGTTTTTGAAAATGCTGGATTCGGAGTCGGACTTTTTTGTACCGACTCCACAGCTCTGGTATAGAATGAACAGGGCTAATGGTTAGCTAGTTGCCGTTTTTAGGATCGCATGGGTGTGAGAGGGAATCTTGTCAACACAGACAATCATATAGCCGAGCAGAAATCTGTAATCCGCTTAAAAATTACAACTGCCTGGACTTAGATTAGAACCGAGTGCTCTGTAACAGAAGTCAACGTATTTGACACTCTACCATCCACTCAAATTTCAGAAATATATTACATGAAAAAATCCGTTAGTGTGTGGCATATCACGTTATCTCACAGTGAAGATTTAGGTGTATGTATATGCATAAGGTTTATTTCATCGACCCTTGATCCTTGGATTTCTCTATGACGCTATTGTGTGAGTTTCCAAACACCTTTTTAGTCGTTTGTAAACAATTTAATTAACCTTAAATTGACAGCCAACTTCAGAGTGCGGCCCTGCAACTAGTTTTTCTTTGCCTAGGTTTTATCATCAAAATATAAATTATTATCTTCACGAATTTTGTATTTTTTTTCGTCCGCAAGTTTTCAAGTACTCGGTTTATTTTTAAAATAATATTATTCATTGTGCCTCAAAATGTTCGTTCAATTCAGAGGTACCATTAACAATCAAAATATAAATATGTCACGATTTCAACTCCTTCAAACTTGCATTGAAGTGTTGATCATTTTTCCAGCCTAGGATTCCGATGAAATTTGTAAATTTACAAATGGTACACATGGGTTTCGCCTTTCGTCATCTTCCGGCATTCAAGTGCACAAATGGACCTCAAATATAAAACATTTACCAAAGACATGACTTTAACTCAGACCCGGACTAACAAACGTTCAATTTTGTCCCGTTTTTTTCCTACCATTCTATTTATCTGTATTTAATTACATATTAACCAACCGATCCTTCCAACAGCCCAATTTTGCATGTTATATCTATAAATCGAAAGTTCAAACTTTTCAAAAGTGTTTCACGACTCTGATTCCGACTCCACAGTAAAAACAAGTTAAGTCGCAAACAATGGTCCCTCTAAGCTGAAAAGTTAGCTGCATGGAAAACTAACAGACCAATGCAACAAATGCGTGTAAAATTTCGATCTATTTTAAATTGTTTTTAGTTTATTGCTTGTTAAAGGATTTAGAAGAGGTGAAGCGTTAATCGTAAACTGGTCATTAAGAATTTCATTGGATTGATTATACCTATTAATTTCTAGCTGTTCCTGTAATAAAGGCCTTAAGCTAAATGCATTGCAGATTTTAAGTGGTTTCACACGATAAAAATAACTCAAAAATACCCAGATTATGTTCTCAAGATTACGCTCGACCAATAAATTAAACTTATTTAAATTCTTCCATGTGACGTTGGTATGGTTTGAACAGAGAGAAGATGTATAGGGTACCCTGTCTAGCCTAGGTATATAAGCTATCTCTAATAAATGTTTAAAACATAGTTCTGACGAAGGCGTAAGCCGAAATAGCTATCAACAAATATATACAATTTATAATTAAGTATTTCGACTGAGGGTGCTTGATGGAATTTCAATATCCATGAGTTTTGTCGCTAACGACCCGGGTTTCGCCTTTCGGCATCTTCAGGCATTCAAGTGCACGGATGTACTTGAAGTTCAAGTACATCCGTGCACTTGAATGCCTGAAGATGCCGAAAGGCGAAACCCGGGTCGTTAGCGACAAAACTCATGGAAAAGTACAAAATTCAAAAACGATATACAATTTATGTAGAACTAAAATACATTGTTATTTTTCTTACCGTATTAGATGTTAGCATTAAGCTATGTTATATTTTATGTGGCGGGACTTTATTATCTTCAATTTTATAGTTATATACACTTACATAATTTTGTAAATGAATAAAGATGAAATAATTGAAATTCAGTCAAAGGGCTTTATTATTTCCTACTCCTGTTTTTGATCATATTCCATATTCGATGATTAAATTGATGGTCCCCCGATAATTGATGCTTTCAACAAAATATAAAATAATTTCTGTAGAATTAAAATACATTGTTATTTTTCTTACCGTATTATAATGGAGTTCTACCAAGTAAATGCCTACTCAATCAATGGAATAATCCAAGTTATTTTAAATTTTATACAAGCTGACAACTGCTGCATTTCAATTATGTTTTCAAATAATATTCTTTTGAAAGAGGCTCGTGGCAATTTTTGAAAAAAAATATAATATCGCAAAACAACAAAAAGTTGTAGGCAGTGGTGGCACGTATTACGGGCGAATGGGGGGGGGGGGCACTACATTCTCCGCGGTGTGTGGAATGGAATAATTTTCCCATACAATTAGTAGGGGTAGAAATTATAAGTAATTAGTGAAAATGAGACCTAGAGATTTCTCTCGCGCCACCAAAAGGACTAAACTCGAGCGCTAGATTCGGCTGGAAATCGCACCTGTTATGTGTGCATTTAGGGGTGGTTTTGCGGTGTGCTAGCGAGGGGGTGTTTTACAAGGGCGGGGGCGCATTTAGTACATTTTTTAATCACCAGTGGTTGAGGTGGGACGTGGATTTGTATTACTTAGGTATGGTTTCAAATTATATTCCTGAGGGATCTCAAGGTTTGCGTTTGCATTTATTCTGCTTTTTTAAATGTATTTCATTTGTATGAAGCGAATTATTTTGAAGAAAATGTTTGTCACTTCCAATGTGTTCCCTGTCAATACTTGGTAGAATGTCACTATAATAAAAATAATTAAACGCTTTTAGTACTTATTTCATATTAAATTTAGTAGATCAGGAACAGTTTCGCTCATGGTGAGAATTATAGGCTGATACAATGATACAGCGATATTTATACAAAAATTAAGCAAGACTTACAAGGTATATCAAACAATTTGTATTACAACGAAAAAAAAAAGGTTATAATCTATATTTATCTTATAATAAAATATTACTTAGAAATGTTTTAATATTTTTAATTGTTAAAGTATTTCGACTGCGGATGCTTGATGGAATTTCAATTTCAAATTTGAATTGTTTGAATTTTGTACTTTTCCATGAGTTTTGTCGCTAACGACCCGGGTTTCGCCTTTCGAACTGTTAGTTCAAGTAAATCCGTGCACTTGGAATGATTGAAGATGCCGATTTTATTTAAGCGAAAAGCTTTAAGGTATACAAGACAATAAGTTGTTGACAACATTGTCAGGTCTGTGGTGCAGTGGTCATTGGATTCCGTGACGGACTTCATGGGCTCGATTCCCAAAATGAGCAGAATTTTTTTCAGTCGGTCTTATCGAGAGCATGGGTGTTTGTTCTGTCTAAAAGTTCCCTCTCATTCATCCGGTCTTATAAGCGAGAGGCATGACGACAGCGACTATCTAATCACTAGTCCTGTCCTAGCCTTCATATCCTTTCAGTCCCTACTCTCTTCAAAAAAGAGAGAGTAACAAGCAGGTCTCGTAGAAAAATATGTTGAGATAAACTCCGCAAGGAGTCCATATGCTCCACATTGGGTGCGGACATGGCTTAAAAAACAGTCAAGTATTTCAGTAAAAATTAAATAAAAATTAAACAACATTAAATTTAATACGGAAAGAAAAATAACAATGTATTTTAGTTCTATATAAATTATTTTATATATTTGTTGATAGCTATTTCGGCTTACGCCTTCGTCAGACGAAGGCGTAAGCCGAAATAGCTATCAACAAATATATAAAATAATTTATGTAGAACTAAAATACATTGTTATTTTTCTTTCCGTATTATAATGGAGTTCTACCAAGTAAATGCCTACTCAATCAATAACATTAAATTTCTTATAGAATTTTGTATGCAATAAACTAATACGACCAGGACCGGCTTCACTCGAGAACGTGCAATTTCAAAACACCCGATTAGAAAAGCAAATTTAAAACTTTATTAATAATGAAAAATTAATTAAGGACTTTTGTGTGTTATTGATAGAAGTCAAAGCTATACCTAACTTTAAACTCTTGCCAAGAGAGCAATCAATTCTGTGACGTTATTCATGTGAATATCATTTATTAAGATTATATAATGGAGTTCTACCAAGCAATGCCAATTTAAAGTAGTCGAATGAAGCTACCCCACGGCTTGACACAGTATTTATTAGGATAGCGTGTTACTGATGTACGAACAAATTGTGTAAGTTTTTTGCTAGACACAATATAGTAAGTTTACTGGCATTTGAGCTGCAAAATGTTGGCGACCCCACTATGAAATCACCTGACTTTGTCAAACAGACAATAAATAGAATCTAAATAAGTAACTGTTATTTATTAATTAATGCTTGACATATCTTTATCTTACAGAAGTCGTATCTGTAATCAAAAGACAAAATGCTCAAAAGTTGGCCTAAAAAAACATGTTAAAACGTTGCCGTCGGGCAAAAAACGTTTCGCTCTTACTTCTTTACTAGTGTATATTATAAAAAATTGTATTTCTTTGTTTTGAAATGATAACAAAACTATCAGATATTTAACTATAAATATATAAATTATTACGTTTGTATTGCTTCTATTTTCTATAGTCTATAGCAGTGGTTCTCATGTGCGGCCACCAACAGCTTCATTGAAAATATTGATATTTAAAAACATGTGATTTTAACAAGTTAATTGTCAACAGAGACTCTGAAAATGAAATATTTAGTGTGTAATTAGTACCAATAGTTAATTGAAAAACATGTTTAGGTCCATATGACATACCTCAAACACAACAGACTCGAAACAAAAATTTTGTGAGGCTACCAGACATTTCCGTAGGATCGCTTATGCTTACGATGCGGCCACAGGATAATTTTCCGTGAAAACCACTGGTCTTTAGTCTACGGTAATAACATACCTACTGTTATTAAATTTGATCTTAGCCGTCAGTTTTATAAATCGATTTTTAAAATCTACTTATTAACAAATTTAAATTGTTTATTTATTTATTTATTCAAGAAAATACAAATCATGGCATTACAGCTGACGCCAATGCGCCATGCATTTGACAAATTTAAATACATTTAAATATATTTATATACGTTCATACCTGTAAATACATAATACAAATTAATTAAAATCAAGATGAAAACATTGTAGTTAGTTATAAGAACAGAGAGGAAAAATTAATAAAATCACATTAGGAATTTTAAAAGCAGTCAACCGCGTGAGTTCCGACAAAATCAACTATAAAACATAAAAAAAACAGTACTCGTCTGAACTCACTCACGTCCATGTGAAATATGTCGACAGCCGAAGCAATTTCGTTCAAAATCACTAAAGCTCTCCCCATTGGCAGACTGGTTCTGCTCCTTGGAAGAACAAACAACTCATGTTCACGATTCCTCAAAAAAAAATCAGGGACATTCAATTTGACATTCTCAAGAATAGTGGAATTCTCACTTTGGCCTCGGATAAGTCGAGATTATGTAAGTTATGGATTCGTTTTAAAGATATGGACGTTTAAAACTACAGTAGAATCTCGGTTATCCGGACTAATTGGGTATGAAGATAGTCCGGATAAGAACAAATCCGGATAATCGAAAAAATCTAAATTGACAAGAAAAGACAAGTTCATTCAGTATAAATCATTTTTATTTCTTCGATTTCTGCTTAGAGCTAGCTTTTCTTTTCGATGCTGCCAAATCACGAATACTTTTAAGAAACATAAGTTGTCTTGAATAGCACTCTTCTTGACTCTCATTAAAAAATTGGTAAACTTCAAGATTTTTTTTATATCCGAGTTCGTTGACGTTCCGACACCATATTTATTAGACAAAAAACGTCCCGATTCATCCCGTTTCAAAGCATCGATTATATGCAATTTATCTTTTAATGAAACTACGACACGTTTTCTCTTCGTTGACATATCGATAATATTAAAAATAAATATGAAAATCGTGATCAATTTTTCAAGAAACAAACGTTCAATGCGCATTGACTTTGGACGATGACTAGCCCATATTTTACACAGGACTTATCGTTAGAAAAAATACAACGATCAAAAAATTAAGACTAATTTTTTTTTATTTTGACCAATCCGGATAATAGAAAATCCGGATAATCGAGGTTCTTATGTACATCACAACTTTACGATTCCTAAAAACGAGACGTATCGAGAGCGATTAGCTAACCACTGCAATATGACATATCATTTTATCCCTACTCTCTTGGAAAGAGTTATTATTGAAAAATCACTGGAAAAAGCATAGTATGGTATCGGATTGTATCGAGAGTGGTTCTAGTAATAAATCGAAATGTAAAAGAATTTTACGAGTGATATATTTAAGTATTAAACTGAATAAACCAGTTTGGTTGAAAATAAATCTTTTGAGATCCATCGCTTCTTCAGATTGTCTATATCAGAAGAATGAAAGATTTATCAAAATTTTACTAAAAAATAAAAATACACAAAAAGTTTCAAACAATCTGTCTGATAATGGACTTAAAATAAATCAGAGTGGAGAGCAACTTGAGATCATTGATCGGAAACGGTATGGACTCGCCATTCGTATTAATATTTTTTGTGACGATAAGGAACTAATTGATTGAGTAGGCATTTACTTGGTAGAACTCCATTATTATACGGAAAGAAAAATAACAATGTATTTTAGTTCTACATAAATTATTTTATATATTTGTTTATGTAGAACTAAAATACATTGTTATTTTTCTTTCCGTATTATAAGGAACTAATTTTGTTTGTCGGTCCCTGTGGTCTAGTGTTTTGCAAGAGTTTTGTCTTAGCGATCGGGTGGGTCCAAGTTCAAGTCCCGGCAAGGTCAGATTTTTTTAAATTGAAAAAGAGATCCCATGTCCAAGGTGTGTGTGATTTGTCGTTGAGTTTTTTTCGACTGATTCATTATTTATCATCGAGTTTATCTTGTATGACTTTGATAAAATAGGTATTGGCGCATTGGCATTAGCTGTAATGAATTTATTTTTCTATTTTTATTACAACGCAACATCGTCATAAAACAACAAATTACAGAACCTAATTATTTTTTTGTCTTTTTCTTTAAGCAGAGATGAACAACCCGCGAGTCGCGACCAATGACAAGGATATTAATTTAAAATATAACTAAAATACATTATTATTTTCCTACAGTATTATAATGGAGTTCTACCAAGTAAATGCCTACTCAATCAATACTATCTTAAGGGTTAAAAACGTGGTCGACATAACTCTACATTCTATTGCTTACTCTGGATTTGATTTGTCATTATTACCGCCATGCCGGAAAAGAAAGATGAGCGATATTCAAAATTATTTTTCAATTAAAAAAATATGTATTATTATTCTTTTTAAGTGACATACTCACTTGAGATGAAATAAAATGTTTTTTAATAATTGATACCAGGAGTTTAGGGGATCAGAACACCCCTCTATGGCAGCGGCATGAAGTATGGCTTAGAAAATATTTTTTGATAAAGAAGAGCAAATGCTCTGTTGTCAGGTTTGTAGTGCAGTGATCAACGTTGTTGGCTTCCGTGACGGACCTCACGTGTTCAAGTCCCGGTAGAAACAGCACTTTTTTCAGTCGATTTATCGATTCTGTGTTGGTGTTTGTGCTGTCTTAAAATTCCCTCGCACCACCAATCTAATCCTATAAGCAAGGGGTAGCAATAGCGACTAGCTAACCACTAGTCCTCATTAAGATTAGTATCTTACTCTTTCTATCCATTCTCTCATTGAACTAAAGAGAGTTTGGGCGACTGACTGGTTGAAATAATCTGCATGTTAAGCAACTGGGTAACAAGCTGTTATCGTTAAAAAACCAAATATGTTTAGAAACCTCTATTAGAAAGCCATATGCTCCACATTAGGAGCGAATGTCGATTTTTATGAAACATATTTTAACGCGTAGCAAAACTTTACCTTTGAATTTAAAATAAGAACATTTAATAATCATCATATGTTTAATCCATCATTTGTCTTTTGCAACATAGCGATTGCCATGCGATAATCCACGGACCACTGATGGCCTGCGAGACAATTTTGGGAATTGTTACGTTAATTCCATTGGAGTCAAGAAAAATGTGTGCTGGCTGGATTGGTAGTGAATAAAAAAAAATAACTTTATGAATTTTAGGGAGTCTTATGGAGAGCGAGTGGACATCAGTACGAGGAAGCTTTCAGCTAATCTAGAGGGATTGATCTTTTGCACACTATGTTGCACGACACAAAGTTTTGATAGGTGGCACCTAAGACGAAGTTATGAAAACATAATTATAGAATATTTTAGAATTTTTTTTTTAAATTAAACAAAATATATATTTGGCATTACAGCTTACGCCAATGCGGCCAAATATTCGTTATTGTGAAAGACATACGAGATTAACTCGATGATAAATAATGAAGCAGTTGTGCATAAAATCAAGGATAAATAACATACAACCAGCTCTCTTTTATTTCAATTGAAAAAATCTGACCTTGCCGGGAATTGAACCCAGGCCCCCTGATCGATATGACAAAGTTCTTGCCACTAGATCACAGGGACCGACTACTATAGAACCTAGCTCAACCACTGAGACTTCCACTTCATATGAGAAAACAGTGATGGGTGTAGAAGGGTAATTGAGCCAAGAACAGTTTGAATGAAATTTGTTTCATTTGATAATATTGTACTCAATTTAAAATAAATCAAAAAGTCAACATGGAGTGAAAAGAAATCTAATATATAAAAATCAATATGCTTTTGTTTGTTTGTTCGCACGCTATGCGCTGCCATACCGTTCATCCGATCGCAATGAAACATTAACAAACTTTTTGCTTGCACCTTCGCAGATGTT
Organism: Himalopsyche kuldschensis; assembly: GCA_028554975.1. Classification (NCBI taxonomy): domain Eukaryota; kingdom Metazoa; phylum Arthropoda; class Insecta; order Trichoptera; family Rhyacophilidae; genus Himalopsyche; species Himalopsyche kuldschensis. The sequence continues at coordinate 936,036 of JAHFWI010000064.1, read as the reverse complement.
TTTGGCATAGTAAAATTAGCTTACCATAGGTCTTTTATATATAAATCAATATTTCTTCATATTTTACGCGCTGACATACCGTTAATCCTGACAACTTATTGTTGCACTTCCACAAAGGTTATATGCATTATACAATTAACTTTCAGTTAGTGGCGCGTACCATAGACAATCGGAAAAAGACAAACAGCAAATGCCATCGATACCGATCAATGCTAGCGAAATTATTTATCTAAAATATTGTGCATCCGAAAGCGCTTCAATAAGCACAAACGCTTTATTTCATTGAGTGGCATTGCAACGCTTGCCGGGGAAATAAAAAACAACAAAATTCACCAGCTTTGTTTTGTTACAATGTTCATAAGTATGCAAAGAAGTCAAAGAAGTTATTGTTTCATTGTCATATTGTTGTTGGTTTTTTTAACCGTTTGAAGTTTTCTTTTTGAATCAAGTTCAAAGGCTCGGGAAAAATGTGAGACCTGAAGGAAAACTGATATGAACAGCGATACAATTCAGGGTAGAAATTTCCACCCTATGACAGTGAGTACTTTTAAACTATGTATACTCGATTAACGATACTGCCTGTTCTGCGATCAAGTGGCTAACGCTGTTGTCTTAGGTAGCCATGTTTGCGGCTTCTGAAAAGGAACTTATTGAAAAGATATTTCAACTGATTCATGGATTCCTCTTCGAAAGCGTGGGCGTTGCTATGTCCAAAATTTCCTTCCGCCTATCCAGTTCCTTGAGCTACTTTCCAATCACCAGTTCTAGTTATTCCTGTATCCTTACTCTACTAAATAAAGAAATTGAGCAACTGAGTAATAAGAAAATATAAATTTAAATTGAAAACTTTGTTATTTCATGTGCTGTGTAAGAAATAGTGACATTTGTTTCGCCTCTTTGAGGAGTATCTTCGGACTTGTATTTTAAGGCTACTTTTTCATTTTTTAATCCATGTTTGCTTCCCACATGGAGCATATCGTAATTTCGATTGCAAAATTAAAACACAGAAAAAGAAACTTCACACACACAGTTAACGAAACAATTAAAAAGGTATAGTATATCAACTACGTGTCTTTTTTTGTTTTATCATGATAAAGTTAACTTTTTTTAAACGTCCATAAATTATTATGACTTTGCAGACATGCAATTTTGCAATAGAACCAGTGATGAGGTCCTCCTAATGGACAGAACAAGTAATTAACTAGCCGCTCTTCCTACGCCTAGATTATAAAATCAGATGGTTAGGAATGATTTTTTAGGCAGCAAAAATATTCACGCCTTGGAAAAGAATCGATACATCGACATAAAAATGCTGCTCGTACCGGGGCACGATCCCGTGAAGTCCGTCACAAAAAACCATTGACGTTGACCACTGTCATATTCTCATTTACAAGTCAAGTGTCAGTTTAAGTTCATTCGTGTACTTGAAGGATGCCGAATGATGAAAGCCGGTCGTTAGCAACAAAAAACATAAACAAATACAAATGATTTATTACTATTTTTTGTTGAGTTATCCGTGCTTGGTGATTTTATGCTTTGAGAATAATTGTATGTGTAAATATATCTTCCGTCAGAAACCTCTGCATCAGGAAAAGTATTACAAGCTGTCTTTTTGTTTCTCCGTCTGAGTGATACGTGATATACGTACTGGTAGTGCATAGTCGAGAAGCCTAGAACATCCTCAAAGCTTCAATCATTTGTAAATTGGTGACTCTCAAAGTATGCCGATGGAGTGCATTCGTTAGAATGTATTTTCTTGCCATTTGACGCAACACCTGTCGGCAATTTGTTGTTCAACAACAAAGCCTGGCAAAGGTAAAAATAATAACTTCAACAAAAGAAGCTTTCTCGGGAGCTGTTTGATATGTGAAATCTCTCTATTCTTTTACAGGTGTTTCTTTTGACGGAAGAGCCGCGTCGGCCATGTTGTCTGTAACAATTGTTGTAGTTCCTGTGAAAGCAATTTCAGTAATCATTTCCTGTTTTAAAAACACATTGAGAACCACATATTTTTTTATTAATTACAAAAACAAATCATTTGATAAAAACTAAAAGTAATTGTATAAAATATATGAATATTAACGTAGGTACAATACTTTTAAGGTGTTCACTGTCAATACTTGGTGGAAAGGCATTATAATAAAAATAATAACACATTTTTAGTACTTTTTCCACATGAGATTTATTTCATCAGGACCGGTTTCGCTGATGGCGATAATTGATGATAATTCGGTTGATAATGCTCGCCATGAGCGAAACCGGTCCTGATGAAATAAATCTCATGTGGAAAAAGTACTAAAATGTGTTATTATTTTTATTGTAGGTACAATAGTTTAAATAGTACTTTGTTATCAGGCATCAGATAATAAAATCTTATTCGCGTTAACAAGGTTTGATGTTTAAAGTTATGAATATTGTTTTTGATTGAAATCCATTATAACACGGTGAAAAAATATCTTAGTTCTAAAATAAATAGTTGTGAGCTATTTCGGCTTACGCCCTCGTCAGAAATATAGCAGTTCTGACGAGGGTTTTAGTTATTGTACAATGTATAGCGAGTTGTATTGTTAGTTATGACGAGGGCGTAAGCCGACAAAACTATCAACTATATATCTTATAATTTTTTAGAACAAAAATACATTGCTATTTTTTCACCATGTAGAATAATGTTAATAACTTTTTTAATTTTCATACTTATAAAAAAATGAATTTCAAATTATCCATCTGAAACACAGCGTACTCTCTCTTTGTGCAAATCAAAGATTCTGCGAATCTTTCCTACAAAGTATATTGTGCTATATATATATACATATGATTTTATGGAATTTCAATAACGAATTACAATTATTTGAATTTTGTGAATTTCCATGCGTTTTATCACTAGGCATTCAAGTGTAAGGATGAAGTTCGTGAGTTAATTTTATTGATTGAATTGATATTTTCTTGGTAGAGCTCCATTAGAACACGGAGAATAAATTGCAATGTAAATAAATTTGTGATACTAAAATACACTGCTATTTTTCAACGTGATCAATTGAAGTACATCTGTGCACTCATGTGTGAGAAGATGCCAAAATGTAAAACTTGGTCGTCAATGACAAAACGCATGGAAATGAGCAAAATTCAAACGATTCAATTCCTATATATATTAAAAATATAATCCTCTTTTTCTCACGGCAACTTCTACAATAGTGGAGGAACATGTGGAAGTATCCACCAGCCCTGCCAATCTTCAAATTAACGCCATCTTAAACTACGAGCCAGGCTCATCTATTCAGTTATGGATTCTGGTCATTCATATATCATTATATATGCTTAGAATAGTAAACTCCTCCCCAAATTGTTTTCCTCAAACAGAGATCTCAGCTTTCAGAATCTTTAAGAAAGTCAAAATTTAACTAGCTTACATGTGGGGAAAGGAAGCAATGTATGAGTCCTCAAGAAATTCCCACCTAGCAAAAAAAATAGCCAATAAGTTAGAAGCCAGCTTCGCGGACTCCACATATAGTTTCAGTACTTATGTATACTTATGTATGAGTAAAGCGTTCATAATTCCTCAATTATTTAGTTCACGAAGAAGACAATTTCGAGTATGGGGTGTTTAAGGAAGAGTGCTGGAGTGCACAAGACGGAGGATCTAACCCCGTGTCTTAGGTAAGCGACGCGAACCGGCAAGCGAATTTAGGCGAATCCAGTCAATTTAAAACGTAGTTGATCAAAGGTCTTATGTGCCATCGCTCGGCCAGACGCAATTAACGCTCTGGTGAGATTGGACCGTTTGAAATTTTCAAGCGATTCGCGTGCGCCATGAGTCAGGCACTTGAGGCGACTTGCGACATATGCCGTCCTGACCGGATCGCTTCGCCCACATATGACACTTGCATGGGCGAGGACCGTTTGATATTTTAAAACTCTGCCGCTTTCAAAGCTGCGCCGGATCGCCTCGCCCAGCTTCGCCCAGCTAAGACGACCCGTAATGGAGTAGAGAATGCTGATTGAGGCAGCAAGATTCCAGTCAGAACAAGTGTAGCACCGTCAATATTGTTAATGTATCATCAATAATGATATCTGGAAATGCAAGTTAAATAAATAATAACTAAGATTGTGGCGCCATCATAAAATAAAACATTCAGCCAGGCGTGAAGGTGTATGAAAAATAACATCAATTTTTATTAAATTCACGCGATTTGATTTCATCCAATAATAGACCACGTTCTAACTGAATATCCAATCGTAATGAATTGTGTGAAAAATCCCACATTTTTGATCAACATAATAAATAATATTATCAAGATTGTATCAACGGTCCTTGTGGTGAAATGGTGCTTTCACGAACACATGCGAGTCACGTCACATCTGTTCGTAAAAGTGACGCCATTAAATGTAAACTCTGACACGAAGTTAACGGCCATTTGACATTTTCTATCTACATTTTGATCTATGAACACGGTGTGAGGGAAATAATGAACTATATAAAACGAAATGCTGTCCATTTAACAATACGTCTTCAAATACTTTACATCAACATATTGTTCTTTATTTGCCTATTTATTTGAGTAATGTCCATCCGAGAACTCCTACTGTAGCATTATAATTCGTTTAAATAGAATTGATTGTTGTTAAATTTTGAATTTCGACTGAAGGAGCTTGATTGTATTTCAATATAAAATTTTAATCCTTTGAATTGGGTACTTTTCCATGAGCTTTGTCAGTTCAAGTCCATTCGTGCAATTGAAATGCCTGAAGATTCCGAAAGGTGACACCCGGGTTGATGGAAAGTAAAAATTTAAAATATTCCAATTTGATTGTTGTTAAGTCATTCAATCTAACTTTTTTAAACAATGATAATGAGATTGAATTTACGATTTTAACTGAAGGTGCTTGATGGAATTGTAATTTCGAATTTGCAATGTGTGATTTTTGTACTTTTCTATAAGCTGCCGCTGACGACTCTGGACCCGGGTTTCGCCTTTCGGCATCTTCAGGCATTGGAACTGCAAAAATGAACTTGAATCGGCATAAATATTTGTATCCTTACAAAATTTGCAAATGTTTTCATGTCACAAGTTTCAATGAATTGGATAAGTAATTGTATGGGTAAATTCCAATATTTAGGAACCGAAAGCAATAACAGTTAAAAAAAACGACACACCAATTGCATTCATTGATCAACTGATGTTTTCTTTATTATCACTGACGCAAAGAACAATGTTTTGATTACTGCTATGTAGATAAGAAATCTTTATGATTTAGGAAAGTGAAAAATAAAATTCCTAAAAGAATACAGTCAGAAATTCCGAGCCATTCTGTACCAATTTTAGTTGTTTTGTGTATATTTGGTTCTATTATCAACTAAACAGAAATTACATGAATGACAATTTTCGATTTACCTCCAAAAGCGGCATAAATTTTTTATAACTACATATTTGAAGATGTAATGCAAATAAAACTATCTCATTTTTTCCATGTATAAAGAAAATGAATGATTTTCTTGATGGATTTGATTAAATTAATATATTACTAGGCCTAACAAAAGGTTGCAAAAACATTTTTAAGTAAATCGACGCAGAACAAATTATAAAAGCCAAAGCGCCCGTTATTTAATTTTTTTTACCGCAATCACTAATATGGAGTGTATGTTACCATAATGGAGTTTATCTCAACAGTAGTTTTAGAAGAATAAAATAGCAGTAGAACTGGTTGTTAGCTAATTGATCCCACCACCAAATTTCAGACATGCAAGCCTTTGCACCAAAATTAATTGACATAATTGAAAGAGTGTTTTGTATTACAGATATAAATTATGATACATATTGAATATTGTACTTGGTAATAAAATGGTCGATTGGTCATCGCCGTTGTCTTCGGCTGCGGTGCTTATGGGTTAGATTCCCACTGAGGGTAGCTTCATAGATTGATTTGCGGATTTCTGCTCGATTTTTCTGTGATTTTCATCACAGTTATGGTATGGAGAAACGATGCGATTCCCAGGTTCTTCATAGTTAATGTGTTAATAGTGATTACCTCACCAATATTCCTGTCTATTTCCGAAAAAGATAGGTTGAATTACTGAAAACGTCCAGTTCTAGTGGAAAAGATTCTGTTGTGGTAAATGCTATATGCTCCGTATTGGCAATAAATACATTTGAAGAAACTTAATATTACTTAGAAACAAAGGCTGTGGAGTCGGCAAAAAGTTCAACTCTGACTCCGACTCCAGCATTTACCAAAACCACGACTCCGACTCCAACATTGACCAAAAACACGACTCCGACTCCGACTAAAAACGTTGAATATCGTCACTTTTTTTGCCTAATTTTCCTATCGATGTATATTCAATTAAATATCAAACCCTACCAATCCGGCCAATAGCCAAATTTGACATATTATATGCAAAAATAAAAAGTTCAAACTTTTCAAAATTTCCGACTCCGAGTACGACTCCGACTCCACAGCCCTGCTAATAACACATGTAAAAATAGACTTAAAACATAAATACATATATTAATAGTGCATGAAGGGGGATTAGAACTCGTCGACGCTGCGCCGTATATGGCGTTAACTTCTCGCGAAAAAACCGTACTCGTAGCTGCATTTTTTAAACCTCGTCCGCTCCCAATGTAGAACATATGGACTCCCTCAGCAAAACAGTTTTTCTGCGAGCCCTTTCTTGCTACTAAATTGCTCAACCTCTTCGATTCGAAGAGTGTGAGAATCGAAAAGAAACAACTTGTGGTTAGATTATTTCTCTGAGTTCAGTAAGGAATTTAATGCAATACTGATAGTCACGTATGCGACAGAATTTAAGAGATCAAACTGCCTGGACTAGGATTCAAGTCTGCGAGCTTCGCAACCGAAGGCAACGTCATTACCACCCGACCGCGGACATGACCAGTATTTTTTTATTTAACTTTTTATTAAATAACACGGTGAAAATATAGCAAAGTATTTTATAGATTGACAGACATTATGCGATATATGGTTGATAGTTATTTTGGCTTACACCTACATTCTGACTTCTTTAACAGTTCACTCAAGTGTGCGGCAGCCATTGATACTAAATAAATATTCTCCCCTCTGATATAAGAACCCATATATTGCACTTAGCCAACGAGTTCAGTCTTTATCGAATTATGGAATTAAATTTTTTCTGAACTCTATCAATCTTTTTTTGTGGGCGTCATTCAGGACATTCTCACAGCGTCACTCTTTCGAGTGCATAAGTAGCGTGATCAGTAGTGTACTTACAGCTATTTTTCTTCTCCGTTTTATAGCTGTGTTCTGTCAAGTAAATGCAAATTTCAAAAAATCAATCAATAAACAGCAAAATATAGAATTTCGATCGAATTTGCTTGATGAAATTTCAATATCAAATTTGAATCTTTTGAACTTTGTACATTTCCATGGGATTAATCGCTAACGAACCGGGTTTCTACTTTTGGCATCCTTATGCATTTGGACAGGGGTGAGGAGTAGGAGTCGCAGTCGGAGTCACAAATTTTGCATTTATGCATATGTTACAGTGAAACTGTATACTTAGAGTATTAGAGTTACGTAGAGTTTTGACGCTAACGACCCGCCCTAATAGTTACCTCAAGACGCCGTAATGCAAAGATCTGGTCGATATCGACAAAACTTCTGAAAAAGTACAAGATTCAAACGATTCAAATTTGATGTAAAGAAATGTTGACATTCGCTGTTTTGGCGCCACACAATCATGATAATAATTTTAATATGGAAAATGGAATCTCATTAAATCATAGAGGCATAGAATTTTCACGGCACCTATGAACGTTGTATTTACGTAAGGGTTTTCCTCTTTTTTATTCTCTATGGAAATATGAAATAATATTATGTGATTTCGTTCAAATTATACGCCAAGTAAGAGTGTCTCAAAGGCACGCGTTATTCAATCAAATTTAATGGAATGCTGAAAAGGTGTCGTGTTTGATGAAACGTTTTTTAACGTTGTTTATATTTAAATACTATATTTTTACTGTGCAATTATTTTGATGGCTTTGCTACTTGGCTAGTTTCTTTTTTACGCCTAGTAAGACAACTAGAAGAATTTAAAAAATCTGATTTAATATCATTTATCAACTTTGAATTGTTTGAATTTTGTACTTTTCCATGAGTTTTTTCGCTAACGACCCGGGTTTCGCCTTTCGGCATCTTCAGGCATTTCAATTGCACGGATGTACTAGATCTGTCGTGTATTAAACAGTTTGTATCGTTTATATACAAAAATATAAGTTGATCACTAAGTTAAATTGCTATTAAAATGTAAATTAGCGAAAATTGAATGTATACAAGTTTCAATGAATTAAGTGGGTTTGTTATAATTATGGGGGTTTTTGAAAATATTAATGACTAGATAATAACATAGGAATATTTATAATAAATCTAGGGTTTTATCCGACCTATAATTAATGAGTTGATTGATTTTAAGTCTTTAAATTAATGTTTAATGATAGCAAGTGCTTGAAATATTAATAAATAACAATTATGTAAAAGGGTACAAGAATGGTGAATTTGGTAAATAAAGTTGCTCGTTTAAAATTGTTAAACTGGTGAGCTGAGCTCGATTAATTTCCAAGATTTCTTGGTAAAATAATTAACGGGTTGAAATCCTTTATTAATCATTTATCCACACTATCGTATTATGTTTCCATGCTTATGCATCTGTATTTTATTTATAATTTTGTACTTTTCCATAAGATTTGTTGCTAACGACCAGGATTTCGTCAGTTCAAGTTAATTCGTGTAAATTGAAATGCCTAAGACGCCGAAAGGCGGTGTAATTTTGATTGTAATGGGTGTTATTTTAAGCGAATCAGAATCTGAATTTGAGAAGTTCTTCATAAAGTTACACATCGTCATTCACCGTCACTCTGACCATTGCAGATGGCTGATGAAATTTTACCTAAATCAACTTAATTTACGTTCACCACTCAATGAACCTAGATGTTTTATCTTTTCAAAAAATATAAAATCAATTTGTCACATTTATTAAAATATTTTTCAACATAAAATTAGGATGATAGAATATATGTATTGTGTACCTCTTCTACTCTAGTCTAAACATATATATAGTTAAGTTAATTTATGCTTAAACATAGTTTTTACGAGAGCTTAAGCCAAAATAGCTATCAACAATATATATTATATAATTTAAAATAACTTTGATTATTCCACGTATTGTGTTACTAACTGTGACGCGTGCTTCACCTCTTTCAGGTGCATATTTGGACTTACTATCGCAAGGTTTACTTAAGTAATGAAGCAAGATTGATTATGATATTTTAAAATGATAAAATTACAAAATGGATTACGGGTGTTCTAAAGGTAACAAGGCAGGGGTGATAGAATCAAAACAATGTAATCAGATAATGATACTAATGAGGTGCAATCAATCAGATTGAGATTTTTCCCTTAAGAGGGAAGCAAGAGAGGGGATTATAGAATCGAAAAAAATAAATGCTGTAAAAGGTACTTTTCTAAAAAACCTCTGGGATTCTTTGTAATCAGCAATATATTTGCGAGGCCTTAAAAAGGGTTAATTAAAATTTCTAGCTTGACAAAGAAAAGAAGACAGTGTAATATCTGTAGGGCCATAGAGTTTAAAGTGTTAAACAAGTAATGGGAAGCAAGGAGGGGGCTATAGAATCGAAACAGAGCAAACATTTAATTATACTGGTAATGACCTTAGCATTACAAAATATTACCTAATGAGCTGCAATCAATCAGATTGGATACTTAATTTTTCATGAGTTTTGTAGCTTTTCTTTAGTTCAAGTACATCCGTGCACTTGAAATTCTTGTAGATGCCGATAGGTGAAACCCGGGTCGTTAGCGAAAAACTCATGAAGAAGTACAAAATTCAAACGATTTAAATGTAATAGATTTGACAAAAAAAAATATTAAATATTTTCATATAGATACAATATTTTTGACGACTTTCAATGTCACCTGTTGCTGTCGATGATGACCGGCAAGTGGCTAATTCTCAGTCTAATTTTATTATAATTTGTTTTATTTTTAATAGAATTTTAGTGAAATATAGAGTTATTGTAGTGAAATATTGATAAAAAAATACTTGAAATATAAAAAGACTGGACAAACAATTATTGTATTTGAAAAAATATATTTAAATTATAGTTGTCAAAATTATATAAAAAAATTATCGGTGACTGACAACACCATATTCGCGTATTTCAAATTCATTAATGAAAATGAACCACGGCGCCCACTAGAGAAATGCATCGGAGCAGACCGCAGAGAGGTGAGAGAGAAAAAAAGAGTACAGAATATGGCTCCTTTTGCGGAAACCATTTGTAATATGCAAATTACTACTGCGCACTCATTACGGGAGGGCGGGAAATTCGAATATGGAAGCTTGTTCCGAGCGCCATTTTAAATTTCATATTCTTAATTTGAATTTCAAGTAGACGCGAGACTCTCGGTGTAAAACCGGAGAAGCTGCTCTGGAGAGAAGCGTTTCGCAAATGCACATTCTTTCAACTCGAGAGGTTGTTGAGGATTATGCATTGTGGGCGATAATTTAAATTTAATTCTAAGCATATTATACTTAGTTTGCGAGAAAGTATCACCACCGATACGCCATTTTGTGAACTTTTTTGACGTGCATCAAAATCACTTAATATGGATCGTTTGAATTTCTTACCTTTCAACGACTTGTTCAATCGTGCACTTGAAATGCTTGAAGATTCATTTATTCCAGAAAATACAAATCATGGCATTACAGCTGACGCCAATGCGCGATGCATTTGAAAAATTTAACTACATTTATTTATATATACATATATATATGTTACAGTGAAACTGTATTCTCAGTGAAAATATATTCTTCTCCAAGCTGTCATTGAAATTAAATTTGACCGCCTTATCTTCAGCCCAATGTTTGTCTGTGTTTTTCTTTGGGACTCTTTTTATGAAAGGGACTACTTGCTGATTGTGTTTCATTGAAACAAACCAAAATTTTAGGCCGGCAAATCATCGACTTGGGCCAGTAATTTCAATGATCGTAACGAGTGAAATCATGTTGTCATACAAATCTATTACTTGATAAATTTTCACTGTAACATATACATACATACCCTGTATATACATAATACAAATCACAAATTATTTTTAAAAAAATATATGAAATCATTGTAGTGTATTCGTCTGAACTCACTCACGTCAATATGAAATATGTCTACATCCGAAGCAATGCCGTTCAAAACCGCTAAAGCTGTTACCAGTGGTATCCTCATTAGCAGACTGGTTCTACCCATTGGGAGAACAAACAGCTCATGTTAACATTCTCAAGAATGGTGGAATTCTCATTTTGGCGTTGAATGCTGAAAGGCGAAATAAGCGGATGGAAAAGTTAGGGTATAGTAACAATACATACAGTATTTGATCAAAGTACACTAAAAATGAATTCTACAAATATTTTAAATTATCGTTAGAAAAGTCTTGGAAACTCTGCTTAAATTTATTTAACCGTATGTATAAACATTCTGGTCAAGTTTGCGTTGCAGTGGTCAACGTTATTGGCTTCCGTGACGGACTTCACGGGTTCGAGTACTTTGTGTTGTCTAAAAACTTATTCCCACTTCCCACCCATCCGAACCTATAAGCGGGGCGTAACGAGAACGACTGGCCAGCGAGTCCTGCTCTAGCCTTATCCTTTCAATGCCTACTCCCATCAAAGTAAAGAGATCAATCAATTGAATAACGTACAGTTGTGCGTATGATGAGATACCTCCCTTAGGAGACCATACACTGCGCATTGGGGCAGACGTGGATCGACAGCAAAATACATCCCGTCTTTGGAGTGAAATCATTTTACGAGTGTAAAGTTTCGTAATCGTTGCTGGTTTAATTAAAAATGTTTGACAATATAATACCTAATAAAAATAATAATACATTTTTAGTACATTGAGCGAAACCGGTCCCGATCAAATAAATTGTATGTGGGAAAAACCTTTCCACCAAGTATTGACAGTGAACACCTTGAAAGTGAATATAATACATATTGAATTGACATTACTACTTTCGATGAATTCGGCGGTAAATTTGTGGAAGCTTATTTTGTGTATGAAATAGAATTTGATTAACAGTGTTATTTCATGTAATCTGTATCAACTAATATTTTTTAATAAGTATAGTTTCAGTTAAAAAAAATACAGCAACCTGATAAAACTCCACGTGCGTTAGATATAGTATACTAAACATAATCAAATTGATTACCGGATCGCGTTAATGTCAGAATTTTATATTGAAACCATAGAAAAAACATTTTTTTAAATCCCTCTTTCAAAGGGCTCAGTTTAATTTTATTTGCTGTCCATAACATAAAAAATGTTTATAATTTTACATAAAAAAAATACTTTCTTCAAGCCTGTGGGTATCGCAAATGAAGCCAAAAACGTTGCGCACTCAACGACGGACCAGAATTGTATTTATTTATATGTTATTGAGGACTTCGACTGAAGGTTCTCGATGGAATTTCAATATCAAATGTTGATCGTCAGTCTCAGTTCACTCTCGCACTTTAAATGCCTGACGATAGAGAAATAAAAAGACCGGATCGTTAGCGACGAAACTCATGGAAAACACAAAATTCAAATGGTTCAAATTTTAATTTTGTGAATGAATTTAAATAAATACAGCACCTTTTTTTGTACTGTTTACGAAAATATTTTGTAAAGAACAGGACCGGTTTCGCTCATCGCTTATAGCATTCATACTATCAACTTCTGGGATGTCTAGTATAACTGACGTTAACCGAGTTATTGATGAATAACAGTCTCATATTATAAAACGGAATCGAATGTATTGATTGAGTAGGCATTTACTTGGTAGAACTGGAATCGAATGTGTTATCTTATGATAACATTTAAATAAATACATTTTACAACAAGAGCATTTTACAACATTCAAAATAAACTCATATTTTATAAGCAGTTGAAATAACGATTCGTACATAAATGCAATAATGTACTATTATTTTGAAATACATACAAATAGGTACAGTTATTTTCTTAAGGTTTTTAATAAAAATATTAATGATTAAATTATTACAAAAAAATTTTGTCTACACGGTTTTGTTAACAGAGTGCTGTGAATATTTTTGAATAACGAGATAATGAAATTTTAATATTACGGAGAAATCAAGTGAATACTCCATTAAATCTAGTACACGAAAATGCAAAGTATGCAAGTTAAGAGAATCCCTAACATATTTTATCTATTTATGTTTATAGTATAAACAGTGGTGAAACTATAGCTTAGAAGGCTTCCTAGATAAAACCTTTTTTATTTAATGAAAGTTAATGGATCACGTTTTATGGATCCGGGTTTTGATTAGTAAATACAGTGAAACTCTTATCTATCGTTCCTCCAATAATTGTTTTCACGTATGTGTTGTTATTTCTTGTAGTCTCGAATTAATTTCATATGAAAAACGCATAAATAGATTGCATCGATCGTTTCTCTATGCATCATTTTACCGCATTAATTGTTCAAATTTGGAAGCCAAAAAACAAATGACAATACAAAGTAAAAAGTTTTTGGCTCCATGCAGCTTCCTTTGTTATTTTGTTACGATATTTTTTATTTAAACAATTTTATATATACCTGAAACATTTATCGTTTTTTGAATATGTACATATATACATATTTAAAATTTAAATATTAATGTGTTTTTTCTATATGCCCAAAGTCATTGTTTTCGCGCATCCATAGTTTATTTGTATCTGTCCTTTCAAAAACGATAGATAGAATTAGAAAAACATCTTTATAATATAAAATAACTTTGATTATTCCACGTATGGTGTCATTATTTGTGACTCGTGTTTAGTCTCTTTCAGACGCATCTTCAGACTATATCAAAGTTTGTTTAAGTTGTAAAGAACGAATGTAATGAAGCTATTTTATATTGGAATGATCTTCCACATCTCGAAACCATCTTTAGATTAATCGTATATTTTAAACATTAACTATTGTTATCTGAATTAGAATATATCTCAAATATTAATGATATCATTGTCAATTGAATACGGCATATTAATGTCTACATTATTAGTAAATTGACCATACTGCAGTTCCAAGGAATAAGGCAGTATCTCGGAAAATTTCTGAGATTGAGTTATGAATGCCATTTGCTAAATATTTTTGAAAGCTATTTATATGGTGCTCAATTTTATAGCACTAAATGCAGTGAATTTTCAAATCCCGTAATAGCTAACACAACACCATACTAAAATGAGTATGTTATCAGATTAAAATATTTTAAAACTCTTATGTTAATAGCTATTTTAGTAGCAAACCATAAAAAAATAACTTAGTTGCAGGGTCCGTGGTCTAGTGTCACCATCGTTGACTTCTATTGCGGCGCTTATGTTTATGTTATGCTTTGGCATTCTGATATTTTTACATTATATTCAAAATTGGTTTATATAATGCGTTTTTTAAGGCTTAGTAGAGCTATGAACGTATCTAGTGCAGTGGTTCTCTCATAAACTTGTCCTGTGGCCGCATTGTAAACATCAACTGCATTACGGAAAGGCCTGGTGGTCGTATCAAATTGTTGCCTTGACTCTATTGTAAAGATGTTTGAAAATTTACTATTGGTTATTACTAGAGACTCCAATTTGAGTATCGAGTACTCGATGCTCGGGTATACTCGTTCATTTTTCAAGTATTCGATACTCGAGTATTTTGAAAAATACTCGAGTAATACTCGTAATTTATAAGTGAAGATTAATTTACAAATTTTATTTGGTTTTAAACAGCGGACAGAAAAACAAGATAGCATTATTTAATTGATTGTTAACGTTTAAACCGACGTCCACAGCAACATAGAGAGTTTTTTTCTACTCCGTGAGTAAAAAAACAAAACATCGAACCAAATTAAAATTTGAGACGTTTAATTATCTATTCTTTTTGAAATATAGGTTTCATAAATTGAAATGAATGTATTAATGAAATAAAATAAGCTTATTTATTTGTTTATCATCTATTGATATACACAAATTTGAATAAATAATATATATATTGGTGCAACTTCAACTACTCGAGTATACTCTAGTTTTTTTTTAATTTTACTACTCGATTCTCGAGTAGTTGGGATGTCGAGTAATTGGAGTCCCTAGTTATTACACACAAAATAATAAAATCAGAGAATTTTACTTGCAACCCCACATTTTTTTTAAATATGAGAATTTATTATGAAGCTGTTGGTAGCCGCAGAAAAATCATCTGATGGCCTCACGTGAGACACACTGATCTAGTACAGTGATTCTCACGTAAAATTTGGCTGTGGCCGCTTTAGGAACATCAGCGGTCCCACGAAAATGTCTGGTGGGCGCACGAAATTTCTTTTTTGTCAAAATACCTAAATATACACAATACAATGCATAGAAAATATAAATTTGCAGTGTCATTGTCGACAAATTAACTTGTGAAAACACATTTTTATTAAATATCAATAATAACTATCAAGCTGTCGGTGGCCACAGCAAAATCCTCTGGTGGCCGCACATGAGAACCACTGATCTAGTGCCATTTATAACCCGAAACCAACAAATATTGAGTTATGTAAAGAGTGTACATTATTAATATTTTCGTTTTATATTTGTTTTCCTATTTATTTATCAAAATCTCTCTGTTATAATCAGTGCTGTGGAGTCGGAGCTTTTTGGCCGGAGTCGGAGTCGTCGCGGCGATTTGGCCGGGTCGTACTCGGAGTTTGAAATTTTGAAAAGTTTGAACATTTTATTTTTGCATTTAACATGTCAAATTTGGCTATTGGCCGAATTGGTAGGGTTGATATGTAATTAAATACACATAAATAGGAAAATTAGGGGAAAAAAGTGACGATATTAACCTTTTTTTAGTCGGAGTCGGAGTCGTGTTTTTGGTCAATGCCGGAGTCGTGGTTTTGGTAAATGCTGGAGTCGGAGTCAGAGTTGGCCTTTTTTTTACCTACTCCACAGTCTTGGTTATAATCACCAGAAACAAACTGTGCAAAACAAAACTATTCACAGAAAATTCTATACTTCTTATTTCACATTTGCATTTACCATGTCCTTATTGTCTGCAATGGTGGCAGACATGGATGAAAATTGCAGTCGTCCTCCCTAAAAGCAAGCCTTAATATTTCCATTGATGCAAAAACCAAACGCACATTACATCCCTTTAAAAGACTCGCATGAAATGATTGCGAATCATCAAAGGGAAGGAGGGGCCACGGGGCCAGCATGAAAGGGAACGCAGCACCCGGTTGAATGATAATCAAGGGCCCTCCGCCATTTCTGAGGGTGCAGCGCTTCGTTTTGCCACCCCTGGGGCACGACTACTTCGTTTGTGTACCCCTGGTTGACTCCTCGCTCATGTAGCATTCGCGGAATATACCTCATTATCTGTTATGTAATATGGAGACTCGTTACGTGTCTGCAGTGACTTAAATCCTTAATTAACATTTTGTATTTATAATTTAGTTTAAATGGAATTAATCGATTGAATTTGCATATAATTGGTAGAACTTCATTATAATATGGTGAAAAAATAACTAAAAATAAGTGTTTTTGTTCTACAAAAATTATATGATATATGCTTTATTTTTTTAGCTATTTCGGCAAAAAAAATAGAATACGTATTTTGTACCTTTTTTACACCGCTATATATAGATAAGTAAATATACATACTTTTAAGGTGTTCACTGTCATTCTGTCAATACTTGGTGGAAAGGCATTATAATAAAAATAATAAAACATTTTTAGTACTTTTTCCACATGAGATTTATTTCATCAAGACTGGTTTCGCTCATGGCGAGCATTATCAACTGAATCAACTATCATTTGATAATGCTCGCCATGAGCGAAACCGGTTCTGATGAAATAAATCTCATGTGGAAAAGGTACTAAAAATGTTTTATTATTTTTATTAAATATACATACGTTTGAAAATAGCTCTGACGAAGCCAAAATAGTTGATAGCTAGGAATAATAAAACATTTTTAGTACTTATTCCATATAATTTTTTTAGGAACAGGACCGGTATCGCTCATGGCGAACATTATCAACTGATAAGAAATACAATAAAATAGTGATATTTTTACAAAAGTTAAGCAAGGATTGCAAAGTATGACAAACAATTGGTAACGCAATTAAGCAAATAAATTGAACCAAAATAAATTGTAATTGAAATGTTGAAGAACTCTTAGTAATGCAAGCATAATGCCATTCCAACAAGTGTTGACAGTGAACACCTTAAAAGTGTTAGTTGAAAGCTATTCCTTTATATAAATATAACTAATTCTCATGTATCCTTGTATATTTTTTCAATTGACAATACTCGCGACGAACGATACAGGTTCTGATCTTAATCAGAATATATCTAAAAATAGTACTATATAATGTGTTTTATTTATTTAAATAATGTCTTTCCACCAAGAAGTGACAGTTCACACCTTAAAAATGAATAATAATAAAAAAAAACATTGAAAATAAAATCATTATGGCTTGTATGATTCCATTTCAATATTTATTTATATTTGGTTCGTCTCGTTGAAAAAAAAAAATAGCATAATAAAGAATAAAAATGTTTTAATAATAATATTTGTTTATGGCCCTTATGAATTTATCAAAAAACATCGCGAGCTCCGCTGCCAAGTTCACTAAGTATGATTTTTACAGGTAGGCAGAGTATCACTGAAATATGGTCATATTCAGTGATGAACAACAAGTTTTGCCGTTCAGAGTAAATATTTTTAGATTTCAATTTGACATTTTGGACATCCGTATTTGTGATGTCAATTTTCTACAGGTCTGATTTTGAGTAACTTCTCAGTGCAGTGTTCAGCGTCGTTGGCTTCCGTAACGGACCCCCCGGCTCTATTCCAGTTTTTTCAGTCGATAAATTGATTCTGTTCGAAGGCAATGGGTGTTTGTGTTGTTAAAAATCCCTTCCCTCCCTAAGCGATGCCTAGCGAGAGCGATTAGCCAACTTCAAGTCGTCCTCGTATCCTTTCTATGCAGTATTTGAAAAAAGGAAAGGTTGAGCAACTGCGTAACAAACAGTTCTCATAGAAAAACATACGTCAAGATAAACTTCGTGAGGAATCCATACGTTCCAAGTTGGAAGCGGACATGGTTAAAAAAACTTATTAGGGAACTCTTCTGATTGTGCTTGAAATTTCAAAATATTTGGCGCACTAGCTATAAAGCCAGATACATATGGCCCTTACCAAAGCCTTACATAAGCCAAATGGGCGTTAATAACATTTAATTTATTTATTTAGCCAGTAACGTAAGAAGTGGCGGCTGGCCACAGAGTATTAGGGAGTACAAAAAAAGATTGAACTATTTTTGCAAGAGTTCTTTCCTATTCATTGGATTTTAAAACACTTTTATAACATGGACTTCAATTTAGATGTTCGCAATACCAACGGAGTGCCAGTCTTATGAATTTTTGGCTGTCTGTAGTACGGAAAAATAGTTGAATCTTTTGTTGTACTCCCTAATACTCTGTCGCCAGCCGCAACTGAACGTAAGGAAGTTAAATATGAGGTTAGGCTAGGTAAAAAAATATGAACAGAATGCCAAGAGGATGTTCTTAAAAAAATAACTCGTTTATATTGAAAGAAGTGAACTAATAATTTCGGTGGATTCAGCGGTAACTTTGTCGAAGTTCATTTTTTTTTTTTTTTTTTAAATAACTTTGATTATCCACATATTGTATTACTAATTGTGACACGCGTTTTGTCTCTTTCAGAGTCATCTTCGGACTTACTATCGCATAGTTTGCTTAAGTAATAAAGCCAGTTGTTTCAAATATTTCATAATGATACAATTACAAAATAGAGTTTGAGATTTTTCCTTTATACGAGAAGTAAGGAGGGGGCTATAGGATCAAAGCAAAGCAAATAGATAATTATATTTCCAATGAAGTTAGCAATCACAAAATAATAACTAATGTTATTTTATATTAATATATAAAATTAGGAAAGGGTTTAACCTATCATTGGAAATAATTTATTGTAATGTGTTTTCACTCTTTTTGCTATCTTAGACTAACCACGACTCCGACTTCGACTCAAACATTGACGAAAAACACAACTCCGACAAAAAAAATGTTTAATATCGTCACTTTTTTTCCTAATTTAACTATTTATGTGTATTCAATTAAATATCAACCTTACCAATCCGGCCAATAGCCAAATTTCACATATAACATGCAAAAATAAAAAGTTCAAACTTTAAAAAATTTCAGACTCCGAGTACGACTCAGGTCAAAACGCCGCGATGACTCCGACTCCGGCCACAAAGCTCCGACTCCACAGCCCTGGTTTAACCTATCATTGGAAATAATGTAATGTAACGTGTTTTCACTCTTTTTATCGATCCTGAAAAGTAAAGATTTGTCACTAACGTTCTTTTGGCTTGGAATGGGCGATCTTAAAATGTCTGCCAGTGTTAAAAGATTTCGGAGTGCCAATAATAGAGCACGTCCCAATTGTTTAAAATGGCTTCGATTTCCGCTTAATGCAAACAAAGTGTAGAGACAGCGTGTCTATGGAAATGAGGGACGGCCTCCATTCGTATACCGGCAATGAATGCCGCCCATTTTTTTATTTACACAAAACATAGTTCGCGAATCAAGCAATGAAAGAAAGCGCGGGACGGTGGCTGTTATGATAATTGTTTTTTCAGCCGGCTGTGCATACCTCGCTGCCATCTTGCTTTGTGGAGGAGATTTTTTGTTTTTGGTTTAGCGTGTCTATGGTAAAGGATTGCGATCATCAGTGCTGCCAATACATGCCAACGAAAAAATAATTTAACCGTTTGAATTTGGAATGATTTTTGTCAGTTCAAGTCCACTCACGCATTTGAATTGTCAAGGGCTGTGGATTCGTTAAACAAAAACAAAAACTCTACCATTGACCAAAAACACAACTTTTTTTCCTACTTTTCCTATTTATATCTTGTATTGAATTAAACTACCAACCAATCCGGCCAATAGCCAAATTTTACATGTTGTATGTGTTACAGTGAAACTGTATTCTCAGTGAAAATGTATCAAGTAATAGATTTGTATGACAATATGATTTCACTGGTTACGATCATTGAAATTATTGGCCCAAGTAGATGATTCACCGGCGTAAAATTATGGTTTGCTTGAATGAAACAAAATCAGCAAGTAGTACCTTTCATAAAAAGAGATCCAAAGAAAAACACAGACAAACATTGGGCTGAAGATAGGGCGGTCAATTTAATTTCAATGACAGCTTGGAGAAGAATACATTTTCACAAAGTATACAGTTTCACTGTAACATATGCATAAATGCAAAATTTGTGACTCTGACTGCGACTCCTACTCCTCAGCCCTGTCCAAATGCATAAGGATGCCAAAAGTAGAAACCCGGGTTGTTAGCGATTAATCCCATGGAAATGTACAAAGTGCAAACGATTCTAATTTGATATTGAAATGCTATGAAGCACCTGTAATCGAAATCCTAAAAAAAATACTTTTGATGGATTCGGCGGTAGCTTTGCGGAAGTTCATTTTAATGTAAAACGCAAAATAACTTATTCTTCATGTTGTGCCCTCCATCCGATAAGTTTGCCCCCCCCTGATATAGGGCACGGGCCGAAATTTTAAAATTTAACCCGGCCCGAACCCGAAGACCTCAGACCCGGCCCGGTCCGGGCCCGTGGCTCATTACCAAAAGTCTTACCCGAACTCCAAATTAAAAATTGACTCAAAAATTATCGTGTGCGCACTTGTGCGAAATAAATTTCTTCCTGATTAGAATTAGTTTTTGTTTGTTTCACAGGTATGACGATTCAAGTGAGAAGTTCCTGTTTTTGAACTAGAAAAGCTGAAAATGCATTTACATTTTATACACTCGTATCCAACTTTTTTGTTTGTAGCTACCTCTATGATTTCACTAAACGATTTCCACACTTCACTTTTCCCATGGGTTTTTACTGAAGAAATATATTCTCCACTCTTCAGTTTTGTCTTAATATTTTCGAGTAATATTACTTGCTAGTCAATTTAAAAAAGACAACCTTACAAATCGAATTGCGACCGATCGAAATAACCAAATAAGAAATACTGAAGTCAGAATCATATTATGAAATTCATTATGCGTATTGTACAAACTCTTCAAAAGCAGACATCATAAAATACTAAAATAGTGGCTGAGTCATTAAATAAAGAACAATGCATCTTGTTCTTTCGAATGGGTGTTTATAAGAGAAGCTTTTTAAATAACGAACAAGGCGTCGAAAAGATGCCTAATACGACTACGTAAAGGTTATTATGGTATTAAATTTAGATTTACGATAGGGGTGAGCTCATTAGGCAATAGCCCGATTTTTGTTATATTTTGTTGTATGCTTGCGCCCGAGCCCGTGCAGACCTCTAATACCATACCACCAAGTATTGGCAGTGAACACCTTAAAAGTAATATTTATATGTTAAAAAAATAACTCAAATGTAAATGAATTACGTGATTATAATTTGGCTTTTGAAACTCGAGTAAAAATTAATCGATATGTCATTAATACAGTAAGTAATAGAATACAGCAGAAAAAAGCTTTTCTATACGACGGAGAATACAAAAGATAGAATCTTGTAGGTCCTCCGATAGCATAAAATGGAGATAGAGTTGTTCTGTAGCGGACTGGCAACTGCTGAGTATCGATATAATAGAAAAACATGGGCTTACGTAGGATGCAAGCAACAGCCACATTAATTTTTATTGTTTTGATTAGGTGAAAAAATGTTTTCGATAAACCACTTGTATTTTAAGTATGTAGATGATTTTTTCTGAAATTCTGCTTGTTACTCTTATACTTTCGATGGTCTCTTATACAGCGGTAACCTTGTGGAAGTTCATTTTAATAAAAAAAATAAAATAAATTTGATTATTCCACGTATTGTGCTACTAACTGTGACACGTGTTTTGCCTCTTTCAGAGGCATCTTCGGACTTACTATCGCAAAGTTTGCTTAAGTAATGAAGCAAGATTGATTCTAACATTTTAAAATGATAAAATTACAAAATGGAGTTTGGTATTTTTCCCTTTTAAGGAAAGCAAGGAGGGGGTTTTAGAATCCAAACAAAGCAAACAAATAATCATACTACTAACTAAACACTACAAACTATACTCCATTGCTCAACTTTTCTTTGTAAGCGAGTAACGATATAAGTATTATTATATTAATTGCACGTGGTTAGCTAATCGCAATCGTCAGCTTCCAATTTTAGTTTATATAATAAGTGTTTTTTCAAAGGTCAGTACCAGTTTCGTTCATCGTGAGTATTTTCATCTTAATCAGTTGAAAATGATAGCGATGAGCGAAACCGGTCCTGATCACAATACAATATCACTTTCAGGTGTGAATTTTGAAGCATATTTTTTCACAACTCTTGCTGAGAAATAATGATCGTAAAGATATAATGATGGAAATAGTGATGATAATCTTGGAACTTTGTCAAATAAATTTAGTGAAAAGTGTGCAGATGCATTGTTTCTCCGTTATTCAAGCATATATAATTCTGAAATTGATATACAGTAGAAGCTCGATTTTCCGGACCTCGATTATCCGGATTTTCGATTATCCGGATTGGTCAAAATAAACAAAAGTACTATAAATTTGCTGATGTGCACGTGGCGAATTGCGTGAAAAGTAGAAAATGATAGAGGAGACATTGCGGAAGCAATAACACAACTTTCAATATGTGCTGAATGCGACGAAGAAGATATAACCGAGTGGTTAAATTGCGATGCAAATGATCCTGGATTCCAAATTTTTAATGATGACGAAATAATTAAAGAAATATCAACCTCAGAGGAACAAGATCAAGAAGACGTAGAAGAGATTTGTGAGGGGGAAGATATTGGTCTTACACATTCTGAATCTTTTCAGTGTCTAGATCAGTGGTTCTCATGTGCGGCCACGGTGGCCTCATGCGGCCACCAGCAGCTTCATAGTTAATATTGATAATTAAAAAAATGGTTTTACAATATAATTTGTCAACAAATACCCTGAAAATGAAGCATTTTGAATGCAATTAATACCAATAGTAAATCGTCAAACATGTTTAGGCCCATTTGACAAAATTCAAACAAAACAGACCCAGACAAAAATTTGGTGCGGCTACCAGACATTTTCACGTGAGAACCACTGGTCTAGATGTCGCCATGAAGTGGCTTGAGAGTCAAGAAGAGTTCTATTCAAGACAACTTATGTGTCATAAAAGTATTCGTGATTTGGCAGCATCGAAAAGAAAAGCTAGCTTCACGAAGAAATCAATAATTGATTTTTTCTATAAAAAATAATTTATTATTAAAGCTATGTATTAATCTAAAGAAATAAAAATGATTGATACTGAATATACTTGTCTTTTCCTGTGAATTATGATTTTTTCAATTATCCGGACTATCTTCATCCCCAATTAGTCCGGATAATCGAAGTACTACTGTATATGATAGAATGCGGTAAATACAAGCTTTTCTGACCAAAATGTCATTTTAGGCAAAAATGTCAACAAGAACCTTTTCACAGTAAGGTAACGAGTTGACGATGCTCGCGATGAGTGAAACCAGACCTGATCTTTATCAGAATATACAATGTATGTAGAAGTAGTACTTTAAAATTTGTTTTATTTTTATTTAATGTAAACAATAATATGAAAAAAATATTAAATGTGGTTAGTTTTTAAATAAATGCGTCTGATATAATTTTTATGATAGATAATTTGAGTACAATATCCGGTCTTATATATTTTTTTAAAATTAGGCTTACTACATATAATGGACCCTCTTTGTGCTGATCGTACATCGGACGCCACTGTCAGGGTGCGGGTAAGGAAGAGTGGGCGCAGATCGACATGGCTATTGTGGCGGAGACACTCCATTCCGATGTGAAGGCGAATAAGAAAAGGAGGAAGCCAGGAACTTCAAATAAATGGTGGTATACTGCAAACATCAAACTTTTCTACGCCAAAAAAAATTGTAAAAAAATAATAAAATATTTTCTTTATTTATTGAACAAATAATTCATTCAGAACATGGCCGGTTTCGCTCATCAAAAATAAGTTATAAATAGTCCACATAATATAGGTATGTATATTTGGCTTATAATAATTATGATGTAACCCCAAAAAATACATTTTCGATGGCAGTAATATTACGTGGATCCAGTCCGTGGCGCAGTGGTCTACGATGTTGGCTTGCGTGCCGGACCACTCGGGTTCGATTCCCCGATACGAGCAGATTTTTTCAGTCGATAAATCTGTTCAAAGGCATGAGTGATTGTGTTGTTGAAAATCCCTTCCCAATTTTCCTATCCCAAAAAGCTACGCATAGCGAGAGCGATTAGCTAACCACTAGTCCTGTCCGAGTCTTCGTATCCTTTCCATCCCCTACTCTCTTCTAAAAGAAGAGTAACAAGCAGTTCTCGTAGAAAAATATATATTGAGATAAACTCCGTGTTCATATGCTCCAAGTTGGGAGCTAACATGGTTAAAAAGAGACACATTTTCACGTTAATTACTTGAAACGAATACAGCTGTGAAATTCTTTAACCCTTTGAAAGCCCGTGACGAACTATTGGGCTCTGCCATTCTGTAACGATTCTCAGAATGAAATATTTATTTTTACAATTTAAATATTAGCAATGTAGTATCGCAATTATGCTGAAAAGCGAAAACCGGGTCGTAAGCGACAAAGCTTACTTCACATGCTGTAAGTTGAGAGCAGAAATGGTTAAAAAAAAAATAATGAGCTTTGGAAAAGAGAAAAATGTGTTTATTGTTTTCAGATTCAATACAGAAGATGAATAATTATTAAAAATGTCTTGCCCAAGATTCCATTTAACATTTTTACTAAGCAAAAGTTTGTACTAATATATGGGTGTGGGTCAATATTTGTATTCTTTTTTTTATTAAGCGAAAATGTATAATACTCTCAAAATAAATCCGGTGCTTTTGAGTGCCATTTACTTAATATTTGGATTAGATTTACAGGGCGACACAGCGGCATGTACTCCGACCAAAATTACATCTACTTGTTATGTTTTCTACCATTCCAGGTACAGACACGCCCAGAAATCGTTAATCTAAATTTAATATATATTTTTTTTAATTTGAAACATCCGATTTCTGCAACTCATAATTTTATAAACATGGCCAAGTGCTTGCGATGATCGAAATCAATTTTGATCGTTATATTGTCGGTCAAGAGCTTTGTCCTAGCGATCAGGTGGGCCCAAGTTCAATTCAATTGAAAAAGAGATCTTGGGCTGGGTGTATTTAATTTATAGTTCATTATTTATCATAGAGTAATTCTCCTATGAATAATGAAATAAAAAAAATATTTATATGCGAAAATCACACAAAAAATGTTGAATATATCATCAGCTGATAATGATCACGATAACTGAAACCAGTCCTGATCATTTTAAGAAAATATGTTTAAATAGTGAATACTTTTTAATATCTATTGTATTTCCTTAAAGTGATGTAACACTTTGAAAAGTATACATAGTTCTGACGAAGGCGGAAGCCGAAATAGCTATCAACAAATATATAAAATAATTTATGTAGAACTAAAATACATTATAATTTTTCTTACCGTATTAGTATTGATTGAATTGGCATTTACTTGGTAGACCTCCATTAAGGCACGTTGAAAAAAAATCCTATGTATTTTATTTCTACCAAAAATTATGCAGTCTAAAGTTGATAACTGTTTCGGATAACGTCCTCGTCCTTGTCAGAACTCTCTCTGTAGTTATGTCGATGACGTGATCCGAAATAACTAATTAAGGGTTTCGACTGATGGTGCGTGAAGGAAATTCAATATCTTGTTTGAATTTTGTACTTTTCTTTGAGTTTTATCGCTAACGACCCGGGTTTCGCCTTTCGGCATCTTCAAGCATTTCAAGTGCATGGATGTACTTGAACTGACGCGCAGTAAACAGTTTGTATCGTTTATACAAAAAAATACAAGTATATCTCTATGTTTAATTGCTATTAAAATGTAAATTGGCGAAAATTGAATGTAAACAAGTTTGAATGAATTAAGTGGGTTCTTTATAATAATTGGGATTTTTGAAAATACTAATGACCAGATAACATAGAAATATCTAAAATAAATTTAGGGTTTTATTCGTCCTATTATTAATGAGTTTATTGATTTCAAGTCTTTGAATTAATATTTAATGATAGTAAGTGCTATTTGTTCAATGTGAAAGTGAGTGAAAACTTTAGAGGGTTCTTGGTCACACCGTACGCAAAATACACTGACATAAAAGTCAATTCACACACGCTCTCCCACATTGACGTATCTGTTCGGTAAATGCGGCTATACCCGGCTTAATTCAATCTATTTTCTTATAAAGAAATCGACGGGCGGGCCACAAACTCTCTTCCCGTTCTCCCACCTCTCCTTCGACTCGCTCACTTATCCACTGCATTGCCTCGCCTTGGCTTGGCTGTCACATTCATCCCCACACTCCCCTTGCTTATTTCATCTCCAAATGTATAGGATATTCGCAAAAAAGCACATCGGTATCAATAAATATATTTTTACCGTCTCCGCTTTTAGTTGCTACAATTAATAAAATCAAATTTTAGCTGTAATTAAAGATTTCGACTGAGGGTGGTTGATGGAATTCCTATATAAAATTTGAGTTGTTTGAATTTGTCTTACCAGGTTTCGCTGCCAACGACTTTTTACTATACAGAAACGCCCGTACGGTTGACTCCATCATGCGGCTTAGGTCGGCCAGTAGACATAAAATATATGGCATCATTTTAGCCAGATTAGGTACATCGATACGTTTCTCTTGCAAATGTTGAAGAGTTGGATTCATTTGCCAAAGCATTCAAATTGGCTGTACTTCGCTCTTCATTTTTCGACTCTAGAATATTAGAATCAACTTGCTTTATAACGTAAGAAAACTTTGCTATAATAAGTGCCAAATATGCTTCTGAAAGAGGCGAAACACGTGTTACAATTAGTAACACAATACGTGGAATGATCAAAGTTATCTAAAATTTTATATTAAAATAAACTTTCACAAAGTTATCACCGAATACATCGAAAGTAACTAAATATGTTTTTTAACGCTTAGCAATCTAAAGGCCAATGGGTCTGGCCTGGAAGATTCTGTTAGGAGGCTCCGAGGGCCAACACGCCGGGCCGAGCGTAGGTATAAGTTTACTGACAGATTTCTCATGCATGCAAGTAAATTCTACAAAATTGTATTTTCGATAAAAACAGTGAAACATTGCAACATGCTGGATTAGCCAAAATTTTATAATTTAAATCAACCGTTCGCTGGATATCTTCTGAGAAAAATAGGTGCACTATTTTGGTTGTTGAAAAATTTTTCATGTTCAAATATTTTTGTGACAGTCAGTCGTGATCTTTCGTTAAAGACGGTTTTCTAAGGCCACTCCCACATATTGCCACCATATTTTTTCGTATTGTGGAACGATTATATTTCTCAACTCCGCGATATTGATCTTAGTAGTTTAACTTCATAAAAATATTGATTTTCATATGTATATTTATTTAAATAACCATTCTTGGAAAATAATAAAATAATGAAAAATAAGCTTCTGATTTAAAGTATTACAACGAATGTCGATAGTAACTATGAGGAACATTTTATAAGTGTACGTTCATGTAGGTCTGTTGAGGTAATCTTCACTGGGAATGAATACATTATGTTCTAAATTGAAAACAAACGTGGTCAAATAAATAATGCTTTTTTGTTTGAGTTTCTAACATTATTTTTAATGTAAAACGATAAACAGTCTATACTTCCTTCGTTTCGTGTGATGGAATGGGACAAAATTTACTCTTTCAGAATTGTGAAGTAGCAAAAGGCCGCAGAATGGCGAATGGAGATAGATATTAAGAAATCTCTCCGATGCGGACATCTTGTTGGCACATTTATGGCATGTATTGTCATCCAATTTGGTCGGATTTGCAAAACGGAAATTGTATGCTAACCTTTGCCATCATTTACATACAAATATTATTTAGATACAAAAATTTCGTCCCGCATTCGAAATCTGGGTCAAACTTTTATAAAGACACGTTTCGAAGTTTCTTTGCCATGTTCAAAATGCTTACGATGCATGAAATCGGTTCAGATCCTTACAGTTTACTCATACTATGATTGTATTAATGAACTCTTTTAAGAAGATATAAAGGACAATATTGTAACATTTTTCTCTTCTTCTTCGGGCCGAGTTGATAATCTTGTCATTCTCAAGATTATAAACTTACTTGCTCCCAGTTTGTTTGTCACGTAGGTGATTTGAGTCACCAGTCACAAGGGCAGTTTGGCTTGATTGACATTCATTCATTTCATCAGTAAGCTTGTTCACTTTTAAGGTGTTCACTGTCAATGCTTGGTGGAATGGCATTATAATAAAAATAATAAAACAGTTTTAGTACTTTTACCACATCAAATTTATTGGATCTGGACCGGTTTCGCTCATGGTGAGCATTTTCAACTGATAAGAAATACAACGAAACAGTGATATGTATACAAAGTTTAAGTAATAATTACAAGGTATGACAAACAATTGGTATTACAACTAAGCAAATAAATTAAAGCAAATTACAAGAACCGGTCCTGATGAAATAAATCTCATGTGGAAAAAGTACTAAAAATGTGTTATTATTTTTAATATAATGCCTTTCCACCAAGTATTGACAGTGCACACCTTAAAAGTGAATAATATATATTTTGGTACATCTGAAACTACTAGAGTAGGGAGTATTTTAATATTTTACTACTCGATACTCGAGTAGTTGAGATGTCAAGTAATTGAAGTCTCTAATCACCATACCTTTTCACAGTGAAAAATAGCAATGTATCGTTCTGTCTGCAAACAATATATGGTTGATAGCTATTTCTTCTTACGCCATCGTCAAAATTATGTTTAAAAATACACTTAATTGTTGATATATTATACTGGCGTAAAAATGTACACAATGCATCTTTATTCATTAACTAATGGTAAATCGGGAACTTATTACTTTCGATGGTTTCGGAGGTAGCTGTGTGGAAGTTCATTTTAATATAAAATTTAAAATAACTTTGATTATTCCACGTATTGTGCTACTAACTGTGACAAGTGTTTCGCCTCTTTCAGGGGCATCTTCGGAACTACTATCGCAAAGTTTGCTTAAGTAATTGCGGAGATGCCTCTGAAAGAGGCGACACACTTGTCACAGTTAGTAGCACAGTACGTGGAATAATCAAAGTTATTTTTTTTTTCTTTTCTTTTTTTTCCTTTAAAAATGAAAAAAAAAAAAAAAATGGCATTACAGCTTATGCCAATGCGCCAAATATTCTTGATTGTGAAAGTCATACAAGATTTACTCGATGATAAATAATGAATCAGTTGTGCACAAAATCAACGATAAATAACATACACCTAGCCCAAGATCTCTTTTTTCAATCGAAAAAATCTAACCTTGCCGAGAATTGAACTCGGGTCCCCTGATCGCTAGGACAAAGCTCTTGCCACTAGACCACAGGGACCGACATAAATAACCTAAATTTTATATTACGGGAATTTATTGTTTGCAACTTTATGTCCATTTTTGGCATATTGCTTTATATTGATTGCGATTTGTTATCAACATTACAGCGAATGATTTGGCTATAATTTAAGAATTATTGAATCAATCGATTACCAAGAAAAGAATCTCCTCGATTGATGACACAAAAAAAAACCCGGAAAGCGTTCATTCCGCCAAATTAACAGCGACGTTTCTTTCCTTAGAGAGGGGGGGAGGGCAGCTTCATTAGTAACTGTTAGAATTCATTTCGCTGATTGGTAATTGCGTTAAACTGATAAAAATGTCCCTGCCGCCATTTCGCGCTCCACCAATAGTGAGTGAGCATAATAATAATAATGAGACAATTTTCGGAATTGAAAATTCAGCAATTTTCGCGCCCATTGATGCGCGAGGCATTGAGCCCCCCCGCTCCCGGGCCGCCACTGCGGGGATAATTTTATTTCAACTATTCATGCATACGAGATTTGTAAAAGTCGGCGGTAACCATTTTGCCTCACTCTCCCCATTCCTTAGAGGCAACTTCCCTGTGTAGGTACTTAAGGCCAGTGGCGTTCTGTGATTGATTGGCATTTACTTGCTAGAAATTCTAGCTCTAAAAAAATATATTATAAAAGATTCAATTTTTTTTTCAGTATGTCCGCTCCCCACTTGGAGTTTATCTCAACATATATTTTTCTACGGGAACTGCTTGTTACTCAGTTGCTCAGCCTCTCTTTTTCGAAGAGAGTAGGGGTTGGAAAGGATACTAGGACTCGGACAGGACTAGTGGTTAGCTAATCGCTTTCGCTATGCGTCGCTCTTTAGGATAGGAAAGGTGGGAAGGGATTTTCAACAATACAAACACCCATGCTTTGAACAGATTTATCGACTGAAAAAATCCTCTCGTACAGGGAACCGAACCCGAGCGGTCAGGCACGCAAGCCAACAAAGTTGACTATTTGTTGAAACTTTTTGCTTAAATAATTAATGCCTCTGAAAAAGGCAAAACACTTAGTAACACAATAAGTGAAATAATAAAAGTTATTTAAAATTTTACATACATAGCTGTTTAAAAGAGGTCATGTTTTAACTATTTATATTCTTTTAAATTGTAAATTTTTGGATTGAAAATGTGTGAAACCCGAGACCCTGATATTGCACTAAGGGTCTGGAATTGCATGGTTGAAATTCATTAGATAATTGTAAAAATGTTTTAATATTTACCCCTGCCTGCGGCGCGCTACTGTCGACATTATTTGTTGGACTGAATTGGGCGCGAAATGCAAATTCTATACCGGATTATCCATTTATGTTTTCAATTCAATTTCCCGCGCAAAAGATTTGATTATGTGTAGCGGGAAGGAAAGTATTTCGGCCATTTTGAAGTGAATGTGTTTTATTTGAAACAGTTTTCTACTATGTCGTTTTATCTCCCAATATTATATAATATTTATGCTCTGCGCTTAGAATACATGTGATAGTGAGTATTTTTTACAAATAAAATTGTTATGAGGGTACATAATTATATTACAAAACCAGAATCTTCTATAAAATCCATCATTAGATGCTTACAGTTTATCTAGCTACAAAAAACTATCAATTCCCGACCCTTTATTTAAATAAATAAGCCGCAATTCTTTTGTAAAACTTCTACATGTATGTTTTCTAAATTTTATTCCTTGTCGATAAACCTTTCTCGAATAAATATGTGATTATAATGAAGAAAGAGTTTTTAGCAATGGTTCATTTTATTATACCATGTCGGTTGCTAGCGTTGAGTATATGGACTTCTTGGGGAGCTTATCTCAACATATGTTTTTTCTGCGAGAACTGCTTGGTACTCAGATACCCAATCTCTCTCTTGCAAAGAGAGAAAAGATTGAAAGGATGCAAAGATTAGGACAGGACGAGTGGTTAGCTTATCGCGGGATCGGAAAGGTGGGAAGGGTTTTTAACAGGGCTGTGGAGTTGGAGTCGGAGTCGTCGCGGCGTTTTGGCCGGAGTCGGACTTTTTATTTTTGCATTTAATATGTAAAATTTGGCTTTGGCCGCATTGATAGGGCTGATATTTAATTGAATACACATAAATAGGAAATTTAGGGAAAAAAAGTGACGATATTCACCCTTTTTTAGTCGGAGTCGTGATTTTGGTCAATGACTTTTTTTTACCGACTCCACAGCCCTGGTTTTTAAGCAACACAAACACCAATGCCTTCGAACAGTTTCAATACACCCACTGAAAAAATCTGATCGCACAGGGACTCGAATCTGTGAGGTCCGTCACGGAAGCAATCGACGTTGACGACTGCGCAATTGAACTATCTGGTCAATTTTAGAGACTATATCACGTGTAACTGCAATGAATGTTGAAAAGAGACCAATATAGGTATTAATTTTATTTATTGCGCACCTTCTAGCATATTCTTGCGACCCTTTACTAGTGTATGAAACAACATTTGAGTAGCACTTGACTATATGTAAGTCTCATTAAGAATTCAGAGATTGAAAAAATGTCAATAACATACCGACAGCTTACTTTGAAAGGTTGAGATATGAGCGTTTGAAGTTTCGGTTAATTAAAATTTCCTTGTAGCAATGAGCAAGAAAAAATGTTTCAAATTACTTATTTTAAGCATATTTTTTCACAACTCTTGCTGAGAAATAATGATCAAAGATCTAATGATGACAATCTTGGAACTTTGTCAAATAAATTTAGTAAAAAAAGTGTGCAGATGCTGTGCAACTCTGGAATTCTGCTAACTCCGTTATTCAACCATTGATAATTCTGAAATTCGTATACATATACTATAGAATGCGGTAAATACAAACTTTTCCGACCAAAAGGTCATTTTAGGCAAAAATTTCAATTAGAACCTTTTCTAAGTAAGGTAACGATATGTCTTATGTTGGAGAGAGTTCAGAAGAAATATTTTAGAATTCTCTATTTGAGGTCATACGGATACTACCAATGGCTTTATCCAACCGATTTTCTCTTAGGCATGCTCACGTTCAATAGTTAGAATACTCGAAGAGAAATGTACCTGGCCACATATTACTTTCGACTTATTCGAGGCCAAAATGAGTATTCCACCATTCTAGAGAATGTTTAATTGAATGTCCCTGATAATTTTCTAAAGAATCGTGAACATGAGTTATTTGTTATTCCAAGAAGTAGAACCTGCCTGCCAATGGGGATGCCACGGGGAAGAACTTGTGATCTTTAACGAAATTGCTTCGGATGTTGACATACATATTTTACATGGACATGAGTGAGTTCAGACTAGTACTAATTTTTATGTATTATAGTTGATTTTGTCGGAATTCACTCGGTTGACTTCTTTGCCAATTTCCAATGTTTTTTTTTCTTTCACTCTTACATCTGTAAACTAAGTATATTTTCTTTCAATGTTTTCATCTTGTTTCACATTGCAAAAATTATAAACTTATAATTAGTATTTTTTGCTATGTAAATTTATAAATAAATGTCTTTTAAGCGAGGAAATACATTAATTAAGACACCGGAAATCAAGATACGAACACCGCGCGTATTTTTTTGATTTTTTTGTAATTTACATGTCCGCCATTTGTATGCTATAATATTTGTTTTTCTTATTGACATTTCACTATGTACATCCTCTCGTTTTATTATTATTTATTCAGACGTCCACCATTTTCATTACATCCGCTGTTTTGTTCTTACGTGAGTCATACATATAACATGAATGACGCAGGCTGGTGGAAGAGAAAAGGAAGACGAAGCGCGGTGATTTTAATACACCACTATGTCATAATTATTCCAAAAGCACTGCATAAAAATATTAAGGAATTAACACATTAACGGCAGACCAATTTAAATTTAATGATCAATATCTGCTATGTGCAAAAAATTTAACTTTGGGAAATTGAATAAAAACTTTTCCTGTATTCTGACTAGGGACTCCAATTACTCGACATCTCAACTACTCGAGTATCGAGTAGTAAAATTTTAAAATACTCGAGTAGTTTCAGATGTACCAAAATCTATATTATTTTTCAAATTTGTGTCTGTCAATAATTGATGATGAACAAATAAATAAGCTTGTTTTATTTCATTATTACATTTATTTCAATTTATGGAACACATATTCAAACATAATAGCGAATTATACGTCTCAAATTTTAATTTCGTTCGAAGATTTATTTTTTTATTCCAGTAGTACAAAAAAATGTCTCTGTTGCTGTGGAATTCGGCTTAAAAGTTAACAATCAATTAAATTGTGCTATCTAGTTTGTCTGTCCGCTGCTTAAAACAAAATAAAATTTGGAATTAAATCTTCATTTATATATTACGAGTATTACTCGAGTATTTTTCAAATTACTCGAGTATCGAGTACTTGAAAAATGGACGAGTATACTCGAGTATCGAGTACTCGATACTCGAATTGGAGTCTCTAATTCTGACTGATGTACAACATTTTACTGACCACGGTTCACCTTATAATGTTTAGAGTTAAGAGTCGCGTGGCAGTCTTTTTATACAAAATTTTGTTAGTAAACTACTTAAAATGTTGTAATTTTCAAATAGTGCACATAGCAGATATTATTTTGACAACGACGATCTGTTGTTTTTTACATTAACAATTTTCTTCAATATTTTACGATCCGTGGTGCAGTGCTCAACGTCGTAGGCTTCCGTGACGGACCGCCTGGGTTCGAGTTTCTGTCGGAGCAAATTTTTTCAGTCAATTTCTCGATTCTTATTGAAATTTCCTACCGATATCAAAAAACAGCGCGTAGCAAGAGTGATAAGCTAATCCCTAGTCATTTTCGTTCTACTATTCTTTATATCCATACTCTCTAAGAAAAAGACTAGGTTGGGAATCAGGCATGTCTTATAGAAAACGTCTGTTGAGATAAATACTCCGCATTGGGAATGGACATGGCTAAAAATATTTTTGAGTTTGGTTAGTTTTTTATGTTTGATCGATATTTTTTTTACCATGTCAGCTCCTATCGTAGAGCATATGGTAGAGCATATGGCTCCTCACGGGGCTTTTCTCAACACATGTTTTTTTACGGGAACCGCTTTTTACTCAGTGCCTCAACCTCAGTTTTTCGAAGAGGGTAAGGATTTAATGGATTCGAAAACTCTGAAAGGACTGATGGTTAGCCAATTGTTCTTGCTATGCAGCAGTTTTTGAAATTGAAGGGTCGGGAATGAGAATTTTTAATATTGTCTTCAAAGAGGATCGGTTAATTAGCTGAAAAAGTCTGCTTGAACTCACGAGGTCCCTCACGGAAACCAACGACGTTAACCACTGCACCTAACTGCAACCTAACCTAACCCTCTCTTTGCTTCCCGTAAAAAGGAAAAATACCAAACTCCATTTTGTAACTTGATCATTTTACAATATTAGAATAAATCTTGTTTCATTACTTAAGCAAACTTTAGGATAGTAAGTCCGAAGATGCATCTGAAAGAGGCAAAACACGTGTCACAGCTAGTAGCAAAATACGTGGAATAATCAAAGTTATTTTTAATTTTATATTAAAATTAACTTCCACAAAGTTACCGCCGCATCCACCGAAAGTATTATTTAATATTTTTCAGTTATGTTCAAACACCTCGAAATACAATGATATTTAGTGATATCAGTTGATAATGCTCGCCATGAGTGCCACCCTTCCTGATATAATAACATAAATTTGAAATAAATACTCAAAGTGTGTATTTTTATTATGTGGGTTCTAATGACTTAAAAACGACGCATGCAAACTCATCCCAGCGCACACATAAAATAAGCGGTTGGTACTTACATTACACCCTCAGCCCCCGCCATTTCCCTTGCGAGGCGAGGTACCTATATCGTCTACCCTTTCATTATATAACACTGCATGGCTTTCTTTATATATGTAGTACCTAACGCGACTCATTATTGAAATGCGATCTTTATGTGTTATGCAAATTTATACACCCACCTACACGTCGTTGATTTTTGCTTAATGCATAGGATTAATGTAGAGGGGTGAATTCAGGTAGATAATATACCAAAGGTGTATTTTAATTTAAAAAAATAAACTATTTTCGGCGGGAAATTTTGATGAGAAACAGTTCTCTGTTTCAATATTCACGCTATTAATATTCGATCACTATGAAAACCTCAATATAGAGACAAATCAATGTGTCATATTTAATAACTTATTATCTTACTAGTATTGCTACCCGGCGTCATTCGGACTAAGCGACCAATAATTATTTAATGTTATATGATTCGACATAATTATATCACAAAATCTAACATCCAAAATAGAGGTAAAATAAAATCACAAACTTTATTTAATTTGATGACAGCCCCATTCTCGCCCATTAAAATGTCCAAATTCAAGGAAAAAAATTAATTTGCTGTCAAAGAAATGTCAAATAATACCTTCACGTAAATAAGAAACATTATTATATTGCAACTTGCAACAACAATGCAAAAGGGAATTACAGACCCACATACATACATACGCCGTTTCGGTTTTTTATATAAGATATATAAAACCGAAACGGCGTATGTATGTCTGTGGGTCTGTATCTTTCCTCCCTTTTGCATTGTTGGTCATTAAGTTGCCATAAAAACGAATATGAAAGAAAATATGATTGAATTTTTATCGGCGAAGACATTTAGTCAAAATGTTTTAAATTAGTCTTCTACAGAACTTTACCCGGCTTTTATTATGAGTAATAATGTTTATTATTTACGTGAAGGTATTATTTGAAATTTCTTTGACAGAAAATTAGATTTTTTCCTTGAATTTTGACATTTTAATGGGCGAGAATGGGGCTGTCATCAAATTAAATAAAGTTTGTGATTTTATTTTAACTCTATTTTGGTTGTTAGATTTTGTGATATAATTATGTCGAATGATATAACATTAAATAATTATTGGTCGCTTAGTCCGAGCGACGCCGGGTAGCAATACTAGTTACGATATAAAACTAGGATGGTGGAACAGAGAAGAAGATGTATTGTGTACCCTGTCTACAATGGTATATATAGAAAAGTAAATGCAGACTTAAACATAGTTCAGCCGAAATAGCTATAAACAAATAAAAAAAATATTTCTGTAGAAATAAAATACATTGTTATTTTTCTTACCGTATTATAATGGAGTTCTACCAAGTAAATGCCTACTCAATCAATACTTTTAAAACTATTAATTATTATCATACCATGTTCGCGCACTTGGAAAAAGCGCAAGATCCTTAACCTTTTCCTTCCTGGTGGGTTAGACAGACACTTTACCTTAAATATCTTTCTTAATATTAGTGATACAATGTGTTTACTTTTGACATTCTTAAATTATTATTTTTTACACCGTTTGCAGAAAAAAATATGATTTTTATCAACTGGTTTCGTCGCAAATAAATAAAATAGGCGTAATATGATTGGCCGAAAACCCTTTGTAACGTGGCTACAAATTGCTAGGATGCAATCTTTACTGCCTATACGCGATAACGTTATCTTACTCAAACGCGCCTCATTTAAACGTACGTCTCAAATACTATCCGTTATACATAAATAACTGACCACATTCATACTGATTCAGTGAAAACTGTTTATAATATTTATTTTTTCACTGTATTACAATAAATAACTTTTAATTTCTTAAATTTGAATCGTTTGAATTTTGTACTTCCATGAGCTTTGTCACTAACGACCCGGGTTTCGCCTATCAGAATCTTTAGGCATTTCAAGTGCACGGATGTACTTGAACTGAGTGTTATAAGAAGTCCAGTAGGTAACTGGGAATGCAAACTATTCTAATGTTTCTACAGAAATCCACTCGTTAGTGACTCGTTCAATATAAAGATTCGATCGTTCGAATCCGATCGTTTGCAAGTTACGAATTGATTCTATATTCATTGAAATTGCTGGCATCTTTTGTATTGGTTTATAGACCTTTCAACCGAAGTTTAATGCCTTAAAATAAACGCAATTAACCCCTTAACGTTCCTATCAACTTAGGTTATGACTTATAACTAATAAATTAAACCAGTGTTTGCTAAACACTTTCGTATTTATTTTATAAATAAGAAGTTAGTGATATATTGCAGCTTCTTGTAATAAATAACTGCTATTGAAAAGACTGTAAATAAATTCATTACAAAAGATGGCTGCCTTTTGAAATAAATCGGATGTTTGACATCCTGCACCGCACCTGATCATATATACACATAAAAATATTTTGTTAGGGTTGTCACAAACAATGATAAATAATATTGAAATCTAAAGCATTATTTTTCCAGTATAATAAACATATCTTTATATATTATGGCCTCTCGCAAATTTCTTGTAACTGAGTCACTCAGCCTCCCTGTGGTTTGATGATAGTAAGAATAAAAAGGATTAGACAAGGACTAGACTATTCAATACAATACTAATTTTACGTTTATCCCCACTAAGTAAAAACCCAGATTAGCTTTCACTTCGAGAAATAAATCAAATCAATGTGTCAAATTTAATAACTTATTATTACCATATACAACAAGGATCGTGGAACAGAGAAGAATATGTATTGTGTACCCTGTCTACAACTGTATATAACGATGAGTAAATGCAGGCTTAAAACATAGTTCTGACGATGGCGTTAGCTGAAATAGCTATCAACAAATATATAAAACAATTTCTGTAGAATTAAAATACATTGTTATTTTTTTCACCGTATCAAAAATATAGTTAGAAAAATGCTGCTCGTATTGGGACTTCTAGTCCGTCACGGACGCCAGCAACGTTAACCACTGAATCACGGATATTTTAAGCAGTAGATATTTATAAAACAGATCGTAATCAACTATTAGTGAGTGCGCCAACTTGGAACCAGTGCGCGGGGGTTGTCAAACTGCTGCGCGGAGGGATCTTACAGGAAAAACTGCTAATAAACTGCCAATAGACAAATCAATCATGAATTTAAAAAAAATCTGTACCCATCTGTGCTTAGGCATGATCCTGCAAAATCAGTTAGACAAGAAATACGTTTTAAAAGTAGTAAATTCTCAGCACTATAACTTCATAAATTATTGAGAATATTAAATTGATTGTTCCTGATACTTTTTTGAGGAATCGTGAACATGAGTTGTTTGTTCTTCCAAGGGGTAGACCCAGTCTGCCAATGGGGATGTCACTGGGAATAGCTTTAATAATTTAAAAGCGGCATTGCTTCGGATGTCGATATATTTCACATGGAAGTGAGTGAGTTCAGACGAGTACTATTTTTTATGAATACAAATTGATTTTGTCGGACTCACTCGGTTGACTTTTATGAAAATTTCCAATTAAATTTTATTTATTTTTTCTCTCTTCTAAACTATAATATTATTAATTAAGGATTTCGACTGAGGGGTCAATATCAAACAATTTAATTTTAAACTATAATAATTTGTGATTTTTGCATATATATATATTGAGACGACCTTGATTCGGCTCCCTCGTAAATCGAGAAGGAGCCTCCTATCCGACACTCAGGGAGAAGGAATTTTGGGAACGGAGTAGGAGAAACATGGTGCACTTATAAACAAAAGACGATCTCAAAGCCTTATGTGGGTGCGGTAAGCACCCATTATTTAATTGTTCCGAATTTTCACAGACTTTACACACGGATATTTACACTGATAGATTTACAATACACGTTACGTTCTACAATACATAATACACGACTATTATAATTGCGAAGGCGATATCAGGAATTTACTAGACTTTATCCTTAGGGAGAGGATAAGGAGCTTGCAGGCTACTTCTAGGGCTTGCAGTTGGGAGAAGCCCCTAAACACCACTGTAAGACTTATCTGGCAAGCAAGTGCGCACCAAATGCTCTTCAATCTCTAACTGACTCATTGTATGAAAAAAAGCGGTTCCTTTAGGTAGCAAAGCCGTTAAGAAGTCCGCCCGATAACCCATTATTTATCGTCCATCGAACGTTGCATGAAATACCTCGTATCTCATGCACTCAGGGCGTGAAAGAGTCAGAGACATTTAGAGCGAGACGTCCGCAATACCTTTCCGGAAACGTCATGCATAAATGTCTCTTTTACAAATTTGAAATCACTCTATATTAAATCGCTATAGATTTCAATATAGAGTATTATTAAAAATGAATTTATTTCCTGATATCGACTTAAACTCATAGACTGAGGTGAAAAATAGATCGTTCGAGAGAGTTCTGATGACCTACCATATAGGGCGGTGTCAATATATATGAATACATGTATATTGAGAAGACCTTTATTCCGGCTCCCTCGTAAATCGAGAAGGAGCCTCCTATCCAACACTCATGAGAGGGATTTTGGGGACGGAGTAGGAGAAACATGGTGCTCTTATAAAGAAAAGACGATCTCAAAGCGTTATGTGGGTGCGTTAGCACCCATTATTTAATCGTTAAAGATTTACACAGACGTTATACAACACAAATATTACGATAGCGAAGAAGATATCAGGATTTTGACGCGAATTTAATTCTTAGGGAGAAGATTAGGCGCGTGCATTCTCAATGCAGTCCAATCTCTCACTGCTGTATGAAAACAAACGGTTAATTTAGAAAGAAAAACAATGGCCGTTTCAAAAATCGTTAATACGTGCAAGCAATTTTATTTATGGGGGCACTTAATATGAGATACCGTGCACTCGAAGTGACACAGCCAGAGACATTTGGGAGCGAGCCGCCCGTATTACAAGAATGAATTTATTATCCTGATATCTTAAACTCATTGACTGAGGCGAACAAAAGATCGTTCGAGAGAGTGCTGATGTCCTACCATACTAGGAGGTGTCAAAATATATTTGTCAAATGCATGGCGCATTGGTGTCAGCTATAATGCCATGATTTATATATTCTTCAATAAATGAATAAAGCACATTATGTGATTTTTCTCAAAAGATTGTCAGAGTCACTTACTGCATTCATGCTTGAAACAGCAATATTGTCTGCTTATTCTTAAAATGGTGTAAAGGAAATGACTAACCAGATGCCGATGGAAAAATCCTTCATGCATTAAAAAAGACATGTTGCCGTCTGTGTAAAGACATGACCCTGCAAAATCAGTTAAACTATACGAAGTAGGTGGATTGTGTTGTCGTGATTAAAGTAATGCTCGCATGCTAACAGTCCCTCTAGTGTACACACCCTGTAGTACGTACCCCCTCCCCTGTGTACCTGATGTGAAAAGCGTTTGTACACAGGCTGTTGTGATATAGCAAGCGAGTATCGTGGCGAAACTAACGAGAGTAAACATAAAAATAAAGGGGATAATATGGGCGCGCATTTCAAACGCTTGCCGAGTAAGTCAGGTGTTTTCAATCAAGTTTTGCGGCCTGCTCATAAAAGTTGGAGGCGCAACAAGCAACAGTATAAAGGTGTAGAGTCGTAAGTAAGGGATGAGATCATCTTTTAGTACAACCTTTTCTTACAGATCCTTACGTACGAACACCATTTTCGGTCGATGTATCGATTCTGTTCGAAGGCATGGGTGTTTGTGTTGTCTACGAATCTCTTTCTCTCTCTTGAGCCTCTCTTTTAAGAAGACAATAGCAATGGAAAGGACTAGCTGTTAGCTAATCACTCACGCTATCCATGTATCCAAACAGAAATCAATAATTCGATTAAAAACAAAATTTTCCGGAATTTTCTGGGATTCCAGCGCGTGCGTTTCGCAATCCAAGACATTCAATAGATTATAAACAAAAAAATCATAACCACACTATTTTTAAATGCATTAAGGATTAATTTAAATCAATGTGATTTTAACGCAGAAGAATGAGAGACTGATTGCACAATTGTAATATAATGTTTGATGCTTAGAATTCAGCAATATGAAATCGATTGTGTTTGGGGATAGAATGATGAAAAAAAAATTTGTAGATATTTACTTAAGGATATAATTTTCGTATTAATATTTGAAATCTTCTAAGCCATAATTAATTTGAGTAGTAGAGTATCAAAAGTAGAACTATCCACTTTTCTTGTTTTCGAGGAAAAAGTTTTGTAGGCTTTTTGAACTTTATTAAAAATTTTCAATTTTAAAATCAGCCTATAAAAGCCTGAAACTTTAAATTGGGATGAGCGACCACATTGAAACATCACTTAAGATATCTCTGTTATTGGTCGAACGTATGATTGACCAAGTCATTATACTGTCGTTTTCAAAGTCGTGAACCGTTCTGATTTTGACACCAACCATAATTTTCTCGGTTGCGAGTCACGGCACATCACAAAAGCACAGGGTAACCGTATACTGTGCTTCGAAAACAGATGCCTGCGGCGAATATTAGGAGTACGGTGGTTTGACTTTGTCGGGAACACGGATGTAAGAGAGCGGGCAAACCAGCCCCTTATTACGTCCAAAATTAAAAGGCAACGATGGACCTGGCTTGGACATGTGCTGCGGATGCCCCAAGAGAGCCTGAATCCTGCCTGCCTCTTCCTATCAATCTGATGGATCCCGACGCCGCGGAAGGCCTCTGATGACCATCCATAGAATGTACTCAGGGTAGCTAAGGGACGCCGGGATGACCTGGGAAGATGCGAGGAGGTTGGCGGGAG
This sequence comes from Himalopsyche kuldschensis, assembly GCA_028554975.1. Lineage (NCBI taxonomy): Eukaryota > Metazoa > Arthropoda > Insecta > Trichoptera > Rhyacophilidae > Himalopsyche > Himalopsyche kuldschensis. Next base: position 893,861 of record JAHFWI010000064.1, on the reverse strand, counting down.
ACAGAGAATCTCGGAGGCACCGTGTGGCGGCCATATGCTCCGAATAAGGAGCGAATATGGAAAAAAAATCTTTACGTTTTTATACCACATGTACATGATTTTTATACAATTAATAATTACTAGCCATACACTATGACCAGAAGAATAATTTGACAGGATTAGTTCAGTTTTGAAAAATATAGGACAGTTTTACTTTTTATAATGAAATTCTTGTTGTTTTCTCACTTATTTTTAACATGGTTTATTTTTTGTTTCAATATTCCTGTCAAATCAATACTCTACAGTTATCAGGTTATGTCCCAACAATACTGAATTATAAAAACACAATTATAAAAAAAGCCCTCAAATATTCAAATAGTTCAAGTATCTGATTTCTAAATTTGAATGTCGCGCGTTGGCGTGATTCATGACGTCACTTCCTGAATGCATCCGCCATTACGAAAATTAATTAAAAATCTCAACAGCCAGCTTTGAAACACCTTCATGCGGAAGCATTTCCACGTGTTGGGACTTCAGAATAAAAAAAGCACCCACGCTGATTTTAAATATGCGATACCTGCTAAAAATTGAAAACAAGGATATCTGAAGCCGGCATTCATTATGGCACACCACTGCATTTTGGAATAATTGATATTCCTGTAGTTTTAAAAAAATTTGGGAGTTTTATTTTCTGCTGCGTTAAGAGCGGTTTGGTAAATTAAATTTGAAACGTCAATTGATCATATATTTTCTCGCGATTGCTAAAAAATTTAAATCGTGATATTACATCTAAAGAAATTAATAAAGCAAATTATAAAGTACAACTTCCATATAAATTTAGAATTTCAACTTAGTTTGCTTGATGGAATTTCAATATCAAATTTGATTCGTTTGAATTGTGTACTTTCCCATGAGTTTTGTCGCTAACGACCCGGGATTCGCCTTTCGCCGTCTTCAGGCATTTCAAATGCACAGTGTACTTGAACTGACGCGTAGTCAACAGTTTGTATCGCCCATACACAAAAATAAAAGTAGATCACTAAGTTAAATTGCTATTAAAATACAAAAAAAAATGCGCCACATTTTAAAGTCAGCGACTAAAGTTACTTCTCGGCTTGACACGATATTTTTTGGGATTGATTTTATTGGTATAACCATCATTATTAGCACATCTGATACAAATCGGAAGCGGTCATCGTCGAACAGGTGTATATTTAAACTTAATTAGTACTTATTCAAGGTATTATGTGACTATTAGTGACACTTGTTTCGTCTTTTTCAGTGACATACAGACTTACTATCGCAGAAGTAGCATGATAAGTTATTTATTATAAAATGATCTACCGCCGAATTCATCGAAAAAACAATTAATACCTATTTACTAACCGCATGAAAACTGATGGATAGGTGAGTGAATAAAATGTCAGTTTTGATGTCGCGTCTAAATCAACGGAGGGTAAAATAGTTTTCTGCAAATTACACAGCCACCCTTTCCTTCGACCCCTATTTTTGCCACCATGCTGTTTGATTTTCTTCCAGAGGGTTCCTCACGTTTTTCTGATTGGTTCTCCATTATTGGATAAAGGGGCCACGCAACGCCGCTGGATATTTTGGGTAACCGGATGCAGCGGTCGAAAACTGGAGTGCTAGAGAGATCTTCCGAGGTCCACATACTACATTCATTAAAATACAACCATCGCATTTTCCAATATAATCACATATATATATTTGGGTGAACAAGTTGGTTCGCCCACCACCCTACCGTTATGTGTGTGTGTGTAGCCATTTTTCACAGCCGCCTTCCATTACACTAAACGATCAAGAAAAGAAACGAATTTACTCCTCACTTACTTGGCCCGACACAGAGCTGCACAAGACTGATCTTTTAACCACGCAGTAAAGTGCTTAAAGAGAAAAGAAATAGAAAGAAAATGTGACTTGCTCAGCCAATTTGTTAAAGTGATATTAAGTATCTCATGTATTATACTGAGAATTTGTGGAGTTTAATCTACTTCGCGTTGAATCTGAATCTGAATCAAGAGTATCCCGTTCCCCATATATGAAATTTATCGAACGCCTCAAAATTGGCCTTGGTTGAGATCAAGTCAGCGTGGCCAATTGGACCCGTATGAGAACTGACCGCAGCAAACAGCTCAGCTTGTTCGGCATTCATCTCGGGGCAGTCCCACCAGTGACGGCTGGTGACGGGGTGCTGGGGGGTGCAAAAGGAAGATTCAACTATTTTTACGTACTACAGAAGAGAAACAGTTGGTATTGCGTACATCTGAATTGAAAGTCCATGCTATAGAAGTGTTTTAAAATCCAATGAATAGGAAAGAACTCTTGCAAAAATGGTTGAATCTTCCTTTGCACCCCCGTCGCCAGCCGCCACTGTAATGGAGTGTATCTCAACACACGATTTTCCACTACAACTGCTTGTCACTCAATTGCTCAAATTTTCTTTTTCGAAGGCAGTATAAATAGAAGATTAACTTTGAGACGGGACTAGAACGGCTAGCTTATCGCTCAAATGAATTCACCGTAATACTTTCGATGGATTCGGCGGTAAATTTGCTGAAGTTCATCTCTATATATATACAAATCTCGACACAAATCTTTGTCGCCAAACTCCTTTGAAAACAGCTGGACCGATTATTATGAAATTTTGTATGTATATTTGTTAGATATCAGAGAAGGTTGTAAAGTATATTTTATACAGCTAAGTGAAGGATGTCTCTATCAAGACGTATTTTAATATTTATGAGATCTGTCATTATTTATTATTTTTGTTGTAAAAACACAGAGGGCGCGCGTGAAGTTTGACATTTCATACTGCGAATTAAATTGAAGCTTTGCAAAGCAGTCGCAAGAGGCGCTTTTCATAATCGTATGACGTAAATGGTTGAATCTTCCTTTGCATTCCCCAACACCCCGTCACCATCCGTCACTGAGTCCCACAGTACATGATTGGTGTCCTGGTAGTCGTGTCTACGAGTGCAATCCGGCGATTATAGACAATCTACATAAATTAAACTCTATAGTTAGATTAGAACAGGCTTAACTTGGTGAAAAAAGCCGGAACAGATATCGGTGACCAGCCACTATGGTTTCACACATTTATATCCTAGATGGGAGCAAGTTGGCATGACTGGTGTGACTGACAAATGCCTCAAAAATTTAGCCATCACAAACATCATAATTCAATTAATTCGATTAAAAAATGAAACTTTCCAGACTGGAATTCGAACCCAACACAAAATCAACGTCGTTGAAAATCGACCACGGACCCTGTTATAGTGTTAAAAATATGAAACAATTTATAAAACTTAGAACTCAGGGACTAGAATTCGCGACCAAGCAAGTAAATTTTATGAATAACTTAGCTTAGAGCAGTCATTCCCAAAGTGGTCTACATCAGTCAAATTGGGGGTCTATGGGATGTAAATATGGGGCCACGATAGATTTTGGATAAGCCTGACTAAATTTAATTGAAATTGAAGAATCATCCCTTCCATTAAAAATACTGTTTTTTCGTGAATTGTAGTGGGTAAAAATATGACAAAATTTTCATTTTGTGTCGTTTTTAATGTATAACTATAAAACTTAATATATTTTTTTTTAATTTAAAACATTTATTCTATAGTAGACACTATAGCTCAATTATAGCATATAGAGAAGATCTTTATCAGATTCAAGAACACTGAATTTCGACTGAATACTTGATGGAATTTTAATATCGAATAAGCCAGTTAAAGTACATTCGTGCACTTGAAATGCCTGAAGATGCCGTAAGGCGCAGCCCGGGTTGTCAGCAAGAAAACTATTTAAAATTTATGAATTTATAATATATATGTATATATTAATGGGTATACCGAAAACTGTACTGAGTCCACGGTAAAAGAGAGTTTGGGGACCTCTGGCATAAAGCAACGATAAATTACATACATGCTTGTTTATTTTCAGAAAATTTTTATGGTATCAGTTTATTTTGTTTTTAATTTAGCCAGTTATTATAAGTGAGGTTGGTCGATCCCTGAACAAATTGCATGATTTAAGATTACTGTGATTGAATTTTTGCAACATTCCCAAATATTGCATGGGGGGCATTTTAGACGGGCTCATTTGCCAATCCGATTGGATAATGGGACGTGAGATGTTGTGCGTCACATTTAAAAGTAAATGAATGATATTTACGAATTATAACCAGATAATCAAGGGACCCGTATTTTGAGCATCTGTTTTTTTATGAATTTTGGCATATTAATGTATTCTTTAAAGTTGAAAGCATTTAAAATGCACACTTTCAAATTGATATTGAAAGCCCATCAAGCACTCCTCTCCAGAAATTTTAAATTATAAAAAATATTCACCATTTGAAAATGTATTTATTATTTTGTTCTCTCATGTCATTGTTTGTATGGATATGATTTAATTTTTGTACTGAATCATTTTGAATTTGATAAGTGATAAAAAACTAAATAGGTACGTTAATTAACATGTTTTTTCTCCATATTTAAATATGGCTTCAAATTGACCGATTATAAATTGTGTAGGTATTGTAATAAACAGTTTCCTGGCAAAATTTCCCGTTAAAAATCGAAGTGAAGTCCTAACATATTACAGAGCTTTCAAATAAGCTCATTAGATAAAAAAAAAATGGATCAAAGACTTGGATTGGTTTGTAACGTCAGCAAACATGATGACAGTTGCGTGTAAAGCCGGTCCAGAATTGCCACAAATTCCCGGGATCGACTTATTACAATCCCGAAATCCCGGGATTAAAATCTTCGCCCGGGATTGGAAACTCTATTTCGGACATATAACAGAGTTTTCAAATAAAGCTCATTAGTAGGGACTCCAATTACTCGACCTCTCAATTACTCGAGTATCGAGTAGTACAAGTTCAAAATACTCGAGTAGTTTCAGATGTACCAAAATATATATTATTAATTCAAATTTGTGTGTATAAAAAGATGATAAATAAATAAATACGCTTCTCTTACTTCATTAATACATTTATTTCAATTTATGGAACATATATTTCTAAAATACTAGAGAATTAAACGTCTCAAATTTTAGTTTGCATCAAAGTTTTGTTTTTTTATTCCCGCAGTAGAAAAAAACTCTGTTTCTTTGGACGTCGGCTTACAAGTAAGCAATCAATTAAATAGTGATATCTAGTTATTCAGTCCGCTGTTTAAAACAAAATAAAATTCGGAAATAAATCTACATTTATGAATCACGAGTATTACTCGAGTATTTTTCAAATTACTCGAGTATCGAGTACTTGAGAAATGGAAATTGGAGTCTCTACTCATTAGCTAAAAAGGTATCGATCAAGGACTTGGATTGGTTTGTAACGTTGGAAATCACGGTGACAGTTACGTGTGAATCCCGTATATTTTCGTGGAATGACGTGCTCCCCGAAGCGTTTATAAAATGGTCTGGGAACGTAGCGGGTAAGTGTGTGAGAAAAAAAAACGTCTCCTCTATAAAGCTGTTAGAAGTTTAACTTGAAATTGTCATTTTCAAGTGCTGCTCACTCGAAAGGGGCACAGTTGGAAATTTCAGCCTCGCATAAAAAAAGGAAGAAATCGTATGTATTATTTAATATATTTACGTGTGCATCTTTTCACTGTTCACTTACCCATTTTTTTTATCATTTCTGTTCGCAAGTAAGAGCAAATTGATCGCTCAGTGTAATGACATACACAATATTCTATATTGCATGTATTAAAAAAACCTAATTTTAATACGGAAAGAAAAATAACAATGTATTTTAATTCTACATAAATTATTTTAAATATTTGTTGATAGCTATTTCGGCTTACGCCTTCGTCAGAACTAGGCGTAAGCGTAAGCCGAACGAAGGCGTAAGCCGAAATAGCTATCAACAAATATTTAAAATAATTTATGTAGAATTAAAATACATTGTTATTTTTCTTTCCGTATTATAATGGAGTTCTACCAAGTAAATGCCTACTCAATCAATACCTAATTTTAAGTTTAAAGATTATATTTTGTTTCAGGGAACTTATTGTATACCTGTTTATCAGAAAAGAATTAGAATTAGTACTTATTTCAAATAAAATTTATTAGATTAGGACTGGTTTCGGACTTAACGAGCATTATAGACTGATAAGAAATACAAAAATACAGCAATTTTATACAAAAGTTAAGGAAGACTTAAAATATATGATAAACTAATATAAGCGTAAGTTCACGTACACCGTCACGGACAGTCATTGACCAACTGCTCATTGAATGTATTTTTATTTTAATTCAAGATAAATAATCCTTCTTGAGGATCCGAGAGCATATGGACTAGTTAGTTACTAGTTAGGTCTTTGTGTAACGCGATTTCTAAGTCTAACGCAAGGTTTTCGAAATCAGATTTTTTATTGGGCAAAGGTGGACAATATTTAAGACCTTTTGATAAAAGGTTATGCTCGTCTTTATTTAAAGTTACATAAGAAAGGTTAACCACTCTATTAAAAAAATTAATCGGTGGTTCATTAGATTTCTGTGATTTTATCGTTAAGTTCTTGACGTTTTCTTCAATGAGTTTATTGAGTTTAATAACTTGCTTCTCGTATTTACATTGTATAATATCAGAAAGTCTGACATCACAGTCTAATACAACAAATTCAATAGGATGCAGTTTCTGTGCGAGCAGTGCGTGCACTTGGATTGCCTGAAGATGCCGAAAGGCGAAACCCAGGCCGTTAGCGACAAAACTCACGGAACAGTACAAAATTCAAACAATTCATATTTAATATTGAAATTCCATCAGGCACCCTCAGTCGAAATCCTTAATCAGAGTAGTAATGTAGAAATACTCCATTGAGTAAATAAAAGAAAAACTCCAAACTCCATTTTGTAATTTTATCATTTTAAAATATTAAAATCAACTTGCTTTATTATTTAAGCAAACTTTGCGATAGTAAGTCCGAAGATGCCTCTGAAAGAGGCGAAACACGTGTCACAGTTAGTAGCACAATACGGGCAATAAACAAAGTTATTTTATGTTAAAATTTAATATTCAAGTTTATATTACAAGCTTAAAGCGTTCATCTGTTGACAGTGTTGACACGTCGTTACCTTACTTTGAAAAGGTTCTAACTGTAATTTTTGCCTAAAATTACCTTTTGGTCGGACACGTTAGTATTTACCGCATTCTTTCATATATATGAATTTCGAAATTATCTATCGTTGAATAACGAAGTTGGTATTATTCCGGAATTGCACTGCATCTGCGCACGTTTTTTACTAAATTTATTTGACAACGTTCTAAGATTGTCATCATTATTTCTATTATTAGATCTTTAAGATCATTATTTCTCAGCAAGAGTTGTGAAAAAATATGCTTAAAATAAGTAATTTGAAACATCTTTACTTGCTCATTGTTATAAGTGGATTTTAATTAATCAATCGAAACTTCAAACGCTCATATCTTAAAACAGTGTCAAGAGCAGTTAGAAACTTTTCAAAGTAAAGTGTCGACGTGGATTATTATTAAAAATCACCACAGCTAAATCGTCAAGTGTAATGAATAAATTAATATTATTCATTCGGTACTTTGTGAGTCAGAATATTAAATTCGGTTACAAAAAAAAAAAATACTTGAATCGAAACTCGCAATTATTTTCGTCTCCGAAAATGCCAACAGTCCAAAATACATAATGTATAAAAAGTTTGTTAGCAGTTGCATTATCCGCTTTGGAAATGGGCTTTTCTTTTGTCGCTCGGTAATGGAAGGCTCCGAATTGAAATTCAAAGCCTCGCGGGCAAGTGAGACGGCCCCTCTGGATTAAGGATTAAAATTCTGACTTTTCATCTTTGTGCTATTTGCTAGAGTTGACTTTGCGACTTGCGGGAGAGTGTAGATTTCAGAAGATCAAAGAAAATACCTAATGACTCTCGTGGGATGGAGAATGCCTTTGGTGGGTATTATTTATATACTTGGAAAATATGTTGAAGTAGAATTACGGATCATATCAAATGCGCCCTCGGGGAAAAGGAATGTTTTTTCTGGATCTAAGATGTGACATAAAATGTTACGGTACATATATAGGGTATTTCAATAGGAACGCTCAAAATATGTTACTTTGTCCTGCTGAGTAGATTATTCATTGTTTAGTGGCCAAATTTGAGTCAACCAGTTTGGTAAATAATCGGCCAACACCCTACCTGTACGTCATCAAAATACAATATCTGGTGAAAACATTGCTGCTGTGTGTGAAAGTGTACAGGAAAACCCAAGGCAGCTTATTTCTCGTTGTTCACAAGAACTTGGCTTTTCTGCGACTTCAACTTGGCGAATTTTGAATCGGGCCTTATGTCTGCACCCGTATAAAATCCAACTAACCAAGGAACTTCAGGTAAACGACCACAGACAACGCCTGATTGGGTTCTGGAGCAGTTGGAAGTTTACCCAAATTTGTGATTAAAGTCAACTTTAGCGACATGGCCCATTTTATAATGAATGGATATTGGCAGACATTTGATGCTATATTCCATATTTAATGCCGTAAAATATACTTACAAATAAAATTAAAATTTAGTCGAAATCACACAAACAACTTGTTTTATTTACATTTCAAAACCAAGCGTCCTTATAAAAAGACCCTATATATTCTTTTATTTCCAAAAAGAGATACTTCTATACAAATGAAAACGAAAGCAAAAATGTGTCGTATAGTATCAAAAGTAGAACTCTTCCATTTTTTTCAAAACTGAACTAGTGCTGTCAAATTATTCTTCTGGTGATAGTTAGCTTAGTGGTATAAAAACGTTACAGAAAATGATGGTTGGTGTCAAAATCAGAACGGTTCACGACTTCACGGAAAGTAAAGTATAATAGTTTGGTCAATCATAGAGTTATGATAAGTGATGTTACAATGTAGCCGCTCATACAAATTGTAGGTTTCATGCTTAACTAGGATGTGTTAAAAAATGAAAAGTATAAATAAGGCTCAAAAAGCCAACAAGATCAACAATTAATATAATATTTTAAATGGCGTTGTTTATTCCTAATATTGTGTTACTGATTGTGACACGTGTTTTACCTCTTTCTGTGGCATATTCGGATTTAATTTCGCAAAGTTTGCATAAGTAATAAATCAAAATTTATTCTCATATTTTAAGATTACAAAATGGAGTTTGGGATATTTCTTTTTTACAGGAAGCAAGAAGGGAGTTATAAAATCAAAGCAAAGACTATGCATCTGATGGAATAATCAAGTTATTTTATATTCTTGTTCATTATTTAATAATGTGTACTGTATTGTGTATTTCCAAGCAAGAAGGCAGTAAGTCCTTTGAGGGGTATAGCAATTTTATTATAGAACATATGTAAATTATTTTATCAAGAAATATTAGAAATAAACAGAGCTCAGCTTAAAAGTTAATTTGCCAATTTTAAATAAATATTTCACCATTGTTATACCTCATTTAATAAATCTTAATAAAATTGAAATCAATCAATACTTTAATAAAAGGTCAGATAAAACCTACGAATTATGTTTTTTGACATTTCCATTTTATTATCAAGTAATATTGGTATTTGCAATCAGTGACGGCTGGTGACGGGGTGTTGGGGGGTGCAATGGATGATTCAACCATTTTTGCAAGAGTTCTTTCCTATTCATTGGATTTTAAAACATTTCTATTGCATGGAATTTCAAGTCAGATGTTCGCAATACTAACTGTTTCTCTTCCGTAGTACGGAAAAATAGTTGAATATTCCTTTTGCACCCCCTAGCACCCCGTCACCAGCCGTCACTGTTTGCAATGCTACATTCAAAATACATACCCGATAACTATAAGAAAACTCTTTAAAATCAAAATTTTCGCTATTTCATATAGCTTATGTTTATAAAAGTGATAAACTTTTATTTTTGTATATAAACAACACAAATTGTTTACTATGCGTCAGTTCAAGTACATTCGTGCACTTAAAATGCCTGAAGATGCCTAAAGGCGAATCACAAGTCGACAAAAATAATGGAAAAATTGAAACGTCCTGAAGTCGTTGGAAAACTAAATGTTCAAATACTGTTACGTTATTGGATGGATAGTGTTTTATTTAATCGATTTCCCGCATTGACTGCAACACTCCTGGGCCCGCCAATCGGGTTCCCTCATTTATTTCGTTTGCCGGAGAGTGTCTTGTTATTTGCTGAGATTGAAAAAAACGTCTTATCACAACCAGAGTGCTCCTCCAGCCTCCACATCTCCTGATGTATATACTCCTCTTTATTTCTTTGAGATGTTCTTCTTTGACAGATGTCACGTCGGCTTTAAGGATCAAAATGATCCTGTTGTAGTCTGTGCAGGAGATAATGAAAATCATTATTCGAAAAGATCATAATACGGGATAAGCAATATGAAAACAAATTGAAAATTTTTACATCAGGAAAACTCGAAAGACTCGGGAATAAAATAATTGATAAACGGAGGGTTTTCTTTAGTTGAATCATATTTAATTTAATTAAAGATGATATTAATACGGAAAGAAAAATAACAATGTATTTTAGTTCTACATAAATTATTTTATATATGTGTTGATAGCTATTTCGGCTTACGCCTTCGTCAGAACTAGTTCATAAAATAGTGAATAGTTCACAGAATAACAGAATGGTTCTGACGAAGGCGTAAGCCGAAATAGCTATCAACACATATATAAAATAATTTATGTAGAACTAAAATACATTGTTATTTTTCTTTCCGTATTATAATGGAGTTCTACCAAGTAAATGCCTACTCAATCAATAAAGATGATATTATCAGGGCTGTGGAGTCAAAGTCGTGGAGTCGGGGTTTTGTGGCTGGAGTCGGAGTCGGAAATTTTGAAATGCTTGAACTTTTTATTTTTTGCATTTAATATGTAAAATTTGGCTATTGGCCGGATTAGTTGGTTGAAATACAATTGAATATACATAAATATGAAAGGTAGGCAAAAAACGTGACGAAATTAAACTTGTTTTAGTCGGAGTCATGTTTTTGGTCAATGTTGGAGACGGAGTCGTAATTTTTTTTAACGACTCCACAGTCCTGGATATTATACATAAAAATACTAATGGCGTGTTAGCGTATAATAGGTCAGAATCTAATTTGAGTTTTGGCAGAATTTGGCGGAATGGTCAGTAAATATTATAAACAGTTTTCACTGAATCAGTATGAATGTGGACAGCTATTTATGTATAACGGATAGTATTTGAGACGTACGTTTAAATGAGGCGCGTTTGAGTAAGATAACGTTATCGCGTATAGGCAGTAAAGATTGAATCCTAGCAATTTGTAGCCACGTTACAAAGGGTTTTCGGCCAATCATATTACGCATATTTTATTTATTTGCGACGAAACTAGTTGATAAAAATCATATATTTTTCTGCAAACGGTGTAAAAAATAATAATTTAAGAATGTCAAAAGTATACACATTGTATCACTAATATTAAGAAAGATATTTAAGATAAAGTGTCTGTCTAACCCACCAGGAAGGAAAAAGTTAAGGATCTTGCGCTTTTTCCAAGTGCGCGAACATGGTATGATAATAATTAATAGTTTTAAAAGTATTGATTGAGTAGGCATATACTTGGTAGAACTCCATTATAATACGGTAAGAAAAATAACAATGTATTTTAGTTCTACATAAATTATTTTATATATTTGTTGATAGCTATTTCGGCTTACGCCTTCGTCGGAAATAGTTCTGTTTTAAAAGTGTTATTAAATAAAGGGTTTCAGTAATTGTTATTTTTTATATCATCGATACCTGAGACTGATGTCTACTGTTCAAACTGAATACCTATATAATTCAATCCACACGATATCAGGGAGCGGAAATCATTACACGGCATTGTCAGCATGGTCGCATTGTTTTATTCTTGAAATGTTTTATTCAGTTATTGTCATTATATTTTTTCTAAGCGATTAAAAAAAGAAGAAGAAAATATCACTTCCTTCTGTCTAAATAAACAGGAATGAAAACGACACCCCCGTGCAGGAGGGGTAAATAGACGGAGCAGTTGTTTTCAAGCTGGAGTATCGATGTTTAATAAAATTAATTGGATCATTAGATCAAAATTGTTTTCTGAAATCTGTAGTTCAAGTTCTGTCAGGAACGAACTAGACATTCAGTACTTTTCTAGTCTTTACTAGTCATTCATGCTTTAAGTACATGAATGACTTTACATTATAATAGTTGCTGATGATTTCCACCTTTCTCAGCAATACATTGACCAGCTGAAAAGTCCTTGGAAAATGAGTTTCATATGATTGACGAGATGAACGAGTTTTTAAAGGAGATAATTTAACAATAAGCGTTTTAATCAGGGCTGTGGAGTCGGAGTCAGAGGCGGAGTCGTGGATTCGGAGTATTTTGCGTGGAGTCGGAAACGGAGTCGTCGCGGGGTTTTGGCTGCAGTCGTACTCGAAGTCGGAAATATTTTAATGTTTGAACAATATTTTTGTATATGTTACAGTGAAACTGTATTCTCAGTGAAAATGTATCAAGTAATAGATTTGTATGACAACATGATTTCACTGGTCACGATCATTGAAATTATTGGCCCAAGTCGATGATTTGCCGGCCTAAAATGTTGGTTTGCTTCAAAGAAACAAAATCAGCAAGCAGTCCTTTTCAGAAACAGGGGACCAAGGACAAAACACAGACAAACATAGGGCGGTCAAATTTGATTTCAATGACAGCTTGGAGAAGAATATATTTTCACTGAGAATACAGTTTCACTGTAACATATATAATAGGTAAAATTGGGCTATTGGCCAGATTGGTTGGTTGATATATATGTTACAGTGAAACTGTATTCCCAGTGAAAATGTATCAAGTAATAGATTTGTATGACAACATGATTTCACTGGTCACGATCATTGAAATTATTGGCCCAAGTCGATGATTTGCCGGCCTAAAATTTTGGTTTGCTTCAATGAAACAAAATCAGCAAGTAGTCCCTTTCATAAAAAGATAACAAAAGAAAAACACAGACAAACATTGGGCTTAAGATAAGGCGGTCAAATTTAATTTTAATGACAGCATGGAGAAGAATATATTTTCACTGTAACATATACATAATTGAATACACATAAATAGGAAAGGTAGGAAAACAGCGTGACGAAATTAAACTTTTTCTAGTCGGAGTTGGTTTCGTGTTTTTGGTCAATGTTGGAGACGGATTCGTAGTCGAGTTTTTGAGTTTTGGAGTCGGAGTCGTAATTTTTTTATGCTGCTCAAACAAATTTAAGGTTTCAGGATTTTATAGGCTGTTTTTACAAATGAAAAACATAAACACAAAAAGCTCAAAAAGCCAATAAGACGTTTTTATCGATAAGTTAACGAGTAGATAGTTTACTTTCGTCTCAAATAACAGTGAGTTGATATCATATTACCTTAATAAAGGGTCTTTTTATAAGGACGCTTAGTTTTGAAATGTAAATAAAACAAGTTGTTTGTGAGATTTCGACTAAATTTTAATTTCATTTGTAAGTTATTAAATATGGAATATAGCATCAAATGTCTGCCAATATCCATTCATTATAAAATGGGCCATGTCGCTAAAGTTGACTTTTTTGACAAATTTGGGTAAACTTCCAACTGCTCCAGAACCCAATCAGGCGTTGTCTGTGGTCGTTTACCTGAAGTTCCTTGGTTAGTTGGATTTTATACGGGTGCAGACATAAGGCCCGATTCAAAATTCGCCAAGTTGAAGTCGCAGAAAAGCCAAGTTCTTGTGAACAACGAGAAATAAGCTGCCTTGGGTTTTCCTGTACACTTTCACACACAGCAGCAATGTTTTCACCAGATATTGTATTTATTTTGATGACGTACAGGTAGGTGTTGGCCGATTATTTACCAAACTGGTGGACTCAAATTTGGCCACTGAACAATTAATAATCTACTCAGCAGGACAAAGTAACATAATTTGAGCGTCCCTATTGAAATACCCTTTATAAACACTCCGATTAAAGTAAATAAAAATGAAATTTCGATTAAGTTTCTCGGCTTAATCATCCCTGCAGAAACAACCCTTCTAGTTTGTAATGATAAAAGTCAGTAAGCGTGTGTTTATTCTTATTTGTTGAGTATGTTTAGATGAAAAGGAATCGAGAATGCGTTATTAAACATCCGGTAAAGTTTTTTTAATGGTTGCAACACTCTACTCCCCCATGAATGTGATGTGAAGGTATGGCGTATTATAAAAGCGTTTAATCTTATATATAAAACCGAAACGGCGTATGTATGTATGTATGTCTGTAATTCCCTTTTGCATTGTTGTTGCAAGTTGCCATAAAAACGATTATGTAAGAAAATACGATTGAATTTTTATCGGCGAAGACATTTAGTCAAAATGTTTTAAATTAGTCTTCTACAGAACTTTACCCGGCTTTTATTATGAGTAATAATGTTTATTATTTACGTGAAGGTATTATTTGAAATTTCTTTGACAGCAAATTAGATTTTTTCCTTGAATTTTGACATTTTAATGGGCGAGAATGGGGCTGTCATCAAATTAAATAAAGTGTGTGATTTTATTTTAACTCTATTTTGGTTGTTAGATTTTGTGATATAATTATGTCGAATGATATAACATTAAATAATTATTGGTCGCTTAGTCCGAGCGACGCCGGGTAGCAATACTAGTATTATATATGTTACAGTTCTTCTCCAAGCTGTCATTGAAATTAAATTTATCCTTCCTATCTTCAGCCCAATGTCTGTCTGTGTTTTTATTTGGTTCTCATTTTATAAAAGGGACTAATTGCTGATTTTGATTCATTGAAGCAAACCAAAATTTTAGGCCGGCAAATCATCGACTTGGGCCAATAATTGCAATGATCGTGACCAGTGATATCATGTTGACATACAAATCTATTACTTGATACATTTTCACTGAGAATACAGTTTCACTGTAACATATATGTACACATATAAATACTTATTAATTATTTTCAAGTGATTTGTTATTAACTAGTTTACAACCATTCCGAGCAAGTAGGCAGTTCGTGACTCTGACAAACTTTTGAGAAAAATGTTTGAGTATTTATAATTTAGAAAAAGCGGTTGATTCGAAAATATACTAATTTCTTTGTCAACATGCAGTAAGTAGTTGCATTGGCTGCCTTTTTACTAATAAAACTAGTTGCATTGCTAAGAGGTCTTCAACCTTTTATTTACAGTCTATTTTTCTTGTAATTTGCTTCATTTATGTTGTTTTACCAATTGTGTGTAATACTTTGTTTTTCATAATTTACTTTTGAATAAATTAAGTATTTCGACTGAGGGTGCTTGATGGAATTTCAATATCAAATTTGAATTGTTTAAAATTTGCACTTTTCGCTAATTTACATTTTAATAGCCATTTAAATTAGTGATCTACTTGTATTTTTGAATATAAACAATGCGAGCTGTTTACTACGCGTCAGTTCAAATACATCCGTGCACTTGGAATGCCTGAAGATGCCGAAAGGCGAAACCCGGGTCTTTAGCGACAAAACTCATGGAAAAGTAAAAAATTCAAACAATTCAAATTTTGTATAAATATCACTGTTTTATTGTATTTCTTATCAGTTTAAAATGCTCGCCATGAGCGAAACCTGTCCTAATCAAATAAATTTTATGTGGATAAAGTACTAAAAATGTGTTATTATTTTTTATTTTTTATATAAAAAACTAGAGTTGTTGCCTTTTTGCTAAGAAACTCTAATACTTTTAGAAGATCTTCATTAATTTAAAATAACTTTGACTATTCCACGTATTGTGCTACTAATTGTGACACGTGTTTCATATCTTTCAGAGGCATCTTCGTACTTACTATCGCAAAGGTTGCTCAAGTTACAAAGCAAATTAAATCCTGTATTCTAAAATGATATCTAACAAAAAATGAGCTTGAAATTTTTCTTTTTAACGGTAAGCAAGGACAACCAAACATAGTAATTTTAATATCAATTTTGAATTGTTTGAATTTTGTACTTTTCCATGAGTTATATCGCTAACGGGTTTCGTTTTATAAACAGCACAAACTGTTTACTACGCGTCAATTCAAGTAAATTAGTGAACTTGAAATGCCTGAAGATGCCAAAAGGTTAAACTCGCGACAAAACTCATAGAAAACAACAAAATTCAAACGATTCAAATTTGATATTAAAATTACATCAAGCTTCTTTAGCTGAAATTCAAAATTATATTATTCGTATATACATATATACAGTGACAGCTGGTGACGGGGTGCTGGGGGCTGCAAAAGGAAGATTCAACTTTTTTTTCCGTACTACGGAAGAGAAACAGTTGGTATTGCGAACATCTGAATTGAAAGTCCATGCTATAGAAGTGTTTTAAAATCCAATGAATAGGAAAGAACTCTTGCAAAAATGGTTGAATCTTCCTTTGCACCTCCCAACACCCTGTCACCAGCCGTCACTGCATATATATGTACATGTACATAGCTGATAATAATTGCAATTAAAAATACCTAAACGTAGCCCTGAATAATTCTACGTCCTGAAAGCATTCTTTTGTTCACACTATAAAAAAACATGTCGTGCAAAATTGTATAAAAGATGGCCGATCTTTTATATTCATCGCGTGGGCAAATGCTTTTATGGTGTGATTCGATTATCATAATATTATTTTGCTGTCCCGACGTGACATGACACGTCAAAACATGTGTTTAATGCAATTATTACTATGCACGTCGGCAATGAAAGGCGGCCATGTTGTCAATGGAACTGTCAAAATGTCCGCCATTTTTAAACAAATGATACCAGTAATAAATAATAAATATTATGCGAACGTTCTTAATTTAAAATTATATTAAGCGTTTGACGTTAAACTTATTCGAACATCTATGCTTTAGGTCTGTTCTCCTAATGAAACAATTGAACAGAAACTGTTTTTAAATGTCTAGTTAATTAATCTCTCAAACTCTCTTTTAGAAGATAGTTAAGATAATGCGAAGACGATACGTTTTTTGTTGCGCTCTTTCTCTATTTTAGTATATTGTATATTATTTGGGTTTTTTTGAAGAGATTACAAACTCACATCAATCCATGCCTTCGGATAGAAATCGATTCGAGAACATAAGAAGAAGTGTCTATTCAAGAATTAGAACACTTAATTACCAATGAGAAAAGCCGTGAATCTTAACCACTCTGCACGGTCACTGTTGTGTTGATAGTATTTAAATGTTTTTTTTTTTTTTTTTTTTTTCGATCGAACCCGGGCCCCCCGATTGCTAGGACAAAGCTCTTGCCACTAGACCACAGGGACCGACAAAGTAGTGTTGTGTTGTTTAGTAATCTTATTAATGCATTTATAAATATTAAATTTAAACTATATTTTTACCAATGGCTAACAAAGAAAATGCTTAGTTTGTTATTACAGACAACTTTGAGATACTATTTCTAAAAATGCTCGCGATGAACTAAACCGGTCCTGATCTACATATTTTTTTTTATGTGGAATAAGTACTAGACATTTTGTACTTTTCCATGAGTTTTGTCGCTAATGACCCTGGTTTCGCGTTTTGGCATTTCAATTGCAGAATTTGCTTAAGTAAGCTTTGTAAACAGTTTGTATCGTTTATATACAAAAATAACAGTCGACCGCTAATTTTAATTGTTATTAACGTAATCTATATGAATCAGCGAAAATTGTATGTAAATCAGTTTTAATGAATTATGTGGGTAAGTTATAGGAACCATATCACCGTGCTATACGAGGGACAAGTGTATCTCTCGAAATGAATTATCGACACATTACTTTGAAAAGGTTCTAACTGCTCTTGACACTGTTTTGAAATATGAGCGTTCGGTTGATTAAAATTTATTTGTAACAATGAGCAAGTAAAAAGGTTACAAATTACTTAATTTAAGCATATTTTTTCACAACTATTGCTGAGGTGTTAATATGATAGAATGCAGTAAATACAAACTTTTCCGACCAAAAAATCATGTCAATTATAACCTTTTCAAAGTAAGGTAACGATATGTTATCTTAAAATCATTAATGCTATAATATGTTTCTAAATAGGTACACATATTTGAAACCCATACGCATGTAAAACTTGACCATAGATATTTTGAAATGGCCCACATTCTTATTAAGTCTATTATATTTTACAATGCGATCTCTTCAAAATAAATTTCGAGCATACACATATTATTTATTTATCTGTCACTAATATTGTTAAGATTATCTCGAGAATTATATTGTCAACGACGAGATTGAGATCTCTACTAACAATGTATTTAATATGTCGTTTAATATTGTCAACAGAAGTGTCATCTGTCATAATGTTGTGGGAGATTGTAAACTGTCACTTTATTGCTCTTTTGTCACACACCATTGGAATATAAAAGATTTCTTACAATGGCAATGTCTAATACGTTTATATTCATCTAAATTTATGAAGCAATATTCATACCATATGGTATGACAATGCTATTATGAAAGAATTGCAATATGGGTATTATCTTTTAAAGAATATTCTGCCGTAGTTTTTATTGAATTCAACAGCTTTTGGTCTTGATGTATGTAAAGAGTCTTTTTATAAGGACGCTTAGTTTTGAAATGTAAATAAAACAAGTTGTTTGTGAGATTTCGACTAAATTTTAATTTCATTTGTAAGTATATGTTACGGCATTAAAGATGGAATATAGCATCAAATGTCTGCCAATATCCATTCATTATAAAATGGGCCATGTCGCTAAAGTTGACTTTTTTGACAAATTTGGGTAAACTTCCAACTGCTCCAGAACCCAATCAGGCGTTGTCTGCGGTCGTTTACCTGAAGTTCCTTGGTTAGTTGGATTTTATACGGGTGCAGACATAAGGCCCGATTCAAAATTCGCCAATTTGAAGTCGCAGAAAAGTCAAGTTCTTGTGAACAACGAGAAATAAGCTGCCTTGGGTTTTCCTGTACACTTTCACACACAGCAGCAATGTTTTCACCAGATATTGTATTTATTTTGATGACGTACAGGAAGGTGTTGGCCGATTATTTACCAAACTGGTTGACTCAAATTTGGCCACTAAACAATGAATAATCTACTCAGCAGGACAAAGTAACATATTTTGAGCGTCCCTATTGAAATCAGTGACGGCTAGTGACGGGGTGTTGGGGGGTGCAAAGGAAGATTCAACCATTTTTACAAGAGTTCTTTCCTATTCATTGGATTTTAAAACACTTCTATAGCATGAACTTTCAATTCAGATGTTCGCAATACCAACTGTTTCTCTTACGTAGTACGGAAAAATAGTTGAATCTTCCTTTGCACCCCCTAACACCCCGTCACCAGCCGTCACTGATTGAAATACCCTATATAAAGACCTCCTGCTATATAAATTGACCAATTTTTTACCGCTTATTTCACCATTCAAATTGTTACTCAAACGTTTCTACGTGAGATACGTGTTTCGTCTTTGTGAGAAACATTAAAGGACAAAGTATCATAGTCTAATCTAATATATAAACATCAATATGTGTTTTTTTATTTGATCGCACCCAATGCAATGCCATACCGTTCATCTGATCACAATGAAACTTTGACAAACTTTTTGATAGTTGCGCGGAGATTTTTGGCATAGTAAAATTAGCTTACAGTAGATATTTTTATATACAAATCAATGTTGTTTTCATAGATTATGAGCTGCAATATCGTTCATTTTGACAACTTGTTGTTGCACTTGCGCAAAGGTTATAGACATCATAGTACAATTAACTTTCAGTAGGTGGTGCGTATCATAGATAATCGGCAAAAGACAAACAGCGAACGTCAAACGGCAAATGTCATCGATCAAAGTTAGTTGGATTACATCGAAATTATTTATCTAAAATATTGTGCATTCGAAAGCACTTCAATGAACACAAACACTTTCTTTCTTTGAATGGCATTATAAATTAAATATTTTTTAGATCGAGCACTGAAATTAATGCTTTTTAGATCTACATTTTTTGCGCATGGTATTTAACATGCACCTCTTCGTGCAATTTTGTTATGCTTGATAATTTTAGACATCTCTTTTTTGAGTGAAAAGAATTCTGTTTAGCGATCGGAGTTCTTCAGACAAATCAAATATCCGCTTTGGCAGTAATTCTCTCTCTTCTCCAATCATTGATCAGCTGAAATTACATGTACATATATCTACATATGTATATCTTCTGTACATACATTACTGTAGATATATCTGAAATAATTTCATATTTGAACTGACGCATGGCTTTTTTAATTTAATTACATAGAATAAATGTGTCGATAAAATTAGTAATTTTTCATTTAATGATATAATGATAAATATTCGAACGCATTTTTATTTTTTTGACTAAGTCCAGTCCAACTTGAAGCATATGGATACCTCACGGTGTTTATCTCAACATGTTTTTTTTTCTACGAGAACTGCTTGTTACTCAATTATTCAACCTCTTTTGATAGAAGAGAGTAGGAATTAAAAGGGGTACTTCGTTGTTTTATGCCAGGCAGCAAAACTTGAAATGAATGTCGCTGCAACCTCAATGCACACACGGGGCGGGGGGCGTCACTTTTTTAACGATTTTTGAAATAAAAACAAAGAATTCATCCCTGGCGATCAGTTGCGAAAGAAGATCCAAAGCATGTATAACTTTGGAAGTGCGCGACGAGGAAAGTTCAGTGACATTTCTACAATCAAGTAATATTATTCCGCGGGAGATTATGTGCAGTAATGGACATTTAATGACGCTTTCATTTGGAGTCAGGACACGCTGGGTTTGCCAAGAGTGTTTTTTGGTGATGGTTGCTGAGTAGGTAGCGGTTCCTGGAGTGCATACTCGGAGATCAGTGCTCATATTTTACACGAAGGATGCGTTAGCTAATCGCCGCTCTCGTTACGCGCCGCCTTTTGGGATATGAAAGATGAGAAGGGATTTTTAACAACACAAACACCCATTGCTTTCGATGAGATTCGCTTAATCGACCGAAAGAATCTACTCGTTACGGGACTCGAACCCGGACGGTCCGTCACGGAAGCCAACGACGTTGACTAACGCTAGCATTTAAATGCATTTTACCGAATATTATATATTATATTGATTGTTTTTTTTATTCTTATTGTTTCCTTATAAAAATATATGCTCTCGAAAAAAATCGTTTTAAAATGATTTTTACTAAACACATCTACTAAACTAGATGTCGGAAAGGCAAATACGTTTACACTGGCCAAGCATATTGCATATATTATTTTAAATGCGGTGCTAATTACAATTATCATAATTTTTCTTCAACCTTATACGTAGTCATAATAGTCGTAATAATTTATTACTCTATAATAAATTCATCACAAAATGGCCGACAGAGATCCCGCCTTAAAGTCAAACAAAATGGAATCATATTCGAACATAGTATTCGAATTAATATTTTCCTTCTGAATTTGAAATCATCGAGCTGTCGTAATAGTTTGAATCTTATGCCACGAGTTGGTAGTGATCATTTTTGTGTGCATTCGAGTTTCTTTCATTCGTCATATGCAGTCACTGCTCTTGGAGAATAAATTAAGGGCTTTCATTCCACGCTGCGAATTTTTGAATGTGTGAGTGCGATTTTATGGTGCGGTTCAAAAATATTGTCATATTTTGTCTATGATCACACAAACAAAACAAAACAAACAAAATAAAGGGTAAAACAATATCAGGCATTTCATATAAAATTTGAGTTAAATTTTTCTCAATTATATGATAAAATTTCTTATTTTTTCATGTTGTAACTGATATTTTTAGTAACGGTGATAAAAGTAACAGTGTATTTTAGTTCTACAGAAATTATTATACATGTTGTTGATAGCTATTTCAGCACCTTCCAATTAGTTCTAACGATGGCGTAAGCCGAAATAGCTAAAATATGTTGTTTTTTTTTTCACCGTGTTGTCATAGAGTTATACTAAGTAAATGCAAATTCAATAAATAGCTATTTTTAGGATCGAATTACCACTGCTTTTACAAAATATATTTTTAGTGTTGAAATTGTTGAAAATTCATTTAAATGAATATAAGACATTATAAAGTACTGTTTCCACACGTATACTGATAAACATAAAGAAGTTCGAGCGGAATACTAACAGAGCTCCTGCGGAATTATTTATGTTGAGACACGCTGTTTTAGAAGTCAATATTTTCATATTTGGAGCCGATATGCAGAAAACATATTAAATGAAAATGTGCAAGATACTTAAACCTAAGTTTTAGAATTAAAGACCAGTAAGATTTTAAAAACCTTCCATCAAGATCGTCAATATTATATTATCTTTTATTTGAGAAGACCTCACGAGCAGCAAGTCGAAGATCTCAAATTTAGACTTGGTAAAATAAGTGTTTTTTCACCGTGTTGGAATGGAGTTCTACCAAGTAAATGCATATTCAATCAATTATAACTTTATTTTGAAATTGCCATGAATTAATTCTAGAAACTTCTGAAAACTAAACAGAAGTGTAGCACTTACAGCGATTCTTTGAAGATATATCCCATGCACTCATTAGGATCTTAAAAATAGTAATGATCTTGGAAAACAGCAGGCTTGGGTTTGAAAAACGAATTAATATATAATATAACAACAATCTTTTTTAAAATGATAAAATGAAAATTTAAAAAAACAGAGCTTCGCCGTTTCTGTACCACACCATGAATATCAACCCCTGTCCACGTAAAAATGGCGAGAGCTTTTTCTGTAAATGCTTTAATGAATGACTATAAACGTGTCTGTGCAATGTGTTCTTTGTTCAACCCACAAAAGTTGAGTGATCAAATAATGATATTTTTTTACTCAAAAAACATTTTTACATCTAACATCTAGAAAGGCATATTCTAAGCTGGCTACGTTCAATTCGCGGCCAGGATCTTTTTTGTTCGGTTAGTTGAAAGTTCAACATCAAAATAAGAAAATTTAATTGTGGATGTTGATTAAAAAATATAAAAAAACATTTTTAGAACTTATCCCACATAAAATGTATAGGATCAGGACCGGTTTCGCTCATGGCGAGCATCGTCAACTGATTTTTAAACTGAAAATGCTCGCCATGAGCGAAACCGGTCCTGATCCAATAAATTCTATGTGGAATAAGTACTAAAAATGTTTTATTATAATGCCATTCCACCAAGTATTGACAGTGTACACCCTACAAGTTTGGATGCTGATGATAACGTTCGGAAAGGTTTAGATATAGATAAAGTTATTATGGAGTTTTATCAAGTATTATAATAAATGCGTAGTTATCATCATATTGTAATGTGAATTCAATATTTTTCATGATTTTTATGTCTATCTGTAGTGCATAATACGAAAAAGTACACACACACACACACACTCTCACTGCTATGCAGAAACGATTTGAGTAAATTCTCATAAATAATGTGCAATGTAGCGACTGCTATCATTTTACTCTATTGTAGCTTTATTCTCTACTTCAACAAGACCAAATTTTAAATTTTTAAATTCTCAAAGCCAACATGCTCCCAAATTTTATCGTTGGGACCAAAACCACAAACATTTTCGTCGTTCTTTATGAATAGTCTCAATTGTATAATTTTTTTTTAACCATGTCCACCCCCAACTTGGAGCATATGGACTCCTCACGGAGTTTATTTCAATTGTGTTACTAATTATGACACGTGACATATTTTAAAATATTAGAATCAATCTTGCTTCATTACTTAAGCAAACTTTGCGATAGTAAGTCCGAAGATGTCTCTGAGGCGAAACACGTGTCACAATTAGTAACACAATACGTAGAATAATCAAAGTTATTTTATATTAAAATAAACTTCCACAAAGTTTCCGCCGAATCCATCGAAAGTAGTAACATTTTATATTTGAATGATTGTAAAAATATGTGTGTTTTATCACTCAACTCGAAAAAATTGCACCATTAATATTTACGTGTGACGTTTGAGTGTATGCATCTTACCGCTGATGGTATTACGAGTTGAAATGTCTGCAGCGATATTTTCATAGTGGGGCTTTTTTGAATGCATAAAATATGCAAATGTGCATTTTTTTTTCAACGCCGGTTCTCATTGGTCGGATCGCGGTCGCGGGCGACGTTCATTGGTCCTAAAGATCTTTTTTATATTATAGTTTCAAGTCGAGGAAAAACTCATAGCATACATGCAAAATAGAACGACAGTGAATCAAAAAGCGTATGTATGGAAGCAAATTCAAATTTGGAATAATTTTATTTGGCTGTACAGTCAAATTGTCAGTTTTAGGTGCACTGCAACTGTTTTTTTTTAAACTATTTTTTTGAATTTATTTATTCCTTTTGCTGAAATATGAAAATTTATTTTTTAGACGATTTGGAATTACAGCTAATGGTATTAAGCCAAATATATTTAATTGTGAAAGTCATACGAGATAAATAATGAATCATTCGTGATCAACTCAACGAAAAATTACATACACGAAGTCCAAGATATCTTTTTAAATTGAAAGTCGTTAGACTTGTTAGCAACAAAATTCATGTAAAATTAAAAACATATACGATTCAAAATGGATATAATATTATTATTTGAGAAAAAAAATAATTCAGTCGTATATTATCAATAGTAGAACTATCCAATATATTACGAAACTTAACTTATGCAGTCACATTATTCCTCTGGTCATAGTGTATGGCTAGCAATAAAATATTTATACAAAAATCATGTTCATGTGTTATAAAACTTTAAAAGGAAATGGTGGTTGGTGTCAAAATCAGAACGGATTACAACTTTGGAAACAAAAGTATAATAGCTTGGTCAATCTTTTTTTCTACCAATAACAGAATTATAAGTGATGTTGCAATGTGGCCGCTCATTCCAATTTTAAGTTTCAGGCTTTTATTGGCTGTTTTTAAAAATTTTAAATATACATAAATAAAGCTCTAAAAGCTAACAAAATGTTTTTTTCGAAAAGTAGAACAATGGATAGTTCTGCTTTTGATACTATACGACTCAATTTATTTAGGCATCAAAATAAATGGTCAGAATTAAAATGATGTTTCGGTCAGAATAAAAATGGTTTCCTTGGTCAGAATACAATTCAATATAAGGTCATAAAAGAAATAGTAACGGTCTGAATAAAATTAATGATTGTCAGAATAAAATTATTAAACGGTTGGAATAAAATTATTTAGCGGTCTGAATAAAATTATAAAATGATCAGAATTTGTAAAAATTTTGATCTGAAATGGTAAATAAAAACAAAACGTCAGAATAAAATTCGGTAAAGGTTTGGGTTCATATATTTATAATCTCATAATTGCGTGTGTTCTCACCAGAGCACACAGCCATTCCCCTTGGATAGAACTGTATCCATATCCGTGGTTCCAAGAACAATAACGGGCATCCCTTCCCATACTAATTTATATATTGCGCAATATGAACATTATTTCTGATTTTTGAATTTTTGAGAAGCCGATTTGTTGAAATTAAAATTCTGAATTCTTGGTGACTTTCATCATCAAAATTCTCCTCATTTTGATATTTAATTTTTAATATTTAGAGAAAATATCTATGTTGACAGCTGTCAAATTAACGTAAATACTAGTGATTTATTCAATGGCCGCGGCGCTAGTAGTATCTACCGCCCATTGGACCATTTGTCGTATGACATCACTTTGCACCAATAGAAACGCTATTCGATCTCCAAAAAAAAATCTGACAGATGTCAAAATAAATATGTCCAAATACTATTAAATATTACCAATTTCGATTAAATTCTGCCCAATGATATTTAAATTCTGATCAATTTGTTTAATTACTGACCATTCATAATTTATTCTGCCCTCTGTATTCTAACCAATACATTATGACCATTTAATATAAATTCAGACCACTGTAATAAAGATTCTGACCATCTTATTATAAATTCAGACCACAACTGTATTACTATTATGACCGTTAAAATACGAGCCATTTATTTAGCTACACGTAATGAGAATCGAGCCCGTGACAACGTAAATTAATCATGTGTAATTCACAATATCGAAGAATTATTCGTCAGTAGTTTTTTCTTCTGTAATAAATCTCAAAAATTAAAATTAAAAATTATTCTTTCCTTACTTAGTAATCAATTGATAAGAATAACGGTCATTATGACAAGGCTTAAAGTACTAACTTAAAATAAAAATAATTGACTAAAATTATTTTTTCGAATCATAAATTATTTTTATTAGTAAGTGAAGAATTAATATGGCTAAAAGAAAATGTTTTCAGTGGAAGGAAAATGAATTCTTGCAAGATGCAATTTGATACGGTTGTTACGTCGTCGAGATAATAATGAATTTTAAAACGGATGGTTGACATCGTAAACTGTACTTAACTCTAGTTAAGCAAATTTAATAATGTGAAAAAGGAGGTATTTTCTTAATAATGAAAAGAACTTTTATTTAATACACTTCCTCCATCATATTCATCGCTGAATTCCAATCAAACCCAAAAAAAATCTAACTATGTCCGCTCAAAACTTGGAGCATATAGACTCCCCACGAAGTTTATCTCAACATATGTTTTTCTACGAGAACTGCTTGTTACTCAGTTGCTCAACATTTTTTTTTCGAAGAGTGTAGGAATGGGGGATACGAGGACTAGGAAAGGACTAGTGGTTATAGCTAATCGCTGTCACTATGCGTCGCTCTTTAGGATCGGAAAGGTGGAAAGGGATTTTTAACTACACAAACACCCATTCATTGCCTCTGAATAGAATCGATTTAAAAACTGAAAAAATCTGATCGTACCGGGAATCAAACCCGGGTGGTCAGACACAGTAGCCAACGACGTTGACCACTGCATCACGGATAGGACTAAATAAATACGATAAATTGTTATAAATATTATATTTAAATGAACTTCAACAAAGTTACTGCCAAATCCATCGAACGTATTAAATACAGTTGTATTATCCTGCCTCCGCACCCAAGTGGTTTATTGCTTTCGTCCTTTGTGATTTTGCGATTGAACTTAAAAAAGTATAAATAATATTTTTGGTATAAAATTTAAAATAACTTTGATAATTCCAAGTATTGTGCTACTAACTGTGACACGTGTATCGCCTCTGAAAGAGGCATCTTCGGACTTATTTTCGCAAAGTTTGCTTAAGTAATGAAGTAAGATTGATTCACTAACCTATCTTATTGATTGCAGCTGATAAGTTTAATAATTTTTAATGTCATTAGTAGTATGATTCAATCAATTAATCCCTTGCTTTCATTTCAGAAAATTCAAGATAGACCTGCTGCCGAAGATGGTTACTCAGCTTCGGATGCTGCTGCTGGATGAAGTAGTCGCCGTTCAAAAGCGGGTCATTCAAGCAGCCAACATCGTGTATAAAAATGTCCTCATTTGGATCTGTACAACCAAGGAGACGACCACAGAAATGAAAAACACTTATGAGCGAACTAAATGTAGCTTAACTTTGTTTCGGTTCTATAATCCCCTCCTTGCTTCCCGTAAAAGGGAAAAATCCCAAACTCCATTTTGTAATTTCATCATTTTAAAATGTAAGAATCAATCTTACTTCATTACTTAAGTAAACTTTGTGATAGTAAGTCCGAAGATGCCTCTGAAAGAGGCGAAACACGTTTCACAGTTAGTAGCACAATACGTGGAATTATCAAAGTTATTTTAAATTTTATTAAAATAAAAAAAAGCATGTAGAAAAAGACATGTAGATTTATTTATTTTTATTAAATTCACTTAATTTTGGGCTTTCACTTTGTTAATTCATACTTAATTGATTTTTGATGTGGTTAGTTTTGCATTGCTCCTGAAGAGGTCCTGAACATTTTATTTTTAGTCTATTTTTCTTGTAATTTGCTTTAATTTATTTGCTTAGTTGTTTTACCAATTGTTTGTCATACCTTGTTTTCATCATTAACTTTTGCATAAATACCACTGTTTTATTTTATTCCTTATCAGTTGATAATGCTCGCCATGAGCGAAACCGGTTCCGATGAAATAAATCTCATGTGGAAAAAGTACTAAAAATGTTTATTTCTTCCTTTCTAGTTTCCACCAAGTATTGACAGTGAACACCTTAAAAGTGTTTAAATTTTAAATTAAAATGATTCCACAAAGTTACAGCCGAAACCGTCGAAATCTGTATGGTATTTATATGTCATCGGCATCCAATTCTAGCTTTATGATATTGGCGAAATACAAAAAAAAGTGAGACTGTGTCAGTGAATGTGTTAACATCTTCGCATTAATGTATTTTATAACCCTTGCGCTAATGGTGCCGCCTGTGAGATACCACTCGGATGAAAAAGAAATGCGATCACCAAAGAAAACCAAATACCCCTCACCTTTAAATTTAATATTGCAACATTAAAATCATCGCGTGGTTAATGGGGAAAGGTGATACTCTTGTATGACAGAAGTGTCTTTTCTTCAAGAAGTATCAAGTACCCTGATGAGATGTTGTTGATCTGCACAAAGTCATTAAGAATGATAAATTATTAGTTTTCAAAAGGGTGCTCTTTGACATCGAAAAAGTGATCATATAAAGTGATAAATTATTGTTTTAAATACCACTTACCACGATTCACTTATTTAGATCTGGGTTGGTTTTGTTCATCAGGAGCATTATCAACTGACATGAATATACATCAATACAGGGCTATTTAAAGAAAACTAATTTATAGTTTGTTAGCCCAGGGCTGTGGAGTCGTTAAAAAAAATACGACTCCGACTCCGACTAAAAAAGGTTTAATTTCGTCATGTTTTTTTCCTACACTCTCCTATTTATATGTATTCAATTATATACCAACCAACCAATCCTGTTTATTACACTTTTATTAGTTTCTGTATTGGTGTATGAGCTAAACAGGTTCTGATTCAATTTGATTTCGGAACTCACTCAGTGAACTTCTTTGCCAACTTCCAAACACTCCATTCTGTATACCATATTTTAATATTTTATAGAATTAAAAAAAATATTTGGCATTACAGCTTACGCCAATGCGCCAAATATTCTTAATTGTGAGAGTCATACGAGATTAACTCGATGATAAGTAATAAATCAGTTGTGCACAAAAATCAACGATAAATAACATACACCCAGCCCAAGATCTCTTTTTTTCAATTGAAAAAATCTGACCTTGCCGGGAATTGAACCCGGGTCTCCAGATCGCTAGGACAAAGCTCTTGCCACTAGACCACAGGGACCGACAATATTACTTTCCTTGCAATGTTTAAATCTTTTTTCACATTACAAAAGCAATTCACTTATAAGCTGTGATTTTTGTAATGTATATAAATACTGACAATTCAAATTTTTACGATTCAAGCTTAGGAATATAATTTCAAATAAATTAGAAAAAGACAATCGCAATTAAATAAAGTTTTAATATATTCCGAGAAGTCATGAATATAGGCCTCATTTTTAAAAAGCACGTATCCGTTTTAAATTTTGGTTTATGAAGTCAAATAACGATTAATGATAATGTCAAAGTACGATTCTGAGTTGAGTTGTATTTCAAATATCATATCGTCATTAAAATATACACAACTTTAAGTTTAAATAATTTTTAAATAAGTAATACAAATACTTCATAATGAAGCTGAACGTGGATTTATTTTATACCATTGGCGGGCTGGATAACAAAATACCAGGGCTGTGAAGTTGGAGTTGTCGCAGTATTTTTGCTGGAGTCGCGAAAAACTGTTGAAATGTTTGAAATTTTATTTATGCATATAACATGTTAAAACTTTTTTTGAAACCATGTTCGCTCCCAACTTGGAGCATATTGACTAGGGCTTGCATTGCCGGTAAATAGGCCAAAATACACCATCGGTAATTACCGGTAAATTGGAAAATTTACCGGTTTTTACCGGAAATGATTTTATCGCGAATTAAGGACAGATACAGGGATATTATAACGAAGGTTTATTGTGATATGCATGCGGAATCGAATTTGATAAGATCTCGGACATAATATCGGCATTACAACCAGTAAAAGTAGCTGTAGAAGCTCTGTGTCGTTAAAACATAAATCTATATGTATGTACAGACGACATAACATTGACATTTATGCTTGGTGAACTGTCTAAATTCAATTCTTTTTTAGCCATGGAACTTAAAGAACAGCTTATAATTCGAATAAAGGAAAGAAGAACGATATATTCCGATGTGATTAATCATTGTATTGATATTATTTTTTTCATGAATGCATATTTTAATTCTGAAAAATCATTATTCCAAAAAAAAAAAAACATTTTTTTAATAAACTCTACACAGTCGTAATTTAACTTAACCAAGCTTTGTGTGGCAAATAAAAGATTATCTGATCTCCCATTCCCATATCCACAGTTAAGCAAAAAGGACAAACATATAAGTAAATTTCATGACATTGTTATTTTCATGAAACGTATTTTAAATTCTTTACGTTTTAGGATACCGTTTTTAGTAAAAGTAGCCACATATAGTTATTTTTATCAATTATGGGTGTAATTATTTACCGATTATTGGAATTTGACGGTAAATTGCAAGCCCTAATATGGACTCCTCACGGAGTTTTTCTTAACATATGTTTTTTTACTACGAGAACTGCTTTTTACTCAGTAGCTCAACCTCTCTTTTTCGAATAGAGTAGGGATGGAAAGGATACGAGGAAAAGGACAGGACTAGTGGCTAGCTAATCACAGTCGCTCTTTGGAAATGGGAAGGTGGGAAGGGATTTAACAACACCAACACCCGTTGCCTCTGAGCAGAATATTTGATTTCGTACTCGGGAATATGTAGAACCCGGGCGGTTCGACATGGTCGCCAACGACGTTGACCACTGCACCACGGATTAATTCAATACAGGAATATAAATAGGAAAGTAAGGAACTAATTGTATGGACTATTTGGCTATTGGCCGGAAATATTGCTCAAATTAATATCGTTCCCTTCGGTTGCAGAATTCATGTGTCCAAATTGACTTATTAATCAATTTTAAGTTTACTAATCAAAGGCATGAATGTTTGTGATATCTAAAATTCCCAGCAACAGTTATTATCTCATATCTGTTGAAGAGGTCCAAGAAAGAAAAAAATATATATTGATGAGTGCAAAAGGTTGATTGTGTCAAAATTCATCAAAAGGAAAAATAAAGGGATATATTTGCTTGCCCCTTTGTACGCCAATGGTAGTGATTTAGGTAGATATTATTATTTTAAAAAGTAACGTTATACTTACGGCGTCAGAGGCGTGTCAGAAATACGTGACGGCCACTTAAAACAAAAGCGGATAAATTCATAAACTGGGAAATTCTCACAAATAAATCAGTTACCATGTTACTTCTTGGATTTTCAAGCAATTGCTGATTTTAATTATTGTAGTTTAAATAATAATAAAAAAAAACTCTTGCTCAAACCCCGGTATGTTATTTGTGCTTCATTACCGATCAAAATGGTCGGATTGATTGCCCGGCTTCTAAGAAATCCTTTTTGCATCATGATGACGGAAGAATCGTTTTTTTCTAGACAGTTTATTGATGTCACTAGCTATGAAAAGAAAAATATCATAAGAATTCTTACAGGAAGATTTTTTTATATACATATGTGTGGCAGTATTCGCGACGTCCGTACGCGGCGGCCACCGGTAGCCTTACGGTACTGAAGTGGCTATTTTTTTTTCCAATAGACTAATGAGTTTGGGTTTCAAAGCATGGATATCTGTAGTGTCTTAAATTCTTCTCACAGAGCTAACCTAACCTAACACATACTCAAACAGTTTCTAAAAACATTTTTTGATCTATGTGCGCCCCCAAGATAAAGCATACAGACTCCTCACGAAGTTAATCAACGTTTTTTTGAAAGAACTGCTTGTTACTTAGTTGCTCAACCTCTTTTTTTTAAGAGAGTAGGGATAGAAATAATAAGAAGAATAAGACACAACTACTGGCTAGCTAATCGCTATGTGCTTCACTTTTTTAGGTTCAGAAAGGTGGGAGGGGATTTTTATCAACACTTACAACTATTGCCCTTGTACAGAGTCGATCAATTGACTGATATAATCTGCTCTATAGATAAATTTGCCAGACTATGTCCGAAGATGCGTCTGAAAGTAATGTAAAACGTGTAAATTTTATATTGGACTAGTATTGCTACCCGGCGTCGCTCGGTCTAAGCGACCAATAATTATTTAATGTTATATCATTTGACATAATTATATCACAAAATCTAACATCCAAAATAGAGTTGAAATAAAATCACAAACTTTATTTAATTTCATGACAGCCGCCCCATTCTCGCCCATTAAAATGTCCAAATTTAAGGAAAAAATCTAAATTGCTGTCAAAGAAATGTCAAAAAATACTTTCACGTAAATAATAAACATTATTATTAATAATAAAAGCCGGGAAAAGTTCAGTAGAAGAATAATTTATTAAATTTTGACTAAATGTCTTCGCCGATAAAAATTCAAACATATTTTCTTTCATATTCGTTTTTATGGCAACTTAATGACCAACAATACAAAAGGGAATTACAGACCCACAGACATACGCCGTTTCGGTTTTATAAATATATAAGATTAAGATTTGATCAAATTATGCGGTATTTTTCGGATTAACAACTGAGCGAAAACTGAAAGATTTTAATTGAAAGTGTTTTAACACACCTGAAAAGAAGACCATACCATTTCCCAATATTCAAATGAATGCAATTTCCCGTGGAAAACGTTCCTCAGCCTAACTTTATCGAAATGAAATCATGATTTTCTCATTTTGTTCGTCTCGTTGGGGATTGTAACTTTGGAGCGTGGGGACATTGAAACTTTTTCTCCCGTATCGAATAACCATCTACATAGCATTATCATTACGATTCCACCCTCTCAATAATCCATGTTTCGTGATTTGCGACACTTATTTTGTTTTAATGAGCGATGTATTTGACTCGATGATATAGCCGCAGATTTTTTTATGGATATACACCCATTCCTCGCTTAACACGAAAGATAGGTTCTGCTAGATCACCGTATTAAGCGAAACCGTGCTAAGCGAGACTAACAAATGTATTAAAAAGAGAGAATAGGTTCTTTTTTAGAAATATCACGAAAAAAGTAGGTATGTAGAACTTCTGAAAATTTATTGAAATATTATGAACACAGATAAAATATATTAATCAATGTCACTATCACTAGAAGATATTAATATAGGAATTTTTTAGTTTTTATTGGCTGAATGTCATTATCACTACTACTTTCAATTAAATTTTCTGTTATGTTCCGTCATAGTTTAAAAAATCGGTAATTTTTGATTCTTCATCCCTTTTGATATTCTTGTAAATCTCTTCATTTCTGGCACGCATTGTTTAATTTCTCGTTGAAATTTCAAAGCTCTATCCATATCTGGATCATTATTTAGGAAATATATTTCTATATTTCTTGCCATTTGCAACCCATTTTTTTTGTTTTAGCAGTAATCGTTTAAATTTGACCAGAACTTTCGGTATCGCTTCAGATTTCAGGAGGAACACTTGTAGACATATCAATTAATTCTTCTTCACTTAACTATTTTTTTTCAAACTTTCTTTTTCTTGCTGAAACCGTGTTTAAGCGAAACCGTGCTAAGCGAGGGATGGGTGTACAACATACTTGTAATACTCAATATTATCCTCCGCACTACCAGGGTCTTTCCAGGAGTAAAAATTTTGATACTAATGTATAATTCTTTGGTTCGAAGCCGACTTGAGAGTGGATCGATTGTTTGGGCACCGAGGAGTGCGAAATGTGTTCTTATGGTGGAGAGGGTTCAGAAGAAATTTTTGAGAATTCTCTATTTGAGGACATATGGGTACTACCCATGGCTTTATCCAACAGACTTTCTCTTAGGGATGCTCACTTTCAATAGTTTGAATGCTCGAAGAGAAATGTATTTGGCATTATATTTCTTTCGGCTTATCCGAGGCCAAAATGAGAATTCCACCATTCTTGAAAATGTTAAATTGAATGTTCCTGATAATTTTTTGAGGAATCGTGAGCATGAGTTGTTTGTTCTTCCAGGGGGTAGAACCAGTCTGCCAATGGGAATGCCTCTGGGAAGAGCTTTAACAATTTTAAACGGCATTGCTTCGGATGTCGACATATTTCATATTGACGTGAGTGAGTTCAGGCGAATACTATATTTTATGAATAAAAGTTGATTTTGTCAGAACTCACTCGGTTGACATCTTTGAAAATTTCTAATGTGATTTTATAAATTTTTTTCTCTCTGTTTTTATGATTACAATGTTTTCATCTTGTTTTTAATTAATTAATGATTAAAATTATGTATTTACATGTATGTATATATATAAATACATATACGTATTTATATTTGTCAAATACATGGCGCATTGGCATTAGCTGTAATGCCATGATTTGCTTTTTCTTAAATAAATAAATAAATAAATAAATAAATAAATAAATAAATACTGATTCATGGATTTTAAAGCTGTATACTAGATGGTACGATTAAACTGTATACTATTTATTAATTCTGTTCGAAGGCATATGTGTTTGGTGTTGCCTACAAATTCTTTCGCACCCATCCGATCCTATAAACAGGACGTAGCGGGAGCGACTAGCCAACGACTAGTCCTGCTCTAGTTTTTTTCTTACAATCCGTACCCTCATCGAACTGAAGAGAGATTGAACAACCGAGTAACAGGCAGTTCGCGCAGAAAAAATATGTTTAGGATTACCTCCAATAGAAAGCCATTGGAAGCATGGATTTTAAAAAAGAAAGTGTTTAGTATGAAATGAAAATTAAAAAATAATAAAACATTTTTTGAACCTATTCTACAATCAGTTGAAAAATTCTCGTGATGTGCGAAACCGGTCCTGATCTTAAATATGTTATTATTTTCTATATAATTCATTTCCACTATACCAGGGATGGCCAAAGTCCTAGTTCCTTTTCGATCGCCTATCTGATATGTACAAATCTCAGGTGCCCGTCCCAAGAAGCGTGCGTGACAAGTCGTGTGACAGGGACAGCACGCTAAAATCTCGAAGTTAGCCGATTATCGACAAAAATCTCTTTCTAAAACCCGGGTCAAACAAGGATTGGCTATTAGATTAATATGGGCTTTAAATTACTACGTTTAATACGGAAAGAAAAATAACAATGTATTTTAATTCTACATAAATTATTTTATATATTTTTTGATAGCTATTTCGGCTTACGCCTTCGTCAGAACTATGTTTAAAACGTTGTATTAGAGATAGCTTATATACCTTTGCTAGACAGGGTGCCCCCTGCATAATCTCTTTCTGTTGAAACCATACCTACGTCACATGAAAGAATTTAAATAAGTTTGATTTATTGGTCTAACTCTAAAGTAATGGTGGGAAACAATAATTTGGGTATTTTTGGGTTATTGGATCGTGTGAAACCACTTAAAATCTGCAATGTCTAAGTGCATCTATTTTAAATTGTTTTAAGTTTATTGTTTGTTAAAGGTTTTAACAGAGGTGAACTATTAATTGTAATCTGATCGTTAAGAATTTACTACGTTTAATGTTGGTCGACCGCCGCCAATAATTTCAAACGAAAGTCGATCGCGGGCCAAAAAGTCTGGCCACTTCTGCACTATACAATACTTGTGACAGTGAAGAGCTTGAAAGTGATGAAGAGAAAATAATAATCCCGTAGACCTGGCTGTAGTTAATTTAAAAGAAAACAATGCAACATAATTGTCCCATCATTTTAACGTATGTACATTTTGTTTTTACAACGCGTGTCACTTTTATCCGAATTAAACTCAATAGTATAAGACTTGTTATAATTGAAGTCAAGGATGCTGCACGATTCTTCACATCCCTTTGTTGATGAGTTGTATCCAACTGGCCTGCACGGTACACGTTCGCAGTAATTGGAGTCAAATGGCTCGCATCGCGCGAATGGCCAGAGGCCAAACACGCCCTAACTGTCAAATTATTAGGGAAGAACCCTGCAATGAGATAATTGCACTTTTTGGCGCTGTATTTTTGGTAAGCATGTTCAGTTGTCAAATCTCCATGTAGATGCGTAATATTTAATTATTCTTTTTTGTACTAATTCCATATTTTTTATTAAGATCAGTTTCGTTCATCAAGAGCATTATAAACCGACGATATTTTTATATCGTGTCCGCTACTAATGTAGAACATATGAAATCCTAATGTAGTGAACAAAACAGATGCTTTCTTTCTACGAGAGGCTGTTACTAATTCACTTATCAATTCTCCGTGGAAATGAATTCAACATAAATTTTATTGGATCAGGACCGGTTTTGCTCATGACGAGCATTGTCAACTGATAAGAAATATAACGAAACAACGATACTTATACAAAAGTCAAGTAAGAATTACAAGGTATGAAAATCAATTGGTATTACAACTAATCAAATAAATTGGAGCAACATATATTGACAGTGAACATGTTAAAAGTTAAAATACAATTGTTATAGAATCAGTTTCACTCATCGCAAGCATTATAAACCGATGATGTTTTTTAGTCATGTCCGCTCCCAATATGGAACATATATAATCTAGATGGAGTGAACTCAATAGATGTTTTTTTCAACGAAAGCTGCTTAAGAAAAAAAAAAGAAAGCAAATGATTTGTGATTTGCTTAGCCACTTAGTTCAAGTGATATTAATTATACTGAGAGTCCGCCATGAGTGATTAGAACTTAATCTACATCTCAGTAAATCTAAAAGCAATAGCATTTTCAGTTCGAGGATTCAAATCCTTGTCCCAAAAAATACGAAATCACGTTCAATCACGTTTTTACTTCGTTTTATTTTGTGGAACTAGGTATCTTAACATTTTAACATTTCGTGGAAGCATACTACATAAATAAACAGAAAAAAGTATTATTTGGTAAATAATGAGTGAAATAGTGATTTAAATAGGTTGAGCTTTTGAGAAGTGAACTGAACCAAGTAGCA
The DNA here is from genome assembly GCA_028554975.1 of Himalopsyche kuldschensis. Classification (NCBI taxonomy): domain Eukaryota; kingdom Metazoa; phylum Arthropoda; class Insecta; order Trichoptera; family Rhyacophilidae; genus Himalopsyche; species Himalopsyche kuldschensis. Next base: position 856,962 of record JAHFWI010000064.1, on the reverse strand, counting down.
AAATGATGAATCTTTTTTAGTAACTCAGAGCATACTTTTATTTAATGAAAAATAGTGTGTTTTTAATAATCTCACTTCACTTGTATGATACTTAAATACCTGATACTACATCTAACTTATATTTTACGAAAATGCCAAATGGCTCACTACACTTCTCGTGGGCCCATATATAATATTAAAAGACAATTAGTATCATTGCAAAGCAGACACGAGGCAATTTTTTAAATGAGGAGGTAGGGGCGAAAACGGCCTCGGGGTAAAATTCGTTATCATTGTAAACGTGTCAATAATGTCAAATCGCGTTTGAAATAATAATTCAAACTTATAAACGGAGCAGGGGGTATAACGTGAGAAATCATAAGATATTTAATTTTGCTAATAATAAAATGTTAGATTAATTAAAAAAACAAGTTTTTGTACAATGCAATACATACTTTTTGAATCGTTAAAATTGTGTACTTTTCAATGAATTTTGTCGCATATGACCCAGGTTTCGTCTTTTTAGCACGACGCTGCATAATACCCACCGCGATATTTGTCGTTAACGACTCAGGATTCGCCTTTCGGCATCTTCAGGCATTTCAAGTTCAAGAATTTACTTGAACTGACGCGTAGTAAACAGTTTGTATTGTTTACGTACAAAAATTAATGTAGATCACTAAGTTTAATTGTAATATGTGTATGTAATAATGCAATCTATATGAATTAGAGTTATTTGGGTAAATTATAATTATGGGTAATTTTAAAATTAGTATCGCAAATAATAACATGGAAATGTCGATAAATATAATTCGTGGATTGTAGAAGGAGATGATTGATTTCAAATGATTGCGTTAATAATTTATGATATCTATTTATAGGGGTATAACAATGGTGAGTTTGGAAGATTAAGTTGTTCATTGAAAATTGCCAAACTTTTAAGCTGAGCCCAATTTATTTCTAATATTTCTTGATCAAATAACAAATTAATAGAATGTTAATATTTTTATAATTATTACCATATTTTAATACGGAAAGAAAAATAACAATGTATTTTAGTTCTACATAAATTATTTTATATATTTGTTGATAGCTATTTCGGCTTACGCCTTCGTCAGAATTACCATATTTCGTTAATTATATACTATTTGAAATAAGTTACTTTCTGGATAACCAAAAAAAAACATTGTTATAATCATACTCTTCGTATAATAAAATTAAAGAATACGTCATTAAATTGTATTTAATTAAATGGACAGCAGCAATATCTAGGTGCCTTTATTTGAACTAGCGAATTAAATTTAAGCTTTTCAAAGCACTCGCAAGAGGCGCTTTACATAATCGTATGAAAATATATCACATCAAAGTTTGTTATTCAACATTATTTTATATTTAATACAAAAAAAATTAGAATGAGAAGACATTATCTGTGTAATATTATTGATTAATTTGACTGCATATTTTACATAGAATATTCAAAACAAATATTATCGAGAATTAAGTATTATTTATTAATCTATTATTATCAAACACTAACGACAGTAATTATTTTATAAGAATTAAATAAATGTACCATTATAAAGAAATATTTACCTAAATAATTAGATATAGAGAATGTCGAATAATTGAATACGGAGTAATATATAATTATACGGCTTTAAATCTATGCATGTGGGTGGGTTTGGTTCTCACAAATAAAGAATGGGCTCAACTTTATAATTGTCTCAGTGAACGATCTTATTTTGAGATTGGCACCGGTTTCGCTCAGCACGATCACTATCACTTGACCATTAGTAACATCAGAGCACCAGTTGATAATGCTCGCGATTTGCGAAACTGGTCCCGATCTTTCCATCAAGAATTGACCAAAAATGTTGGACAACTAACAACTAACGTACACAACAAATGGACTAAAAAATTATCAATTTTAATTTGATATTATAAATCTATTTCCATAAAGTGAATCCATCGGAAATATTGAAAATCGTATTTTCATGTCAATGCCTTTCCTGGATGATATAGTCGGATATGTGGTCGAGTGCCAGTGTCGCTTTGCGTTGGTTGCGAAGTTCAAGGGCTCTCATCAAGTCATGGATTCCTTCCCACGGCGATTAGTTAACGACTTGTTCTTTCCTGGTCCTATCTTTTAAATCTTTGAAAAAGAGAGGCTTAACCCTTTAAACGCCAAGCCAAATCCATGGATTTTTGCTGTACGCCACCTTTTTCAATCATCGATTTTTCCATCAAAATGCCACGTAACATAGCCGGAAAATAATTTTATACTTAAGTTACTATTGATTTTCATAGGAAAGTGAAAAAAATATATCAAAAGTACAGAATTTAAAAAACGTCTCTAGGGCTGCCAAAAACAATAAATATTATAAATAAAAATATGAAATATATATATATATTTTTTCTATAGTAAAAAAATTTATATAGGTAGCACAAATTGCATCTAGGGCTGCCACAAAATTTTTTTTATTTATGAACATTATTAGAATTATTTTGTATGACTGGAAAGTAATTTTTTTTATAATATACTATGTTTTATAAATAGCACAAAAGGCTATGTGTTGTTGATACTCGGACTTAGTGATATTTAGCTATTCTCTTCTCATTCGCGATGCGCTCTATCAATCGAGCGATCATTGCGATAATAAGGCGCCAGCCCTAGTTACATCTGTTCACCCAACTTCAAATAAAAAATAAACATTTCAATTTATGGGTATTCTAACAATCACATTGCCTTCAAAAGGTGTCTTTGCATAATATTGCATTTAAAAATATTTAATTTATTCATTAATAAGCTCGTAATCGCGTTTGCGTGCTTGCACGCCGTGGCGTCTGAACGGTTAACAACTCATCCAACTCCACATTGGGAGCTGATATGATTACGAAAATAAATACATACGATACAAAAACTCTCGTTTTATGTATGCATTATTTTTAAACAGATATCAACAAAACACGTAGATTTAACTCAATTTAAAATTTTATTACTTTACGTATCAATTTTCCAGTTGAAGAATATTTAAGATAATTTAAGATTTAGTCCTTTAGTCGGATGAATAAACGCTGACACAAGCTTAAGAATATTTTTGTGAATATCTTCAAGAGGATTAAGTTTTACTTTAGATTGAATTAATTTCAGTAAACAAAATATCTACACTGCGAGTTTATTAAAGAATTTAAGCTAACCGTCGTATGGTCAGCAAGAGATGAATTATTTTTAAGTTAATTGTAAAACTTTAGAAGATACATAGGCTTTTTTCAAGGCTCTTGCTTTGCAAAAGTATAAATTAAGCCGTGTGTTGTACTTTTAGACGACATAATCTTAATTTCAGTTAAATGAAATTATATTTAAATCAACTTACAGCAAAACTAATTTACGTTCATTATCACTCAAGATAAACACAGATCAGCTTAACTTGAGGTCACTTATTCATAGCTTTAAATGCTCTTGGTGAGTGAAATCAGTACTGATTATTATAATTTGGAAATAGTATTAACAATTTTATATATATATATATTGAGACGACCTCAATCTTGGCCCTCTCGTAATAGAGGTTGAGCCTCCCTGTCGGTCACTCTAGGGATGAAGAAATAGGACTGGGAGGTGAGAAAGTAGGGTACTCTGATTATGAATGATCTCAAAGGGTTAAACACAAGTGCGAATTAGCACCTGCACAATTTATTCGGATTATTAACACAATTACACAAGTTATACAACGTAACAATTACTCTTAAGAATTTACAGAATTTAGTTTAAAGGTTGCAAAATAACGATCGACCAACTTGTCGCCTTCACAAATGCAATATCAGGATTTTAACGAGTTATAGATACGATTAGTAGTTTGAAGGGCGACCCGCGGTACTTATTGTGGAGAGCTAACTCAATCCTTCATAAGCATTACCCGACAGGTGTACAATCAATGCTCACTCTTCACATCTGATACTTTATTTTCCAATAAACAATTATGATATTGGAATATATGAGAAGTATTGCAAAGAACTGGGTACATTTTCAACACCAGTAAATATAGATTAGTAAAAGTGTTCAAACATAGTTCTGACGAGGGCGTAAACCAAAATCGCTATCATATATTGTGTAATTTTTGTGGAACTAAAATACATTGATATTTTTTCACTGTGTGTAGTTCAAGTAACTAGTCAATGGTCACTTATTCGTAGAAAGGTATTATTTAAATAAATAAAATCAGTTGAAAAGGTTCGCAACCAGCAAAACCGGCCCTGGTCTTTATCAGAATATATGTGTAGCATTACTATGTTACCTAAAACCATCAACTCTCTCGATTACTTGCCCCTTTGTTTTTAGGTACTTGTGAGTACACATCATGGGAGATGGCAACCCGCGTAATGAGCCCGCGATCCGATTAGGGATAGCTTGAGCAACATTTAATTCAATGCGGAAAGTCTGGGACTCACGGTTGTACTCGGTCAGAACCAAGTGCCACTTATTCAATGCATGCATACTGACTTTACGGTCGCGAGTCATGGCACATCACAAAAGCACAGGGTAACCGTATACTGTGCTTTGAAAACAGATGCCTGCGGCGAATATTAGGAGTACGGTAGTTTGACTTTGTCAGGAACACGGAGGTAAGAGAGCGGACAAACCAGGCCCTTATTACGTCCAAAATGAAAAGGCGACGATGGACCTGACTTGGACCTGAATCCTGCCTGCCGCTTTTATCAACCTGATGGATCCCGACGCCGCGGAAGGCCTCTGATGACCATCCATAGGATGTACTCTGGGGAGCTCCGGGACGCCTGGATGACCTGGGAAGATGCGAGGAGGTTGGCGGTAGATAGATAATCTCGGAGGCACCATGTGGCGGCCGTATGCTCCGAATAGGGAGCGGATATGGAAAAAAAACCATTTTATTTGATTTATTTATTTAAAACTAGCCAATGACTCAAACTAAGGGAGCGCATTAAAAAGTATTTTTGCTTTAAGTCTGTTTCACCATTTTTGTAGTAAATTATTATATCCATTGACTTGAAAGATATGCTAGCGAAGTATCTATCGTTTTGTTGGATAATTTACTTGAAAAAAATGCGGAAAATACTCGTAGGCTCAAAGAGATACAAACAATTACAAACCAAATAAAAAACAACATGCCCTACCGATTTAGCATGTATGACGAAGAAATCATTATATATTTTATTATATAACTTCAAATACTAAAAATATTTTTTGAAGATCAGAACCAGTTTCGCTTATCGTTCGAATTTTTAACTTATATTATATTGATTGCATTAGTTGACAATTACGATATACGTTATAGTATTATCAATGGAACCAAATCAGAATTAATAAAATAACGGTAAATTATGGATATATGGTCACCACTCACCGGACAGAATTTTTGTAAAGATGAAATGAATGTAAGGCTTACAATGTTTTTAAAATGTTTCGTCTTTAATTTTTAAATGAATTATAATAGAAGATCCTAAAGAATACTTCGCAATAAGTATGAAATCGAGTTGTTTTAATTTACAGGAGCAAAAAATGCAAACACAAACTACACAAATAATAATATTATACAGATGTTTAAAATAAAAAGAATAATTTTTTATTGGCTAATATTAAAAAAACACATTCTTGTTGTAGAACTCATACAATAATTGGTAATATTCTTCAGATTTAATCATTTTGATTCCACATTTTATAATAATCCACAAGAAATCAAAGAGTGTCAAAACATAAAATTATAAGCCAGTATGTATAAATTTTTTGAGCTTAGCTCTAGAGGATTGGGATTCTGTCCCGTGACTTACCATAATATCCATAATTTACCATAATTTTATTTGGCTGTACAGTCAAACTGTCACTTTTAGTTGCACTGCGACTGTTTTTTTTTTAATTTCTTTTTTGAACTTCTTTATTCCTTTTGCTGAAGATTGAAAATAACATACTGGCTTATAATTTTATGTCAAAACATAAAATTATAAGCCAGTATGTATAAATTTTTTGAGCTTAGCGCGAGAGGATTGGGATGTGACCATATATCCATAATTTAGCAAAATAACTTCTGGCATAAGGAAGAAATATAGTTCGTAAAAAATAAACAATGCAAAATCTTCTCCCCGAATATCCCTAACGTGTATTTATTCCATATAGTAATAAAAAATAAGAAAATATTCCCTTAAATAGGGACATCCCCGCTTTGTTAAGAACTTACTTACTTACATATTAGATAAAAAGTATTAGGCGGGCAGAGGGAAACGTGGGTATAAAAGACGTCCGCAAGTAATTTCATTCGATTTAATCAAAGCTTGCCGGGTATCTTATTTATTGGGGAATATACTTAATGCGTTTTCCCGGCAATGGGGGAAATTTTCCGTCCATTTAGAGCTTGTTTTCCTCGATCAGTTATTTTATTACGAGCAAGCAGTTTCTTAATCGCATTTCGGTTAGGTAAATGAAAATTGCAAACATTTGTTTCCAATTTGATAAAATAATCATTTTCGCTAAGCAAAATGTGGAGGATATTTTCACAGAAGCTCTTTGCTTGTCATTAGGTACCTAAACCTCTCTCTTTCAAATAGATTAGATATAGAAAGATAAGGCTACACTGTTGTTCCAAGCAAGAAAGCAGTAAGTGACTCTGACAAACATTTGAAAAAAATTACATACGGTCGAACCTCGATTATCTAGACTGATCGGGGATGAAGGTAGTCCGGATAAGGACAAATCCGGATAATCGAAAAAATCATAATTGACAGGAAAAGACAAGTATATTCAGTATAAATCATTTTTATTTATTTATGTCTATACATAGCTTAAATAATAAATTATTTTTTATAGAAAAAGTCTTGAATAGCACTCTTATTGACTGTCAAGCCACATCATGGCGACATCTAGACACTGAAAAGCTTCAGAATGTGGGACCAATATCTCCCCCCTTACAAATCTCTTCTTTGTCTTCTTGGTCATGTTCCTCTGAGGTTGATATTTCTTGAATTATTCCGTATCATTCAAAATTTGGAATCCAGGATCGTTTGAATCGCAATTTAACCACTCGGTTATATCATCTTCGTCACATTGAAAGTTGTGTTTTTTATATCCGAGATCGTTGACGTTCCGACACCATATTTACTAGACAGAAAACGTCCCGATTCACCCCGTTTCAAAGCATAGATTTTATCCAATTTGTCTTTTAATAAAACTACGACACGTTTTCTTTTCGTTGACATATCGGTTATACAAAAATAAATATTTTCAAATCGTGATCAATTTTTAAAGAAACAAACGTTCAATGCGTATGGACTTGGGACGATGATTAACCCATATTTTATACAGGATTTATTTTTAGAACAAATGCAACGGTCAAAATATTAAGACTGCATTCCATCACGTACGTACGTAAATAGTAACGCAATTCGCCTCGTGCATATCAGTAAATTTGTAATATTTTTGTTTATTTTGACCAATCCGGATAATCGAAAATCTGGATAATCGAGGTCCGGATAATCGAGGTTCTACTGAAGTTTTAGTATTTAGAATGTATACAGAGCGGTTGATGCAAAAATTAACTAATTTCTTTGTAAATAAGCAGTTAGTAGTTGCATTGACTGCTTCTTTGCTACGAAAACTAGAGTGGCTACCTTTTTGCTGAAAAATCTTATAATTTTAGCAGATTTCCATTTTGTCACAAAAGATTTTTACAGTAATTGAGTTATTCTACTGCTATCCATTTTCAAGCACACTAGTGCATGGTTCAAAATCAGTCCCGTGCAGATCTGCTCGAGCCATGAACGTGGGGGTAAAGTCAGCCATGAAAAATTGGCTGCATATACACAACGGGTGGTGGTGGGAAAAACCAACTTGCTCTAAAAGTCAGTATAATATAAAGCTTTCAAAAATATTTAACAAATGGCATTCATAACCCAATTTCAGAAATTTTTCGATTTTCTGCCACTTTGAGGATTTTCTATACCACTGGTTTTTAATGGGTTAAGACGAGAAAAGCGCTGGACCGGACTTTGTCAGTTTTATATACTAAAAACGAAAAAATAGAATGTTTTGATTGCTTTTAAAGTTTACGCGTTTTTTTATCGTGGATAACTCACTGTTACGCAAACTATGGAGAAGGTACTTAGTTGCCGAAACCCTTGAACATCCGAAATAAATCAATCCTCATTTCAGATTATGAACATAGCTCTTCCTAATACTTTATATAAATTAATATAATTATTAATCACTATTTCAAATTAAATGTATTTGGATTAGGGCCAGTTGCGCTCATCGCAAACGTTGTCAACTGACTATTTGAAATATATGTGTTTTTTTACAATAGAGTTTCTACCATTCAAAGTTACCGTCATTTCACTTTGTATGATGACCGTATCTTGCATAAAAGAAACTAGAACAACCCGCTTATATTTTATTAAATACAGCCACAACTTTGGAGCACCCTGTGCCTTAAATAAAAATAAGGGTATTTCCCGTTAGAGATTTGTTGACCATCGGCATATTTTATTTAGACATTTCCTATGGCCAGTAATTTGATTTGGTCCCGCTCCCCGCCGCGGCATGGCGCTGGCATCAGCACTAAATTTTCGATTTACTACTTTGCCCGCTGTAAGTAAAATAACTTTCAATAAAAGTAAATCACCGCAAAAGATGTCTAAAGGAGAACATTTATACATGTCCAGAGTGAATAACCGACTGGACTATTTCGCTTTTCACAGACGATGAGTAAATTCAATTAATAACTTTAATATACCCGTTGCCAAAATGGTTATTTTGGTATATATCAGGGGTGTCCAGACAATTTTGCCCGCGATTGACTTTCGTTTGAAATTATTGGCAGCGATCGACCAGCATTACTGTGCGAAATGTGTTCTTATGGTAGAGAGGGTTCAGAAGGAATTTTTGAGAATTCTCTATTTGAGGACATATGGGTACTACCCATGGCTTTATCCAACAGACTTTCTCTTAGGGATACTCACTTTCAATAGTTTGAATGCTCGAAGAGAAATGTACTTGGCATTATATTTCTTTCGGCTTATCCGAGGCCAAAATGAGAATTCCACCATTTTTAAAAATGTTAAATTGAATGTTCCTGATAATTTTTGAGGCATCGTGAGCATGAGTTGTTTGTTCTTCCAAGGGGTAGAACCAGTCTGCCAATGAGAATGCCTCTGGGAAGAGCTTTAACAATTTTAAGCAGCATTGCTTCGGATGTCGACATATTTCATATTGACGTGAGTGAGTTCAGACGAATACTATATTTTATGAATAAAAGTTTATTTTGTCAGAACTCACTCGGTTGACATCTTTGAAAATTTCTAATATGATTTTTATAATTTTTTCTCTCAATTTTTATGACAAAAATGTTTTCATCTTGTTTTTAATTAATTAGTGATTTTATTATATATTTACATGTATGTATGTATGTATATATATAAAAACATGTATTTATATTTGTCAATTAAATGGCGCATTGGCATCAGCTGTAATGCCATGATTTGCTTTTTCTTAAATAAATAAATAATAAATAAATTACAAGTGGTAATTTAAAGCCTATATTAATCTAATTGCCAACCCTTGTTTGACCCGGGTCAGAGATTTTCGTCGATAATCGGCTTGTCTCGCACGCTTCTTGGGATGGGCACCAGAGATTTGTACAGATCAGATAAGCGAATCGACTAGAAATTCGCTACGCGATCGACGCTTTGGCCACCCCTGGTAAATATAGACCCCTTAGGATAAAAGAAACGTATCTCGATTTTCGAAGGTTTTGAGTCGTTGGAAAAAATTACGACACCGACTCCAGCATTACTCAAAAATACGACTCCTACTAAGTTTCATTTATTCACGTTTTTTCCCACACCAAATCATTTATGTGTATTCAATTATAAAGGGTCTTTTTATAAGGACGCTTAGTTTTGAAATGTAAATAAAACAAGTTGTTTGAGAGATTTCGACTAAATTTTAATTTCATTTGTAAGTATATTTTACGGCATTAAATATGGAATATAGCATCAAATGTCTGCCAATATCCATTCATTATAAAATGGGCCATGTCGCCAAAGTTGACTTTTTTGACAAATTTGGGTAAACTTCCAACTGCTCCAGAACCCAATTAGGCGTTGTCTGCGGTCGTTTACATGAAGTTCCTTGGTTAGTTGGATTTTATACGGGTGCAGACATAAGGCCCGATTCAAAATTCGCCATTTTGAAATCGCAGAAAAGCCAAATTCTTGTGAACAACGAAAAATAAGCTGCCTTGGGTTTTCCTGTACACTTTCACACACAGCAGCTGTTTCAGCAGAATGTTTTCACCAGATATTGTATTTTGATGACGTACAGGTAGGTGTTGGCCGATTATTTACCAAACTGGTTGACTCAAATTTGGCCACTAAACAATGAATAATCTACTCAGCAGGACAAAGTAACATATTTTGAGCGTCCCTATTGAAATACCCTTTACATGTATCAACCAACCAATCGAGCAATAGCCAAACTTTACACGTTATGCAAAAAAAAAAGTTCAAAATTTCCCACACCGAGTACGACTCCAGCCAAAACTCCGCGGCGATTCCGAATCCACCCAAAAAGTCCGACTTGTCCAGCCGTCACTGTCCACAACCCTGGTTTTGAGTTATGAACATCATTAGATACATAAAAATATCACTTTTATGGTGTCCACTGTTGATACTTGGTAGAATGGCATTGTAATAAAAACTAACACATTTTTAGTACATGACAGTAATTAAGAGTAGTTAGTAATTTATTAGATTACAACCGGTTTCGCTGATGGCGAGCATGATCAATTGTTTTTTATTATATTGCCATTCCACCAAGTATCGAAAGTGAACATCTTATAAGTGAGAAGATGCATTGGTAATCCTGTCCATACTATGATAAAATATGATACAAACATTGACTTATCATGGTGATAAGTGAATGTATGTTTAAGCCTAGTTCTGACGATGAAATAGCTATCGACCATGTACATGTATTATAATTTCTGAAGGACTAAAATCCGTTGATATTTTTTCAACCTGTTATAATGGAGTATTATCCAACCAAGTTACCATTAGAAATGCTTTCGTTTCACTCTCTTGAAGCTGGAAGATCGATTTCAATATTGAAAAATTTTATTCTTCTTCTTCGGGGTCAAGTTAATAACCCTGACATCCTTGAAAATTTAAGCTTGCATACTCCCAGTTTCTTCCTACGTCGTGGTAGCCAAGGCCAATGTTATTTGTCAGAACTTGTTTGTCACGTAGGTCTTTTGAGTCGCTAGTCGCAAGGGCTGCTTGGCTGATGAATGCCCTGCCTGTTGATGTGGACATCTTCGGCAGTGAACGTGGTTCTCTGTTTATAGTTTTTTCTTTTTATGTAACTAATAAGTTTCTGTTCTGTTTCATACATTTGTTTATTTTTATAATTTTGTGTAACATGTTTTGTGATATTTTCATTAATTTGTGAAATGCATGGCGCATTGGCGTCAGCTGTAATGCCACGTATTTTATGCAATTTTTGTACAATAAATAATGGAGTTCTACCAAGTAAATGCAAATTCAATCAAATTCGTATAAAAAATGGAAAATAAACCTCACATTAAATTACCCTAAGTTGGCATGTCTACTTTCTTTAACAGAACTGACGAAAAGAGCTTTTTTGCGTGTCGAAAAAAAATATAACATGAAGTATTGCAGATTACAGCAACTTCCTGTTATTAAATAATACAATAATTTCCATAGAATGCTCGCCACTAATCTGCGGTGAAATCTCAAATGCGAAAGTCGCACTTGGGTTATTTTCCAACAATGCATAAACCGTTGAAGAAATTACTATCGAATTAAATAATTCTCAATTATTTCCACTTACAGTCTTTCTGTTCGCAATTTGTACCTGTCAAGATTCAGCAATTCTTTTGAATGGGAATTATTTAGCCAGTGGCGTGCAAATTAGATTAGAAATATTTGGACGTAAGCGTGACCTCTTTATAAGTTTTAATAATTCGTTCACAATTATAATAATTATTTCTCATGTTCGATTAAACATGCAAAACAAGCTGTCCACATTTCTTTAAAATATATAAGCAATGGTGTAGTGGGGCCAGGTTAATCCAGGTCAGTTACCTGGCACCTGAAATTGAGCCAGGGCGCCACCCTGCTATCTTTTCACTTGTAACTTGATTATCAAGTACATACTTAATACTGTTCATAAAATTGTAAGTATTACATCAAAATTGATCTCCCCGACAAATTTTACAAAAATAAATGTACACATGTAACGTGAAGAAATACCACCCATTGTCTAAAATCTTTGCGTTCATTATTCTTAAAACGTGTAAAAAAAATTAATCACCTGAAAATATAACGAGTGTAAGAGCTCAAACATTATTAGAACAAAATCTTGGTGTTTTCAGTACCAAACGTTCACTCTCGATCTCTGCATCAAGTGTCTTATCTTTGTTTTTATTTTGGTTTATTTAAAATTTAAAAAGAAATAATAGGGAAGAAATCAATCAATCTAGTACCTACATATTTATTTACCACTACACCACTGTTTTTCAGGATTAAATTGGATTTGTAAAAAAACGTCTTTATTTTTATTTATTTTTTATGTAAATAAAAAATATTTGGCATTACAGCTTACGCCAATGCGCCAAATATTCTTAATTGTGAAAGCCATACGAGATTAACTCGATGATAAATAATGTATCAGTTGTGCACAAAATGAACGATAAATAACATACACCCAGCCCAAGATCTCTGTTTTTAATTGAAAAAATTTGGCCTTGCCGGGAATTGAACCCGGGTCCCCCGATTGCTAGAACAAAGCTCTTGCCACTAGACCACACAACACATGAAATGAGACACGATTCAATTATAAATGTAATAAATATTTAAAAAAAATACAGGTATAGTTTTATTACAATCAATAAAAAACAGTCAATCAATGAAAGTATTTAATTGGCAGGCAAGTTGTCATAGTCGTTGGCTTCAGATGCAATGCTCATGAGCTCAAATCCTAGTATAGGAAGATTCGTCCACGATTAACTTACAATTAGACGTGTCATTAACGATGTCATAACTTGTTTGTCACGTAGGTCTTTTGAATCTCCAGTTGCAAGGGCTATTCGGCTGATAAATGCGCTGCCTGTTGATGTGGACATCTTCGGCAGTGAACTTGTAAATAATAGGTTTCTGTTCTGTTGCTTATTTTTAAAATTTTTGTGTAATATGGTATGTCATTTTTATTTAATTTGTCAAATGCATGGCGCATTGGCGCTTGCTGTAATGCCATGTATTTTATATTATTTTTTGCCAATAAATTCATAATATATACTTACTCACTGTGCAGATCGTTTTCAAGATACGTTGGAAGGTGAGTGACAAGTATTACACATGTTACGTTTTTTGTGTTAACTGTAAATTTCTGGTGGAAAGGCATCATATTTATTAAAATGAAGACATTTTTTTTACTAATCACATAATATAATTTTAATCAAATTACTGTATTTTATAAAATAACGGAACTTACACTTAACGTATTTTTTCAAACAAGATCCAACCCACACATATGTCATTATGAGATAATTCAATATTTGAAAAAAGATTGCTTAAAAAAAAGTTGAACTTTCATTTCAGTCATTAGAAACATTGCATTTAAAGACACCATCCTAGATACCATTGGACAGATGGAATTCCATCTACAGACCAATGTTGACGAGTGGCAATTTTCTTATTTTACGGATTTATGATATTCATTCGAATACTTTTATATACAAATTTGAATTATTAGTCAATTTTAGTATTTTTTTTAACAAATTGAGTTCTGTCAATAAGCCTTTAAATTCTGTTTAAAATGTCGAGCATATGGCCTACTAATGAAAGTGTCAAAACGTATATTTCTATGAGAACTGCTTGTTAGACAGACGCTGAAACTCTTTTTTGTTCGTGAGTCAAGTGCTAGCAAGGGTGAGGCTAGGCCAGGATAAGTGGTTTGCTAGTCACTGTCCCGATTATAGGAGCAGATAGGTGGGATATAATTTTTAAGACAAAACAAGTTCCCATGCCTTTGAACATACAGTAGAACCTCGATTATCTGGATTTTAGATTATCCGGATTGGTCTAAATAAACAAAAATATTACAAATTTGCTGTTATGCACATGGCGAATTGCGTCCACTGTTTACGTACGTGATGGAATGCAGTATTTATATTTTGATCTTTACATTTGTTCTAACAATAAGTCCTGTGTAAAATATGGGTTAGTCATCGTCCAAATTCGATGCGCATTGAACGTTTGTTTCTTGAAAAATCGATCAAGATTTTCATATTTATTTTTAATATTACCTATATGTCAACGAAGAGAAAACGTGTCGTAGTTTCTTTAAAAGCCAAATTGGATATAATCGACACTTTGAAACGGGGTGAATCGGGACGATTTTTGTCTAATAAATATGGTGTCGGAACGTCAACGAACTCGGATATAAAAAAATCTTGAAGTTTACCAATTGTTTAATGAGAGTTAAGAAGAGTGCTATTCAAGACAACTTATGTTTCTTAAAAGTATTCGTGATTTAAGCAGCATCGAAAAGAAATGCTAGCTTTGAGCAGAAATCGATAATTGATTTTTTCAATAAAAAATATTGTATTATTAAAGCTATGTATTAATTAATCTAAAGAAATAAAAATGATTTATATTGAATATACTTGTCTTTTCCTGTCAATAATGATTTTTTTGATTATCCGGATTTGTCCTTATCCGGACTATCTTCATCCCCAATTAGTCCGGATAATCGAGGTTCTACTGTACTTGATAAATCAACTGAAAGAAGTGCTGCTAGACTGAAACTCTAGTCCGAATTATTAAAAGCGCGTAGCAACACCAATTAACGTAACTTGAAACAAAAAAATCTATTAATTTTCCTCAATCCTTTAATACAAGCAGTGTCACCATTGTCAATTTTTTTTTGGTCCGTCACGGAAGCTGACAACGTCAAAGACTGCACCACCAATAAATCCTGCAAAAATACCATCAAGTTTTAAAAAATAACATCGTAATCACCCGAAAGATGCATTCTTTGTTGTATTTATGCACAAATTTACTGCGGCAACCCGTCTACTGACCGCATTGTTCAACACATCCAAAGACACCTGTCGGTCGAAGAAAGATAATTAAATTTTCTATTTACCCAACACCTCAAACGCTTCTATTGTTATCCGGGCGGCGTGTCATTTAAGACGACCGTGAGAATGAGCCCTGTGACAAAGAAGATTTCTTCACACGTGTTGAAATTTCTTAAATTATTTCGATTGTGCTTTTGTCGGAATGATTACAAAACGAGTGCGTCATATTTTTGAACTCAATTTCGTTTAACCACTTCAGTATTGTAAGGCCACTGGTGGCCGCCGCGTACGGACGTAACGAATAAAGTCGCAAATATCGCAAGTATATAAAAACACTTCCTGTAAGAATTCTTATGATATTTTTCTTTTCATATCTAGTGACAGTGTATAGATGTTTCTTCTGGCATCACTCAATTAAAAAAAAAGGATTTTTTAGAAGTCGGGTAGTAGACGTAATCAATCGACCATTTTGCTCGATACTGAAGCGGTCCCGTAGCTCCCCTGAGTACATCCTATAGATAGTCATCAAAGGCTTTTTAGGACGTCGGAATTCATCAGGTTGATAAAAGAGACAGGCATGATTTAGGCTTCTCTGGGGCATCCGCAGCACATGTCCAAGCCTGGTCCATCGTCACTTTTTATTGTGTACGTAATAAGGGACTGGTTTGTTCGTTCTCAAACCCGCCCCCTTATATTCGCCGCAGGCACTTGTTTTCGAAGCACAGTATACGGTTACTCTGTGCGTCTTTAATGTGCTATTACTTGTAACCGTAAAGCAGCATTGTCAGTATGCATGCGTTGAATAAGTGGCACTTGGTTCTGACCGAGTACAACCGTGACAGAATCTCTTAGAAAGTCAATACTTAGCTAAGATGCGGGATGGGGAAACAAATATATATATACTGTATCCATCCTAGCAAGAAAAATAGCTAGAAAACTAGAAGCCCGATTCGAAGACTCTCGTTTGTATTTCGGTGAACAAGTTGGTTGTCCCACCATCCTTCCGTAATGTGTCTGCAGCCGTTTTTCACAGCCGCCTTTCATAACGCAATACGATCAAAAAAAGAAACGAATTTACTCCTAGCTTACTTTGCCAGAGACAGAGCTGTACGGGACTGATCTTTTAACCATACACAAAAGTGCTTAAAGAGAAAAAAAATAAAAATAAAATGTGACTTGCTCATCCACTTTTTTAAAGTGATATCTAGTATCCTATGTATCCGTATACTGAGAATTCGTGGAGTTTAGTCTACTTCGCGTTGAATCTGAAGAGGAATCACAATTATCCCGTTCCCCATATGATGTTGCAAATTTATCGAATGCCACAAAATTTACCTTGGTTGAAATCAAGTCAGCGTGACCTATTTGGCCCCGTATGAGGACGGACCGCAGCAAGCAGCTCAGCTCGTTCGGCATTTATCTCTTGGCAGTCCCACAGTACGTGATTGGCGTCCTGATAGTCGTGTCCACATGTGCAATCCGGCCTTTCAACCACCTTGCCCAACCCAAATAGACTGCCGTTGAACTTTCCATGAGCATGTTATAAACTGGTAAGTCCAGTGCCCAGGCGCTAGACTCTTCACCTTGAGCCTCCAGGTCACGTCTGTGAAGAAAAGATATGTTTGACGTCCTGTAGTGGATGCAGACCAGTAATGGAAAAATTGTGTCGGCTTGTACATTGCAATCAAAGCCATTGCAAATATTCTTCTTACAATTATTACAAGCGATAAAAAAGGGCGGAAATAAAACACGACTTTTTTACGCAATCAATTTAAGAATCCTTTCATGTCAAAAAACATCATTTAGGAATACGGATTTGGCATTTAAACCATTTAATTGTCAATCAACGGCCCTGATGAATTGATCTATTGATTGGCACAAGTTTTGTTAGCGCATTGTTAAAAAAAAGCCTTAAAATGTAAAACGATCCTTTACATTGTTCATAATATTATAAAAAGGGAACATTAAGTTAAGGATAGTATTTTTTTAATATCGTATTAAATTTCATTGCAAATAAACGATAGTTTGCCATTTTCTTTTCCAAAACTATAACTCAATTGACATGAAAGGCTGGTTTGATAGAAATTTTGTGTACCTTAAACAATATATAATTATGACAATGA
Source organism: Himalopsyche kuldschensis (assembly GCA_028554975.1). Lineage (NCBI taxonomy): Eukaryota > Metazoa > Arthropoda > Insecta > Trichoptera > Rhyacophilidae > Himalopsyche > Himalopsyche kuldschensis. Next base: position 839,738 of record JAHFWI010000064.1, on the reverse strand, counting down.
TAGGGGTACAGTGAAACCCCGATTCTACATTTTTCAAGAGACCGTATAAAACAAACGATTAATGCGGGAAACGATGAATGCAGGAAAGTTTTATGTATGAACTAAATGCCGGGACTATAGAAAATGAACGCACCACGCGGTGAAAAAATTGCAATGTATTTTATTTAGTTATACAAAAAATATAAAAATATACTTTCGAATTTTCGATGGATTCGATGGTAACTTTATGGAAGTTCATTTAAATATAAATAACTTTGATTATTCCACGTATTGTGTCCCAGTTTTTACCAACGTAGACGTAGCCAATACCAATCATTTCAGAAATCAGTCAGAAATCGTTTGTCGCGTAAGGTCTTTGGAGTCGCCAGTCGCAAGGGCTTTTCGGCTGACGAATGCACTGCTTTTTTTGTGGATATCTTCGGTAGTGAACTTTAATTTTTTGTAATTGATATGTTTCTGTTTAGTAAATTAGTTATGCTATATGTTATGTTATATATTTATTAAAATTGTCAAATGCGTTATTATACAAAAACTAAGCAAAACGCTGTATTGCTGTATTTCCTATCAGTTGAAAATGATCGCGATGAGCGAAACCGGTTCTGATCCAAATTAATTTAACGTGGAATATGTACAAAAAATATCGTATCTTTTGATTATTTAGAGATGTTATCAATTATTTTAATCCGGCTAAACTTAGCACTGCTATTAAGCTATTTGAACTTGTAATACGCACATTGTTTTGATTGAAGCGCACTTGAATAGTAATTACGTCACTGTGTTAAAAAAAATCATTACATATATATATAATTACCAATAATACCAAACACGAAATTGCATAGTATCATTGCTATGCACTGACGTTTCCCTGAAATGGCGACGCAAAATCAAACGTCAGCCCGCAATACAAGTTTATTTGAAAGTGGAACGCGAAATTACCGGCCAATCAATAACGACCACACTCAGAAATGGAGCCCTGTAATTGGTGGAGGCAGAGCCCGCCATTAATTAACGCGATCGAAACGGCGCCGCCCGTTCTCAATTTGAATAATTAAAATGGGCTGCACAGAAAACTTTGTTTCATTGCTTTTTACACAAATTTATTTTTTCACATTTAACAATATGGATTATACATATTAAATGTTTTACTTCATTGAATATGGTAATTTGTTTAAATGGATAAGTGGCGTTTCTATAGTTTCGGCTAAAAACTTTGAAGGTGGACCGCTATTTTTTATATATAGAATTTATCAGTATTTTTTTGTAGCCATTTCCGCTTCGTACGTAAAGCATTTACATTGTTAATGGGCTTATTTTAATTGATGTTTAAATAAATAAAGCACGATCTTATAAAATTCGATGGATTCGGCGGTATCTTTGTGGAAGTTCATTTTGAAATTAAATAACTTATTGCATTATAATTTTAACAATTTTTGTGATAGTAAGATAGCCTGAAGATGTTTGAAACACGTGTAACGATTAGTGGCACAATACGTGGAATAATCAAAGCTATTTAAAATTTCATATCACAATTCTATATTCAATAAGAAAATAGCCGTGAGCTTCGTTTTATTCAAATTCGAATTAAACTAACGACTCGGGTTTCGCCTTTCGGCATCTTCAGGCATTTCAAGTGCACGGATGTACTTCAACTGAAGATGCCGAAAGGCGAAACCCGGGTCGTTAGCGACAAAACTCATGGAAAAGTACAAAATTCAAATTTGATATTGAATTTCCATCATGCAACCTCAGTCAAAATCCTTTTTTACCAAAAGCACAACTCCGACTCTGACTAAAAAAAGTTTGATTTCGTCACGTTTTTTTCCTACCTTTCCTATTTATGTGTTTTCAATTATATTTCAACCAACTAATTTGGCCAATAGCCAAATTCAACATATCAAATGCAAATATAAAAGCTTCAAACTTTCCGACTCCGGTCAAAGCGCCGCGACGTCTCCGACTCCGACTAAAAAGCCCTGACTCCAAAGTCCTGATATATATGTAACATCACCGTACCTAAGAGGCTGTGCAAGTCACATGCTATTTTTTTCTTTTTCTATAAGCACCAAAGCGCATGGTCAAAAGATCAGTCCCGTGCAGCTCTGTATTACTCTTCAAGGACATACATAAGTAGTGGATTAGTGTCTCTTCTTGATCGTGTAGCGTTATAGAAAGCGGCCTTTAAACAGCGACTATATACATATAACGATTGGTGATGGGATAACCAACTTGTATACCTGTGTCGGTATGTAAGTGTATTCTAACCGGGTTCGATGGTAAAACAATTATTCAATTGAATGAATAAATATATTTTAAAGAATTTTTATATTGTCAAAACCATTTTTCATTTTCCTAGACCATGCAGTACTTTGTAAGTTCACAGTGAATAAATAAGTAAATAAAGCCCGGTCCGTGGTGCAGTAGTCAACATCGTTGTCTACCGTGACGGTCCACCCGGGTTCGAGTTCCAGTACGAGCAGATTTTTCAGTCGATAAATCGATTCTGTTCAAAGGAAATAGGTGTTTGTGTTGTTTAAATCCATTCCTCACCTTTCCGATCCCAAAAAGCGGTGAATAGCGAGAGTGATTAGCTAACCACTAGTCTTGCCCTAGTCTCCGTATCCTTTCAACCGCTACAATCTTTGAAATTGAGAGGTTGAGCAACTGAGCAACATTCAGTTCTTGTAGAAATTAACATTTTGAGATAAACTCCACGTGGAGTCCATATGCTCCAAATTGGGAACGTTTATGGTCATAAAAATAAAAAAATAATGTCACCACAAAATGCCAATGAACGTTATAATAACGATATTAATTTTACAAATAAGCAGTGACTATGAATTAAGCCGGCCAAACTAAAGCATTTTTTTATTCGGTTATCATCCAATTTTTACTGCGTTCGCGGTTCGCAGCATAATATTGTAAGTATTGATTAAATAGTTATTTACTTAGTTTACCTCTATTATAATACCGTACAAAATATGAATGTATTTTAATTGAACAAAAATATATAATACTAGTATTGCTACCCGGCGTCGATCGGACTTAGCGACCAATAATTGTTTAATGTTATATCATTCGACATAATTATATCACAAAATCTAACATCCAAAATAGAGTTAAAATAAAATCACAAACTTTATTTAATTTGATGACAGCCCCATTCTCGCCCAATAAAATGTCCAAATTCAAGGAAAAAATGTAATTTGCTGTCAAAGAAATGTCAAATAATACCTTCACGTAAATAATAAACATTTTGACTAAATGTCTTCGCCGATAAAAATTCAAACATATTTTCTTTCATATTCGTTTTTATGGCAACTTGCAACAACAATGCAAAATGGAATTACAGACATACATGCATACATACGCCGTTTCGGTTTTATATATCTTATATATAAAACCGAAACGGCGTATGTATGTATGTGGGTCAGTAATTCCCTTTTGCATTGTTGTTGCAAGTTGCAATATAATAATTACTTTTGCTTGTTGTGTGTGTTAAGTAAGCGAAAGAAAGTAACCTTAAATTATTACCTTAACTTTTTAATGATTTAATGATAATTTTAAAAATAATCAACACCAATTTCTTTTGTAGAAGTCAAAAACGAAATGAGAAATAATCAAAAAACATAAAAATGCGGCTTTGCCATCAGTTTTCTACTAGTACTTTCGTTATCAAATACTTCTAACCAAAAGAGAGATTGGGTGATTGGATAACAACCAGTTCTCGTATAAAAGCTTTCATTGAAAAGTTAACGTGCTTCCCACTAGGAGTGGAAATGGTTGAAGTATTTTAAACGATTTTAAATCGTTACCGTAATTAATTACTTTGAAAGCATTAATTAAAATGAACATAAATTCAACAGTTGATAATGCTCACGATGAGCGAAACCTATCTTTGTTAAATTATGCGTGGAGATATAATAATTACTTATTAAAGAACATATATATTATATATACAATTACCAATTAGAATAAAAAAATATTCAAGGCTTTGCTTGACAATGGAGTTTATTTTAAAATTAAATAATAATATTGAAGTCTGTTAGATATAAGTACAATTATTATTAATATGACTAGGTATGAATGAATTTAGTATTTTTTTTAAATCTTTTGATTCAGTGAAAATTACAAACGGCAATAATAGGTAAATCGTATGAAAACATTTTAAAAACAAACAATTTATTTGCGATTTATCAAATAAAATATAATTAAAAGACTGTTTTAATGGCATATTAAGAGTTTGAAATATAAAAATAGTTTTGTCGGTTTCCAACAAGCTGTCGCCTATTTTCTAAGAAAAAAAATATAATAAATGTTTACTAAGACACTGATTAGTATTTTTTTTCGAAACAGCTGCACAAAGACGCGAAAGAAAAACCTTTAAAAAAGGCATTCGCCTTTTGCCCTCAGCTACCATGCAAAACCTAACCAAAAGCATAACAAATACAAACTAAAGATTACAAAAGAGTAAATTTATAGGATACTATTCGCTGTGATGTTATGATTTACAGGTTTAATATTGTGTGAGAATATCACAAAGGCGTGGCTGAAAATCTAAAATCCGGCCAATAGACTCTAAGAAGTGTCGCTATTAGCATGCCACGCCTTTCTAAATATACCTTCAAGGTGCCCCTACCGCCGATACCAACAATAAAAATACACACGAAGGGGTTTTGTATTGGAAATGCACGTTAAAAAGTCCTATGTATACGACGCGGCGTATGGGATTTGTGCTGTTCTGTTTCGGGGTGAGTTTCCAGAGCGAGGGAGACGATGGTTGCTGTGTTGTCAGGGTTAGGGCGTGGGTCTTGCGGAGGCGGCGCCGAGGGCGTGCACATCTGCTAGGCTGCGATATCTGCATGTTGGACGCCTTTCTGTCCAGACGTCGGTTTGCACTAGGCGTTCAGACAGCCTGCACACACGAGCGGCGAAACAAATCACAATCATTTGAATGTTGTTTGACATTGTTTTTTTTTTTGAGTGACGGGATATTTGACAGTTGAAAAACAGTGTGCACTCGTGTTTCGTATTACCGAAGCCAACGTCTGATCGCGCGTATAACTTATTATTAAAAATAGTGAATAAAGTTCGGGCTTAATTTTTTATAAAAAAAATAAATAACTCAATAACATTTATTTAATTATACTTGTGAAACCATATAGAAATAAGACATTACTAATACAAAAGTGTTGTGAAAATTAACGAAATAATTTTATGACTGTAAAAAATAATATTTAAAATAATCAACAGTGAACGTATAATTTGTGTAAAAATTAAAAATGCTTTGTTAGTAAGTAGTGTCAGTTCATCATTAAAAGATCATTGGCTGTTAGGCCATTGTTAAGGTACACATTTACCGATCATAAAAATAAAAGTTTATATTATCTTTTAATGATGGTTGAATGTCAAACTGTATGGTCGTATAATGTTGGATTGACACTCAAAATCATTCAAATATGATTTAAAATACAAAATTACAAAGTTACAACCAACCCTTATACAAATTACAGAATTATCAATGAAAACAAAATATATTTATTCAATATCCCAACTGTCAGTAGATATTTTGTTTCTGCGTCAATTAGTAAGAATGTGAAACGTTCGATTTTTAAAAATATATTGGCGTTTTGAAATATGTACCATTACATATTAATTATTTAGTTAGTAATAATAGATGCATACAAGATATTAATTATTCAATTAATTCCATCATATCATCTGTGAGACTAATTGTAATGAAATGAAAAGTGTACAAAATAATAGGCATAGCTTATAAGCGTCCTGCATCATTTTCAGTGATATTATTTTTTAATTAAATACTGATTGAAAAGTTATTCATAAAATCATTTTTTTATTAAATAACAATGTTATAACATCTAGACAGGAGACTTTTTTGCTCAATAAACATAGTCTTATTATAATTTAGATAGAGTTGTTATGAGTTTATAAATTGTATGCAGTAGGTACTTAGATAACATGAAAATTACATAAAAGCCTTCAAAGTATGTACAATTAATGATCTTGGCAGAAATACATTATAAAACGGTGAAAAAATAGCAATGTATTTAAGTTCTACTAAAATTGTATAAGGTATTTATATTTGATATTTGGCTTACACTCTCGTGCAAACTATATATAGTTCAGATTGTTCTGACGAAACCGCAAGCCGAAACTGATATCAAATATGTATATGTTATATAATTTTTCTTGATATTAAATTCATTCCTATTTTTCACCTTGCTATAATGGAGTTCTACTAAGTAAATGACAGTTCGATCGATTTGATATTGTGACGTTTTTTTTTGGTTAGCCAAAAAGCTTTAAATTACTATAGACTTAATAAAACAATTTAAGTACGATTCCACATTAAATTATAATTAGTTGATAATGCTTGCTATGAGTGAAACCGGTCTTGATCTTATAAATTTGATGTGCAATAAGTAATAAATATTTTTTATTATTTTTATTATATTGCCATTCTACCAAGTATTGACAGTGCATCCCTAAAACGTGAAACGGACTTATTTGTGAACAATCTTTGATAATGTAAATAGTAGTTCTACCAAGTAAATGTCAATTCAATCGACATGATATTGTGACGTTTGGTTTTTGTCAACCAAAAAGCTTCAAATTATCGATTATTAATTTTAGTAAATTATTAACTAACATAGAATTTCATTCAATATTACCTTGTAGAAAAACATTGTTTATTTCATTGATTTTATTCAACTGAATTATGTAACTCAAATGTGTTCTTAATTCAAATTAGAACAAACGAAATTCAAATCGAAGTGTCATAACCTTTCTTTTTTATCCGTGTTCCAAATTCAAAAAAATCTGACAGCTGTTGTCGTCAGGTTATCCAATATCACCGTAAGTGTTTGCCGATTGTTCGATGGGCTTACACGGACGATAAAACCACAAGAGGGACTCCTTACCTGAATCCTCGCTAGGCCTAAATCTTTTAAGCGGTGTTATTATTCGTATGAAAAGGCTCGCACAAAAGGTGTTGTGGGCTTTGTGCGAAGAAAAGATTTCGGCGACCGACGGATCGGGCAGGGTCACAACGGGTCGAATTACCTTTTACCGTTTTGAAAAAAAATAAACCTATATCCGAGAATAAGGAATCGAATTTGTTTAATTGAATGAATTAGTTATAATTTAAGACGCACGATATCATATATAAGTTATTGTTAAATATACTAGTATTTTTATCATTTTCAAGGTGTTCACTGTCAATACTTGGTGGAATAGCATTATAATAAAAATAGTACAGCATTTTTAGTATCTATTCCACATTAAATTTACTAGAACAGGACCGGTTTCGCTCATGGCGAGCATTGTCAACTGATGTTATTGTTGAATCAGTTGATAATGGTTGCCATGAGCGAAACCGGTCCTGATCTAATAAATTTAACGTGGAATAAGTACTAAAAATGTTTTTATTAGTGTTTTTGTAACTAAACAATTTTCTATTGATGGTAATTACTATATCGACTTAAAAATTTGTACAATTAAATGAAATTATTTGAATATTTTCTAACTTAGTTATTGAGTAGTTGAATTTAATTATGCAGTAATGGATCATGTATTTGGAAATTGAACAGAAATTAAAATGATATTGTTAATTGTTTCATCATTATAGTGAACTAGTATTGCTACCCGGCGTCGCTCGGACTAAGCGACCAATAATTATTTAATGTTATATCATTCGACATAATTATATCACAAAATCTAACATCCAAAATAGAGTTAAAATAAAATCACAAACTTTATTTAATTTGATGACATGCCCCATTCTCGCCCATTAAAATGTCCAAATTCAAGGAAAAAATCTAATTTGCTGTCAAGGAAATATCAAATAATACCTTCACGTAAATAATAAACATTATTATTAATAATAAAAGCCGGGAAAAGTTCAGTAGAAGACTGATTTATTACATTTTGACTAAATGTCTTCCCCGATAAAAATTCAAACATATTTTCTTTCATATTCGTTTTTATGGCAACTTAATGACCAACAATGCAAAAGGGAATTACAGACCCACAGACATACATACGCCGTTTCGGTTTTATATATAAGATATTTTAGTGCAAGTATACATAGTAAAAAAGTAGATTTAATCAAAATTTAATGTTAATAATTTAACTTAAAGATTATTAAATTTAACATTTCAACTATTTTCGATTTCGCTAAGAATGTCGACATCAAGTTGAGTCAGTTTTTCTTTTCATTTAAAGCAAATAAAATAGATTATTTCAGTTTTACTATATTTTATACAATCCATGTCCGCTCCCAAATATGGAGCATATGGCCTTCTACCGGATGTATCTAAAGTTTTCTAGGAGAACTTCTCAGTACTAGGTTGCTCAACCTCTCTTCAGTTCGGTAAGAGTAGGGATATAAAGGATAAGGCTAGTGCAGAACTAATGGATAGCTAGTCGCCCTCGCTGCGCCCCGCTTATACGAACGGATAGATAGGAAGAATTTTTTTGACAATAACGTTTGAAATTTAGTACTGTGCTAATATTTTTCATTATTTGAAATTAGCAATCGTGAAACAAGCTTCGAATTTTGTACTCCGTCGGTTACCAAGCGTTCTAAATATTTACTTGCAAAACAAATACGTTATAGGTTTCTACAATTTACTGTAAGCCTAAATTACTTAAAAAGAATTTTTAGTATAAAATACTATTCCTTTAACAATATTGAAATAAAATGCTAAGTAAAATACACAATGATAATATGAAAATATTAGCACATAACCCTGAAGTTGATTTTGTTAGAAACCAAAATGGTTCCTTTATTTAGTATCATATTTGCATATTACTAAATCATCATTTAATGAAATTTTACAAATAAATTTAATGTCCAATGTTTTTCGTCACCTTCCGTTATTGCAGTATTTTTTTGGTTCAACTTCAGTTGCATCTATTTCGTGTTAAAGCCACTTAACGTCATATAATATATCTTAGGCCCCAAGACTCTACTGAAATAATACTTAATACGGTAAGAAAAATAACAATGTATTTTAGTTCTACATAAATGCTAGAACTAAAATACATTGTTATTTTTCTTACCGTATTATAATGGAGTTCTACCAAATAAATGCCTACTCAATCAACTAATACTTAATCCTATAATGCTAGCAAGAATGCATCTATAAGTTGATTTGTTTAGTTATTATCGTTACACATTTTCATTTGATTTATGAATTTCAAATGTAGTTTCTTAGACACCTTATTTTGAAAAGGTTCTAACTGCTCTTGACACTGTTTTGAGATATGAGCGTTTGAAATTTCGCTTGATTAAAATTCACTAGTAACAATGAGCAAGTAAAGATGTTTCAAATTACTTATTTTAACCATATTTTTTTACAACAATTTTTGAGAAATAATGTTGGAAATAATGTTGACAGTCTTAAAACTTTGAAAAGGTCATTATAGGCAAAAATTTAATTAGAACCTTTTCAAAGAAAGGTAACGTCCTATCATGATAATATAATATACACACTTAAATTTAGTTGTTCCACCACTTTTAAAGTGTTCACTGTCAATACTTGGTAGAATGGCATTATAATAAAAATAATGACACATTTTTGTTACTTATTTCATATTAGATTTGTTGTTTTAAGAAACGTTAGGTTTATAGTTACAGCAATTAATTTTTCGATTAAATTTGTTGAATTAGATAACATCTCTGTAATTAAATGATTCACTTATTAACACATAAATGCTTTTGTCTTTCTAGAATGACTAAATTGTTCAAAATTCAATCGATAAATTCAGTGATATCAAACAAACTTTTGTGCAAATTGTGGAATTAGTGTTTTAGTGAATTGTATTTCAACGAATTTAACTGTTTATCAAAGTTTTTTTATATTCTATCGTGTAACTAAGAACAATACAATTATAAAATAACGAATATTGAGTAACTAATCTTACTTATTAAAATTGAAGTAGATATGCATAAAAAATAGCCTAATATTTTACAAATATAAAATTAACAATGAAATTAATTATAAAATACCAGGCTCGTATATTACAAAAGAGGAACACATAAATTAAATAAAATAAAAAAACATATTCACTAAAAAAGCATATTTATTAAGTTGTAAACTAATAATGTATTAGGCTTACAGAAGGGACGTAGCATTGCATTGAAAATATTCTTCGATTCTGAATCCAGATGCGTTTAATAGAGAACTAAAATTATAATTATAACGTGGCAAAAATAGGCGGGCCAATGAATTCTCCGGGGGGTGCCACGGTCCACGTGGCGGCTCCGAGCTCCTTGGCAGCCGCCAGGAGGAGTCCGCCCTCGCTGCAGAGGAGCCCCTTCGCAATACAGGAGCTCCTAGGACTCGGAGAGCCACAGTCGAGGCCGCTGTATCCGCCAGCGCCTCCGTTCCCACCTTCGCATCATCACCACCATCACCATATGACGATGGCAGCCAGCAGGATGGCGTATTTTAATGCTCAGGCTGCAGTGGCTGCTGCTTTTCTTCCTCAGCATGCTCCATCATTGGGACTACACGGCGCACCATCTTCTGGTAAGTTGAAACAAACCTTTTTGAAGATATTATTATAATTTAGAAACTCTATTATTATTGATTTAACCGTGAACGATCTCGGTGTGGAGAATAATGTGAAATGTCGACAAACTTTTTTCTACAAGAACTGACTGTCGCTGAGCCTGTCTCTTCAAATATAATAAGGAAACACGAGCGCGGTAAGGAAATGTATCAAAACACTTAAAAATGGAAATGTATTTTAGTTCAAGAGGGCGTGAGCCGAAATATCTATCAACTATATAATTGAAGATTTCAGCTGACTTGATGTTTGAATCTTGTAATTTTCCATAACTTCTGTTGCTAACAACTCGGGTTTCGCTTTCGGCGTCGTCAGGCATTTCAACGAAAAGAACTTGAACTGACAAAACGTCAAATTTATATCGACTATATATTACATTTTTTAGAACTAAAATACAATACTATTTTTTCACCGTGTTATAATGGAGTTCTAGCAAGTAAATGTCAATTCAATCAATGTAATGATTGTAATCTGTGTATCTCTCTCTCTCTGAGCCTGGTTTGCAGGATGTCATATCGGGTGCAATACCAGAGGCATATATCATTACCTCTTTTTATATTGAATATCAAATTATTGTTTTACAAACAAATGATAGCATCGGTAAAAAAAGTACTACTAGTTAGAATAGAAATACTGAAAATATAAATACCTGTAAAATTTACATATCAAATAATTTTCAAGATGTTATTATAATTGTAATCCTGGGTAGGCAGGATCATTTACTTTCAGCATTTCATTTCATTTTATTTTCAGCGGTAACTTTGTGTAAATTCCAATTAAATATAAAATTCAATTGAGAACTTTGATATTCCACGTATTGCGTTACAAGTAGTCGTACGTGTTTCGTCGCTTTCGGAATCATCTTCTGACTAGTCACACATTTAAAAAAAACAGATGCGGTTTCGCCACTGGGGCGGGTACTATCGACTGTTCATATAATAATAGTGCATTTATAAATATGTCCACCTCTCTATGTAATGCATTGTTCAGCCGAAAAGCCCTTGTAACAGGCGACACATATGAATGACGTGATGAAATATATTTTTAGCTTTTGTATGCAAGCTTAAGAGCAGCGTTTTCTAAAAGGGGTTCCGTGATAAACAATTGAAAGTAAGAGAAGTATAAGAAATAAGAGTGTGAAATCTTGTAAAAGTAAAAATTAACCAATATGAGTTGCACTGTCCGAGGTGCATTGGTCAAAGTTGTTGGCTTCCGTGACGGACGGCCCAGGTTCGAGTCAGATTTTTTCAGTCGATAAATCGTTTCAGTTCCTAGGCAATGGATGTTTGTGTGAGAAACAAGCAGGTCATGTAGAAATAAATATGTTGAGATAAGCTCTGTGAGGAGTCCATAAGCTCCAAGTTGAGAGCGGATATGGTAAAATAAATATATTAAGTTACTTTTATTTATCTGCACTCGAGCGAAAAAGATTAGCGAGCAGTGGCAGTAATTGGAGTCGTAATTTTTAACGACTCCACAGCCCTGATATACATACATATATCCTTTGTATCCTACGGTAAGAAAAATAACAATGTATTTTAATTCTACAGAAATTGTTTTAAATATTTGTTGATATCGTCAGGACGATGGCCTTAGCCGAAGTAGCTATCAACAAAGATATAAAATAATTTCTGTAGAATTAAAATACATTGTTATTTTTCTTATCGTATTATAATGGAGTTCTACCAAGTAAATGCATACTCAATCAATAAATCCTTTGTATCCGTTTACTGAGAATCAGTGGCGGCTGGTGACAGAGTATTAGGGAGTACAAAAAAAGATTCAATTATTTTTGCAAGTTTTGCGAGTTCTTTCCTATTCATTGGATTTTAAAACACTTCTATAACATGGACTTTCAAATCAGATGTTTTGTCTTTAATCAATACCAACGGAGTTTGCCAGTCTTATTTGAATTTTTGGCTGTCCGTTAGTACGGAAAAATAGTTTAATCTCTTTTGTACAATCCCTTTACTCGCCAGCTCCACTGTTATGACACAAACGTCAGCCCATTTGTTTCTAGTAGCATTCATTACTCAAAACTGGCCAAAATCGAGTTTCGTTTCTTTTACCCCAAGAAGGGGCTGAAGTCGTTCTCAAGCCAGCCTCATACTTGAATAATTGTATAACAACTAGTCTCCATATTTAATGCTACACTATACTAAACATGTGCTCAACATTTAGAATTGACATGGATAAAAATATAATAATTGCGGGAACATGTAAAAAATATACATATGTTTAGATTTTTTTTAAAAATTAGTAAAAAATATTTGGCATTACAGCTTACGCCAATGCGCCAAATATTCTTAATTGTGAAAGTCATACGAGATTAACTCGATGATAAATAATGAATCAGTTGTGAACAAAATCAACGATAAATAACATACACCCAGCACAAGATCTCTTTTTTCTGACCTTCCCGGTAATACAACCCGGGCCCCCTGATCGCTAGGACAAAGCTCTTGCTACTAGACCACAGGGACCGACTATGTACATATATGTTTCAGTGAAAATATATTCATCTCCAAGCTGTCATTGAAATTAAATTTGACCGCCCTATCTTCAGCCCAATGTTTGACTGTATTTTTCTTTGGTTCTCTTTTTTATAAAGGGACTACTTGCTGATTTTGTTTCATTGAAGCAAACCAAAATTTTAGGCCGGCAAATCATCAACTTGGGCCAATAATTTCAATGATCGTGACCAGTGAAATCATGTTTGTCATACAAATCTATTACTTGATATATTTTCACTGAGAATATAGTTTCACTGTAACATATATACTATACTTTGTATTAGGCGCACAGAAAAGCATGTCGGTAATTGCCTCTTTTGTCTTGTATGGCATTAGCTATTAGTATGAAAACAATATTCTTCAAAGAAATTCGCCCACTGATGTATTGAGTGTCACAAAGGAGGGCGTAAATTGGACAAGCCATCTAGCTTTCTGCTCGCCTGATACATTTATTATGGTACGTAGTGTTTTTTGGGTACACACAGCATTTCGTCGAAATTTGAAGTAAATAAAACTATCAAACAATTTAATAAATAATATTATTTTACGTATGTTTAGGACGTTAGTTTAATTGAGGATTTCGACTGAAGGTGCTTGATGGAATTTCAATATCAAATTTGAATCGCTCTAAATTTGTACATTTCAAAACACGTTCTTTCAAACGTCTGTTCAAGTTAATTCGTACACTTGAAATGTATGAAGATGCATAAAGCCGAAACCCGGGTCGTTTGTGACGAAACTGATGAAAAAACACAACATTCAAAAGGATTCAAATTGCTTAACATATTTCAAATAATTTTGATAATTCCACGTATTGTGTTACTAACTGTGACACGTGTTTTGTCTCTTTCAGTGGCATTTTCGGACCTGCTATCGCAATTATTCCCAATTGATTGCATCTCATAATTTGATTATAGTTTAATTTTAATACCATTTATAATTGTTTTCTGTTTTTTATTTATCCTCCCATCTTGCTTCGCGTAAAAAGGAAAAATACTCCATTTTTGTAATTTATCATTTTAGAATATTAATCAATCTTGCTTTATTACAAAATAAGTGCACACTATTTCGTTACATTTCTTATCAGTTGATATTGCTCGTCATGAGCATAAAACCGGTCCTGATATACCAGTCAATAAATTGTATGTGGAATAAGTAATTAAAATGTGTTATTTAGGTCCCTGTGGTCTAGTGGCAAGAGCTTTGTCCTAGCAATCAGGGGGTCCCATTCCCGGCAGGATTAGATTTTTTCAATTGAAAAAAAAGATATCTTGGACTGGGTGTATGTTATTTATCGTTGATTTTGTGCACAGCTGATTTATTATTTATCATCGAGTTAATCTCGTATGACTTTCACGATTAATTAACCTTCTGGTATATTTGGCGCATTGGCGTAAGCTGTAATGCCAAATAGGTTTTAAATTCTCTTTAAAAAAAAAATGCATTTCTGTATTTTATAAATACTTTGATTTAAATTTGTTACATAACAATGACATCTTTATATTTAATTATTAATTTGAATTTATATAAATATAACAAACCAAATGGCGCAGATAGTGAAGTATCTTGTGGATAATAATAACAATAATTATTAGATCCTAATTATTTATTAAAATTGCCAACAGAGCTTGTTAAACACGCCGCCCACTTTGTCATGGCGCCTTTGTGCGATAGATTGGCACAAACGCGCTGTTCCTTTGAGCCCCGTCCTGCTCAGCGTCAAATTAGCTTTATAATGAACCCGTATGCCACCAATTTTCTAAAGAAGACGATTCATTTAAATATGAACGTACGAAGAATATCATATTTTACTCCTTAAAGAGGTTGACGTCAACATTTTGTAAATGAGCACATAAACACACATGCATGTTCAATACCAATTATCCATTCTATATCTGCCTAAAACGAGGTGAATAGAAATGTTTTTTACCCGGGCTGTGGAATCGGAGCTTTTTGGCCGGAGTCGTACTCGGGGTCGGAAAATTTTTAAAGTTTGAACTTTTTTTTTTGCATATAATATTGTCAAATTTGGCTATTGGCCGAATTGGTAGGGTTGATATTTAATTAAATACACATAATTAGAAAAATTAGGAAAAAAAAGTGACGATATTAAACTTTTTTTAGTCGGAGTCGGAGTCGTGTTTTTGAAGATTTTGGAGTCGGAGTCAGAGTGGTTTTGGTAAATGCTCGAGTCGGAGTCGGAGTCGAACTTTTTTACCGACTCCACAGCCCTGCAAAAAACACCTGGATATGCCATAATAACACATTTTTATAAGCTTTTTACTTTCAATACTTGGTGGAAAAGCATTGTATAATATTAATATTGCAACAGTTCAAGATTTCAATAACTTAAAAAAATACAATTCATTTGTAAAAATATTTAAAACTTGCATTTACATATAATAGTCATCAATCATTGCCGGTCAAAATACGTGTTCCTGTCGAATTTTGTATAAAGCAGGGCAAAGACTAGAGTTTTCATTATAGCAAACATTGACCAAATAATTATATTCAATCCATACAGGTTAAAAATCAGGCCCAAAAAATAAATTTTTTATTTAATATTCAAATAAATGATCAAGGAACCGATATGCGTTTTGTCAGCTTTGCGTCGCGAACTAACAAACGTTCATGTGAGATACGAACATCTGAAGGGTTACAATAATAAAGCATTTTTGTACCTATTTATTAGTAGATATTGTACTGTTTAAATATTGAAAAAAAAATATTGTACTTATTACACAGTTAATTTATTAAGATCAAGACTGGCTAAGCTCATCGTGAGAACTCAACTGAGCGAACATTTTTATCATAGATATGCTCGCGATGTGCGAGACTTGTCCTGAATTTAAAAACTTTGGCTTCGGGGAAATAAAAAACACATCTGCGTCAAACACGTTTATTCCGCGTTCTCCGGAGCCAATGTGTTATTAAATTAAATGTGGAATGAAATTCCATTCCACCAAGCATTGAGAGTGAACACCTAAAAAGTGATCAGAAAAATGACACTGATGAGTGTGTAATGTGTATCAATATTGCTGCCATATTTGGCACGCGCGCCTCATTTCAATATCTCTGCTCCATTCAATAGATAAATGACACATGAAAAGATTCCCTTTAATTTTCACTCTGCGTTTTAAAATACATTTTTTAATTCAATGCCGTAAGAGGGAACAATGGCCGAAGATTTATTTTATTATATTTCATATTATTTTCAGGTAATTAACGGACACGAAGGCTTTTTAAAGAAATATAACACCACGCAATTGCTCACGCATGCTCAGTTACTTAAAGCTAGAACTGTTTTATCATTCGGTGTTGTTTGGGCATAGGCTGATAGCTGATATTGATTTTGAAGAAAGTGTAGTGAATAGATCCTTCGAGATATAATCTTATGTTCACTGTCAATACTTTAATTTCATTATTATAAAAAAGCACATTTTTAATACCTCAGCATGGCTTACAAGAAGGCACTATACAACATGGTAACTAAGCCGACCATGCTGTACGCCTCTCCTATATGGTCTGTAGACATCCCTGACAGCAAACTTCTTCTTCTTCAGAGGGTCGAAAATAAATGCCTACGCATAATCACAGGCTTAAAGAAGAACGCCAGCACCCGATACCTCCGGGCGTGGTATAAAGGCCC
Organism: Himalopsyche kuldschensis; assembly: GCA_028554975.1. Classification (NCBI taxonomy): domain Eukaryota; kingdom Metazoa; phylum Arthropoda; class Insecta; order Trichoptera; family Rhyacophilidae; genus Himalopsyche; species Himalopsyche kuldschensis. The sequence continues at coordinate 822,983 of JAHFWI010000064.1, read as the reverse complement.
AGACATTAAAGAGACCCTACGCCTCCTACGTGCCAGCTTCATGGAAAGCTTGAAGCAGGGTCCCCACCTGGCTCCAACTCTCCGAGCTGTGAAAATATCAAATTTTAAAAACCAACTAAAGGCCTCTTAGAACCTCGTCAGGACGATGTCTCAAACCTTATGCTCCACTCACCTTTCTCCTACAGTAATTTTTTCAACAGTGGAGGCAAGCGTGGAAGAAGCCAGCAGCTCTGCCAGCTTCCAAACTAACGCCCTAAGAGATACATCTTAAGCTACAAGCCAGGCTCGTCGATTCAGTTATAGTTAGGGACTGGGCATGTCTATTATAACAACAAGTAAACTCCTCAAGTTTACGTAAACATTACGAGCAATTCTTGGTAAGAATTGAAGATTTTTAATGATTCCAAGACAATCATTCTCGTAAGGGGTTTTTATAAGTGTTTTCCCCACACAAAGCCCTCAGCTGACAGAATCTATTAGAAAGTCAATACTTAGCTAGCTTGCATGCGGGAAAGAGAAACAAAGACTTAGTCTGTATCCACCCTAGCAATAAAAATAGCCAGGAAACTAGGAGCCCGCTTAGCGGACTCCACATACAGTTTCAGTAGGAAAGTAAAGGTAGGAAAAAAAATACATATTCCACTTTGGACTTATTGAGATCATATCATCTCATCGCAAGCATTAATATACAAAAGCTAACAAGACTTTACTAAAAACTTCGAATTGCCAATTTTAGATAAAACTTTAGAGAACTTTTTCATTCACTTGGAAAAGCTTGCATTTTTAAAAATTATCTGTAATTCTTTAATTTAAAACATACTTAAAAATAATGCTAGTAAACACATACTTATGGAGAAAAAGTAATGAAAATATCCCACTTTCTCAGTTTGTCAACAAATGGATTTGGATTTGAAATTTTCCTCCTGATTTGTATTACCAAATGTTTGTCATTCATCTCATTTTAACTTCGATGATAGTTGGAATAATCTAAAATCTATATGCTTATTTGCAATCCATTTTCTCATAATTTTGTGTTTATTAGCAATATTTTCAAAACATGTTTAAAATTTAAGAATTACAGATAATGCGTAAATATGCAAACTTTTTATTGTGAAGAAAAAACTCTCAAAAGTTTACAATTGGCAATTAAAAAAAACAATTTTGGAGTGGACCAGTTTTGAAAATTACCTCCTGATATGTTGCTAAAATTTATTTTTTAATCCATGTCCTCTTCTAATTTGAAGCATATGGCCCATAAATAAAGCATTTCAACCAGGGCTGTGGAGTCGGTAAAAAAAACTTCAATTCCAGCATTTACCAAAAACAAAACTCCGAGTTCGACTCCAATGTTGACCGAAAACACGACTCCGACTCCGACTAAAAACGATTAATTTTGTCACGTTTTTTTCCTTCCTTTCCCTTTTATGTTTATTCAATTATATATCAGTCAAAAAATCCGGCCTATCATGTACAAAAATAAAAATTACAAACTTCAAAATTTCCGACTCTGAGTATGACTCCGACTCCGGCCAAAAACCCCGACTCCACGACTCCGACTCCACAGCCCTGATTTGAACAGAAGTTGCATGATTATTGAATTTTTTTCACGCATTTGTTGGATTGGCCTGCGCAGTCTAAGAATTTTTTGCACAGCTAACCTCTCAATGCACAGCTAACCTCTTTGCACAGCTAACCTCTCAATCAACCTAACATTGTTCATCATGTATGTAATAAGCCTAATACAAATGTTATCATCTGTTCTGCAAGAGTTCAATACATCCAACTCCACACAAACTAAATCGATAATTTATTTCATTCAAACAGTTGTGCCAAGTTTCTTTAAGCACGCCAAAGTACCTTTCGAGTAGTCGTTTAATAAAACTATACAGACGCCCCTCGCGCGTTTATGCGCGATTCCATACTACCGCGCCGCAGCGGGTGAATCGGCAATAGAATTTTGCGTAACGTGCAAGGGAGTAGGGAATGTTATGTTTTAGGGTCATTTCATAAGTACATAAAGTTAAAAACAATTTTAAACTTTATTCACATGTAAGACAGTTGGACATCAAACGGTTGCAGCTGATTTTTTTAAGAAACAAAAGAATGAAGTAATGAAGACAGTAATTACTGATCAAAATATCAGTAAAAAAGTACTAGTATTTCGTCAATAACATTAAAAAAAGAACTCTAGAGTAATCAATTTTAATTATTTAAGCAAATAAAACGCATTATATAGTACTTTTTACAGGCGTATTTTGATAAATATTAGGACCGGTTTCGCTCATTGACAGTATTGTCAACTGATACATGCTCGCGACGAGCGAAACCAGTCATAATCTTTTTCAGAATATAAAATGTCTACCAAGCCGTGACAGTTAAAATCTCTAAAATATTTTTTGATGAAATTAGAACTGTGCTGTTTCAATTTTTGTGTAACATATAGTGACACGTGCTTTGTCGTTCTGAGAAACATCTTCAGACTAACCAATTGCGCACGCAATAACAACTTATTTTTGTTGTTAGATTTTTGCTTTTTGTCACGTCTTGTTTTGGAGATCCGATGTGGAGGGGGTATTTTTAGATACTCAATTACGTACCCGACATTTTTAAATGAAATAATAACGTCACATTTTACGTTTACGGATTTGTATTACCTCGCGTAAGACAGTAAAATCTGACTTAATAAAAGAGAAAAAAAAAATACTATTATAATTATTATGAAAATGTTTTGTAAACTTATCAATCACCCCCAATTCATGTCCATACAAATACCGCCGACAGAGCGAGCGAGCGATAGTTGGCAGTGCTGGGAAAGAGCGCGACGACTATATACAAAGTGAGGGTCGCTTTCAAAGCGCACTCTCACGACACCTCCGAATTATACTTCGGAAACACAAACGAAACACGTTAGCGGCATCACAATGGGCGCCTCTGCTTTATAATATTTTTTTACATACGACAGCCTGCGCTCAGAACTGACTAATCAGCGATTTTTAAAACTATTTAATAAATAATTACAGTTAAATAACATAAAATTAGAATCTTTCGAATTTTGAAAAAAGAATAAGTTTATTTCGAATGTTTGAATTTATTATTTACTAGCCAGTAAGGCAAATGTACCAGTAGTTGACCCTTTGAGAATAAAATGGTTAAAATAAGAAATGCAGATGCGGGATTGTTCTAAATTGTAAAGTTAAGACAATTTAAGGCATCTGTAGTCTGAATGAGCCACTTAAACATCACCGTATAACCAATAGAGTGCCAGGGTGGCCATTTTAAAAACAACACCTGTTGAGGAAAGTGTATTATTTCAAATTTCTTATGTGATCAATCTAGAGACGGTGTGTACCTTGTTCCTGAACCACCCATTGCTACTTGATTCAACCAAGAATGGTGTGATAGAAAGTTCTGAGGCAACTGTGACAAAAAATTCACTATAAAACCCCCTGATTTTTCAATATGTGAGATGGTCAACTACTGAAACAGGAACATGACTTCAAATAATTTGACACAACGTTTTTTCAACAGGCCCTTTCGTAATTTTTGTTACATAATATTAATTAAGACATGATCCAATATGAGTATACTTGCTTTGCCTTCATTCGGTACAATGCTAAACCTTAATCGTTATTTTTGTTGAAATTTTCTCTTAAACGGTCAGCTACTGGTACATTTACCTTACGTCTGGATAAGATTTTCACTAGGAAAACGAGAAAAAATGTCCTCAATTGGGATTTCCAAAGCTCGGGGAATTCTTCGTTTGGGCCTCTGCGGTTGTTATAATTTTAAATTTGTGTTTTCAGGCTATTTAAGAGTGTCTTGCCCCTGGGCTGAACCCCTGGGAGAGATTAGTTAGTGAAAAAGTATTATATACTAACTGGTACCCAACAAGCGTTGTAATGTCACTCAAAGAAAGAAAGGGATTGTGCTTATTGAAGTGCTTTCGGATGCCCAATATTTTAGATAAATAATTTCGATTTAATTCCCCTAACATTGATCGGTATCGATGATATTTGCCGTTTGACATTCGCCGTTCGTCTTTTGCCGATTGTCTATGGTACGACACACGGGCCACCTACTGAAAATTAATTGTACTTTAGGGAGTAGAAAAAAAGATTCAACTATTTTTCCGTACTACGGATAGCCAAAAATTCATAAGATTTGCACTCCGTTGGTATTGCGAACATCTCTTAAAAACTCTTGAAAAAACTCTTGCAAAAATAGTTGAATCTTTTTTTGTACTCCCTAATACTCTGTCACCAGCCGCCGGTGCCTATAACCTTTGCGCAAATGCAAGCAAATAGCAATATAAGTTTTATGGCAATCGGATGAGCCGTATGTTAACGTTTTTTTTTGTATAAGATTATTGATATTTATTTAAAAAGAAAATAACGAGGGTTACTTAGGATGATTGAATTACTCAGTTACTCATCATCAAACGGAAAAATTACTTACTGTTTGTGATCACCCATGGAGTGATGTAATTTTTTAAACTTCTTTAACTGCTCTGAACGAGCGATTCTCAGATGACAAATGGTTAGAAAAATAGTTTACCAAATTTGAATCATTGGAATTTTGTACCTTTTCATGATTTTTGTCCGTTTTGACCCGGGTTTCATCTCCTGACATCTTCATGCATTTCAATTGCTCTAGTGAAACTGAACTGACGCGTCGTAAATAGTTTGTATAGTAGATTCAATCGATTCAAATTTGATATTGAAATTGCATCGTGCACCATTAGACGATTTTACAGTTAAATAAATTAAACATAATTAACTATCATTTCATTTTTCACCAACCATCTGTTGGTCATACGAATGATCAGATAGAGTGTACCAAAATTATTATTTTTAATAAAAAATGCTTTTGTAATTTTCAATTAATCATGTACTTCATCCAACCCAATCGAACACTATCACTCACTTGACCAGCACATTTTTTTTTTTTGTAAATTCAACATTTTTTTTCAATCAGAGTTGCTTACCAAACATGAGAAAATTTAGCCAGAGTGGAGAAGGTTAAATGACCAGTACTAGTTTTGCGCTTCACGAGCATCTCCAAATGAGTTGAAATAAAACCGGCCCTGATCTTAATAGTACAAAAACCCGACTTGGCTAGGTACTTGAAAAAAGGAGGTTCGGCAATCTTTGTGGAATATAATAACATAAACTGCAATTAAAAATTTCTCATATAACTTGAGAACCTTAGTTCGGTGAGTAGTTTTAATCAGCTGGCCAAGTAGATTTCGCTAAATTTTTATTGCAAAAACTTTGGTTGTGTTTGTCTCATACGCATACGAAACGGATTAATTTGCACGTGTTAGTAATTTATTATAGTTCTTACAGCTCATATTTTTATTTAATTGTTTTCTAAATAAATAATCATTAAAACGAGTTTTCAGAAAATTTATCACAAATAAATTTATAGAAGACAGTCCAAATATGGTACGATAAATGAATTTAGTTTTGCTGAACAAACGTATAACAATTAATTAAAATTACTTTTATTCCAATCTATTTGTGCCATTAGCCTTAAGGTACTATTATAAATTAAATAAAATCTATAAAGTAATGATTGAATTGGCATTTACTAAGTAGAACTCCATTATAACACGATGAAAAAATTGCAATGTATTTCAGCATTACTAATTACAAATATGTCGTATTACTTAGAATCCATGAAGTATCTGAAAACAAATATCGATTCATCCACGCTTTATCAAAATCTTTCAAAAAAATTCAGAAAATTACCATACATTCCTTGACATGATATGTAATGATGGCATTTCAAATCAGTTGAAAGTGCACGCGATGGTTGAAACCGGTCACGATCTTTGCAGAATATTAATGTAGAAGTAGTACAAAAGTATGTATGTTATTTATTTATAAAGGGTATTTCAATAGGGACGCTCAAAATATGTTACTTTGTCCTGCTGAGTAGATTATTCATTGTTTAGTGGCCAAATTTGAGTCAACCAGTTTGGTAAATAATCGGCCAACACCTACCTGTACGTCATCAAAATAGAATATCTGGTGAAAACATTGCTGCTGTGTGTGAAAGTGTACAGGAAAACCCAAGGCAGCTTATTTCTCGTTGTTCACAAGAACTTGGCTTTTCTGCGACTTCAACTTGGCGAATTTTGAATCGGGCCTTATGTCTGCGCCCGTATAAAATCCAACTAACCAAGGAACTTCAGGTAAACGACCACAGACAACGCCTGATTGGGTTCTGGAGCAGTTGGAAGTTTACCCAAATTTTGTCGAAAAAGTCAACTTTAGCGACATGGCCCATTTTATAATGAATGGATATTGGCAGACATTTGATGCTATATTTCATATTTAATGCCGTAAAATATACTTACAATTGAAATTAAAATTTAGTCGAAATCTCACAAACAACTTGTTTTATTTACATTTCAAAACTAAGCGTCCTTATAAAAAGACCCTTTACATGTCCATAAAGAATTGACAGTCAACATGTTAAAAATTATAGACATTTTCAAGATATGCAAATGTCAACAAATGTATTCATAAATCACAACGCCAGTGGCGTCGCTGTTTTTTATGTTTTGTAATAAAAAACGATGCCTGCTTTTCAGTTTTTTCTTAGCTCACTTCTTTTGATGAAACAAGGGCGAAGATTGTATTGCAGAGAGATTTCCCTAAAGTGTGGTCTATTTTTGGTTATTTTTAATCACGGCGTTTTTGATTTGTATTTTGGGAATATTTATATCTTCAATGCCATTAGAATATTGTATATGGTATTGATGTCTTATCTTTGTATATTGTGTATTTATTCAAATCATTACAGCTTATAATGTGCAGCATATGGGCTCATAATAGAGTTTCTGTAAACATTAGTTTTTTTACTAAAACTGCTTTGTACTCTTTCTTAACTTAACCGCTTTTTATGCCACGTTCAGTGGCGGCTGGTGACAGAGGATTAGGGAGTACAAAAAAAGATTCAACTATTTTTGCTAGAGTTCTTTCCTATTCATTGGATTTTAAAACACTTCTATAACATGGACTTTCAATTCAGATGTTCGCAATACCAACGGAGTGCCAGTCTTATGAATTTTTGGCTGTCCGTAGTCCGGAAAAATAGTTAAATCTTTTTTTGTACTCCCTAATACTCTGTCGCCAGCCGACACTGGCCATTTCATCAGTAAAAGGTAATAAAAAATCGATTTAATATGGATTCATTGATTTCTATCCAAAAACATATTCAATATTTAAAGGGATTTTCTATAAGTATCCACACTAGTAAAATGGAATCATAAAACAATATACTCCGTTTCTATTTTTCTGCAATCAGTTGAATATGCTCGCGACGAGCGAAACTAGTCCTGATCCTTTCAAAGTATGTGTACTACAAATAATATAAAACACTGTGTTTATATTTATCAAAATATGTAATATTCCGGGTTCTAGTCCCAGTCCAGGCAGTTTCATTTTTCAATTTTAATTATTGATTTCTGTGTGTCTTAAATTCTCTTTCACATAATTCCGCTATTGAAAACGGGATGTACCCAGAGTGATTAAGCTGAACTTCAGCCCTGTCTTTTGTATAATCGTTTGCATACGGAATATTCAATTCGCAGTGTCATTGTTGAAAAATTAAATTGTTAAAACACATTTTTAATAAATATAATATTAACTATGAAGCTGTTTGTGGCCGCAGCAAAATCCTCTGGTGGCCGCACATGAGAACCACTGCTCTAAACTTGCTCTGAAGATGGGGTCGAGTCGAAACAGTTATCGACTAAAACACTTTCATTGCGTCTTTGTCGCAGCATCGAGTAAAGAAATAAAATTACTCACTCCACATCTAATCTGCTATTAAATTAACAGTGCCCCTAAGAGGGAGCTTGAAATGGAAGGAGGGGGGTGATGGTTTAATTATAATTTTATTTTATTGTGATGGCGGCATTGCGCTGGCTGAGTTTCGGAGCGGTCGTCTCGCAGCCAACTTCGCGAGGATCCCGGCTGTAAAATTAGACTTTATTACGTTTCCTAGTGAACTAAGAATTAATGAAATAATTAAGAAATAATTTCGCCCCGTGAACAATTGGGTGCGCTGGTGTGGGGCGGGGGGAGGTGGGTGAGGTGGATAGAGCTCGCAGTTCAAACTGAGACGTGCGGACAACGGCGGCTCGTGAGATTAATACGGGTTGAAATTAATTAATATCACGTGATATTTATTGATAAATTCAAGTTATATTTATGCATATATTCAACTTTAAATAGATAATGCAGGAGGTAATTTTCGAAACGGGTCAATTCAATTTCATTTTTTTTAACTGCTAATTTTAGATTTAGTTTTTGAGACCTTTTTTCTTGACATGGAAAAGTTTGCATTTTTACACATTATCTGTATTTTTTTAATTTGAAACGTATTTTAAAAAAAATGCTAATAAACACAAACTTATCCCTTCCCACCTTTCCGATCCCAAAGATCGACGCATAGTGACAGCGATTAGCTAATGACTAGTTCTGTCCTGGTCCTCGTATCCTTTCTATCCGTTCTCTCTTCGAAAAAAGAGATGTTGCGCAACTGAGTAACAAGCATTTCTCGTAGAAAAACATATGTTGAGATAAACTCCATGAGTAGTCCATATGCTCCAAGTTGGGAGCGGACATGGTTTAAAAAAAAACAAATATAAACTAATGAGGAAAAAGTAATGAAAATGTCTCACTCTCTCAGTTTGTCATCAAATAGATTTGTCGAAATTTGAAATTTACCTCTTGAATTAAGTATTGAAGATTTCGAATTTCAATATAGAATTTGAGTCGTTGAATTTGGTATTTATTTTGTTTTTTTTCCACTTCCAATTTGGATTATATGGAGTTTATCTCAAGATTATTTTTTTTACGAAAACTGCTTGTTACTCATTTGCTCTACCTCTCTTTTTTGAAAGAGTAGGATTGAAAGGATACGAGGACTACTCTCACTACGAAGAATTCGCTAGGGCGAATTAGGATTGTTAGCGACGAAACTCATGGAAGAGTACAAAAATTCAAACGAATCAAATATGAGATTATTAAAATAATCAAAAATGAAAAGTTTCAAAATTTGACAAAACTAATCATTCCAATGAGGATATTTCTACAAATTAAAAAAAAATGTGTATTTCATGTGATATAAGAAATAAAAAAAAATATTATATCTTGTGTCTTGGTAAGACCAGCACCAGTTTCGCGCATAGTATTATTAATCGCTCGCAATCTTTAAATTTCACTATTTTATGTGAACGAGAGCTTCTTAAAAATATTTATCGCATTTCAAATTTTGAAAACTGTACTTGAAGACAAGATTGCACCATCGCCATTTATTTTATAAAACTATTCGAATAAACTCCACGCGCCGTTCTAGCTCATTACCTACCCACCGCGCAGAAACATCGGCATATCCAGTAAACCCCAAGTAAGTTTATTAATTCTCTCAGCTCTTAATTAAAATATAAGTAAAATAGGTGTGCAGAGCTGGATGCTAGCTAGCAATGCAAGCATTGTTCCTATACTCGTGCGAGTTCAAGCCACCCAAAGGCAATAATGGCGTAAAGGTAATAATAGCTTGGTACGTAAGCAAATTTTCACTGCTATCTGGTTCCTTGAGCTTCTCTTGTAGATAATTTCTATTAAATCTTCGGGTATTTTAAGTTAATTATTAATTAAAAAAATGTTTGATATTTTTTTAACAATATCCGCTCCCAACTAGGAGCATTTGAACTCCTCACGGAGCTTATTTCAACATGATTTTTCTATGAGAACTATTTGTTAATCAATTGCTCAATCTCTTTATTTTTAAATAAATTAGGGATTCAAACGATACGAGGACCGGGTCCAAATTCCGGTCCAGGCAGCTTCATTTTTCAATTTTATTATTGATTTCTGTGTTAATCCCGATTCCGATACTAAAAACGGAATGTACCCGGAACGATTAGTTGAACTTAAGTCCCGTCCTTTCTATCCTTTCTATACCTACATACTCTCATAGAACAAAAAAGATGTTCAGTGACTGATACAGGACAAGACTAGTGGCTAGCTAATCGCTCTCGCTTTTTGGGATCTGAAAGGTGTAAAGAGATGTTAAACAACACAAACACCCATTGCCTTCGAACAGGATCGATTTATCGACTGGAAAATTTGCTCGTACCGGGAATCAATCGCGGTCGGTAGCCAATGTCGTTAACCACTGCACCACGGACCAGGTGGAAATCTAAATAAAATCTATATCAAAAATGCTACTAAAGATAGCCATTGTGATCAGCTTTCACTCCGAGAAATACATAAAATTAATGTAATCAAATTTCATAACTTATAATTACCATATAAAATTAGGATGGTAGAAAATAAAAGAAGATTGTGTACCCTGTCTACAACACTATATATAGATAATTAAATGCATGCTTAAACATAGTTCTGACGATGGTGTAACTCGAAATAGCCATTAACAAATATATAAAATAGTTTCTGTAGAACCAAAATACATTTTATTGTTTTTCACCCTGCTAGTCTGAATAGTTAAGAAACAAAATAATCATCAACAAATTATGATCAAAAAGTAAAATAACTTTCTATAAACTCTTTATTACTATTTTTAAAAAAGTAGATATTCTACATATTTAAAATCAAGCGATAAAAAAATTCGAAAATCACCATTATCTCATCGTTGTTTTGTTTCTGTCATACACGATATACAACGAGAGAGATAGCCGATGAAAAGTAGGTGAGTTATAGCTATGAAAAATACGTATTGTAGTGACGTATGTATATATATTCCTTAGGGCTATCTTTGAAAGCGTCATTGTTGCAATAGCTCGTAACATCAAAAAAGACTCGCAATTTTATTGCGATCATTTTTTCAAATTTCCCTTTAAAAAGTTGTTTTTTGTTTTCAAAAATATATTGATATTATTTAAGTTAGTGTAAGCTATGTTTTATTGGAGTTAAATTGTTAAATTAAGCATAATGTTAGATGAAATACATACTTGAATGGAATTCTTTTGTATGTGAGTTACGTGGTATTGTATGTAGAAATATCGGATAAAGGGTTGTAATAAGGAAACGAATTTCAGTAGAAAGCATAATTAGATAATGTAAAGAGATGTTTTTTGACTTGATACTGACTGATAAATTCAGTACTATTTTAAATTTATAACTAACAGACCAGCCAAAATCAATTGTATTTTATTTTTAAAACACTAGAAGTGACTATCGTTTTTATTAATAAAACTAAAATTCAAATTTTAAGCCAGTGTATTCAATTTCTTTTTTATAAGATACATTTTCATAAATTTTAGCCCGGTCCGTGGGGCAGTGGTCAACGTCGTTGGCTTTTGTACTTTTCCATGAGTTAGGACCCGGTTTTCGCCTTTCGGCATCTCCAGGCATTTCAAGTGCTCGGTTGTACTTGAACTGACTCGTAAGCAGGCTGTATCGTTTATATACAAAAACAAAAGTAGATCACCAAGTTAAATTGCTATTAATAGATATATCGGTCGTTAGGTTAGGTTACAAAATGGAGTTTAAATATACATCTTTCTAGAAGATCTTCTTGTTACTCAAAGAATAAGAGGAGTAAGACAGGATCAGTGGACAACAACAAAAACACCCATAGCTTCGAGCAGGATCGATAAATCGACTGAAAAAAATCTGCTCGTCCTGGGGCTTGAACCCGTGACGACCGTCACGGAAGCCAACGACGTTTACTACCTTAATAAAATCATAAAATGGGTAATTATAACACGAGGTCACGCGCTCAGTCTATATCAAATTAGGGAATTAAAAATTTTCGAACACTGGCAATATTTTTTTTTGTGAGTTTAGGACATTCTCACAGCGACACTCTTTCGAGTGCATACAGCTCTTGATTTAGTTTCGATAAATTAAGTGGGTGACTTGTTTGACGTGGTCAGGCCGTTAATATTAAACAAATTTTCTACCTACCGCACGGAAGCCAACGGCGTCGACCACTGCACCACGGTCCCTTTTATTTAATAAACTTATTAATATTTTAACTAGGTAATTATATCATTAGGTCAACCACCTTGTTAGTATTAATAATATACTCTTTTTTGCAATCATTCAATTTTAAATAAAAAAGCAAAGAAAATAGCATCGCAAGAAGAAAGCAAAAGAAGAATTCTTTATTATAATAAAGTGATCTAAGTCTACGAGGCTTGTCATGCCCCCCCACCCTTGGCGCTGAAGGAAACGCTGAATCTTCGCAATGAAGTTATAAATCTCGCCTTTAAAGCTAAACCCTAATTTTGCCCCACAAAAGACGTGCACTAGCCCACCCCCTACCCACCCACCCACCCGCGACTTCCCCCTCTTTCACGAAATATAATTACGCCGGCTGGATAAGATTTTCACTCGGAAAATGAGAAAAACTGTCTTGAATGGGGATTCCCAGAGCTTGGGGAATTCTTTGTTTGGCCCTCTACGGTTGTTATATTTTTAAATTGGTGTTTTCAGGCTATTTGAGAGCGTCTTGCCGACCGCCCCCGGGCAAGATTAGTTAGTGAGAAAGTATTGTATTTAAACGCACTTTTATACATATTATTTTTACAGTATTTTATCGAATGTAAGAATATTTTTAAGCGCCAATTAAATTTGGAATGTTGGGTGCAGCGACATTATCGCGCGGAACAATACAGCGCCGACATTTGCGCGCAATACTTTTTACATTTTAACTAACGCTTACCACTCTGAAGGCCAATAGGCAGTGACGGCTGGTGACGGGGTGTTGGGGGGTGCAAAGGAAGATTCAACCATTTTTGCAAGAGTTCTTTGCTATTCATTGGATTTTAATACACTTCTATAGCATGGACTTTCAATTCAGATGTTCGCAATACCAACTGTTTCTCTTCCGTAGTACGGAAAAATAGTTGAATCTTCCTTTTGCACCCCCCAGCACCCCGTCACCAGCCGTCACTGCCAATAGGTCTGGCCGGGAAGATTCTGCTAGCAACTTAATGACCAACAATGCAAAAGGGAATTACAGACCCACATACATACATACGCCGTTTCGGTTTTATATATAAGATTTAACACATTCAATGTATGTCAAACATAACACATTCATCAAAATTATTCAAAGTATCTATTAATTTGAAATAAGTCACAGTTTTAGAATATAAGGCATATGAAAGTGTCGGCGTGGTAATGTCGGGGTGCCGGAAAAATGAATGCCTGAAGATGCCGAAAGTCGAAACCTTGGTCGTTAGCGACAAAGCTCATTGAAAAGTATACAATTCAACCGATTCAAATTTTGTATTGAAATTCCATCAAGCATCTTCAGTCGAAATTTTAATTTAATACTTTACTATTTTTCCATCGAGTTATAATGGAGTTCTGCCAAGCTAACGCTAATGGATTCAATTTAAATTTTATATTTCAAAATTCTCTTACATATTCATATCATGCTCTTAAAATTTTAACACGTTCCGGCTCTAAAAGAACACTCACCACTTTCTGTCGAAAAAAACCTACCCCTTAAGAACGTTTTTTCATAATGCTTTCATGAGTGTCGATTGTCGATACTTTTCCACTGGTCACCTCAAGATGGTAACTTGACCATTCGAAAAGGCCGCGTCGATAAGGCTCTCGCCGATATTGTGTTCGCATAATACAAAATTGCTCATTTCGAATTGAAGTGGTCGACAACTTGCCCACTTGTCAAGTTGCTCCATTGTACAATGGGGGATTTCATTTTTTTCCTCCATATAACTTGACCGTTGTCGATTTCTTATAATAGAAATACCTGGAGAGAACATTAAAAAAAACAACCGGTGCCTATATGAGCTTTAAAGCTATCTACCCTTCCGATCAAATACTCAGTGACGGTTGGTGACGGTGTGCTGGGGGGTGCAAAAGGAAGATTCAACTATTTTTCCGTACTACAGAAGAGAAACAGTTGGTATTGCTAACATCTGAATTGAAAGTCCATGCTATAGAAGTGTTTTAAAATCCAATGAATAGGAAAGAACTCTTGCAAAAATGGTTGAATCTTCCTTTGCACCCCCCGACACCCCGTCATCAGCCGTCACTGCAAGTACTTCCTTAATTTTATAATATTCCAGTAGTTTCAGATGTAACAAAATATATATTATTAATTAATATATGTGTACGGTGAAACCACAATTCTAACTGTTTCAAGGGACCGTAAAAAAACGATTAATGGGGGAAACGATGAATCCGGGAAAAAAATTAACTTTTGAAAAACTTATTTATTTATAAGAGTTTCTTATTATACCTATAATATAAAGTTTTTTAAGTCCTTAACACTACATTGCTTACGGTAAGAAAAATAACAATGTATGTATTTTAATTCTACAGAAATTATTTTATATATTTGTTGAAAGCTATTTCGGCTTACGCCTTCGTCAGAACTATGTTTTAAACGTGCATTAGAACAAGCTTATATACCTCGCCTAGACAGGGTTCACAATACATCTTCTTCTCTGTTCCACCATCTTAATTTTATATGGAAATAATAAGTTATTGAATGTGACAAATTGATTTGATGTATTCATGAAGTGAAAGCTAATCTGGGTTTTTAATAAGTGGGAATAAACGTAAAATTAGTAATGTGTCAGAATATATCAAATCAATTTGTCACATTCAATAACTTATTATTTCCATATGAAATTAAGATGGTGGAACAGAGAAGAAGATTTATTGTATATTGTCAATCAGGATAATATTTGTGACGGGACCATAATTTTTAGACGATAAATCGGGGAACGTTTAATTGTTCTTATGGGTGTTTCGCCGGAAAAAATGAGAAAAGTGTAACCAGTCGTTATAATTGTATAATATATAATAGTATTCGGAAATATTGTAGCATTACAAAATGTGTTTTATTTATTTAAATATAATGCTTCTAAAACAATCAAATTTTAAAGTATTGGATATGTCGCCAAATATAACTCTTATTGTTGACTCATCTCCCTTTTATTTGACACCAAGCATTTAACGATCTGTTCGGACAAATGTCTAATAAAGATTCTCATGAATAAGCGATTAGCATTCTGCCTGCGACGCGTTCAATGGGGATAGTTTTATTATATAGATCTGGTATTCGGTTCATTAATTGGAGCAAGTTACTAACTATTAAATTTGAAGAGAGGCGATAAGTTCGCGCGTGAAGGAATGTGAGAGGGTGGGAAGGCGCAGAGTGGAGTCTATTAGGGGTATAAAGGCAAAGGCGGCCGATAATATTTCAAATTTTAATTTTATCTTCAAAAAATCAATAATTATACTTGACAACTCGGCCTCTCAGGATAAAAGAAATTAAAGATTTTAACTACATATGTCCAATGGAACCGATGATTTTTCTACGAGAACTGCTTGTTACTCAGTTTCTTAACCTCTCTTTTTTTAATAAAGAGGGGGAGTTTAAAGCCACCGAGGACTAGGGCAGTACTAGTTGTTAGCTAATCGCTCTCTCTACGAGTCACTTTTTGGGATCGTAAAGTTAGGAAGGGAATTTTTAGCAACACAACACCCATTGCCTTTAATACCGAACAGAATCAATTGATCGACTGAAGAGACTGCTCGTACCGGGAGTCGAGCCCGAGTGGTGGTTCACGGTAGCCAATGACGTTGACCACTGCACCACGAAGCGGACACTTAATATACAGCAATATATAATAAGTATTCAATAGGGTAAGCCATTCCCTATTATTAGAAACAAAACAGCAAGTCTATTGCTGAAAATTTCCACTTACTATATTAACACTTTTAAATGTTCTAATGATGTTAAATATAAACTCTTGAAAAAAATACATTTTAACCTACTGTGTTTGTAATATATTATACATTTTTTGTGTTAGAAAACTTAAAATACTGTTAAACTCGCATTAAAACATATTCACCTTTAACTGGTCATTTACAATAACAATAATCTAAAGAATTAGAAAAAATATTTCGTACGAGAGTTGCTAGTCAACATGTTTTTTGAGATAGATAGAGCTGATCGCCTTTTTTAATTCTTCTTTATAGAATATTATTAGATACTTTATTTGAGTATATTTATCAATGAGCAATAATCTATTTTTAAACTCGTAAAAAATAATAAAAATATATTCACGAAGCGCCATTGGCACTCTCTCAACGTCTCCTCGTTTGTGCCGCCACTGCCAAAAACAGGGGCAGGTGAGGGTAGAAAGAGGCCAAGGCGTAAGTCCCGGGGCCAAAAACAAGGGAGTGAAAATGAATTAAGTCATTCTGCAGCCAAAAAATCTTCGAGTAAGTAAGTACCTTGTTTCTTTCCCTGAATTTTAAATCGTGAAGTTATTTCTTAAATAGGTAAACATTGCCAAGGTTCGATACGGTGATCACGTCATCATGTCATGATCATGTCCGATCCCATTTTGGAGCATATGGACTCCTTATAGAGTTTGTAACTCAGTTGCTTAATCTATCTTTCCGCAAAGAAGCGTAGACAGTACGAGTACAGTCTCTCGAAACGTCCCATTTTTAAGATAGGATGGTTGTAAGAGTGACTTTAAGATAATACAGTTATCCATATCTTCGAAAATAAATCAATAACTCGATTGATAAACGAAACTATCTGTACTAGGAGACAGTGAGTAGAGACTCCAATTCAAGTCTTAAACGTACGTGTAAATTTTACTGTCTGGTATTTTTTTAAAATGGTTTTGCCGTTGACCATGCTATACGAGATATTTATTTTGTAACTTTTTATTTGAGTCCTGCTAACTTATCTTATGAATGACAAGTTTACGATGAAAAGTGACAATTTATTTATATACACAAATTTGAATTAATAATATATATATTTTGGTACATCCGAAAGTACTCGAATATTTGAAATGTCTAGTAATTAGAGTCTCTACTTGTGAGTTTTGAAGCCAACGACGTTAGTCGACCCGGCTGTAAAATTAATTTAAAAAAAATTGTATTGAAAGTTGAATCCTAGATATATTTTATTTAAAATCATATCTGCTCTTATAAAAACCGAAACTCTATGTCATTATAGTTATTATTTCACAAATAAAATATAATGTACCTTAGAACGGGGTGAATAAAGACACTTTTTACCCTTCACGACTATGTATTTTCATACCTGCGCCACATAATTCAAATATGAATGGCTTGAAACTTGTTTCTATAGTCCTACTACACATTCATGACAATATTTTTCAAATATTGATTGAATTTCATTTTCGTGCAATAAAAGAGAAGTTTATATGGGGTAAAAAAGTAAGGATGCAAAGGCATCAAACTTAAACACGTTTGTTTAAATTTTGGCCAGTCATTTAGTTGGTTTGGGTTTGTCATTCGAGAGATAGTATTATAGTCATTGTAAAAAATATATGTATATAAATAGTAAAAAATACATTGGATACTTAGCAAAGTTGTGCTAAAGAGCAATCGTTGTTTTTGTCTCTATTCACCCCGTTTTACGATATTCCAAATTTTAACTCTTTATGGCACACATTCATTTTAACAAAAAGCCCATCGATAGTAATCCGATATTCCTCGACACACAAAGGGTTATTTGACGTACCCTTTTCGAATAGCAACAATACTTGTGCCCTATTATACTTTTAATTCTATTAAAATAAGTAGCGACTTAAGGGTGTTATATTATTGTAGAATAAGTAGGCGTGTAATTTTTTTATTATGCATTCACAATATTTGGACAGCTCCAAGATGTTGACACAATGGGACACTCTGTATAGGACCTTTTTTGACATCCATAGTATCCGAAATGAACTGTGAATTATTATTCAATGTAACATTGTCTATTGTTAACTTTTAGGAAAGGTGCAACGAATAAGTATGAAAATTACGTGATTGATATCGAATTCGGCAACAAAGTAATCCACCTATTGATTTAATTGGCTTTTACTTGGTAGAACACGATGAAAAAATGCAATGTTTTTTTTACCATGTCGAATCCCAGCTTGGAGTATATGGACTCCTTGCGGAGTTTATTTGAACATATGTTTTTTCTACGAGAACTGCGTACTATTCTTTTTTTCGAAGAGAGTATGGATGAAGAGGATACGAGGACTAGGACAGGACTTTAGGTTAGCTAATCGCTGGCACTATGCGTCGCTCTTTGGGATAGTAAAGGTGATTTTTTAAGATAGATGAAAGGTGATAGGAAGGGATTTTTAACAATACAAACACCCATTGCCTCTGAGCGGAATCGATTAATCGTCTGAAAAAATCTGCCGGTACCGGGAATCGAATCCGGGCGGTCAGACACGGTAGCTAACGACGTTGACCACTGCACCACGATCAGGCTCGGTTATACCACGGTGAAAAAAAAGCAATGTACATATTTCAGTTCGACAAACAAAATAGAATTATAATAATAACACATTTTTAGTACGTATACCACATTGAATTAATTGAAATCAGGACAGGTTTCGCTCATCGCGAACCGGTTTCAACTATTTACATATTTGTATTACCAATTTTTTTTCATACCTTTATAAGTTTTGCTTAGTTTTTTTTTTATAAATAGCGCTGTATTTTTTATTTCTTATCATTTTATAATGCTCGCCATGAGCGAAACCGGTCCTGATCCGATAAATTGTATGTGGAATAAGTACAAAAAATGTTATATAATTTTAATATCATGCCATTCCACCAAGTATTGACAACACCTTAAAAGTGTTCTTAATCGATGTTACGTTTATCGATATATGTCAATTTTAGGTCGATTTATATTAGCGACAAAACCATGGTCTTCAATTATCAATTGTCCAGATGTAGGTAAAAATGTAACCACGCTTCGTTTGTCCGAAACTAGCACAAAAGAACACGCCTTGTATTAAAAAGGTGTCCCTTTCACGACACCTGAAAGGGTTCCACTTAGGGAACAAAAGAGGAATGAGGACCATTGCCTATTATCAGTTTGGCAGTTTTCCATTCACACTACCGAATATTTAAAACGCTTTGCAGACTTTAAAGTAGTAAACAAATATCGCGTATTTGTTGTTACGAAGGCTTGTTGTCAGCGATTTCGTTGGTGAGATTTTTTAAAGGCATATGACAGCGTTTGTTGAACCCTTAAGATGTTTACCTTCTTTGTTGTCTTCAATAAGCACAGTGGTTGGATATATTTGAAGTATTTTTTAACGAACCATAAAGCAAGAATTACAAGGTATGACAAACAATTGGTATTACAACTAAGCAACATAGACTATAATTCAAATGTTGAGGACCTCTTAGTAATGCAAACTATTACATCAAAAATCAAATAAGTATGAATGATCATTATCAGGTCTTCAACATTTGATGTTGCTTCAATTTATTCGCTTAGTTGTAATACCAATTGTGTGTCACACCTTGTAATTCTTGCCTATCTTTTGTACAAATATCACTGTTTCGTTGAAACCATTATCAGTTGAAAAAGGTCCTAATCCAATAAACTTTATGTGGAATAAGTACTAAAATGTTTTATTTATTTTTAATTTCATATTATTCACACGTTTTTATGAAACGAAATGAAGCGTTTCAAAAATATTGAACGATATAGTATAACTGTCAAAAAAATTAAATGCTTCAATTGATAACCTAGACATCAATGTTTTTGTGGCTGAATTAGCCAAAGAATTATTTAAAAAAAAATACAATGCACTATACTTTAACGGTCCACCACGGAAGTAGTGCAATGTTACATCGGTGTATAGAACCCGGTGTCAGTTTACACCAAATTGCGTGCAAGTAATTGTACAAAAATCAAATGAAGTGAAAGAACCTATTCCCTTATTTGAGAAGGGAAGTTTGTTGTCTTAAAATATGTAGTGATTTGGACGAGGGTTCGGCCAATATACGACGTCATAGGATAATTGTGTATTTTAAGAATTTAAGACTTCGATTGTATAGTGTACTTTTCCATGAGTTTTGTCGTTAACGACTCGGGTTTTGCCTTTCGGCATCTTTAAGCGTTTTAGTTGCACGAAGAGTTACACAAAACGTGGAAATTATTTAAAACACTATATTAAAAAAAAATAATAGAATAATTTTTCCGGTCCGTGGCGTAGTGTCAACGTTGTTGACTTGCGTGCCGGACCGTCCGGGTTCGATTCCCGGTATGGGCGGATTTTTTTAGTTGATAAATTTGTTCAAAGGCATGGGTGTTTGGGCTGTTGAAAATCCATTCCCACCTTTCCGATCCCAATGAGCGACGCATAGTGACAGCGATTAGCTAATCACTAGTTCTGTCCTGGTCCTCGTATCCATTCCTACTCTTTCCCGAAAAGGAATTTGAGCAACTGAGTAACAAGCAGTTATCGTAGAAAAACATATGTTGAGATAAACTCCATGAGGAGTCCATATGCTCCAAGTTGGGAGCGGACATTAAAACAAGCGGACAAAAAAAAAAAAACTTCCACACAGTTATCGCTGAATCCATCGAAAGTAAGATCGCGATCACTTCAGTTGGTGATGCTCGTGATAAGCAAAACCGTTCATGATCTTTATTAGAATTTATTTTGAATTTAAATTGATTTTATTTACTATGATACCAATTTATTTTAAAGGCATAGTTTCTTTCGCAAACTGAATCAGCCGATAATGCTCGCGATGAGTAAAACGGGTCCTGATCTCACTTTATTCAATTTTGAATTAGTGCTAAAAAGTGTTATTATTTTCCACCAAATTATTGACAGTAAACACCTTACAAACTTGATATTATCTTTTCATTGGGCAAAAAGTATATTCAGTAAATAATGTGTTAATTGTTTGCCAATCATAGTGAAAAATCATTATTCTTCTGATCAATCAAATTAAAATGACGATTTCGCAAACTAATGGCCAATGTATCTTGCTTAAAAACCCAGCTGATGAAAAGCGTTTTTTTGCTGGTCACTTTTGATGGCCCCTCAAAATGGACCGATTTGCTAAATTCTTAGAAAGCTATAAAATATTCATTACAACCTATTGTGGGTGATTCAAGTTGTAGGGACTTTTTTTTGCGAACCTAAGTTGGCAGTAGTTGTCAAAATCAATTTGTAAAGAAAAGGTCAGATTTCATTATCCACGAATGGATATGTTTCCTGGATGGGTATTATGTTTCGTGCGAATTTTTCTATTTCGTATTTAGCTTCACGATCGACAAATTATAGTGGCTATTCAATTTGAATCTAAGAAACAGTCTAATAAAATCAATACACAATTCACTTTTAAGGTGTTCACTGTCAATACTTGGTGGAAAGGGATTATAATAAAAATAATAATACATTTTCTTGTAATTTGCTTAGTTGTTTTACCTTGTTTTTCATACTTAACTTTTGTATAAATATCACTGTTTTATTTTATTACCTATCAGTTGAGAATGCTATACATACATAATACATAATTGTTTCCAGACAAATGTTCAACGGACGAAATGCCAAATATTATGTGTATAAAATAAATCAACATTTCTAACAATTTTAGTACTTATTTCACATATGTTTTATTGGATCAGGACCGGTTTCGCTCATGGCGAGCATTATCAACTGATAATAAATACAACGAAACAGCGATATTTATACAAATGTTAAGCAAGAATTACAAAGTATGACAAATAATTGGTATTACAACTAAGCAAATAAATTGAAGCAAAATAGACTATAATTAAAATCACTTTTAAGGTGTTCACTGTCAATGCTTGGTGGAAAGGCATTATAATAAAAATAATAATAAATTTTTAGTACTTTTTCCACATACAATTTATTTGATCAAGACCGGTTTCGCTCATGGCGAGCATTGTCAACTGATAAGCAATACAATAAAACAGTGATATTTCACTTTTAAAAAAGGCATTATAATAAAAATAATAATAAATTTTTAGTACTTTTTCCACATACAATTTATTTGATCAAGACCGGTTTCGCTCATGGCGAGCATTGTCAACTGATAAGCAATACAATAAAACAGTGATATTTCACTTTTAAGGTGTTCACTGTCTATACTTGGTGGAAAGGCATTATAATAAAATAATAACATTTTATAAATTTTCACGTGAGATTTATTTCTCATGGCGAGCATTGATAATGCTCGCCATGAGCGAAACCAGTCCTGATGAAATAAATCTCATGTGAAAATGTACTAAAAATGTGTTATTGCATTTATTACAGTGATATTTATTTATACAAAAGTTAAGTATGAAAAACAAGGTATGACAAACAATTGGTAAAACAACTAAGTAAATAAATTGAAGCAAATTACAAGAAAAATAGACTATAAATAAAATGTTGAAGACCTCTTAGCAATGCAAACTAATTCATCAAAAATCAATTAAGTATGAATTATCATTATCAAAGTTCCTAATCAGTTGAAAATGCTCGCCATGAGTGAAACCGGTCCTGATCAAATAAATTGTATGTGGAAAAGTACTAAAAATGTATTATTATTTTTATTATAATTAAAATGTTTAAGACCTCTTAGCAATGCAAGCTATTGCATCAAAAATCAATTAAGTATGAATGATCATTAACAAAGTAAAAAGCAAAAGAGGTGCACTTAATCTTACGGCAATATTTTATATAAATAAAACCTAATTTAGGCCCGCCGTGCAGTGGTCAACGTCGTTGGTTTCCATAAGTGACATTTTTTCAGAGTAATTGTTGATTCTGTGGCACCGATCCGATCTTATAATCGGCCCATAACGAGAGCGACTGTATAACATCAGGTCCTGTCCTAGTCCTCGTATCCTTGCAATCCCTACTTCGCTTCGAAAAAGAGAGGCTAACCCCGTGTCTTAGGTAAGCGACGCGAACCGGCAAGAGAATTTAGGCGAATCCAGTCAATTTAAAACGTAGTTGATCAAAGGTCTTATGTGCCATCGCTCGGCCAGACGCAATTAACGCTCTGGTGAGCTTGGACCGTTCATATTTTCGTGATTCGCGGCGCCATTGCGACTTGCGACATATGCCGTCCTGACCGGACCGCTTCGCCTACATATGACGAGGACCGTTTGATATTTTAAAACTCTGCCGCTTTCAAAGCCTAGATTCGCCCAGTAACAGCAGTTATGGGTGCCGGTGCTGTGTAAAAACTCCCGCTCACCCATCCGATCTTATAAGCAGGCCGTAGCGAGCGCGAATAGCTTATCACTTGTCCTGCCCCAACCCTACTCTAAATCGAAAAGAGGTTAAGTAACAAGTAGTTTTTGTAAGACAAAAAATGTTGAGAAACTCATAAAACTCGTCGTCCCTGTGGTCTAGTGACAAGAGTATTTTCCTAGCGATCTGGAGACCCGGGTTCAATTCCCGAAAAGGTCAGATTTTTTCAATTGAAAAAAAGAGATCTTGGGCTGGGCGTATGTTATTTATTGTTGATTTTGTGCACAACTGATTTATTCATTCATCATCGAGTCAATCTCGTATGACTTTCACAATTAAGAATATTTGGCGCATTGGCGTAAGCTGTAATGCCAAATATTTTTTCTTTTATTAAAAAAAAAAAAAGCTCTACATTGAAAGCAGACATGGATAAAAATACATTGAGCGAAACATGTCTTGATCTTAAACAAAATATTTGTGGAATAGTACTAAGCAATGTGTTTAGATATTAAGAGCAAAGAGGTGAAACACGTGTCATATTCATAATCATATTTAATCACAGTTAAATTATTTCAAACACTTCCAATTCACATAGTCAATGTTTTTAATTTTTATTTTTCCAGGATTCTCTCAACTGAAATCTTCATTCAGCTCAGGAGGTCAGCCATCTTGCCTGTCGGGTGAGTTTAATTATTTGAACTAGCTTAAGAATTATATTGTTTTATTTATTTTAAAATATTGTTCGTATAATTGAGGATTTCAATATCAAATTTGAATAGTTTGAATTTTTTTTTTTTGCAATCGGTTTCGCCTTTCGGCATCTTCATGCATTTCAAGTGTATGAGTGAACTTAAGCTCTAAATCAATTGAAATAATGACTTTCCATCAAGAAATGAAAGTAAGGGCAGTTGGGTTGATTAATTGAATTTAGTCTTTATCTCAGAAAAGGCTTACAACCATGTTCTTTGGATCGTTGCCACTCGGCTACGTCACTGACAACGAGACAATATATATTTTGGTTTTTCGTTTTACCATGCTTGTTATTGGTTAGAAGTGTCTGAACCAAGTGCCACTTACTCAACGCATGCATACTGACTGTGCTGCTTTACGGTTGCGAGTACATTAAAAATCACAGGGCAACCGTAAACTGTCCTTCGAAAACAGGTGCCTGCGGTGAATGTTAGGAGTGCGGTGGCGAATGAGTTGGTGATAGAGAATCCTGCAGGCACTGTGCGGCGGCCACATGCTCTGAATAAGGAGTGGATATGGAAAAAAATACGCAAACCAAGTGCCATTTACTCAAGGCATGCAAACTGACCGTGCTGCTTTACGGTTGCGAGTCGCAGTACATTACAAATCACAGGGTAACCGTAAACTGTCCTTCGAAAACAGATGCCTGCGGTGAATATTAGGAGTGCGGTGCGAATGAGTTGGTGATAGAGAATCCTGCAGGCACTGTGTGGCGGCCATATGCTGTGAATAAGGAGTGGATTTGGAAAAAAAAATACGCAAACCCTGTGATATCAATCCATTTCTCAAATCTATTGAGGAGTTGCTGGAAGGAATAAAATAATTCATTGAGAAGTACAACGAGTTAAGATTGTATTTTATTTTAAATGGAATATTTAAAAACCAGGAATTAAAATGTCGTATCACAATAGCCGACCTGAATTCAGCGGTTGACAATCAAGTAAAGGTGGGCAGACACTCGAGTATTTTTTTCATCACTCCGCTTGTCGAGATGATGTCCTCGGGGGAAGTGTTATGCTGTGCGTTGCTTTGTTTTCGTTATGAATGAATTGTCGCCTGTTTAGCCATCATCATCGCCACATTCATGGCATCCACCTTATCTTTTGAGATCTCTATACAAATGTAGGTGTACATAAAAAAGATTGCGCGTGGACGCAGGGGAGAATTGGGCTGTTAATTTGGCCCAAAAAGTACGGCTATATTGTATATCACAGTGGTCTCCAAGCTCAATGACGATGAGAACTACTTTCAGAAATTGAAATTGTTTGGTGAGCTACTTTTGTTTTTTGTTTTATTGTCGTCTTTTATTACACCATTACATATTATTATTATATTTATTAAAATAAAATGCGTACTTTAATTACGTATTTATAAACAAAAACTAGCGAGTACGAGACGTGCGATGCAATGCCACTCAAAGAAAGAAAGAGTTTATGTTTTTAATTTTTTTATTGTAATGCTTTTGGATACAAAATATATTTTTTCTGTCTGGTGCGTACACGAGATACATTAACAAAAACTTGTCCGTTTCTAAAATAGGCTCAAACAGTGACAATTTAAATTGGTTACTCCGGTGTGGTCTATGGCGCAGTTGCAACGTTGTTGGCTCGCTTGCCGGACCACCCGGGATCGATCCCCGGTACGAGCGGATTTATACAGACGATAAATCTGTTCAGATGCATGGGTGTTTATGCTGTTGAAAATCCCTTCCCACTTTTCCGATCCCAAACAGCGACGCATAGTGACAGCGATCAGCTAATCACTAGTCCTATCCTAGTCCTCGTATCCTTTCCATCCCTACTCTCTTCGAAAAAGTTAGGTTGAGCACCTGAATAACACAGGCAGTCCTCGTAGAAAAACATATGGTGAGATAAACTCCGTGAGGAGTTTATCTCCAAATTTTGAGCGGATATGGCTTAGCAAAAAAGATTGCTGTAGTCCGCGATATTTTTGTATTACGGCGTGTCGCGGGTTAACACGCTTCTATTGAGATTATCTCTGTTGGAAACGAAATGGTCAAAAAATTGCGGTTGTCAATATATCCTCAGTGCGTGCCTGGTATTCCAGTGGCGGTTCGCGGCGCGGAGGTAGACGTGGAGTGTTCACACCAGATAAATATGGAGGGGTTGCTTTCAAGGTGAGATCTCAGATTGATAAGTAGAAGGGGTTAAGTGGCAGACGGTTCGCGACGCGGTTATGTTAATTACAAATACACTTGCTATTAAATACATCTTCGCATAATTAATGAATTCATTTGAATATTTTAGTTTACGGTAAAAGTTTCGTTTTTAATTGTTTATGCTAAAGTGATCTTGATAAAATGATAAGGTAGAAGAGTAAAATTTAGCTTAGCTTATAATTTTCGAGACGTACGGCCCGGGTTCGACTCCCAGTAAGAGCAGATTTTTTCCAATTATGCTCGAAGGCAATTGGTGTTTTGTGTTGGTAGAAAATCTCTTCCCACCTTTCCGACACCAGAAAGCGAAAATAGCGAAATCTTTCCTAGTTCTCGTATCCTTTCCGATTCATAATCTCTTCGAAATGGGGAGGTTGAGCAATTGAGCAACAAGCAGTCGTCGTAAAAAAAACAAATATTGAGAAAAATCCGTGTGAAGTCCATATGCTCAAATTTGGGAGCGGGCATGGTTACGTGGTGCAATTGTCAACGTTGTTGCCTTGCGTGCTGGACTTTTCGGGTTCGATTCCCGGTACGAGCGGATTTTTTCAGTCGATTAATCTGTTCAAAGGCATGGGTGTTTGTCTTGTTGAATATTCCTTCCCACCTCTCCTATCCCAAAAAAAACGGTTTCATAGTGACAGAGATTTGCCAACCACTAGTTCTTTCCTAATCTTCGTATTATTTCAATCCCCACTCTCTTCGAAAAAGAGATGTTGAGCAACTGAGTAACAAGCAGTTCTCGTAGAAAATAGCATGTTGAGATAAACTGTAAGAGGAGTCTATATGCTCCAAGTTGGGAGCAGACATGATTAAAAAAATAAAAATAATTCGTGTTTGACACTTGCGAGAGTTAATGTCTTTTATAAAAAGAAATAAGAAAAGCATTTACGATACCACGAGTCCCCGTTTTATCTCTTCCCGCCCCGCATTACAAATCCCTGCCCCTCGCCATCATCCCTTGTCAAATACAAACGTAAAAAACACAAGGGCCATGTTTAACGCTTTACACCCAAACCTTTTGTTCTCACATAATGAATACACACCAGTTTACCACCTCTGCGTACCGGCAAACGAAACGTCATAACTGAAAACATCATTCATCCCAAAATAAGCCTTATTATACGTGTTAATAAGAAACATTTCAACGTACATAGTGTTTGACTTTTGAACGGCTTTGAACGTGATACTTGTCTGAGCTAATATTGAAAGACAACATCTTTGCATAGTATTGACGTAGGAAATAAGTCTTTGTGTACTTATTAGTAAGGGCTATTTTCGTTTGAGATAAAGAATCATAATGCGCGGTTTTGTTTTGGTTATCGATTTTCGTTTCGTCAGTTTCTTTGTATATGTATTGGAACATTTTCGGAGTTCGAGGGAAATGAAAATTTGTTTTCCTTTTTCAAAAAAATCTGTTTTTCTTTTATCATTTTTTTAAATTCAAATTTGAAATAATAGGCGTTTAGTTCAATAGTCGAACGCCGATTATTGAATTCAGTTATATGGGAATCTTTGCGGTGGTTCGGCCTCATACAGGACCGATAGTTTTGTCTCTTACTTAGAACTTTAACGATTAAAGATAATCTTTCACCACTAATATACTAGAAATTAAGCAATTCATTGACTTTTTCAAATAAGCAAATTTTGATATACTGAATCAAAATTGTTTCGTGGCACGTACCGCGATCGGAGAACTGCAAATCTATTATATTATATTGAATAAACAAAGCACTTACGAGCATCAGTTGACATCAGTTAATGCTCGTGATAAGCGAACCCGGTACTGATCTTTACCAGTAAATTTGTGGAGGGTTTGACTATAAAATGTGTTTTATTTAAAATGCCTTTCCACCGAATAGTTTGAAGGGCCGCATTGAAATGTTTAATATTTTTGAAGCAAACGCCAAATTATTCCATCTAAATAAAGCAACAAAAATATTCTTTAAAAACCAACTATTAATCGTTTCCTACAATAGATATTGATACCGCATGATGTGGTAGGGTATCAGAACTCTCTCGGACGATCTTATTATCAACTCAATCAATGATAATAAGACCTAAACGATTAATATAACGCGAATAAATTCACTAAAATGTTATAAAATCTTGTAACCGACTTCTAGAAATGACGTCTCTCGTTCAGTTCAGGCGCGACTGCTTCGCGTCGATTGGTCGAGCTCTTCGAACACTAGAATCGTACTGTATAAATACGCCTGTTTAAAGCCGAATTAGCTTAGTTGTTATCGTTCATCCAAAGCCGACAGTCGTGTCGCCTCCTGCCATCGGACGGTAGGAAGTCGCAATATAATCGTTTTGGTCCTACGCTTTTAAATGTGGTTGTAACTGCAATGGTTTTTCTGTAGTCGCAACTGCAATTGTATCTGTGGTTTGTATTCTAATGTAATCTAAATTTTGAAATTCTTTTGAAAACTAGCCTACTTTCAAATAGAGTACAGTCAACAGATAATACCGATTGAAATCTTTACAAGAGATACCTTTCTTCCCATCCTGTCCCTAAGTCCCGTCATCGAACGCTATGGAGGTTGCTGTCAGATTGAGAAGAAAGCCCTGGTCGTCTCAATATGTATTGATATTGTAAGATGCAAAAGCATTCTCATGTCACAGAATAACACGAAAAACCCAATTAACACGCTACTGATGTGCGATTATATTTCGTCCAAAATTCCTGCAATTAGAATTATTATCAATTATAAACATATTGTGCATAATTGACATCCTCCAAAATAAAGTATTAATACATGAACAAGCTTAGAATAGAACACAAAAACGTTAACTACTAATATCGCAATGTTGACATTTCGGTTTTTGCTTTAACTCGGGTGAATGGAGGGTATAAGTGTGAAACAGTTGACCACCACTGCTACTTTATCTTAAATATCTATCTTAATATTAGTGATATAATTTGTAAACTTTTGGTATTCTTCAATCATTGTTTGTTACATCTTTTACAGTAAAAAAAATAATATTTTTGACTAGTTTCGTCACAGCTAAATAAAAAAGAAAATAAGTCGCATAATTATTGGCCGAAAACCATTTATACTGTCGCTACCAATTGCCAGGATTAAAACTTCACTGCCCATACGCGATAAGATAACGTTATCTTATATCAAACGCGCCTATTTCAACGAACATTCCAAATCAAATGGATGCTTTTTCCATTAAAAGGTGTAGATAATGAATCAAATTCACAGTTTCGATATCGCTAGTCTAGAATAAACAAGAACACGATCAGTTGTCTCATTCATGCGCGACTTAAAATATGAATAATTATAGGAAAATTATCGATTTTCATATTATTTTTTTACAGAACGATATATAAAGATACGTCAAAGCATAATCAATCATTTTTTTATTACAGTCTATGCCAATAAGGCCATAGCACTGGGGTATTTTTTAGACATCCCTTCGGCCTACGAGTTATTTTTCAAGAACAGTCTTTCGAAGGTTAAACCAATATTTAAAAAAAAACTTATTTTGAAATCAAAGTTTTTTTTTTTGCTTAACATGGATTAATCAAAGTTATTTTAAATTTTATACTGAAATGAACTTCCACAAAGTTACCACCGAGTCCATCAAAAGAATTAGTAAAATTATTTATTTGTGTCGCATCGAGACGTCAATAGTATTTTTGACAAAACGAACCGTCAATACAATACATATGTCTGAGTGATTATTTTGACATGTAATTATTATTTTTACTTCGCTTCATATCTTTATCATGAAGTATTTTGACTTCTACTAGAATAAATTTTAAAGAATAATAATTGTTGACGTTATGCATGTTTTATACTTATTCCCAGGGCTGGGCAGTCGGTAAAAAAAAGTTCGACTCCGACTTTAGCATTTACAAAATCCACGACTCCGACTCCAACAATGACCGAAAACACGACTCCGACATAAAGAAGTATAATATCGTCACTTTTTTCCCTAATTTTCCTAGTAATGTGTATTCAAAATAATATCAATCCTACCAATCCGGCCAATAGCCAAATTTGGCATATTATATGCAAAAATAAGAAGTTCAAACTTTTCAAAATTTCCCACTCCGAGGACGACTCCGGCTAAAACGCCGCGACAACTCCGAAACCGGCCAAAAAACTTCGACTCCACAGCCCTGCTTATTCCACATTACATTAATAAGGATCAGAACCTGTTAAACTGATAAGAAATTCAAAAGTACAGCGCTATTTAAACAAAAACGATCCAAACGACGAGTCTGTACATTCGTGTATTTAAAATGCCTGAAGATACCGATAGGCGCAACCCGGGTCATTAGTGACAAAATTCATGGAAAAGTACAAAATTCAAACGATTTAAATTTAAAAATAAAAAGAAACTAAAATGTGTTTTTGCTTTTAGTAAATATTATCGATGGATTCGGCGTTTACTTTGTGAAAGTTAATTTTATACGAAGTGTCTAATGTGTTATTTATTTGTCAACTTAAGGTTTAATCAGCATTATGTATAGAATGTATTTAAATGATTCAAAAATAGTACCTTCCATAGATATATACACCAATTTGTAGAAATATATAGGTGGTAACATGCAGATATGAATGCTTTAGGGTAGAAATCCAACGAAATACAAATTAATAAACGGAATAAATTATATAGTTTTGTCTCTCTCTTGTATTTAAATTATTATGTAAATCGCAAGGACCATAATAATCAAAACGAGATGAAAATATTTACTAGCTTCCTACAATAAATAATATTTTCATATTTTCCCCAGCATTCGAATTTAGAACACATGGGGGTCGTTTGAATAATTCCAATGGCGTACCTAAATGACCTATTTTTAGTGAATAATTTAATGCTAAAATATATCAACAACGTTCAATGTTGAAATAAATTTAGAACGGTTAACCTTGGACGGAAAACATAATAATTAGGCAGTAATTAAAGCGGCTTTGGCTGTTTTGATGAATTTTCGTGACCTCGTTCTTTGAAAAGAATTTCTAATACACTAGCTGGTACTCGGTAAGCGTTGTAATGCCACTCAAAGAAAGAAAGTGTTTGTGTTTATTGAAGTACTATCGGATGCACAATATTTTAGATAAATAATATCGATTTAATTTCACTAACATTGATCGGTATCGATAGCATTTATCGTTTGACGGTTGCTGTTTGTCTCTGGTACGACACACGCGCTACCTACTGAAAGTTAATTGTACTATGCCTACTATAAAATTTGCGTAATTGCAACAATATGTTGTCAAAATTAACGGTATGTCAGAGCATAAAAAATGAAAAAACATTGATTTTTATATAAAATACCTACATACTATATGTAAGTTGATTTTACTATGCCTATAACCTTTGCCGATTGTATACACGCGCCACCTACTGAACGTTTATTGTAACATGCCTATAGCCTTTGCGCAAGTGCAACAAGTTGTCAAAATGAATGGTATGTCAGCGCATACAATATGAAAAGACCTACTGTAAGCTAATTGTACTATGCCATAAACCTGCGCAAGTGTAAGCAAAAAGTTTGTCAAAGCTTCATTGCGATCGGATGAACGGTATAGCATCGCATAGAGAACGAGCAAAAATCTTAGATTAATTATTAATAAACGTTTACTTGCCAATCACCTACTGCACTGCTTGGTGGGAGCAAATCGGTGGTGGGGCAAGATCAAAAACGAATTATTATTTTATAAGGTGAGCTGATTTGAATGCGCGAGTGCAACAGACGACACTGTTGCTTCTTCACTTGCACTCACTGCAAGAGGAAACGAACGAAAGAGAAAGGAATTTCGCATGTGTGGAGTGCTATTATTTTTATTGCGATTGGATATTACGACCAGTGGTTCCGGAAACTATCAAGAATGATTTTTTTCAATAACGCATTATATGAAATAAGTAAAAGACAGCCCTCGTCAAGTCAATTAAGTATAAATCTGGAATAAGAACTAAAAATGTTTATTATTTGTATTATAATGCCATTTCACCAAGTATTGACCGTGAAACATTAAAAGTGATCAATTAGAAAAGGCACTTTTCTTCGCTTCCTATGTAGAGTATATTTTATTTATTTTACTTTAATATTTCTCAATGCGACGTTTTGAAATTGGAATACTCGATGTGATTTGTTGTAAGTCAACTCAAAAACCCTTACTGACAATATTGATGACCTTGTCGGTACTTGAACTTACGCCCGCCTGGTCGCTGCTAGGGCTTAGCTTTTATCACTAGGTTATAAAGAATGACTACAGAGGCAATGCTTGCGGTGATCGAAACCGGTACTGATCCTTTATTAATAAGTGAAATTATCAATAGTTCGTAAATTTATTTTTACTAAGAAAATGAAAAAAAACTTTGTTTATTCTACGTACTGTATACCAAATATTCACACGTGCTTATATTCTTCATGTCGTATCTTCACATTTAAAACCGTGAGGTTATTATAAAAAAAAAGTTCTGATTGATTTGGATCAGGGCTGTGAAGTCGTAACAAAACATGACTCCGAATCTGACTCTAACATTGACCAAAAACACGACATCAACTAATTTTTTTCATCAATCAACCTGCCAATAGCCAAATTTTTCATATTTTTCACGTAATATGCAAGTTCAAACTTTTCAAAAGTTTTTCACGGCTCCGACTCCACAGCCCTGATGTTTATATTATGAATTACAAATGGAGGTTTGGTTGAGCCTGAAAATCAGTTGAGTATATTCATGCATTCAAATACATTATTTATGGATGTTTTCGTCTTGGCATTGGATCCTTTGATGACATCGAGGTTAAACGAAAGTTCAAGCAGGATAACCTGTAGAGCAGTGGTTCTCACGTGAAATTTGGCAGTGTCTGCATCAGGAATATCAGCGGTAATACGGAAATGTCTGGTGGCCGCACCAAATTTTTGTGTCGAGTCCTTTTTGCCAAAAAGACCTAAACATGTATGTGTTGAGTTTTTGCTAACTAGCAATTTTTGATGCACATTGAAATGCATACAAAATATTTTATATTCAGTGTCTTTTTAACTCATTAAGTTTTTTTCAACCAATTTTTATTTCATGTCAATATTAACTATGAATCTACTGGTGGCCGCAGCAAAATCCTCTGGTGGCCGCAAATGAGAACCACTACTGTAGAGTCTAGGCTAAATTCCTGAGCATATTATGTATACTTATTTTTGTAGTCTTCTTTATGAGCAAGATTTTTTTCAAAATTCAGAAAAAAAAAGACTTTCATGACCCGAGACCCTACACATTCATGGTCCAAGCAGATCTGCACGGGAATGATTTGAACCATTTACT
Organism: Himalopsyche kuldschensis; assembly: GCA_028554975.1. Classification (NCBI taxonomy): domain Eukaryota; kingdom Metazoa; phylum Arthropoda; class Insecta; order Trichoptera; family Rhyacophilidae; genus Himalopsyche; species Himalopsyche kuldschensis. The sequence continues at coordinate 789,726 of JAHFWI010000064.1, read as the reverse complement.
AGTATGCTTGAATGTGAGGGACTAGCTCAGCCCCAGTTAACCTTATCAAACTATCCTGTGTATAATCCGTATACTGAGAGTCCGTCGTGTTAGACGAGTTTATTGACTCTAGTCTCGAATAAATTTGTTTTTTTTTTAAATGCAATGAAGTTAGTCTTAGTTGCAATCAATTCAGCGTGGATTATTGAGACCGTGTGAGGACGGACCACAGCAAACAGTTCTGTTCTTTCGGAATTCATTTGGGGGCAGTCCCATAGAAGGTGATTAGCGTATTGGTAGAATACAAATACAATATAGGGAATAATCAAAGTTTTTTTTTAAATTTTATAATAATAAAAGATTCATTTGTAACCTCTCTTTTTCACGGTGCGCCATTTCAAGCCACTACCCCAAAGTTGAACAAACACTTCCGCCCAAGTGCCCCACTCTCGTCGGCCATTTGCAAATAACAAAACTAAAAAAAAAGGAAAAGAAAAACACATCCGCGGGCCGTCGCCTCACTCCGGCGAACGAGGTGAACTAAAAGAGGCGAGAAATATTATTATTGTTGTTGTGACGTCACAGTCAAGTGTGGCCCGCGCCATTTTTGCCGCTCCCCTCCATTGTCGCGGCTCCGCTTGAAAGCACCTGCCTCTGCGGCCTTCAGGCGGCCATCGCTGAAAGGGGGCTGATTAACAATAGTAATTAATTTTTTGGTATATGCTGCATCTACCCTTGTTGCTTTTTGACTATGTGTTGATAAATATTACATTTGCAACCAAAGCTAGCATCACACAGCCTGAACAGAGCAAGACAGACTGCAATTACGCAAGCACGTATTTTCAAAGACATTACCTACAAGTTTTACCTGTTCGAAATTCACATACATTTATATGCATTATGTTCAGTAAATATTTTTAGATTTGATTGAAGATTTTGACTGAAGATGTTTGATTAAAATTTCAATCGTTTGAATTTTGTAATTTTCCGTAAGTTTGACACTAGAGAACCGGGTTTTACCTTTAAGCATCTTCTAGCATTTTATGTGCACAAATGAGTTTAAACTAACGAACAGCTCAAAATGTCAAGTTGAATATGCCAAAAGGCAAAATCCGGGACGTAATTCATAAAAATCACGGAGAAGTACAACATTCAAACGTTTAAAATTTCTAGATAATGTTATTTGTCATAATTATTGTTCAGTTCTACAGTTGCAAATAATATAGAAATTTCAAGGGGGAAATGAGGCAGTTTTTATATCCGTCATTTTATTTTCAAATGGAATAGAGGCAGAGCCTCCAAGTAAGTATTCTTATAGTATCATCTCTAGATTTAGCTGCAATAAATTATTTCATATCTCTAAGTATCATTAAACCATTTTTAAGTGCCTCGATTTTTTGAATAGGAAAGGTATGAAGGGATTTTTAACAACACAAAAATCTGCTCGTACCGTGACTCGAACCCTGGCGATCTGTCACGGTAGCTAACGAGTTCAATCAGTACACCACGGACCGAGCTGCAAAATTATATCGAAAAGTATCTATCCCAGTAGTTGTCACGGCAAATTGCAATGTGGCCGCATCGTTAATATAAATAGTCGAATGGAAATGTCTGGTGGCCGCACCAAATTTTTGTTTTGAGGCTGTTGTGTTTGAGGTATGTCAAATAAACCCAAACATGTTTGTCAATTTAGTATTGGTATTAATTGCATAAGAATTTTTCATTTTCAGAGTCTTTCTTGACAAATTAACTAGTAAAACCACATTTTTTAAAATATCAATCTTATTTATAAAGCTCTTGGTGGCCGCTGCCAAACGCTCTGGTGGCTGCACATGAGAACCACTGATCTATTCAATACCTTTATTTTTTCAAAAATCAGTCATCAAGTTATGCCCAAACAAGTCAGAATATTATTGTCTTTGAAAACTCTACTTTAGTCTTTAACCATGAAACTCCAAATAATTGTGTTCCAAATTTAAAAATGCATAAAACAAATTAGTTTCGAGAGTAAAAACACTGATTAAAAGGGGAGAATTAAGATAATATGGCAACACAATATACATTGTATATAATATAATACAATGCACAATGGCTATTATTACGCCACTACTTTTACTTTGCCACCACCATTAGCCATTTCTTTCACCAATAAGGCCACACGACTAGTTCCTTATTCTTGTTCGTTTGGCATCCGTTATAACGAATCGTTAAAAACGCCAAGCGAAACGGAATAATTCTGTTCTGGGAGGTAGCCACTGAGAAGAAACGCTCACTTCTTGTTAGGGAGGACGCCGCCTCAGTAAACTTTCCCGCTCAAACGGAAGTGGGAATAGATAATCCGGCGCAGATGGAGCGATCATAGACAAGTATTGCGCCGTGTGTTTTACTGGCCGGTAATAATATAATAAAGGGTATTTATTTTTTTTGCAATCTTTTTAGGATTATTTAGTAAGTTGCGTGTTTATTTGAAAGCAAATAATACACCTGATTTAAAATAAGGAATAAACCTCAATTAAGTATCCCTGACATAAATTGTGGGAAACAAATTTGTAATTCTTTAATGATACTTTACAGAAAAAATTGCACAATAAAGTATAACAACCTATTACGATGAAAAAAATAACAATGTATTTTAATATATATAAAATAATTTCTGTAGAGTTAAATACAGGGCAGGGCTGTGGGGTCGATAAAAAAAGTTTAATATCATCACTTTTTTTTCCTTATTTTCCTATTTATGTGTATTCAATTAAATATCAACCAACCATTCCAGCCAAAAGCCAAATATTACATGTTATATGCATAAATAAAAAGTTTTTCACGACTCCGTCCAAAGCATCGCGACGATTGGAGTCGGAGTTGGAGATGGTCCATCTCAGATTTGGCAAAAAAAACGCCTCTCTACGACTCCAACTCCACAGCCCTGTTATAAATCGATATACTATATATGAATTGAATGACAGATATGTTTGTGTAAAAATAACACGAAAATATCACTCTCACAAAAAACTTGGCTTTTCGCGTAATTGTGACGTAATATTTGAAAAGAAATACAATAAAAAAATGCGTAGACATTTTTAATTTGACGTTTTGGTAATTAAAGTCGAGAACAAAAATGGCCCTTTCCGAATTTTTGGCATGTCTTTAAATACCCGACTTATGTATTAAAACCCATTCACGTACAGCTGTCATTACACTCAGCTCTAAGGGAAAGTATATTATACAATTAATCCCCGATTTAACGTTCTCGAAATTCACGTTTTACATGTATTAAATATAGCATACGTTTTAGATATTTTTAGCGTATTTTTTATTCTGAAAAAAACGACCATTCATATATTTTCGACCTTTTCTGCGTCCTTTTTGATGTACTTATATGAAGTTCTGATGGAGTATATCTAAAAATAAGTATGTTTTAAAACAACTGTTTTTTACTAGTGGTTTCTATCTCTTCTTTGATAAGAAATCGATTGAAAAATCAATTTATGACACTGCTTGTAGTGGGACTCGAACCATAGAGCTTCGTAGCTGAAACTGCTGGCATTGAAATTCAACGACAGACCTGACCAAGATAGAAATTTTAAAATCGCTCAAACATTTCTAAATAACCATCAAATGGCATTTATTAACCCCCTCCTTGCTTTCCATAAAAAGGAAAAATCCCAAGCTCCATTTTGTAATTTATCAGTTTAAAATATTAGAATCAATCTTGATTCATTACTTAAGCAAACTTTACGATACTAAGTCCGAAGATGCCTCTGAAAGAGGCGAAAAACGTGTCACTGTGAGTAGCACAATATATGGAATAATCAAAGTAATTTTTATTTTATATTAAATAATGACGGGTATAAGAGAAGCTTTGAAAAAAATTCAGACGGCTTTCTCTACACTCACGATATATCAGACCTTATAAATTAAGCGAAATAAGGTAGCCAACTTCGCATTATCTTTTTTTTTTAAATCACAGTCGCTTCAAATAAAAGTGTTCCATTTGACAAGAATGATGGCCACCCTGGTGAATCGTCCCGTTCATAGTATAGTTCCGTACTTTTAGAAAGACGAAGAGGTATCTTCAATTTACGATAAGTAGGTATGTATATCTAACTTCTGTATCCAGTAGCTGGCACTCATGCAATATAATATACATTGTTATTTTAAATTTAATTTGAAAATAAACTTTTACAAAGTTACCGCTGAATCAATCGAAAGTTTTTTAAATCTTACATTTTTTGTTAATTTTTTCTCATTTTTCTATGTAAACGAATAATTAAGTGAGTGTTAAACGATTTTCCGGGTAGTTTAAATACAAAAATCAATAGTTTAAAATGGTGGGCTCTAAGCAAAGGAGATTGAATAATTGTGACACTATTATCATTCATTTTTGGATAAATTCGTCGACATGAGAAACGTCTATAAAATTTTTAATATCAACAAGGAATTGAAACATTCAATTATTGTTCACTTCAATAAGTTTCGCCACTAACGACGCGAGACTGGCCTCGATATTAAAATTGATAATGAACTTCCATCAAGGACTGTGCAGATATGTCAAATTATAATTGATTAATTACTTCATCAGCCATGTACTATTCTTGACTGGTTTAAAAATAATTTTCAGCAGTAATTAACATTAAGTTATATTCAAATTAACAAGCTTCTTTGTGCGAAGGCGCCAGTATGTTTTTTTTCACTCACTTAAGAGTCAATCTGTTACAAAGTTAATTGAATGAAATTTGTCACACAGTAATATCGGGTTACTTGCCGCTGTCTTGTCTTCTGTACGCAGCAGATGATATAAAGCATAGCTTCGCAGGAAATATTTGTCCTGTATTTTATTTATAACAGTGATAGCGTTGAAACTATAACCGATATTTAAAATGTATGAAATCATGTGTTGATAAAATTAATTCCTTTGTACAAAATATGTGACCATTCATTAGTTCGTACACACAATAAATGAAAATGTGTTTAAACTATAAACATGATCTTTTAACCAGTGATCGCCAAATTATCGCTCGCGAGCTACCAGTAGCTTGCGCAGGATATTGTACCATATTTAATTTAAATTTACCTAGGATTAAACCTTAACAATCGTTTGGGCAAAAAAAACAGCAGTCTGGAAAAATTAAAGGAAATGCAGCATTGACATTTATAATTTAAACATCTAAAAAAGTGTAGAAAAAGACTTTATAATGCGTACTAAGTTTTCTACTTTATTTCTACATCTGTAGGTAAACAAATCAAGTTGTGATGTGTGGTTATTCCTGACCATTATTTAGGAGAAATTAAAATTCTGCATTTAACTAAATGGCATAAAATAGTTTTTGTGCGTTTTTTTCGAAAATGGTTATTTGGTAGAAAGCTAACTTTGCTTCAGATGCCTTCATTTGCAATAATTTACTTGAAACCAGGGCTGTGAAGTTGTTAAAAAAAATGACTCCGTCTCCTGAATTTTCCAAAATTACGCCTCCGACTAATTATGTGTATTTAACTAAATGTCAACCAAACAACCCCGCCAATAGCCAAATTTTACAAATTATATGCATAAATAAAAGTTCAAACATTTTAAAATCTCCGACTCCGAGTACATCTCTGGCCAAAAATCCCCGAGTCCACGAATCCGACTCCATAGCCCTGCTTGAAACTGATTTTGTGTTCCTGCTTCCTTTTCCTTCCCTTAGTAATTACGGACATGGATTGGGCTTCCCTGTCATTTTGATATTCTTGGTCGGCATTCCACCCACTGGAGTGTAATCTTTCCGCGGAGAGGATGTGTTTGTGTTGACAGTGTTGACATGTCAAATCGGCGCTTGACAAAAGACAACTGGAGATATGTGCATATAGATGCCGCCATCACAACGCCTGGCAGACACTTTCGAAACCGGCTTACTCCTGTCACACATTTTTTTTCATTGACTTCTAGTTATTATTATTTTGCATGTAATTCTAGAAGTGATTTATATTTTTTTTCGTGCTTATGAGATGTTTTTATAAAATCTAAATATTATTCTTAGTAAGATTGATGCAAATGCAATAACACTGAAAAAATAGAAGATTATTTTTGTTTCTGCCAATGTCCGGTCCGTGGCGAAGTGTCAACGTTGTTGGTTTGCGTGCCGGAACGCCCGGGTTCGATTCCCGGTACGAGCGGATTTCTTCAGTCGATAAATCTGTTCAAAGGCATGGGTGTTTGTGTTGTTGAAAATCCCTTCCCTTTCCTATCCCAAAAAGAGCGACGCATTGCGAGAGCGATAAACTAACTACTAGTCCTGTCCAAGTCCTCGTATCCTTTCCATCTCTACTCTCTTCGAGAAAGGGAGGTTGAGCAACTGAGTAACAAGCAGTTCTCGTCGAAAAAATATATGTTGAGATAAACTCCAAAAGGAGTCCATATGCTCCAAGTTGGGAGCGGATATGGATGAAAATAAATAAATATTATATAATTGTATATCGTTGATATGTATTTCGGTTAACGCCCTCGTCACAACCTTCTGTTAACTTGTAAACTTAAATTTACCTAAATTATTTACATACGTAAATACGTAAAATGGCTTAAAATAAATAGGACTTTACTTAATGATTTACTAACTGTGCAATTAATTATACGGAAAGAAAAATAGCAATGTATTTTAATTCTACATAAATTATTTTATATATTTGTTGATAGCTATTTCGGCTTACGCCTTCGTCAGAACTATGTATAAAACGTGTATTAGAGATAGCTTATATACCCTTTGCTAGACAGGGTGCCTCCTACATAATCTCTTTCTGTTGAAACCTACGTCACATGAAAGAATTTAAATAAGTTTGATTTATTGGTCTAAAGTAATGGTGTCTAAATCTTAACTCAAAATTGTGATCCCCTTAAAGAAGTATCATTAATTATAAACAAAATACACATGAAATAGATTAATTGTTTAAAAAGAAGTCGGAATAAACCCACGAATTATATTTGTCGACATTTACATGTTATTATCTGGTAATTAGTATTTTTGAATGTAGTATCACATTGAAACTACTTGATTATTAAAATTTACTCACATAATTCATTGAAACCCAAAAATTCATATAGATTACGTTTAAGCTTGTGATCTTCTTTTATTTTTATATATAAACGATACAAACTGATACTGCGCGTCAGTTGAAGATGCCGAAAGGCGAAACCCGGGCTTAGCGACAAAAATCAAGGCCAAAGTACAAAATTCAAACGATTCAAATTTGGAATTTACAATAATACTACATTGAAAATACCTGATAATAAAAAATTACTCACATAATTCATTGAAACTTATTTACGTCAAAAATTTCGCTAATTTATAAAATAGATTACATAAACAATTAAACTAATAGTGATCTAATTTTAATTTCATATATAAATGATACAAACTGTTTACTACGCGTCAGTTAAAGTTCATTTGTGCACTTGAAATGCCTGAAGATGCCGAAAGGCAAAATCCGGGTCGTTAGCGACAAAACTTACAAAAGTACAAAATTAAAACGATTCCAACTTGTCAAAAACTTGTTTCAATCATTCGGTGTAATAAAATCGAATGAAAGGTATCTAAAGATGTTATCATAAAAAATAGTTGCGAATTTCAAAAATATTTACCAATCAACATAATATTATTGTTATAAACATCATAAATTTAAAAGAAAATCGTTCGAATTATATTTACAGTGCAATAAAAACATATAAATAACTATTTTAATTGCAGCTAAACAAAATATTTACTTCAGTATTTATTGCTTGCAATGGAAATAGAAAACAATGTTTAATTCATCAAACGTATCTTTTTTTAAATAGTGTCCAACAATATGCAATGTTGGAAAACTTTAGTGTTTGCATAGTAACTGATATTTTGTGAATACTTAAATTTCTAAAGCTGTATTTAGATAGTGAATTTAAAACCTTACAAGTTACAATACCGAGAATGTAACTTTTCTGCGGTCAAATATTTGTTTTCATAGAAATGCGATAAGTTTGAACAAGTGTCCATACGCTTGGAAAAAAGGATGCCGACTTGTATGAAAATGCCGCGAGCTTTTTACGTCCACGAAAAGTTTACTATGAGACACAATCCATGCGGTATACTTACATTGAATTATTTTTCTTCAATACTGCTCAAGTCAACACACATGGCAGGGTTTATTACTGGATAACATCAGGTAAAATTGTCGGATACGTGGTGCGGAGGTTAACCAAGCTGCATTCCGGGGCGGACTTCACGGGTTCGAGCACCATTAGTAGTGGCATTTTTTTCTCTCGATTTATCGATTCTGTTCGTATTTTATTTCATTAACACGGTAAAAGAAAATACCGAAAAATAAACCAAATTTTGACATGTTAACTTTGACACACAATCCCATAAATATAGTTTTTGAAATAAGGGTTATTAATTAAATATTAATGAAAAAATATTTTCCAACCAAGCTTTAAAAACGTCATGCAGGAATCGACAAAGGAGTTCCTCGTTACCTAAACGATGTCAAACTAAGTAGACTCAGCATAGGAGTTTAAAGTAGGGCTGTGGAGTCGGTAAAAAAAGTCCGACTCCGACTCCAGCATTTACCAAAACCACGACTCCGACTCCAACATTGACCAAAAACACGACTCAGACTTCGACTAAAAAAAGTTGAATATCGTCACTTTTTTCCCTTATTTTCCTATTTATGTGTATTCATTTAAATATCAACCCTATCAATGCGGCCATAAGCCAAATTAAACACATTAATGCAAAAATAAAAGGTTCAAACTATTCAAAATTTCCGACTCCGAGCACGACTCCTGCCAAAATTCCGCGACGACTCCGACTCCGACTCCACAGCCCTGGTTTTAGGAGTTAACCAAAAATTCCTTCCTATATGAAGCGAATGCGGGTAGCTAACCACTCAAATTGTCCTTGCCTTAAACTTTTTTATCTTTACTCTTATGGAACTATTGAAAGTTTGAGCCTCTTTAACCTCTCTTTTTCATTCTCGGTAAACAGTGATTTTGGGATCAGAATGGTGTGAAGAGGTTTTCAACAACAAACACCCATTGCCTTCGAACAGAAACGACTGATAAAATCTGCTCGTACAGGGACTCATACATGGCCGTACGATGACCACTGAACCACAGACCGTACTTATAAATCGTGTAAATCAAAACATTTGTGTATTCACTGAGACAGTGGCGGATAATGCACTTGGGAGGCCCTGCGCGCAATATAAATTTGGAGGCCTTTTTATTTCGAATTATAAACAAAGCTACGATAAATTTATTCGAGATTGGACCCATCATAAATATTTTGTCATTGATTTTAATGTGAGCCGTTTTTTTTTAATTTGAAAAATAACGGTATTCCCCGCAGTTCACTAGAACCAATTTAGAATGAGTACCAGCTCTTCTACTCAACGTACTTTACTAATGATTTATGACCAATCGGTCATTCAAAACTATCATTTAAAATTATTTTATTCGATGTGTTATTATACTATAATACAGGGGTGGCCAGACATTTTTGCCCGCAATCGACTTTCGTTTGAAATTATTGGCGGCGATCGACCAACATTAAAAGTAGTGATTTAAAGCCTATATTAATCTAATTGCCAACCCTTGTTTGATCCTGGTTTTACAAAGAGATTTTCGTCGATAAACGGCAAACTTTTAGTGAAAGATTTTAACGTGCTGCCCCTGTCACACGATTTGTCTCGCACGCTTCATGCGACGGGCATCAGCGATTTGTACAGATCAGAGAGGCGCTCGACTAGAAATCGCTACGTGATCGACGCTTTGGCAACCACTGCTATAATACATTCAAAAAAATACATATGTTAACAATTTTTCTCTGTTTTGTTATGTGGGCTACATCAAACTTATTTTTGAGGCCCTAAATATTTAAAGGCCCAAAGCGCGCGCCCCTTGCGCTTATGGGGTAATCTGCCACTGCATTGAGAGTATATAAACCTTAGTTTTTTAATGTCAAATTAACTCTGGATCGTCAGGATCACGCCAGGCAGGAAGGTGTGTAATGTTCCCTATTTCAAGAACAGCTGCGGCTTTATCCTGCTACGCTAGAGGTGTCGTGTTCCTTACTCTATCCGCATCAACCCAGTTTGTTGTATCCACTTAAAGGATGCGTACACTTTCTGTATTGAAGTTTTGTTACACTTCATATTGCCGCGTCAAACTGTCACAATATTTATTAGATACTCGCTTTTAAAACACCCTATTGTAAAAAGACGTTTAAGTATATATTTACTATATTATACAAAATTATTGCTAAGCAATAAATATAAATGATGCAAACAAAACATATTGAAGGCATATGTATTATTTTTAACTTTCGTACGTGTAATTTAACGAATATTTTTATCGTAATGTACCAACCATCTGATGGTCATACGAATGATCAGATAGAATGTACCAAATTCAATGAACCAAAATTGTTATTTTTCATAAAAAATGCTTTTGTAATTTTCAATTAATCATGTACTTCATCCAACCCAATTGGACACTATCACTCACTTGAACAGCACATTTTTTTTTTTGTAAATTCAACATTTTTTTTTCAATCAGAGTAGCTTACCAGACATGAGAAAATTTAGTCAGAGAGGAGAAGGTTAAAAAAGCACAAATTGAAAAAAAAATCTGAAATGCCCCAATAGAATTTATTTAATTGGAAATACCGAAGATGTAATTTTTTATACCATATCAACTATCAGTGTGCAGTATATGAACTCATAATTCGGCAAGCAATTATTGCAAGTTTTACACCACTCGGACAAACCAGCCCCTTATTACATCCAAAATAAAAAGGTGACGATGGACCTGGCTTGGACATGTGCTGCGGATGTCCTAGGGGAGCCTGAATCCTGTCTGCCTCTTTTATCAACCTGATGGATCCCGACGCCACGGAAGGCTTTTGATGACCATCCATAGGATGTATTCAGGGAGCTACGGGACGCTGGGATGACCTGGGAAGATGCGAGGAAGTTGGACAAAAAAAAACACCACTCATTCTGTAAACAGTAGAAGTTATCGTGGTTGAATTTAGTACAGAGAGTAAACGTGTTTCGTAATACATTGGATACGTGGAGCGTGGGGTATTCGTCATGTGCTTTAATTTCTTCTGCAGCCAATGTGTTATTTTTTTTCTTTTAATACACAAAATAGGCTTGGTTTTTAAAATGAAATGACTGGAAGAAGTAATTATAAATTTAATCGTTAAAATATTTTTATACGATACTTTTTATAATAAAAATAGAACTCGGAATATATCAAAGGGTTTTTTTACAATTTACCACACAATTATTTTCTTTTAAAAACTTCAAAGTGACCCCTTTTGGCAAATTCAAGTTTATCAATCAATCCATTTTCTTATGTGGTAATTATTTTGCAATTTAAACGCGAATAAAAGCGCCTTTTAACGAATAATAAATTCGAGTTATTTGCTCGATATAATGGGCAAATTCGCTAAAAAAAGCCTTTGATGTATTAAAGAAAAGAAGGAGATGTGAAAAAAATGATTCGCAAAATATTTCAATGGATATCCCTGTCTACCTTGTACCTATGCATTGTTTGCCCACGCTAAATTTAGGGGTGAAAAAAAAACGATGGAAATAATCATTTCTTTAGGGAAGAAATAACTCGTTGCTTACTAAGAAACTTAAAAGCAGAGTAAAGCCTTCGTTGATTAACTATTTTTTTTAAGTAGTTCAATCGTATAGTTAAATTTTACCATATCATTGGATTGATTATATCTTGATCAGTTAACAATGCTCGCCGTGAGCGAAACCGGTCCTGATCCAATAAATTTTTATGTGGAAAAAGTACTGAAAATGTTTTATTATTTTTATTATAAAACCATTCCACCAAGTATTGACAGTGAACACCTTAAAATTGATTTTATCTATCAACTTTTAGTTGTTGACTACAATCATTTAGCTTAAAGCTTTTACTACATATGTAGATATAAACATTTTGGTACCAAACTGAATTAAAAGTTATATGATTCTTTTATGTCACGGTTTGCGAATTGAGGTCTGTCCTATTTAAATCGACCTACACGAGCCACATGACATCGCATAGATACCGCTTATCTCAAGCATATTAAGTGTGTCTTTACTACGAGTAATATTAACGCTTAGCAATCTAAAGGCCAATACCCCTGGCCGGGAAGATTCTGTTAGCAGGCTCCGCGGGCCAATACGCCAGGCCGAGCGTAGGTATAAGTTTACTGACAGATTTCTCATGCATGCAAGTAAATTCTACAAAATTTTATTTTCGATAAAAACAGTGAAACATTGCAACATGCTGAATTAGCCAACATTTTATAATTTTAATCAACCGTTCGCTGGATATCTTCTGAGAAAAATAGGTGTACTATTTTAGTTGTTGAAAAATTTTTCATGTTCAAATATTTTTGTGACAGTCAGTCGTGATCTTGTGTTAATGACTATTTAGAAAAAACAAAAATAAAATGTTAGCTGTGAGTATGCACTGGAGTATTCTTAAAGTTTAGGCCATGTCCACTCCCAACGTAGATTAAATGGACACTTCATGGAGTTTTTCTCGACTTATGTTTTTTTTCATCGATACTGCTTGTTCCTCAGTTGCTCAACCTTCCTTTTTCGTAGAGAGTAGGGATTGAAAGGATACGAGGACTAGGACACGACTAGTGGTTAGTGAATCGCGCCCATTACGCGCCGCTTTTGGTATCGGAAGGAATTTTAAACAGCACAAGCACTCATGCCTTCGAACAGGATCGATATGTAAAAAATCTGCCCGTACAGGGAGCCTGAAAAGTCCGTCACGGAAAGCATCAAAAAATTTGACGACTGCACCACGGGCCATAGTCAATTATGAAAACTAAACATTAAAATAATTGGAAAGAGTTTGTTAGTACCCGTTACAAACTAGGCCATCGTCAGAACCGAGCCGAAATAGCTATCAACCGCATATAATATAATTTCTGTAGGACTAAAAAAACATTGCTATTTTTTACGTCAATACATTGCTATTTTTTCACCGTGTTATAATGGAGTTCTACCAAGTAAATGCCAATTCATTCAATAAATTACTTAACGTATTTTAGATTTAAATTTAATAATGAAATTCCATCAAACACCTTCAGTCGACATTTTCAATATGTAGATAAGTTTTAAGCATTAATTATTGACTTATTTGTGTACGTACTATTTGTTACTACAGATAGCTATTTCGACTTACACCATCGTCAGAACTGTTCTGACGACGAACAGTTATAACCAGGGCAGTGGAGTCGGTACCAAAAAAATTCGACTCTGACTCAGACTCCAGCATTTACCAAAACCACGACTTCGACTTCGACTCCGATTCCGACTCCGACATTGACCAAAAACACGACTCCGACTAAAAAAGTTGAATATCGTCACTTTTTTTGCCTAATTTTCCTATTGATGTGTATTCAATTAAATATCAACCTTACCATACCGGCCAATAGCCAAATTTAAAATATAATATGCAAAAATAAAAAGTTCAAAATTTTCAAAATTTCCGACTCCGAGTCTCCGGCCAAATCGCCGCGACGACTCCGATTCTACAGCCCTGGTTCTAACGATAGCGCAAGCCGAAATAGCTATCAACAAATATGTTTAATAATTTCTGTAGAACTAAAATACATTGTTATTGTTTTCAAAGTGTTAATAATGCATAAACATACAACTTTTTTTTTTATTTGAAAATTAAAAAAAAAAAACTTGGTAACGCAGAATGTTAAAAATAACTGAAAATACGTTAACCAAGCTTATGAGCGGTGCAGTATTTATTTACGTTCTTGTGCCGTATAACGTTAAACTGTTACGTTGTTAGAGAGAGAGTGGGAGAGCGCGGGATTGCCAGAAGAAAGAAAAATAATCTCAAAGGGAAAAGAAAAAAATGCCGAACCAAGTGTAAAAATATAATGGCCAAGTAAATCTGTAACAGGCGAATGGATAATTGGAAATTTAACTTTGTGTTTTATAAAAGAAAGCGGTTTTTTTCGTCTTATTTTTTTTTGCTAACGCCCGACCACTCCCGCCTACGCCACTGTTTACTTTTAAATAAAGAACGACCATTTCCAGGGAAGTGTAGAGAATTATTTGATGATATTCATTTGATATTGTTTCAACTAGTTGATAGAGGCATCTAAAGTCTGGATGCTTTCATTTCACTTTCTTGAAGCTCAATCAAGCTCTCAAACTCTTTCTTGAAGATCAATTTTCAGTGTTGAAACATTTGTTTCTTCTTATTCGGGGCCGAATTGATGGCCCTGAAATCTTTAATACCATAAACTAGCTTGTTTTGTTAAATATCATGTTATATATCAGGGGTGGCCAAAGCGTCGATCTTCTATCTTATCTGTACATATTTCTAGTGCCCGTCCCATAAAGCATGCGATACAAGTCGTGTGACAGGGACAGCACGCTAAAATCTCGAAGTTAGCCGATTATCGACGAAAATATCTTTCTAAAACCCGGGTCAAACAAGGGTTGGCAATTAGATTAATATGGGCTTTACATTACTACTTTCAATGTTGGTCGATCGCCGCCAATAATTTCAAACGAAAGTCGATCGCGGGCAAAAAAGTCTGGCCACCCCTGTTATATATATGTCTTTATGGATATGTCAAATGTAATACGCACTGGCGTCAGCTGTTGTGCCATGCATTGTATTTCTCTGATTTAATTGGCGTTACTTTGGTAGAACTCCATTATAGCATGGTGTCATCGATCATATCTTAATCACATCGATGTAGTTGCGGGATATTTCCAAAATATTATTAACGTAAATATTATAACTGTATAAAAACCTCAGTTCACGACGTTATTCACCATACTATTTACGACGTATTAAGTTATGATAGATTCATACTATTTTAATATGGTGACGATACATATATTACATCTACGGCCAGTGTCATATGATATCTAATGCTACCTATTAAGGTTCTCAGTGACTGATAATGTCAGTGATAAATATAATAAATAAACCCACCATAGTTCAACCCTTCAGATAAATAATACTATACATATGCATAATATGGGGCCCAATACGCGCAAAACAAAAAAAAACAATATATGTATTATATAAATGGCTGTTCGAGGATTTCCTTCCTTTATTTTCCATTGATAAAGATATCCGTGTTTGAAAGCCCCAGGATAATTTTTAATTAAATCATAACTACCAACCTAATAGGCAATTTTTGTATACCGTTACATTTGCATTTATTGCAATATATTTCAAAGTAACAAAAAACAAAGAAAGAATAAATAGATAATTATTGCTCCTGGCTGTATTTTTATGTGATTGAATATTGTAGGTATATTTATAACAAAACGGTTCGAATCTTATTACGGACATACACTATTATATGTATGTACACTGGCGGATCCAGAAATTGTCTCAGGGGGTGGCCATTTTGAAAATAAACATGATACATTAAAAACAAATTATACACCTAGTCCTCTTTTTACGCGATTTTTTGAACGGCACCGCTACTTTTTGTTACACGATGTTTTTTTCGATTTTTTTTCCGGAATAAAAGATGACCCTGCGTTTAGAAAAGTGATGACGCTGAACAAAATCACGTGATATAATTGATGATTCTCACTAATATCATCGAGTCTTTTATTTGAATTCAAAAATGAAAACATTAGAAACATTAAAAAAAAAAATATTGTTTAATTGTTTGTCTGTGTTTTTCTTTGGTTATCTTTTTATGCTTATACTTGCTGATTTTGTTTCATTGAAGCAAACAAAAATTTTAGGCCGGCAAATCATCGACTTGGGTCAATAATTTCAATGATCGTGACCAGTGAACTCATATTGTTATACAAATCTATTACTTGATACATTTTCACTGAGAATACAGTTTCACTGTAACATATATACTGATTTCTTTTCAAAGGTGTGGATATTCTAAGCTACTATGTCGAGTCTAGCTCGACTTCGTATAGGATATAGGCAAAGTTCAACTCCTATGTCTAGGATGGTTGGAAAATATTTTTTTATTAATCTTAAATTATCCTTATTTCAAAATACTTCCATATGTTGATAGCTATTTCGACTTACGCCCACGTCAGAACTAGTTCAAATAGTTATCATAGGTTCCACCAAGTAAATAAAAAACCCAGATTAGCTTTCACTTCATGAATACACCAAATCAATAACTTATTTTTTCCATATAAAATTAAGATGGTGGAACAGAGAAGAAAATGTATAGTGTACCCTGTCTAGCTTAAGTATATAAGCTTGTTATAATGCACGTTTAAAACATAGCTCTGACGAGGGCGTAAGCCGAAATAGCCATCAAAAATATATAAAATAATTTATGTAGAATTAAAATACATTGTTATTTTTCTTACCGTATTATAATGGAGTTCTGCCAAATAAATGCCTACTCAATCAATAAATACCAATTCAATCAACAAGAGTAAAAATGTTTTAGACCTCATAAAATTTAAATAATTTTGACTATTCCATTTATTTTGTTATTTATAGTGACAAGTGTTTCGCCTCTTTCAAAGGCAACATCGGACTTTCTATCGCCAAGTTTGCTTAAGTAATAAAGCGAGATTAATTCCAATATTTTTAAATAATAAATTGAGTTTGAAATTGTTCAAGACTTCATAGATTGAGATATATAGGGAATATATTTGAGATTGGCGCATCTAGCATTAGGCCCCACATTTTTATTTTCAACCTTTTTTAATTGCTAGATAGATTCACTTAATAATCATTGAGATTAATGAAATTCTTACGTCTAAATAGCATTATGTTACTGTTTTTATTCAGTACTTAAACATTTTCAAATTTTACTTTGTTATTAGTTGTTAAATATCTTTTCACGTCTTTTTTGTAACCTGATTGAATTAAATAAAAAATACGCTCAGAATTAAAAATTCATTTGAAGAATTATACAAAGACTAGTATTGCTACCCGGCGTCGCTCAGACTAAGCGACCAATAATTATTTAATGTTATATCATTCGACATAATTATATCACAAAATCTAACATCCAAAATAGAGTTAAAATAAAATCACAATCTTTATTTAATTTGATGACAGCCCCATTCTCACCCATTAAAATGTCCAAATTCAAGGAAAAATTTAATTTGCTGTCAAAGAAATGTCAAATAATACCTTCACGTAAATAATAAACATTATTATTAATAAGAAAAGCCGGGAAAAGTTCAATAGAAGACTAATTTATTAAATTTTGACTAAATGTCAAACAAATTCAATAAAATTCAAACATATTTTCTTTCATATTCGTTTTTATGGCAACTTAATGACCAACAATGCAAATGGGAATTACAGACCCACAGACATACATACGCCGTTTTGGTTTTATATATAAGATTTTAATTAAAAAGACGCGAGGACTGGACTTGTTTATCTTGCATGGAAACGGTGCTTCTCGATATTCCAACACTTTTGTCATAGAAGTCCTTGAAGAAAAGAGTCCGTGTGAACGTTTCACACCTTCAAGAACCAAACGCCTGTCAGACTGCATTCAAATTAAGGATTATTTTTGTTTATTAAAATCAGGACCTCTTTGTTTGAAAGTTGTTTGTTTATTTCCACGGCCTGTATGAGCTTTTTGTCTGTTTCTCGCCATTGCAAATACAGCTGAATGAGAGCTTTGTCCCGATGCAATGTGACCGGACTATATGTGTAATATTTTCGTCTTACACTGCAGACAGACTGGTGATTTTTATTATCAGATGGTGCGTGTTTTATAATTGCTTAGTTTGGTTTTTTTTTAAATCTGCCTGACACGTCCATGGTTGTTTATTTTAAGAGAGTGGAACATTACCTATGCCTATTCTGCTGTCTGACTTCTACCCCTCACCGGGTCATTGAAGAAGACTCAACCATCATAAATTTATAACCAGTCAAGGCTGTATCACGTCGTTTGATCTTATTTGAATTGAGCTTTGTAGCTTAAAAGCTCAGGCTAAATTGAAACTTTCCCCGAAATCTGGCAGTATTTATTCGATACACAATACATTAAGTATGAGCTAACAAATATAACCTGTTTATTAAAATAGTGATTGTTTAATCAGTGTTGCCATTAGAATGAATAAAATAATGCTATAATTGCATGATTATTAAGCTTTTAAAATACATTTAAACAACAGTAAACATATGAGTGTTTTAAGGGGAGATTTTTACGTGTTAATAATTATGCCTGACACAAGCTTAAATATGTAAAATGATTTTTTAGGGCATTTGATTTTAAAATATAAACACATAATTTAATCACAAAATATGCTTAAAAATAATAGTATTGTCAGCATATATTTAACCAAGTCTACATATATTTAGTCAGATCCGTGTTGCAGTGGTCAACGTCGTTGGCTTCCGTGACATCGTGAGCACAAGTCCCAGTACGTAAATCATTTTCTTCGTTCAATTTATCGATTCTTTTCGAGGCATAGATCAGATAGATAGTGTGGTATGTCCGAAGCCAGTCCTGATCTAAAAAATATATGTGGAATAAGTAAAATGAATCGAGCCCGTGAGTTCTGTAACCAACGACGCTTACATTCGACCATGGTCCCGACAATTCAACATGTAATGTAAGCAAAACATGAAAAATATTAAAATATTTCAAGGTGTAAATCCAAAATCGTTCGAAGGCTAATTAATTCTTTCGTATCTCTGTATGAAGAGTTTCTAAAAGAAACTATCCTCAAACGACTTTGGCTGTTCGGTTACGGCTGTATAGCGCTCAATCTCGCACTATTTGTATTTTAAAGTACAGTTTACCCCCACAATCATAGGTAGCAATGAGCATCCCCTTTTCGCGGGGAGGTTTTTTGAAATGAGTATAGTGTTGCCATAGCTAAAAAATAATAAAGCAACAGATAAAGATTGATTGTCAAATTTATAGTAGGCAAAATTTTCATATATTGGTAGATACATTTGATAAAAATAATAACACATTTTTAGTACTTTTTCCACATGAGATTTATTACATCAGGACCGGTTTCGCTCATGGCGAGCATTATCAACTGATAAGGAATACAATAAAACAGTGGTATGTATGCAAAAGTTAAGTATTAAAACAAGGTATGACAAACAATTGGTACAACAACTAAGCAAATAAATTAAAGCAAATTACAAGAAAAATAGACTAAAAATAAATTGTTAAAGACCTCTTAGCAATGCAAACTAATGCATCAAAAATCAATTAAGTATGAATTAACATTAACAAAGTAAAAGCCCAAAATTAAGTGCATTTAATAAATATAAATATATCTACATGTCTGTCAATTAAATGCACTTAATATTATTAAGGATACAGCAAAGACGAATAAACAAAGACTAATTGATCATTTAATAAGTTGCAATTGGGAATAAATTTATGTCAGTTTATTTCAAGGATTTCTAATTTATCTAGTTTTAAAGATTTATTAATAACATGCAGGATTTTAAAGTTTTTAGTGATATCAAAAGAATGCTTATTTAGGAACAAATGGTTTCCAAATGAAGATACTTCAATCCCTTTACGTGAACAAGCTAGATGTTCTTTAAATCTTAGATTTGATGAAATAAATCTCATGTGGAAAAAGTACTAAAAATGTGTTATTATTTTTATTATAATGCCTTTCCATCAAGATTGACAGTGAACACCTTAAAAGATACATTTGAATTGATCTTCATCGTTCTATCTGCGTTGATTACACCAGCCGAACAGCCCTTGTGACTGGTGACCCAAAAGACCTACATATGTAACAAACAAGTTCTGACAAAGAAAATAGATTGACCTTTTTTTTGTTTTGTTTTATGTTATACAATAAATCTAAAATATCATCATTGCATGGAGAAATCCATAATGATGCCATATTCTCCACACTGGGAGCGGATATAGATCAAATGAAATTGCGTGAAATCCTTTTATAAATTTTGACTTTAGTAAAGTGTAGTAAAAAAGTATTTAAAAAACAGTTTGTTGAGCAAAATAGATTTCAATCGAAAAAAAATGTGAAAGCGTGTCAATATTATTTTCTCAAAGGGTTTGTAAGTGTGTGAGTGTGTGTATTTACATTTGTTTGCAGCGCTCATCCATTCTGAATCTTCACATACTGTGAATGTGTGGACGACTTTTGTTTCATACTAATAATGACTACTTAAACAGAGGCTTGCTATTTGAGGATGTACGCCAGCTTGTCGTAAGGGTAAATTTCGCTTGCCTTTAACACTGGCTCGCGAATAACAACCGTAGAAGGAAACAATTATATTCGAATTAAGTTAATTGATCGAATTTAAGAAGAAAAATGATTTTCAAAAATCGAATAGCTAGCAAGCAAGCTTAAAAACTGTTGGTTCAATTTTATTCCTGTACTTAAATGACTGACGATTCTGATAGACGAAACCCACGTCGTTAGTGACAACATTATCAATCTAGTATACATAAATATATTTTGATGACATTGTTTTTCTACTCGTTGTGTAATTAAGCAAACTGGTAAACTCTTGTTTATCATTAATCAATAGTGAAAAGATATGTGTATTAAAACTGTCCGGTCCTTGGTGCAGTGGTTGGCTCCCATGTCAGACCAACTGGGTTCGATTCTCGGTACGAGCAGAATTTTCACTCGATAAATAGATTCTGCTCAGAGGCAATGGGCGTTTGTTCCTAAATCCCTAATCTCTTCGAAAAAGAGAGGTTGAGCCACTGAGTAAAAAGCAGTTCTCGTAGAAAAAACAACTACTTTAGAAAACTACAGTTCTGACAATGGCTAAAGCCGAAATAGTTATCAACCATATACCTTATAATTTAGAATGACTAAAATACATTACAGGTTTTTTCACCGTGTTATAATGGAGTTCGAAAATGTAAATGCCAAAAAAATCAACATACTTTCGTATGAAATATTCTTTTTTTGCCGTTCATTTACTACAAAAATGTATTATTGATGAGATACGATCTCCGGTATGGTAAAAATAAAAAAGTTGTCTCTTCTTTGAAGACAACCTATTTTTCTTTGGCAACAAAATAAATGGTCAGAATTAAAATGATGTTTCGGTCAGAATAAAAATGGTTTCCTTGGTCAGAATACAATTCAATATAAGGTCATAAAAGAAATAGTAACGGTCTGAATAAAATTAATGATTGTCAGAATAAAATTATTAAACGGTCAGAATAAAATTATTTAGCGGTCTGAATAAAATTATAAAATGATCAGAATTTGTAACAATTTTGGTCTGAAATGGTAAATAAAAACAAAACGTCAGAATAAAATTCGGTAAAGGTTTGGGTTCATATATTTATAATCTCATAATTGCGTGTGTTCTCACCAGAGCACACAGCCATTCCCCTTGGATAGAACTGTATCCATATCCGTGGTTCCAAGAACAATAACGGGCATCCCTTCCCATACTAATTTATATATTGCGCAATATGAACATTATTTCTGATTTTTGCATTTTTGAGAAGCCGATTTGTTGAAATTAAAATTCTGGATTCTCGGCGACTTTCATCATCAAAATTCTCCTCATTTTGATATTTAATATTTAGAGAAAATATAGATTTTGACAGCTGTCAAATTAACGTAAATACTAGTGATTTATTCAATGGCCGCGGCGCTAGTAGTATCTACCGCCCATTGGACCATTTGTCGTATGACATCACTTTGCACCAATAGAAACGCTATTCGATCTCCAAAAAAAAATCTGACAGATGTCAAAATAAATATGTCCAAATACTATTAAATATTACCAATTTCGATTAAATTCTGCCCAATGATATTTAAATTCTGATCAATTTGTCTAAATACTGACCATTCATAATTTATTCTGCCCTCTGTATTCTAACCAATACATTATGACCATTTAATATAAATTCAGACCACTGTAATAAAGATTCTGACCATCTTATTATAAATTCAGACAACTATATTACTATTATGACCGTTAAAATACGAGCCTTTTTCTTTTCATACCATCGACGACTTACTTTGAAAATGTTCTAAGTACTCTTGCCACTGTTTTGAGATATGAGCGTTTGATGTTTCGAATGATAAAAAATCACTTGTAACAATGAGCAAGTAAAAAAATTTCAAATTACTAATTTTAAGCATATTTTTTCACAGTACTTGCTTAGAAATAATGATCTTAAAGATCTTATGATGACAATCATAGAACTTTGTCAAATCAATTTAGTAAAATAAGTGTACAGATGCAATACAACTCTAAAATTCTGCTAACTCCATTATTCAACCATAGATAATTCTGAAATTTATATATATGATAGAATGTGGTAAATACATACAAGCTTTTCCGACCAAAAGGTAATTTTAGGCAAAAATGACAATTATAACCTTTTCAATGTAAGGTAACGATTTATTATATTACATACGATTACGTCGAGATCTACGTCCAGAGCCAAAGTAAGCTTGTTTTTTATTTCGCTCAGTTTCCGGCGCAGAGCAAAAACAAAAATTTCGCACAAAACAGACAGCCAGTGTGTAATTGTACCAATTTCAATTAAGTAAAACATTTCCCGCGTAATGTGCTAATACCGCGCTGCGAGCTACATTCTGGCGGGACGCTCATGCGAGAGGCGAACACGTGCACGGTACACGCGCGGGCGCACAACATGTGCATATTTATGCACACGGAAACCGACGCCTCCCGAGAAGCGGCAACCCTGCCACCTCGGCGTGACCGTGCCAAGGGAGAATTAAAAACAATACAATTAGAAGATTAACTTGTTTGTTTAAAATTGGCACACTATTTTTCATTATCTAAAATCAAACGATTCAAATTTGATAATGAAATCCCATCAAGCACCTTCAGTCGAAATTCTTAATGAAACCGATCTATAACTTTCTCACTTTCTCACTTTCCACCACTTCCCACCCTACCTATCCCAAAAAGTGACGCATAGTGAGAGCGATAAGCTAACCAATAGTTCTGTCCGAGTCCTCCGTATCCTTTCCATCCGACTACTCTCTTGAATGAAGACTCTCTAAAAAAGAGGATGAGCAACTGAGTAACAATCAGTTTTAGTAGAAAAAAATATATGCTGAGATGAACTCCGTGAGGAGTCCGTATGCTCCAAGTTGGGAGCGAACATAGTAAAAAAAGAAAAAGAGAGATCTTGGGCATGGGCGTATGTCATTTTCGTTGACTGATTCATAAAAAAATCTCATCGAGCTTATCACGGATGACTTTCATGTGTTAAAAATATTTGGCGTTAGCTGTAATGCCAAATAATAAAAAAGTCGATCAGCTTTAATTAGTATTTCTCATTTTTTGCCATACAAATAATCACGTGTACCGTGGGATCTATGAGACGATTAAAAAATATTTTGAGATAAACTCCGTGTGGAGTCCATATGCTCCAAGCTGGGAGCGGACATCATTATTTCTGTGCAGAAAAATAATTAAAATAAGTGACATGTTTCTTGTTCTTGCACGGATCGCACCCCTTCCCTCCCCGTATGAGCAATGTGCTCAGCGGATGAGAAAGAGGAGGGTACCGCGAAGTAATACTGCCACGGGGGGCCTGGCGCCATTATTGGAGTGAGGAAGCAAAGGTGTGTGTGTTGGGGGGAGATAGAGGCAGTGTTGCGCGCGCAGATAAAACCGCTAATGCAAATAAATCCCTTTAATGGCAACACAAGCCTTGTAAACCATAATAATGCCAAGAGACAAGTTGAGGGTATTAGCAAGTGCTGGCCGCCACCCTTGATTTGTGGGGTGGTTTTTCTACTCGTGTTTGTTTGACATCATCAGATAAAAAAAAACATGTTTATAAATATATATTGCGACAATGCATTGATATTCTCTTTGCATTTCGACCCCTTGGAAACAATGACTCGTAACTCATTTCTATCTTCCCAAAAACAGGTTACAGCAGAATTTAATGTTACATCATTTCAAACAGTTTTATTTTACATAATTTATGTCCGGTCCGTGGCGCAGTGTCAACGTTGTTGGCTTGCGTGCCGGACCGCCCGGGCTCAATTCCCGGTGAGAGCGGATTTTTTCAGTCGATAAATCTGTTAAAAGGCATGGGTGAAAATCCCTTCCCACCTTTCCGATCCCAAAGAGCGACGCACAGTGACATCGATTATTTATTCACTAGTCCTGTCCCATCCCATCCCTACTCTCTTCAAAAAAGACCGGTTGAGCAACTGAATAACAAGCAATTCTTTTAGAAAAATATTTGTTGAGATAAACTCTGTGAGGAGTCCATATGCTCCAAGTTGGGAGCGGACATGGTTGGAAAAAAAAAATTCAGATACAAATTTTACGATTATGTCTTTTCATTATCTTTAAATGCAATACTGTGCTTTGGCTTTCTGACTTATTTGCTAAAGAGAACAAAGTATTTTTTTTCCAATAAACAATTAAATATGTTCCCTGTCAAAATACTTGATGGAATAGTATTATAATAAAAATAATAACACGGTGAGAAAAATACCAATGTATTTTAATTCTACAGAAATTATTTGTTGATAGCTATTTTGGCTTACGCCCTCGTCAGAACTCGTCAGAAGTTAGTTCTGACGTGGCAGTTAACCGAAATAACTATCAACAAATATATAAAAAATAGTTTCTGGAGATTTAAAATACATTGCTATTTTACTCACCGTATTATAATGGAGTTCTGACACATATTTAGCACTTATTCCACATCGGATTTATTGAGATCAGAGCAGGTTTCGTTCATCGAGAGTATTTTCAACTGTTGTTCAGATTATCAGTTGATATTGGATGTGATGAGCGAAACTGGCCCTTGAATTGGCCATTAAGAATGTCACTGCCTTAATTATATCTTTTGATTTAAAGTTGTTCTAATGCAGTGGTTCTCATGTAAAATTTGGCTGTGGCCGCATTAGGAACATCAGCGGTCCTATGAAAATGGCTGGTGGCCGCACCAAATTTTTCTGTTGAGTCTTTTAAGTCAAAAATACCTGAACATGTATGTGTTTGAGTTTTTGCAAACTAACAATTCTTGATGCACAATACAATGCATAAAAATATTAATTTTTCAGTGTCTTTGTAGACAAAATAACTTTTAATGTGTTCACTGTCAATACTTGGTGGAAAGGCATTATAATAAAAATAATAATACATTTTTAGAACTTTTTCCACATAAAATTTATTTGATCAGGAGATTAGGACCATATAAATGTCACTGTTTTATTGTATTCCTTATCAGTTGAAAATGCTCGCCATGAGCGAAACCGGTCCTGATCAAATAAATTTTATCCGTACTACGGAAGAGAAAAATGTATTATTAACATCTGATATGAAAGTCCATGCTATAATATTAACTTTAAAATTCTTGGTGGCCGAAAGAACCACTGGTGGCAACATCCGAACCACTGATCACTGACCATTTAAATGGTCACTGTTTTATTGTAAACATTATGGATTCAAAAATGCCAATGTTCATGACTTAGTGATTGAAACCGGTCCTTGGTAGAAATAAATTTTAATACGGAAAAAAAACTAAAATGTATTTTATTTTTATTATCAATCAAGTTCTTGGTTGCCGATAGCTAAAATCACTGGTGGCCGCCTTCGTCAGAACCACTGTTCTAGTGCATTTAGATTATGGTCATTACTACACATATATAAACAAAATAACTGGATTCAAAGTTTTGCCAATGTTCATGATTTAGATTGAATATTTTATTTTGTGAGCCAATATGTACCTCATTGGAGAACATATTTCTTTAAGTAAACAGTTTAAATGTATATAGAGAGCAGAGAAAAGCTACCCCTATTTAAGGCATGAACGTTACTCGAAGAATTCCGCTGAAAACAGAATACAAAGATACTCTAAATACCTTTTATAGGGTACGTATCGAGTCATTATTCAGCCCCTCTTAAAAAGTAATACATTTGCGATGAACGAAAGAAAAATGAAATAATATATATACATATATATAAGCAGATCGCTTACAAAAAGGCGCTCGCCCCGTGCACGCAAAAAATAAATTATCCTTAAGAAATTGAAGACGGTTGAGTCGACCACATCCAATGAATAGAAAAGCCACTTCAATTTAAGGATAAATTTTCAGCAACACAAAGGCATCGTCTTTTTCCCCACCTCCTTCGTCTTTTTTTTTCAGCCGCATTTAAAGAAAATCTGATACCATTGACGACTTTCTTTATTCGTCCCGGAAACCCTTGCAAACCCCAATTTAATGCATTAATACTGCAAAATAAGAATGTCTTTTTTAATTTACGTCTTTGGCCAAGCGCGCGCTAAAAGATAATGTTACTTGTGTAAAAAAATCATTTGATCTTCTTTCAAGTTAAGGCATTTTTGTTCCGACATAACATTGATTTAAATTAAATTGGTTTGTTTGTGCATTTTTTCTGTTACTTATTGTGACAGGTACATTATTATGGCCTTTTAGATAAACAATAATATGTTTCGCCCGGTCCGTGGTGCAGTGGTCAACGATGTTGACTTGCGTGCCAGACCACCTTGGTTCGATTCCCGGTACGAGCAGATTTTTTCAGTCGTTAAATCAATTCTACTCAGAGGCAAGGGGTGTTTGTGTTGTTAAAAATCCCTTCCCACTTTTCCGATCCTTGAGAGTTAGGCATAGTGTCAGCGATTAGCTTACCCCTAGTCTTCATATCCTTTTCATTCCTACTCTCTTCGAAAAAGAGAGGTTGAACAACTGAGTAACAAGCAGTTATCGTAGAAAAAAAATATGTTGAGATAAACTCCGTGAGTAGTCCATATACTCCATGTTGGGAGCTGTATTGGTTAAAAAAAATACTATGTATTGATTGAATTGGGATTTGGGGTGAAAAAACAGCAATGTATGTTCACACAACAATTATGAGATATTTAGTTTATAACTATTTCGGCTTACGGCTTCTTCAGAAATACATACATATATTTAAACACATATTATACTGGTGTAGAAAAGGTACACAGTACATCTTCTCGTTTATTCTTATTTCTATTTAAAAATATAGCATTTAACCTTCGTAGGACTATCCTTGAAAAATGACTCTCAGGCCGAAGGGGGGTAAAAAAGTCACCAGTGTTTTGGCCTTATTGGCATAGACTGCAATAAAAAAATGATTGATTATGCTTTGACGTATATTTATACATCTTTCTGAAAAAAAATCATATAAAAATCCCTATTTTTCCTATAATTCATATTTAAGTCGCGCGTGAAAACGACGACGTTTCCACTCCAAGGACTATGGCGGACTAACAAGCCAATATCCGTGCACGCATTCACATTACCTTATCTTTTATCTTATCGCTTATCGCATTTTATTGTTGCCACATATGAAACACTCCGTCCATGTTATCTATGACTCACCATGGTCACGTTCTCTTATCGCTTATTACACTGAAAAATTCCGACTTCTTCTCTTTTTTAATCGATTACGGCGCAACTAGCGAATAAATATCATATTTTTTTCTGCAAAAGGTGTAAAAAACTATGATTTAAGAATATCAAACGTTTTGACATCGTATCACTAGTATTAAGATAGATATTTAAGGTAAAGTAGCTGTTGGGACAAAATCTATACTGTTCGGGTTGGCTGGGTTAATAAGAAAAATTGATTTTGTGTCTTTGTTGAAATGATAGAAAATCTGGGCTTATTGAGTGGTAATGAACGTAAATAAGTCTTAAATTAATTTGATTTAAGTAAAATTGACTATTGTAATGGTCTGAATAACGGTGACGGATTAATGTCATCTACGCCAGTATATATTCCTAAGTTAATGTATATTTAAACATAAGTTTGTCGAGGGCTTAAACCGAAATAGCTTTAAACTATACTTTATTTTTATTTTTACATTGCTATTTTTTATTCGTGTTATAATGAACCACCAAGTAAATGCACATTCAATCAATAAGCATAATTTTACTAAGCATCTTCAGAATTCCTCCATTATAAGAATGATATCGTTTTGCTGTAACACATCGTTAACTTACTTTGAAAAGGTTCTCATTGTCATTTTTGTCTAAAATGACCTTTTGGTCGGAAAAGTTTGTATTTACCGCATTCTATCATGTATATGAATTTAAGAATTATCTATCGTTGAATAACGGAGTTAGTAGAATTCCAGTGTTGCACTGCATCTGCACATTTTTTTACTAAATTTCTAAGACTGTTATTATTATTTCCATCATTAAATCTTTAAGATCATTATTTTTCAGCAAATTTTATGAAAAAATATGATTAAAATAAGTAATTTGAAACATTTTTATTTGCTCATTATTACAAGTGAATTTTAATCAATCTAAACTTCTAACGCATATATCTCAAAACAGTGTCAAGAGCAGTTATAACCTATTCAAAGTAAGCTATGTCGACGTATAAATTGTTTTTTCCTAATAATGTTCACTAAGTTATATAATAATCGTGAAATTACTAACATATTCATATCAAATTATTTACCCTGTCGTCTTGAATTAAACAGGCATTTAATTATTGCATATAATCGAATGCTTGTTCAAACTTAATAGATTATTTTTACTACACAAATTCAAAGCACAAAATCATCCCCTGTTTTATTGCATATTTAGGACTTTGGTCTCCCGAAGGATTTGCTGGAGGAGACCCACGAGACTTCATCGTCACCCCCTTTGTCCCAAAGCAGTTTGTATCTAATTCAACGAAATTGAATGTTTGAGTGCTTTAACACATTTACTTATTCATCATACAAAGAATCAAATCATTTTGTTTGGCCTTCTACCACCCGTACAGGTCGCGCAGCTATTGGTTTACATTTTTACTCACTGTTGTATACGTCATGTATTCGATATTTAAAATCATCGTTCATTCGATTTTTGAAAATAGTATATCGTCTCTTCTATTAGAAAATTGCATATTTTCAAAATCAAAAAAATCATGGAACCATAGATACAGTGTCAAAAAATAGCTTCATTGTGATGACGCAAACAAATACACCGAATTACTGTTTAAACAATTTTTTTGAATTGGCCTACTACTGATTATCAAGCAGTTCTAGTAGACAAAAGTTTTTTAGATACCTCCATTAGACAGCCATAAGCTCGCATTTGGAGCGGAAAATAATTCTTTTCTAAATAATTAAAATTTCTTAGAAATTCGTAAAAAATATTAAGCTATTTATCATATTTTTATTGACCTTTTAAAAGCCTGATAAAAATGAAGAACAATATATAAACAATAGCATTATTTAAATAAAAAGATAAAACAGTACAAATATAAAATAATATATTTACTATGTTTTCGATTAAATTTTACAACTTTAATCGAATCATAAAATTCGAATTGTTATAAAGGGCTTCGGTCAAGATTAACAGAAACAATTACGCAGATACATCGGTGATAATAATATCAACCCCCATCAACCTCGAGCGCCACTTTCCGACTTCTACATCCCTCTGCAGCAGGTTTTAAGTGCTTAGCGATAAATTATCCGGTCGTCCCCTTTCCTTCATTTGGTCCTGAGCACTACTAATCCCGATAATATGTGAAAAAGTGAAATTTCGATTAACCCCCGACGTTCGGGGGGTGAACGTGCGAGCATGTTACCCCTTTGGGGAATCGGTATCTCGTAATGGCAATGCCGTACAAGGGTTCCCAAAGTTTGGCGTAACATTCACGATATGTGCTCACTTTTATAAGACTGTTTTAAATTGAATAGTAACCCTTATGATTATCACACAGTGAAAAATAGCAATGTACTTAAGTTAAACAAAAAAAAGACATATAGTTAAATGGAAAATCTAAAATCAAACCATATATTATATATTTTAGAACGAAGATATACAGCTATTTTGTTATCGTGTAATAGTGGTGTTCTGCCAATTGAATACATATGCAATCAACGAATCATTAAAAAAACAGTTTCAAACTACTTCTACACATATAAAGATCACTTTTAAGGTGTTCACTGACAATACTTGGTGGAATGGCATTATAATAAAAATAATAATACATTTTTAGTACTTTTTCCACATACAATTTATTTGATCAGGACCGGTTTCGCTCATGGCGAGCATTGACAACTGATGATCAGTTGACAATGCTCGCCATGAGTGAAACCGGTCCTGATCAAATAAATTTTATGTGGAAAAAGTACTAAAAATGTATTATTATTAACATATAAAGATCAGGACCGGTTTCGCTCATAGCGACTATTTTTATCTGTTGAAATATAAAACAAAGATGGATGTTTATATCAAATTGATAAAAGGCATGACAAGGTTCATATGTATGTATAATGAACAACAAATCTTGACGCATGAGATTTTTTTACTCATTTGATCGTTGAACTCAGTTTGGTAGGGATAAAAAAAATTGGCTAGGGTAAGGTTATTTTGACAGCATATTAATGAAAATCATTTTTTTAATCATTAAATCGTTTTTTCTTTCATGCCATTGCAATGCAATTTTTTCTTAAACCAATAAATAAATTGATTTAATAATCTCTTGCTAATAGTTTGAGAAACCTAGTAAATAAAGAAAGGGTGCTTATCTTCTTAGTATTTGAACATTTAATTTGGAAACATTACATCGGTTAATAAATTATTGCGTGAAGTTTGGGACGGTATAAATTGGTTGTTTGGTCCAAGTATACAACCGTCCGATGCCAAAGGGTTAAAATAGCGCTTCTCAAACTGCTATGCACCTAATCTAACAATACTTTTTGAAACATAAAATATCACGTTTTTTGTTTTTAACGCCGAACTTTGCGCACAATATTGATGTTTTGAAATTTAAATAAAACAATTAAAACATTTATTTATTGTATTATTGTAAACAAATACGATTTGCTCACCACGAAAATTGCCCCCTGATGCTTTGTATAACGATGTGATTCTTTTTTAATAAAGGGGTGTTTCTATAACAACTACATATTGATATTTAACACAATATATGTATGTTTTTGGTTCAGTTTTATTAAATACATACATATCAAGAATAACGAGGATGAGCGGTTCACAATTTTACATGAATGAAATCTACTGTTAGTCTTTACTAAATAACTAAGGATTTCACCTTTCGGCATTTTCAGGCTTTTCAAGTGCACGAATGAACTTTAAATGACGAAGTTTAATTGTTGGCATCGTAATCTGGATTAATTATCGAATGTTTTGATGTAAGCGAGATTCAATGAATTGGATAATTCCACTTTAGTAAAGAAAAAAAAAACAAAAAAAATTCTGCGTAAGGCGAACGAAAAATAATATCGATTAACAAAATCACGTCATCTTACTTTGACGATCACTGATTTAAGGGAGTGATCTGGTCGTTAGCGATTATTCCGAGTAACAGAACGAATCGTAACAAAGTATGTTTGCATGTGGGTTTATTTGAAGCTTCGAAATACTCAACATTTTCGCACTATGCAAATGGGGACTCACTGTTCTTACACTTGTAATATAAATATCAGCTGTGTCCAAATCAACATCGATGTCCCAATATCGATTAATTTAACTCCTATAACTTCTGTGTCAAGTGAACTGATAAACGTTTCAAATTTAAAAACAATGTCTTTCCACCAAGAATGAAATGTTATCTCTAAGAGTAGACTTGATTATTAAGCGGATCAATTGAATCTAGTTTTCATCACCTTTTCTGGAGCGTTGCCACTCGGTTTCGTGACCGGAAACATGATGATTAACACCTAGAAGTCTATAGGTAACATGCAACGTTTATGTCGAGTCCTGCTCAACATTGTAAAACGTGGTTGGAAAATTAACCAAAACATTATTTGTTGGATCGTGTGCCTTAGTTTAAGTTTGGAGCATGTCGTAACGTGGTATATTTTACGGAATTCTGTTTTACTATGCTAATAAATACGCAAACCATGTGATACCAATCAATTTTTGATATCAATTGAAGATTTGCAGGAAGGAAACAAAATAATATATTGAGGAGTGCAAATCAATTTTCACGAAAATCGACGACGTCGATCCCCTGTCGGAATATGGCAACTGTCAGATTTAGTTCAAAATGTGTCAAAGTTCGTTTTGCGAAGTCCGACTCAACGGTTTTTTTCCTTATTTCGGCCCCAATGTCGCGATTCTGAACGGATTTCGCTGAATCTTTCATCTGATCTGCCATCTGACAAAGCAAGCATCTCATCATCATCAATAACGAATGTACCTATTATAACTGTGAATGTATTTATTTATCAGCATGACTTATTTAATAAATTTTCCATTTCTGTTACAGGTGATAGTCGGTTTTACGGTTCCCAGCTTCTTCCGATGCTGAAAGAACATTCCAGACTGCTAAATGATTCAGGTATTTATTAAAAAGAAAACAATTAAAAATTTTTGAAACAGCCACTAAGCATTAAGCCATGAACGACAAAATATGTATATTGATTATGATCAGGGCGAGTTAAAATGATAAAATTAACGAAACACGATAATTCATATTAAAAAGAGACACATAAGATTAGGAGAATAAACAACAATTTAATAAATGTTAAACGGATAAGATAATCATAATTAATTAGAATAATATACTGAATCTGCTGTAGATGAAAAATATGCGAATTTAAAGTCCCAAACTGCAAAGAAACAACGTAGTATCAAAGACTTGTTATAGTGATAATATAAACTTAAATAAGTTTTTATAGGTTTAACTTTTTATATTTCATATTTTTGAACATTCCTGCATTTTTCGTTTGTTTTTTTGTCTCTTGAAAATACGTAGAATCAGGGTTTTCCTGTAGTATACAACTGAGCGATACTAGTGGAATTATTATACAACAGTGTTCAAGTAATTTGTAGAGTGTAAACTCTTCTCGCGAATGTGGCTCAATTGACTTGACGAAAGAGGCGCCGCGCAGCAAAGGAAGCGAGCGGCAAGTGAAAATTGGCAATTTAAAATTATTCAGAGAGGAAATCCTGACAAATTGGTTAGTATAGCGATCTACCAATCGAAACCCCCGAACCACCCCAACACACCAATGCCGATGTACCACTCGTTCGCATTTTGGCTTTATGCTACATATCGACGTAAATGTAATCCTGTGAAACATGTAGAATTACATGAATATTAACTGCTTTCTATGGAGAGCGGCATACTGGAAAAACAGCAACCGAATGGTCAACGTCGTTGGTTTCTATTACAGTATAAAATTTAAAATAACTTTGATTATTCCACGTATTGTCCTACTAACAGTGACACGTGTTTCACCTCTTTCAGAGGCATCTTTGAACTTACTATCGCAAAGTTTGCTAACGTAATGAAGCAAGATTGATTTTAATATTTTAAAATGAAAAAATTACAAAATAGAGTTTGGGATTTTTCCCTTTTACGGGAAGCAAGGAAGGGGTTATAGAATCGAAACAAAGCAAACAAATAATTATACTACTAATGTCCTTAGCATTACCAAATATTAACTAATGAGTTGCAATCAATCAGATAGGTTTGGATCAGTGACAGCTGGTGACGGGGTGTTGGGGGGTGCAAAGGAAGATTCAACCATTTTTGCAAGAGTTCTTTCCTATTCATTGGATTTTAAAACACTTCTATAGCATGGACTTTCAATTCAGATGTTCGCAATACTAACTGTTTCTCTTCCGTAGTACGGAAAAATAGTTGAATTTTCCTTTTGCACCCCCCAGCACCCCGTCACCAGCCGTCACTGGTTTGGATGTAACCTTTATTTGGAAATAATATAAGCAGTGGCGAGCAACCTGTTCTATTAGGAATATTATTTAATAATACTACTTTTTTGTTTAGAGACTTTTTTTAAAAAAATGCCAAAAAGAAGATTTGAGTCGTATAGTTTTAAAAGTAGAACTTCAAAGTTTTGTTGACTTTTTAGCTATATTAACATTTTTTAATTTTACAAACATCCCATAAAAGCTTTAAAATTTGTAGGTGCGGTCACATTGCAACATCACTTAGGATAACTCTTTGATTAGTCTAAAACAGGGGTGCCCAAAGCGTCGATCGCCTATCTGATCTGTACAAATTTCTAGTGCTCGTTCTAAGAAGCGTGCGAGACAAGTCGTGTCACAGGGACAGCACGCTAAAATCTCGAAGTTAGCTGATCATCGACGAAAATCTCTTTGCAATTAGATTAATATAAGCTTTATATAACTACTTTTAATGTTGGTCGATCGCCGCCAATAATGTCAAACGAAAGTCGAATGGCGGGCAAAAAAGTCTGGCCACCCCTGTTATATATATGTCTTTATGGATATGTCAAATGTAAGACGCACTGGCGTCAGCTGCTGTGCCATGTATTGTATTTCTCTGATTTAATTGGCGTTACTTTGGTAGAACTCCATTATAGCACGGTCTCATCGATCTTATCTAAATCACATCGATGTAGTTGCGGGATATTGCCAAAATATTATTAACGTAAATATTATAACTGTATAAAAACCTCAGTTCACGACGTTATTCACCATACTATTTACGACGTATTAAGTTATGATAGATTCATACTATTTTAATATGGTGACTATACATATATTACATCTACGGCCAGTGTCATTTATTTATTTATTTATTTATTTATTTATTTATTTAAGAAAAAGCAAATCATGGCATTACAGCATGTATTTGACAAATATAAATACGTGTATGTATTTATATATATACATACATGTAAATACATAATTTTAATCATAAATTAATTAAAAACAAGATGAAAACATTGTAATCATAAAAACAGAGAGAAAAAAATTTATAAAATCACATTAGAAATTTTCAAAGATGTCAACCGAGTGAGTTCTGACAAAATCAACTTTTATTCATAAAATATAGTATTCGCCTGAACTCACTCACGTCAATATGAAATATGTCGACATCCGAAGCAATGCCGTTTAAAATTGTTAAAGCTCTTCCCAGAGGCATTCCCATTGGCAGACTGGTTCTACCCCTTGGAAGAACAAACAACTCATGCTCACGATTCCTCAAAAAATTATCAGGAACATTCAATTTAACATTTTCAAGAATGGTGGAATTCTCATTTTGGCCTCGGATAAGCCGAAAGAAATATAATGCCAAATACATTTCTCTTCGAGCATTCAAACTATTGAAAGTGAGCATCCCTAAGAGAAAGTCTGTTGGATAAAGCCATGGGTAGTACCCATATGTCCTCAAATAGAGAATTCTCAAAAATTTCTTCTGAACCCTCTCCACCATAAGAACACATTTCGCACTCCTCGGTGCCCAAACAATCGATCCACTCTCAAGTCGGCTTCGAACCAAAGAATTATACATTAGTATCAAAATTTTTACTCCTGGAAAGACCCTGGTAGTGCGGAGGATAAAGCCCAACATTTGCAAAGCTTTGTTGCAAGTAATCTTAATGTCATATGATATCTAATGCTACCTATTAAGGTTCTCAGTGACTGATAATGTCAGTGATAAATATAATAAATAAACCCACCATAGTTCAACCCTTCAGATAAATAATACTATACATATGCATAATATGGGGCCCAATACGCGCAAATCAAAAAAAATACAATATTATTTTATATTCAAAGTCGTGAACCGTCATTCACATTTTTATACCACGATTGTTTTACAAACATTTTATTGCTATCCATACACTATGGCTGTTTCAAAAAGTATAGGATAGTTCTACTTTTGATAATTTTCGACTCAAATATCACACAAATCATTAGTCTACGCATCGTAAAAATGTAAGAAATACGTACAACTTGTTTAGCAAACGTCTTGTAAGATTGCCCACTAGGCAATTTGAATATTGATCCATTCCTCCCGGTGCGTGTCAGTGCGCTAACGAGAATGACTGGCGAAGCGATCTGGAGGGTAATTCCATCTCCAGCTTCGTCTCCGCGGAGGAATCTTTCATCTAATCAGCCTCCCTTTTAAAAATTGCCAAATCACGCGGGAAACCGCAGGAATCAACGAGATTGGAAGAAGTAGAAGGTGACAAATTGGCAGTGAGTATAACGACGCTATATACAGTGGCGGCTAGTGAATAAATATCTGGGAGTGCTGCGGTTGATTGAAAAATAAAAATGTTTACTTGGATTATATTTTACTCTCAACAGTTCTCGTGTGAAAAAAAAAAATATTTTGAGATAAACTCCGTGAGAATTCCATATGCTCCAAGTTGGGAGCGGACATTTTACAAAATATTTTACTATTAATTTTTCAAATTAAATATTACACTGATTTCATAAATCATCAAAGCTATGCATTTATTTCTTCGAGTAAGAAACAAATTATAATAAATAAAACTAGCACCTGTACAGACGTCACACTGTTGGATATACAGTACGAAAGCGAGCTGGTATTTGTGCTCCCTTACCGCGCCCCTCTTACACCCATTTGAGCATATTCCATCGAAAACGGTACTGCTCGTTAAGATTAGTACCGTGGTGTATTTTTTTTTTTTTTTTTTCCTACCTTTACATTTTCCTACTGAAACTATATGGGAGTCCGCTAGGCGGGCTCCTAGTGACCTACTTATTTTGTTGCTAGGGTGGATACAGACTAAGTCTTTGTTTCCCTTTCCCGCATGTAAGCTAGCTAAGTATTGACTTTCTAAAAGATTCTGTCAGCTGAGGGCTTTGTGTGGGGAAAACACGTTAAGAAAAACCCCTTACGAGAACAGATTGTCTTGGAATCATTAAAAATAATTCTTACTAGAATTGTTTGTAATGTTTACGTAAACTTGAGTTTACTTGTTCTTATAGTAGACATGCCCAGTCCCTAATCATTACACAAATCGACGAGCCTAGCTCGTAAAAAATGTAAGAAATACGGCAACTTGTTTAGAAGCGGCAGTGCTGCTGGCTTCTTCCACGCTTGCCCACTGTTGAAGAAATTGCTGCAGGAGAAAAGGTGGGTGGAGCATAAGGTTTGAGACATCGTCCTGACGAGGTTCTTAGAGGCCTTTAGTTGGTTTTTAAAGTTAGATATTTTCACAGCTCGGAGAGTTGGAGCGAGGTGGGGACCCTGCTTCCGCAAGCTTTCCACGAAACTGGCACCGGAGGCGTAGGGTCTCTTAATGTCAGGGCCTTTATACCACGCCCGGAGGTATCGGGTGCTGGCGTTCTTCTTCAAGCCTGTGATTATGCGTAGGCATTTATTTTCGACCCCTCTGAAGGAGAAGAAGTTTGCTGTCGGGGATGTCTATTATGGGAGAGGCGTACAACATGGTTGGCTTATGACCATATTGTATAGTGCCTTCTTATTAGCCATGCTAATTTTTCAAATTGAATATTGGGGTACAACGCGCCAATTGCAACGTGAGCTATGCATTTGGCTTCTGCAATGTAAGACCAGGTGAGGGAGCAACCAGAAATAATAATTTGAAGCTAAAACAGCAAGGGATACAGACGGTTTTCCCGTTATAACTTTTGTTATTACGTTTACGCGTGAAGAGGATCGCCTCTGTTTTCGCGCCGTTTACTTTGAGTCTCCAGCGACTGAAATAGTCAGTCAGCTGGGCTGTGCCAGACTCAAGGCGACGTATAGCTACGTCCCGGTCCCTGTGCGTGGAGGTGATGGCCGTGTCGTCCGCATAAAGAGCGGTATGATAATTATGGTGTGTATCAATGCGTAGGAAAGCTTTATACACGATCAAATAATATTACATTTTCTTTAATATTCTTGAAAGTGCTGCAGTTCCGTAGTGCGTTTGTATATATTACTACAGTTGGTATCCAGAATAAGACGGCAAAATATGTATATGTTACAGTGAAACTGTATTCTCAGTGAAAATATATTCTTCTCCAAGCTGTCATTGAAATTAAATTTGACCGCCCTATCTTCAGCCCAATTTCTGTCTGTGTTTTTCTTTGGTTCTCTTTTTATGAAAGGGACTACTTGCTGATTTTGTTTCATTGAAGCTAACCAAAATTTTAGGCCAGCAAATCATCGACTTGGGCCAATAATTTAAATGATCGTGACCAGTGAAATCATGTTGTCATACAAATCTATTACTTGATACATTTTAACTGAGAATACAGTTTCACTGTAACAGATACAAGCAATGCAATATGCCGATGAGGTTATAATCTCTATAATACAGAATTTCAACTGAGAGTGCTTAATGGAATTTTAATATCAAAATTGAACTGATTGAATTTTGTACTTATCCATAACCTGTATCGCTAACAACCCGAGTTGCGCTCTCGGACATCTTTCGCTTAGCCATATTTCAATAGCAATTTAACTCAGTGATCTACTTTTATTTTTGTATTTGTAGGTAGCATCTCCAATAAATTTGTTTTCTTTTTTTTTCAGGCATGTCTCCTTTAGAATCTAGCAAAGATTTCACAGTCGACGGTATTAACGGCTTTAATAAAAAGAAAAAGAAGAAACGACGACATAGGTGAGTACAGCTTTTCAATTTTTTTAAATTATTTGAAGCACAGAAAAAAATATTTGAATTGCTTGCAACCTCGAAGTACTCAAAAAATATTAAGAACAGTTTTAGTTAACGTTATTCCATATTTTTATATACATTTAATTCTCGACTTAGACCAAAACGACCAAATCAATCCAAAAACGTAACAAAATTGTGCAGTGGAGCACAACAAATTTTCATGCTCCAGCTTCGTTTCTGCTCCGGCCAAAAACTTGTTGCTCCACTGCTCCTACTCCACTTCAGATCCTTGATATTTTGTATTATAAATTATAATCAATGTAATAAGGATGTTAAAGAGAGATTCTTTTATTACCAAAATCCGTTACTATTTTTCAAATAAAATCGCGCCCCTCGGCGCACGACCGTTCTTATACCTACCGGCATATAACGGGTTAATAGTCACTGGTGTAGATTCATCGTCTTTTTGGTAGCTCCAAGAATGTTTCATTTATCATGTTTAAACATTTCCTTCCCGGTGGGTTAAACAGTTGACCACCACTGCCACTTTATCAGAAGAGTGCAGAAGGTTAAATATCTATCAGTGAAACAATGTGTAAAAATATGTTTTTAACTATATTTACTAGCGATGTATAAAGCGTTAAAAAATAAGAATAAGAATAAAGCCAAACCACTAGGGTATTTTTAGACCCCCCCTTCGGATCACGCGTTATTTTTAAGGGACAGTCTTTCGAAAGTTAACTAACATTGCGTCTTTGCATTACACAGTAGGACGATCTTCACCTCGTACCAGCTCGACGAGCTGGAGAAAGCCTTTAAAGAAGCCCACTACCCTGACGTCTACGCCAGGGAGATGTTGAGCCTCAAGACTGACCTTCCCGAAGACAGGATACAGGTGAGTCAAAACGAATCGAAGTCATACACAGTTTTAACAATATTTTTTCATTATGAAAATTATTTAAATATTTAGATGCTGCAAAACTTTTGTAAAATAAATTTAGGTACACCTTTATGTAAGCACCTTGAGTGTTTTTCAAATAATATAGTTTTATAATGGGTCCACAGCTCATTAAAGCCATATATACTAAAATAAATTACTTTCCTTATGTAATTTTAATCACTTTTAAGATTTTAACTGTCACTTCTAGGTGGAAAGGCAGAAAGGCATTATTTTAAACAAATAAAACACATTTTAGCTACTATTTACACATGTATTTTAATAATGAACAGGGCTGGTTTCACATTTCACCATCATTAATAATTAGTTGATGATGCTCGTGGTCAGCAAAACCATCCTGATTTGTATCAGAATACATGTGGATGTAGTAATGTAAAAAGTGCTTAATTAATTTAAGTTAACATTATTTTTAGTAGCTCCACTGAAGATTCTTGATGGAAATTCAAAATCAAATTTGAATCGTTTAATGTTCATTTGTACATATGAAATTAATTAAATAATTAGACAGTTAATTTTTTCGTATACTTAAGAAATTATTAAACTAATCATTACATGTAATCATTGAAGGGATATATCATACTATGATTTCAACGATTAAACTTTCTAGATAAACAATCTAATAACAGTTTAAATAAAAATAATAAAACATTTTTAGTACTTATTCCACATTGCCTGTTTCGCAATGTCTTTATTTAAACATTTAAATTATAATCTATTTTTCTTACATTTTTCTTCA
Organism: Himalopsyche kuldschensis; assembly: GCA_028554975.1. Lineage (NCBI taxonomy): Eukaryota > Metazoa > Arthropoda > Insecta > Trichoptera > Rhyacophilidae > Himalopsyche > Himalopsyche kuldschensis. Next base: position 749,762 of record JAHFWI010000064.1, on the reverse strand, counting down.
ATCTATTAACTATTTGCTTATTTATAATCCAATTGTTTGTCATACCTTGTAATTATTACTTAAACTTTGTATAAATATCACTGTTTCGTTGTATTCAGTTGACAGTACTTGGCATGAGCGAAAACGGTCCTGATCCAGTAAATTTGATGTGGAATAATTAGTAAAAATGTTTTATTAGAATGCCATTCTACCAAGTATTGACAGTGAAAACCTTAAAAGTAACCGTTTAAATACTAAATGGATATATTCTCTAACAAGAAACATTTCTCTATTTTCAAAAATCCTGATGTTTTCTTAATTTAATTCGACAAGCGTGTCTATGGTGCTATAATCTATAATAGAGGATCCCGAGCACGATAACGATCTCACAATGGCAGCCCGGTGCCTTCCATCACACTAAATAAGACCTCAAATAATCTCAAAAGGTGAAAAAAAAACTTTTGACAGCTCACCGAATGTAATTCGATATTTTGTACCTCTGCTTCCCATTGCGGTGTATTTTTTTCATACCGGATTATTATTATTTGCACTGTAAATATTTTGAATAGAAGAAGAAGTAGTTGGGAATTATAGCATTATACCAATGTATTGGTTTAATTTGTTTTTTTATTCATGGCAAATACAACGGTATATAAAAATGCAATACACAAATATTATTGTTTGAATAATGTAGCTAACTGTCAAATTTGAAAATAGAATCTTTCGATTATTTTTTCAATCGGAAATAGTTGATATTGTTTTGTTTTATGATTCTGCAGAGAAACATTGTGTTCTTAAATTCAAAATTTTCATTTTTCTATTGACAGCTAAGTTTAATGGAAACAAAAGCGTATAATGAAATTTTGAATGATTTCAATTCGATTCAAATATCAAAGTTAAATGTATTTTTAATAAATAAATTCTCTAAATATTTCAATAGTCAAATACTCCTTACCCTTGATACCATTGCCTACAATACCATACAAACATTTTTAAAACCTAAAATCGACCAAAAAAAAAGTTCTAACTTCCATATTATTTTGACTTAACGATTACTGAGCACTTTAATATAAAATATTTTTAGGAAACGTCTTAGTTTAACACGGTGAAAAATGGTAATGTATTTTAGTTCTATAAAAGTTATGTAGTGTATAGATGAAATTCATTTCGACTTAAGCCTTCGAATGTTTAAAATCATACGTATACCAACGTAGATGGCATAAACTATTCTGAAACTACAACTATATTGTTTTTTTTTCAACGTTCTATAATGAAGTTCTACCCAATAAATTCAAATTCAATCAATGTCTTAATTTGATCTTAAAATTTCAGCAAAAAAGGTACTAAGATTTACGCATATTTATTACTTTTCATTGATATTTTTTTTGTAATGATTCTCAAAAAATATTTTAATATGATATGCTAAGTAAATTTCAAGCACAATTTTAACCTTTTGCACTCCTCAATATATTATTTGTTTCCTTCCAAAAAACCCTCAATAGATTTGAGAAATTGATTTTTATCGAAGGGTTTTGCGTATTTATTAGCATAGTTAAACAAAATATACCACATTATGACATGCTACAAACATTAACTAAGACAAAAAATCCAATAAATACAGTTTTTGAAATGAGAATAATTTAATAATTAATGAAAAAATAGTTTTTAAATCAAGTGTTACAATGTCGAGCAGGATAATACGTAAGAGTTGCGTGTACCTTTACGATGTCGATATACAACTCGAGTTCTTAGAGTTAATATCATTTTACCTGAAACACACACATATATTAAAATCAAATTTTCATCCCTTCGTTCAATGTAGGTACGTAAAAAAGAATATCTTGGCTTATTATAGAAATAACACCAGCATCTCAACATCGTTCCACATCCCAATCACCAGTGGCGGCTGGCAACAGAGTATTAGGGAGTACGAAAAAAGATTCAACTATTTTTCCGTACTACGGACAGCCAAAAATTCATAAGACTGGCACTGCGTTGTTATTGCGAACATCTGAATTGAAAGTCCATGTTATAGAAGTGTTTTAAAATCCAATGAATATGGAAGAACTCTTGCAAAAATAGTTTAATCTTTTTTTGTACTCCCTAATACTCTGTCACCAGCCGCCACTGCCAATCACCCCTGCCTACTTCCATTTCATTTTCCTTGTCTTTTTTACTTCCTTGAATTGCCATGTGACCCTCCCTTTTTTAGAAATGCTATTTGCACCATATCACGAATACAGATTTAAATGTGGGGCCCAATTCCCATGGCAAATATAATAATTATTCAATATTCGCAATTGTTGGTTATTACAAATAATTTTGTCGATGTGTTTCTGAAGCTTATTTATAAATTAATTTTCTACTGATTTAAGAATATGAGCTAAATTGCAAGAATTTCTGCAAAATTTAAATTCTCTCGCACCCAACTTATCAACGAACCAACCCAAAGGAAGTGGCGAGTGATTAGCCGACTAGTAGTCGTTTACAATTCTTCATTCAATCAATTCTCTGTCGGTAAATAAACAAATTTATCTGTAAATGCAAGTTTATATAAAAAATATGCATGCTTTTATTGAACTATCGTGTCCGTGATGCAATGATCGACGACAATGGCTTCCATGACGGACTTCATGTGATCGAGTCCCAGTTTTATTAGCCCATTTATCGATCCTGTTCGACGGAATGGGTATTTGCGTTATCTTAAAATCCAATCCTTTAAGTGGGGCGTGACGACAGAGACTAGCGTACCACTAGTCCTGTCCTAGCCTCATTTTTTCAATACCTTCTCTCATCATCGAACTAAAAAGGTTTGACGACTAATTAATAAGCAGGTTTCGTAGAAAAATCCAGGTTTAGGTATCTCCATTAGGAGGCTATACGCTACACGTTACGAGCGAACTTTGATTCAAAACAATATATCTTTAGTTTTGTTTACTCATGTTTGGTCATGTTTAATTTTTCTCTATTTTATTGCATTTATTAACGTTCTGAGAACAACTCAATCTGAATTCTATATTGATCATGAACCCAGACCCACCTGATCGCTGTGTATCAATACACTGCTTGTTATTTCATCCATTGAAATTTATGCTTCTTTTAATCGTTGATAACATTGATTCCTCGTGTGTTCAGCCATCATCAAAACAATATTCACCATCTCAGTCGTTATCTATGTGCACTTTCGAGCAACATCAATTAATATTTAAATTATTCCGCAGTGAACGTGTTAAGATACACAGCCAAAAACTGTTGCAATCATTTCAACGTACCTCAATATAAAAAACCGATATTATATATCTACGATGCTATTTTTTAAATGTTATCAAATCGTAGCGACGTGACGATAGAGCCCTCCTTATTTCATCTCTCCAACGCCATTTTGCGTCCACGCACACGCGCGTATTATTATTATTTTCAAATCTCACACACGCACGCACACACTGACAAGGCTACAAATGTCGGAACCAAATTAAAATTTCATAACTTGGGTTGGTTTGCTACCCTTCGCCCCTTGCAATGAAATACATATAGTCAGTTCACCCTTAGATTGCAAGTGAATAATTTTTTCCAGGTAGCTAAAATTTAATATATAAAATCAATGTTTGTTCGTATTTTATACGTTGCCATACCGTTGATCCGATTGCGATAAACCTTGTCAACTTATTGCTTTCACTTGTGCGAAGGTTATATATAGGCATAGAAAAATCAGCTGACAGTAGGTCTTTTATATTAAAAACCAATGTTTTTCATATTTTATGCACTGCCATACCGTTAATTTTGACAAATTATTGTTGCACTTGCGCAAATGTTATAGACATAATACAATTAACTTTCAGTAGGTGGCGCGTGTGTCGTACCATAGACAATCAGTAAAAGACAAACAGCAAACGTCAAACGGCAAATGTCATCGATGCCGACAAATGTTAGTGAAATTAAATCGAAATTATTTGTCTAAAATATTGTGCTTCCGAAAGCAATTCAATAAATAAGGTTTACAGGTTGCTCGCCAGGGCTTCGTTTAATTCCAATTGGTTTAGCCCTTCCCAATTGATGCATCTCATAAGTTAATATTTTTGCAAAGTTCGCTTCAGTAAATAAGTATTTTATAAACAATCTACGATGTAAAAAAATACTTTGATTATTCCTCGTAAAACGTGGAATAATCAAAGTAATTTCACATTTTATGTGAAAATGAACTTCCGCAAAGTTATCCCCGAATCCATTGAAAGTAGGCTTTTCTTTAGTGTCAAACAAATATTGGATAAGGGAAGAGCGATCTACTATTATTTTCCCACTGCGGCTTTCAAATGAAGTATCCATATTCTAGATTAAAAAATCAATATATTAATGAGTGTTTTATTTGCTCTTGAGTGACCCATTCGCGAAGTCTTATATTATTATTACAAGTTCAAGCCTATCAAAACATGATCTGCCACTTCAATCGCTGAAACGGTGAAAAAAACCGGAAGGTGACGGGTTGCTGGGGGGTGCAAAAGGAAGTTTCAACTATTTTTCCGTACTACGGAAGAGAAACAGTTGGTATTGCGAACATCTGAATTGAAAGTCCATGCTATAGAAGTGTTTTAAAATCCAATGAATAGGAAAGAACTCTTGCAAAAATGGTTGAATGTTCCTTTGCACCCCCTAACACCCCGTCACCAGCCGTCACTGTATTTAAGTCCTACAATAATTTAATAATATATATGGTAGTTAGCTATTTCGAACTACGCCCTCGTTAGAACTATCTTAGTTGTGACGAAAAAGTAATCCAATAAATCTATCAGCTATATTTTATATAGTTTTTTTAGAAATAAAATACATAACTATTTATTATATGTTATATCAATATATAACCATAAATGAAAACAGAGCCCCTATAAAGTGTGTTCTTTTATTTTCTATCTAAAATTATAATGAAGACCATTTTGACTTACGTGCAAGTTGACGGAACCCGTCGTAAGTCGAGAAAAGGCTATTTTAAAATGCTTTATAATGTTAGAGATAAAAACAAATTAAATCGAAATACATATCGACAACACTGACGCGACACGAAGTCAAGTTGTAAAACTCACCCCTGGTTTAGGAAAAACTCACCGCTACACGAGTTTTCCTCCCCGAAAGCTGGGGTGAAGTTTACCGCTTATTTTTTTGTTGCTGTGTTGTGTGTGTGATTCGGAATTGTTAAGACGTGGGATGGGTGGCTGAGTGAGGCAGGTGATACGCGCCTCTGCATTAATTTCTGGGTTCGTGTCAACACAAAGCGATTAGTAATATGCTTGTCCCTAATTGAAGTACACACGTACCTGTTACCGAATGTTGACGTAGTAAGCTTCGGTTGTGGAGATCATGGGCTTGGATCCTAGTCCAGCCAGTTTTATTTTTTGATCGAATTATTGATTTTTGTTCGGAGACATTCATGTCTGTGTTGTCTAAAATTGCTTCCAATTGTTTTCAATTTCTAGTACTGTCTTAACACTATCGATTAATTCTCGTATACAATTTATTATTATACTAGTATTGCTACCCGGCGCTCGCTCGGACTAAGCGACCAATAATTATTTAATGTTATATCATTCGACATAATTATATCACAAAATCTAACATCCAAATTAGAGTTAAAATAAAATCACAAACTTTATTTAATTTGATGACAGCCCTATTCTCGCCCATTAAAATGTCCAAACTCAAGGAAAAAATCTAATTTGGTGTCAAAGAAATGTCAAATAATGCCTTCACGTAAATAATAAACATTATTATTAATAATAAAAGCCGGGAAAAGTTCTGTAGAAGACTAATTTATTACATTTTGACTAAAAGTCTTCGCCGATAAAAATTCAAACATATTTTCTTTCATATTCGTTTTTATGGCAACTTGCAACAACAATGCAAAAGGGAATTACATACATACATAAATACAAACGCCGTTTCGGTTTTATATATAAGATTATGTATTTAATTATATTCCACAAATAGGGAGCCGATGATGACAAATTATACAGCTCAAAGGGTTAATACTGAATGGGCATGGTGGAAAAAATAACAATTTATTTTAGTTCTACAGATTTTTTTTAAAATATTTGTTGATAAAATACATTGTTATTTTTTTGACCTTGTTATAATGGAGTTCTACCAAGTAAATGCCAATTCAATCAATAAACTGATGGGCATGTTTGGCTTTCTCCACTGGCGTAAGTTTCGTACTACTCAATGTCACAATTTTTCTTTGTCTATTTGTTTCTGTTTGTAGGATTCAATTGCTAATTAGAATATGAACATATGTAATAACTCCAAAAATTACGCATGTCCTAAGTCAACACTTGGTTTGGTTTTTATGTATTTTTTATATTGCTTAAAACAGTCAAAGTGTTTCACATTTTTTTAATGCATTATTGGAGGTTGTTTTGTTTCAGTTTAAAAAAAATTATTAATTTGTACTTTCCCACTACTTTTGTCGCTAGCGACCATGGTTTCACCTTTCGGCATCTTCAGGAATTTCAAGTGCCCGAATGAACCGATTTTGAACTTGTCATCCGTATACTGAAAATGACAAAAGCAATCCCCGGGTTGCTAACGACAAAAGTCATAGAAAAGAACAAATTTCATACGATTCAAATTTGATATTGAAATTCCATTAGGCACCTTCTGTTGAATTCCTCATTGAATTCGTGATAACTTGTTTTCACACGTTGTGTTATAGAACGCGTACAATCACTATTCGTTTGGGGTTTTCCTTGATTAATTTACTCATTCAATACATTTAACTGTCAGAATATTTATACTATAAAAGTTATAAACTACAATTTTTACCTCTAATTAATACCAGAAATTGTTTCAGTTGGTTAAGATTAAGAAAATTATAGGTGTATAATATATATTCGTTATTTTCTTCGTTCATAAAACTGACAATAGCCGACGATGAGCGCCATCTTTGCACCGTTCCATATTTAAATTTTACTCAAATTCAATATTGATTCTCCATTATATCTGTGTAGGTGAAACGATCCAACGCGCACCATTATTGATAACCAATTTTGCGTCTTACAGCCATCCAGTGTACGGGGGCTAATTGCTCGAGCGCTGCGCAATTAGTTATAATCCAATTATTACGACTAAAATATAACACAAGCAAATTATGTCGCCGAGGGCTTTTAGTGAGGTACAGTGAGCAATTTAATGTACAGTCATGGAATATCAGAATGCGATTTTCAAAATTAAATTGCTGAGCTTTCACAGTTTGTGATATATAATTGTCTGAAGATGCTTCTCAAATAGGTGAAACACGTGCCATGCTTTGTAACATTCTGTGGAATGTAATTTGATATAAACTCTTATATATACCTAAATTTAAATCGATTGACTTTTGATCCGGGTTTCGCTTTTCAGCATCATCAGGCATTTTAAGTGCTCGAATGAACTTGAAATGACTTAACGTACAAACGATATAAATTATATATTGAAGTCAGTTTTCAGTCAGAATCATAAATTCTCTTTTTTTTAATTTTTAAAAAATCGCTTTGACAAGAAAATCGATATTTTTTAAACAATGCATATTCAACGTTACATGCCGATGAATAATACAGACAGAAATAAAAATATAACAAGTAGATAATATATAAAACTTTTTAAAATATACGGTGCAATTCTAACAAGATATTTAATAATTTATTTATTTAGGTAGGTAAAAATAGCAATATATCGTTTATTTTTGTACGAAAGGAACATCTAACGGTTTTATAGCCATAAACTTTGAAAATGAAATAGATTGAAAATAAAAAAAGGAATGATTTTCAAATCGAATGCGCAAGTAAAGTTCAAGCGATTCACGGCAGAGTCCGTTAGCAGTGAAAATTTTCACAGACGATTCACCATCGGCGGGATAAAATCCAATTTGAATTTCGAACACTCGCTCGTTCATTCATTCATTCATTACGCGGCCAGTATAGAAAACAAAAATAACTTAGTCCAATCCACCAGAAGTGATCACGGGCCTAAAAAAATAACGCGTTGATAATATAACAAATGTTTTATTTAGTATTGCTTCTAATTATCATTTTTGGAAATGCTTTTATGGCAAAAAGATTTACTAAAATACAGCAATTAAAAATAAAGTTGTCTACCCGGCCTGTATCTACAATATTATTTTCTTGATTTAAATATAAACCCATGGATTTTATATTTTTTAATCGTTTCCGCTATAAAATGAATCTTATAATATATACACCATATGGAGTTTATCTCAACAAAAGCGTTTCTAAAAGAACTGCTTGTAAGGGAGTAAGGATCGGAGGAGAAAGTTAGAAAGAGCTGGACCATCAGCTCATCACTATCGCTAAACCCATACTTTGGATCGGACGCCCTTATTCATATTACATAAATCGATTAAAAAATCAATTCATGAAACTGTCTGTACTGGGATTTGAAGCCGTAAGCGCCTCAACCTTTTCCAACGAGGTTGACCACTCGACCACGGACCCGACTTATTTAGTATTTGAATCTATTTTTGAAACCCTTCAAACGTATACCTTCCTTATTTGTTATACAATTGTAAATTGAATCATACAAATACTAAATAGGCAGTCGTTTTTTATTATTTAATTTCATATTTGTGTTTAACGGAAATATTCATGTATGAAATCTTTGAAACGTGTTATGAGCCTTTGTTCAAATAGAATAAACTTTAAAAAACATAAACAAACTGAGCTTATGCACAAAAACTATCGAGTTATATAGTTGACATTTTATTGCACTGTGAAAACGAAATTTTGGCTATGTTTTAATGTATTTTTCAAAAGAGGATTCAACTGACTCAACTTTCTTGAATCCAGTCGCAATCCCCGATTCCAAATTTGAAAAACTGCTAGCCTGCTGGCAGCAATAAAGGCAGCTGCCTATTGCGGCCCTCTGATTGGCCAGCGACCCCTCCCCCTCCTAGGCTTTTCCATACAACCCGCGTCGTACACCCAGGGGACCATTCAATTGTAGAACGAGACGCGTCGATGCAAAACGCAACACTATCGAATGAGACGGAATCAATGGAAAATTGTGTGACCGTGTGCGTGAATCGATGCGTGCATGTGCACGGGGTCGGAATGTGGACATGTGTTTGTGAAACAAATTTTGCTTAGCTTTGTTTCTAGAATGTGAAATTCAAATTTGGAATGCAGTGAGATATTCATTGCTAGGAATAAGAATCGATATTGGATAAAAGATAATTTTAGACTCTTTAGAATAGATTTGTTCAGCTTATGTTGGTGTTACAATATCATATAACAATAATTAGTTCAAACTACCAACTCTTTATTTTCAAATAAATATATTTAAAAAAAAGTATGCTTTCTTAATTGTTACGCAGTTTTGATATAACCTAGCCCGTGGTGCAGGGGTTAACGTCGTTGCCGGACCACCCGGGTTCGATTCCCGGAACGAGCAGATTTTTTTAGACGATAAATCGATTCTGTTCGAAAGCAATGGGTGTTTGTGTTGATAAAAATCTCTCCCCACCCTTCCAAACCCAAAAAGTTACGGATAGCGAGTCATTAGCTTACCACTAGTCCACTAGTCCTGTCTTAGTCGTCGTATCTTATCTATCTTTACTCTCTTAAAAAATAAATGTTGAGCAAATGAGTAACAAGCAGTTCTCGTATGAAAACATATGTCGAGATAAACTCCGTGACGAGTCCATTTGCTCCAAGCTGGGAGCGGACATGGTTAAAAAAACGATATTACATTAATAAAAATTTATGCGTTTTATTTTGATTTCAAGCAATACCACATCGTGCTCGGGCTCGATTCCCATTCCAGAGAGTATTATTTTTCAATCGTATTATTGATTTCTGTTTTGTAGACATGTGATCCTTACGGGACGTAGCGAGGGCGTTTAGCTAACCACTTGCCAGCTCGTATTACCAGGGCTGTGAAGTCGGTTAAACAAAGTTCGACTCCGAGTCCGACTTCAGCATTTACCAAAACCACGGCTCCGACTCTGGCACTAACATTGACCAAAAACACGACTCCGAATCCGACTAAAAAAAGTTTAATATCGTCACTTTTTTTGTTAATTTTCATAATTATGTGTATTCAATTAAATATCAACCCTACCAATCCAGCAAAAGCCAAATTTGACATATTATATGCAAAAATTAAAAGTTCAAACTTTTAAAAATTTCCGAATCCGGCCAAAGACCCGCGACGACTCCGACTCCGGCTTAAAGCTTCCCACTCCACGACTCCGACTTCGACTCTACAGCATTGCGTTTTACTATCCTATTATATGTGTCGCTGGTTAAGACGTTTGAGTCCCGCACAGTTGCATGGTACCACAGCAGCGCTGGAATGGGAAAAACGAGGGAAAACTTTTTCCCTAATTGGCACACCGTGTCCGTTTTCCTTCGACCTTAGATACTACCATGTCAATTATATTATTCACAGAAAAAAGCAAACGGACATCGCAGATACTTTCAGCGGAGAAGAAGAGGAAAAAAGAAGCGGGGAAATACCCGATAGATATTATTTTCCCGACCTGAATTTGTTTTTAGGCACAGAGCCGAATCGGATTGGTGTTTCAAAATTTGAATTTTAAAAATCATTGAATAAATATTACATCAATATAAATTTCGTATAAAGGAAAAATCCCAAACTCCATTTTGTAATTTTATCATTTTAAAATATTAGAATCAATATTGCTTCATTACTTAAGCAAACTTTGCGATAGTTAGTCCAAAGATGCCTCTGAAAGCAGCGAAACACGTGTCACAGTTAGTAGCACAATACGCGGAATAATCAAAATTAATTAAAATTTTATATTAAAATTAACTTCCACAAAGTTATCGCCGAATCCATCGAAAGTATTAAATATTAAATTATTAGTTTTAAAAACAGAACTTTATTTTTTTTATCTATGTTAGCTCGCAATGTGGAGCATATGGACAAGCAACGGAGGTACTCTCGACAGGTAGCTTATCCAAGACAACTGCTTCTTATTCTGTCACACAACTTCTATTCAGTTCTTTGGTAGTAAGCATAGAAAAGACTAGGGCAGGGCTCGTAGATAGCTGGTTGCCGCTGTTTATAGGATGGGATAGATGAGACGGAATATTTAAACAACACCAACATCTATGAATATCTTCGAACGGAATCGATAAAATCGTTACTCGTATTGGGACTTGAACCTGTGAGACCGTCGATGTTAACCGCTGCACCATGAGTGACAAGCAATTCTCGTAGAAAATATTTACTCAGATAAATTCCGTGAAGAGTCCATATGTTTCACATTGGGAGTGAGAATGGTCGAAAGAAAAAATATTTATGGAGCATATAAATAAGCTTTTTTACGAGAACTGCATGTTGCTCAGTAGCTCAACCTTTCTTTTTTCGTAGAAATAGAAAGATAGGGAAAGGACGTATTTTTTGGTTAGCGTATAACAAATTCAGATCAAAAGGGTTGAAGATTCATTGATATCCATTCCTTCGAACATATAACAATTCAATCTTGATATTGAAATTCCATCAAGCACCCTCAGTCGAAATTCTAAATTAAATATATATATCGTATGACTTTCACAATTAAGAATATTTGGCGCATTGGCTGTAAGCTGTAATGCCAATATTTTTTCTGGTACTTCGTTGTTTTATGCCAGGCGGCTAAACACAAAAAAATATCACTGAACCTAAAGGTTGCCTGTCGCTGCACCCTCATAAACATGGGGCGGAGGGCGTCACTTGACGATTTTTGAAATAAAAACAAAGAATTTAATCCTTGCAGCCAGTTGCATAAGAACACCCAAAGCATGTAAAACTATAAAAAAAATTCGGGGAAGTGCGCGACGTAATATTATTCCGCGGGAGATTATGTGTAGTAATGGACATTTAATGACGCCTTCATTTGAGGTCAGGACACGCTGGGTTTGCCAAGTGTTCTTTGCTGATGGTTGCTGATTAGGTAGCGGTTCCTGGAGTGCATACTCGGAGATCAGTGCTCATTTTTTACACTTACTATAATTTTATAAACCCCGATACACTTGCAAACACCCAGCAAGTAGAGAGAATGTGGGGATCAGCCAGAAGAGATTTATGTGGTAATTTATTGTTATCAGAAGGTATTGCTGAATTTTGGCAGTTTATACGTCAACATCACGATGATTGAGAAGCGCTGGCTGCTAGAGGCAAGGCGTAAGATTAAATTATCTGGAATACATTAAAAAATACACGTATACACACATACAAGTATTCGGCCATTAATTTGATGATTTATGTGTCGTTTCATATGGATAGCGAAGGTTTAGGCTACCTTTAGGTTCAGTGATATTTTTTCGTGTTTAGCCGCCTGGCATAAAACAACGAAGTACCTTTTTTCTTTCTATTAAAAAAAAAAAATATTACTCAAATTTAATTACGAAATTTATTAGTCATTTTCTAACTGCAGCCAATATTCACACATGCCATGAAATAAAGAGTGGCCCATATCTTTGTCCTGCATTTTAGTTAAAAGATATAATAACGTATTTTATCCGCGTCAAAATGTCACAGTCCGCCCCTTGTCAAATTAGGACCATTAGGAGCTAGCGTCGACCGTCGGATATTTTAACAACTAACTTGCCCGCCTGCGAATTGCAAACGCCAAACGATGTATATTATATTGCATGAGTGCCAGCTACTGGATACAGAAGTTAGATATACAAATGTACCTACCTACTTGTCGTAAATTGAAGATACCTCTTCGTCTATCTAAAAGTACGGAACTATACTATGAACGGGACGATTCACCAGGGTGGCCATCATTCTTGTCAAATGGAACACTTTTATTTGAAGCGACTGTGATTTAAAAAAAAAGAAAGTACCAAGTTAGCTACCTTATTTCGTTTAATTCATAAGGTCTGATATATCGTGGGTGTAGAGAAAGCCGTCTGAATTTTTTTCAAAGCTTCTTTTATACCCGTCATTATTTAATTTAAACTTTAAAATAACTTTGATTAGTCCACATATTGTGCTACTAACTGTGACACGTGTTTTGCCTCTTTCAGATGCATCTTCGGACTTACTATCGCAAAGATTGATTCTAACATTTAAGAATGATAATATTACAAAATGGAGTTTGGGATTTTCCCTTTTTACGGGAAGCAAAGAGAGGGTTATAGAATCTAAAAAAAGCAAACGATTCGTGAGTGTAGGGACATACGGGTTAAACTACAAAAACAACAAACTGAGATAAATGGCAAAACAGTTTTCAATGTTATACTTTGTTCTTACGGATTTGTAGGAAAGCCGAACAATATCTGGTAAACCGCTCTTCGTACAAGTTTCATATTTGTATATCTTATAGAACTGCATTTGAGCATGACAATGCCATATTTAACTTAAAACAGCCATTTTTGTAGTTTCACCCGTATATCCCTACACCCCACGATATATTCCTGTATATATACTTATATCGACCGTAGAAAGGTAAAAGGACGCAACACTAATCTGTGTACAATGTGATAGTGATAATCGCAAAAAATACCATATAGAACAGTGGTTCTCACGTAAAATTTGGCTGTGGCCACATTAGAAACATCAGCGGTGTTACGAAAATGTCTGGTGGCCGTACCAAATTTTTGTGTTGAGTCTTATTTGTCAAAAATACCTAAACATGTATGTATGTGTTTGAGTTTTGAGAACTTACATTTATTGATGCACAGTACAATGCTTACAAAATATTAAATTTTCAGTGTCTTTGTTTACAAATTAACTTGTAAAAACACATTTTTATTAAATATCAATATTAACTATCAAACTGTTGGTGGCCGCATATGAGAACAACTGATATATTATAGAACATAACTGAAGGTTAGGTTCTTTTGATTTTATGCAGTCGATATATCACATAGATGAATAGTTATAAAGTGCCTCCCACAAGATTAAAACGGAATACAATTATTGTGCTCTATAGTCTAGAAACTAGATTATTTTACCAGCATCCCGTGATACCACCATCAAGATCACATAAACCACCATCACCACAACATATCTGCCTCTTAGGATAAAAGAAACGTATCTCGATTTTTGCCAGTTTTGAATAATGGATGCCACTGGATACAAAATAGTTTGTTACGCTGGGTGTCAAAGAGTTATACCAATAGGAGAAGTGGTTACAAAGATATTTCAATGCGTATTAAAATCACTTCATTGTTCATAGCTCCACTAAACCTTAAAACAACAAAATACAATTAATTGCTATTTTATATTTAACAAATACAATAGAAAGACAATGAATGCATCGCCTTTTAAGATACTGAAAAGACTATTTGTATCTTTGAAAAATAGGTAAAATTGATAACTGATTGACTCTCCTGAGAAGTAGAGAAAAATGAGTTACGTTTCATAGCCCTACATAACTTTAAAACAACACTTTATAATAAATTGTTATTTTATATTAAACTAATGAATTAGAAAGCCAAATTCCAAGACAATCATTCTCGTAAGGGGTTTTTCTTAAGTGTTTTCCCCACACAAAGCCCTCAGCTGACAGAATCTTTTAGGAAGTCAATACTTAGCTAGCTTACATGCGGGAAAGAGAAACAAAGACTTGAGTCTGTATCCACCCTAGCAATAAAAGTAGCCAGGAAACTAGGAGCCCGCCTAGCGGACCCCACATATAGTTTCAGCAGAAAAGTAAAGGGAGAAAAAAAAAAAAGCCAAAGTATTGCCTTTCCAAGATAATGAAAAGACAATTTATATCTTTTATACAATAGGTAAAATTGAAAACAAGTGAAACCTTTTTTACTCTCCCGAAACGTAGAGACAAGTTAATTATGCGCTCTGGCTGATATATGGGAACGAGATGAAGCACTAGTTTGTAATCGTTAGTAAAAATATAAATAAACTAAGTACGTATCCATGGTCACCCTAGCTGAAGAAACAAGGAAATCGCTTGGTATTTTTTTGTAGCTAAAAGGTACAGCAAAAGTATTGTATCAAATATCTTTTTAATGACCAGTTATTTATTAGATGTTCCGTAAAAAGAATGATTGCTCTGATTGGCTAGTTGTTGAAACGTCACGTTTTCCTGTTCAGTTGAAATCGTAGTTCACAGTAGAGGCCGAGCACGCTTATAAGATCTTCTAATTCAAGTTGTTTTGGTACATA
Organism: Himalopsyche kuldschensis; assembly: GCA_028554975.1. NCBI lineage: Eukaryota > Metazoa > Arthropoda > Insecta > Trichoptera > Rhyacophilidae > Himalopsyche > Himalopsyche kuldschensis. The sequence goes on along the minus strand of JAHFWI010000064.1, from coordinate 734,657 downwards.
CATACAGTACCCATACATAAGTCGAGTGTTGATGCCGATATTTTTTTTTATATTGTACCTACATTACAAACATACAAACTTGGATGAAAATGGACAAAAGACAAATAACCATGTCCGCTCCCAACTTGAAGCATATGGACTCCTCACTACGTATATCTCAACATAAGTTTTTTCTACGAGAACTGCTTGTTACTCAGTTGCTAAACCTCTCTTTTTCGAAGAGAGTAGGGATGGAAAGGATAAGAGGAATATGACAGGACTAGTGATTAGCTAATCGCTATGCGTCGCTCTCTGGGATCGGAATGGTGGGAAGGGATTTTCAACAACACAAACATCCATGTTTTTTAAGAGATTTATCGACTGAAAAAATCCGCTCGTACCGGGAATCGACTTGGCCGGTCCGGCACGCAAGCCAAAAACGTTGACACTGCGCCACGGACCGGATACTGAAATGATCCCTGATCATTTAATAATTGGTGAAAATTTTGCAATGAACAACGCGTGACTGAACACAAGGTCAAAATAATCCATATTGAATGTGTATTTTGAATGAATATTCTGTTGGAGAGTTATAGTTGTTGTGCTATTCGAAAGATATTGATACCCTAATAAATAATTTTTCAACGTCGTTGACTTCCGTGACGGACAACACTGGTTCGAGTCCCAGTGCAAGCAGCGTTTTTTTTCATTCGATTTATCGATTCAGATCAAAGGTATGGGTGTTAGTGTTGTCTAAAACATCCTTCCAACCCATCCGATTCTATAGACGGGGGTAGCGATAGCGATAGATCCTCTCCTAGCCTTATCCCTTGTATCCATACTCTCAACAAATCTAAGAGAGGTTAAGTGACTTACTACCAAGCTTAGTGCAAGCTAATCAAGTCCTAGGTAACTGCTCCCAGGACAATTCCAAAGCTAAAAACAGTATAACGTCTCACGTTATTACGTCACAGGATATGTCTGCTAAAACCAGATGTATGGCCGTGGCGGGTCAGATGCCTAACAATCAGTCCTCATACAAAAAAAAACGCTGAGATACCTCAATTAGAAAGCCATATGATCCAAAATGCGAATGTACATGGATAAAATTGACTTCTTAATACCTTTATCGATTCAATTATTAAAAATATTTTTTTTCACTATAGAGATTTAAACATAGTTAACATATAATATAATACAAATTGGACGTCAAATAGCTAATCGAAATATTAAAACTTTGAATAAATCTTGTATATAAAACCGAAACGGGGGATGTATGTCTGTAATTCCCTTTTGCATTGTTGTTGCAAGTTCAAACAAACGAATTGATTTCGCTCGCGAAAGTTTCGACGGTAAATTTGTTTCGTTATCAATATGTGTGTAGAGACTCCAATTACTCGAGTATCGAGTAGTACATATATAAAACCGAAACGGCGTATGTATGTCTGTGGGTCTGTAATTCCCTTTTCCATTGTTGGTCATTAAGTTGCCATAAAAACGAATATGAAAGAAAATATGTTTAATTTTTTTATCGGCGAAGATATTTAGTCAAAATGTAATAAATTAGTCTTCTACTGAACTTTTCCCGGCTTTTATTAATATAATAATGTTTTTATTTAGATGAAGGTATTATTTGACATTTCTTTGACAGCAAATTAGATTTTTTCCTTGAATTTGGACATTTTAATGGGCGAGAATGGGGATGCAGATGCCTAACAATCAGTCCTCATACAAAAAAAAACGCTGAGATACCTCAATTAGAAAGCCATATGATCCAAAATGCGAATGTACATGGATAAAATTGACTTCTTAATACCTTTATCGATTCAATTATTAAAAATATTTTTTTTCACTATAGAGATTTAAACATAGTTAACATATAATATAATACAAATTGGACGTCAAATAGCTAATCGAAATATTAAAACTTTGAATAAATCTTGTATATAAAACCGAAACGGGGGATGTATGTCTGTAATTCCCTTTTGCATTGTTGTTGCAAGTTCAAACAAACGAATTGATTTCGCTCGCGAAAGTTTCGACGGTAAATTTGTTTCGTTATCAATATGTGTGTAGAGACTCCAATTACTCGAGTATCGAGTAGTACATATATAAAACCGAAACGGCGTATGTATGTCTGTGGGTCTGTAATTCCCTTTTCCATTGTTGGTCATTAAGTTGCCATAAAAACGAATATGAAAGAAAATATGTTTAATTTTTTTATCGGCGAAGATATTTAGTCAAAATGTAATAAATTAGTCTTCTACTGAACTTTTCCCGGCTTTTATTAATATAATAATGTTTTTATTTAGATGAAGGTATTATTTGACATTTCTTTGACAGCAAATTAGATTTTTTCCTTGAATTTGGACATTTTAATGGGCGAGAATGGGGCTGTCAATATATGAAAGGGGCTGTGAAATGTCAATGCCAGTCTAAAATGTTCAATTTAATTCCATTTTAATTGACCTAGACTTTTGAATTTTGAAAAAAGTTGTTTCAACTTGGCCCGTCTGAATTTACGCGCCGAGGTATACATAACCCCAAACTGGTCCAAGCGAAGCCGGGTTCGAACACTAGTAACTTAATAAAATGCAAAGTGAGTCGATAATTTTTGGAGCAATCTGTACTTGATTATTTAAAATGTTTCAATTTTTTTATTTTAAATTTAAATATTTCTGTGAATCAATGTTGTGATAAATTTTGGTAATTTGCGTCAGAGATGCCCCCACCTGCCAGTGTGCATACCCCCTGCACTGCTCTTCAGTGCTGAGTTCCCTAATGATGTAATTTGATAACCGGAAATATCTGATCGAAACGCTGTCCGTCCAAACCGATCCGGCCCTGCTACCCAGTCTGCCCCTGTATTATGCATTTTGCAATACAACTAAATGGTGTAATATAATTTTACCCACTTACAAAACAGTGAGAATTATCGTTTCTATAGAGATAAACATTCATAACTTGGCCGATATTGTACCTGAGTGGTCAACACTTTCTGTTTGATGGAAGAGAGACAGACACAAATACATTCAAATAGAATACGGATTCCCAACCCATGGGTTGCTATGGGTTTTTTGTAGGAACGCCAAATTATATATTCAACTAAAAAAAATATTCACTAAAATGCAATTTCTCTGTTTTTTTCATAACCTTACTGCAATATAAATGCTTTTTTCAATTGCATCGGGGTCGCAGGACATATGGTTTTTATAAAAAAGGGTCGCCACCCGAAAAAGGTTTGGGACCTATGAAATAGAATATTTAGTGTAAAATGAAATGGCCCGAACACCATTTTATAATTTAGAGTCTTTATAAGAATATTATAATCAATCAACACCTTGTTACTAAAGCTACCTTGTGATAGTTAGTCTGATGATACTTCTTCATATTTGTGGCGAATGTCACTGGTTCGAATCCCAGTCCGGGCAAATATATTTTTTCCAAAATTACCTACGTTGCGCGAGCGATTAATTAACGATTAGTCTAGTCTAAGTCCTATCCCTAATCACTTTGAAAGATAGAGTAACAAGCAGTTGCGATAAACTCCGTAGGAGTCCATATATACAACATAGGGAGCGAACATGATATAAAACTTTTGCTTGGAAACAGACATGGTAGTCATAGTGTAATTTTCATTTTTATTAAATTAAGGCAGTGGCAAACATGTTACTCAAATTTATAGTGATAACTCGTTGGATTGAATGTCGGGTTCGTGTTAAACTGGTTCGAGTCCCAGTACGACCAACGTTTTTTCAACCTTTTCTCGATTGAAAAAAACTGTTTTCGATTCATCGATTCTGTTCAAAGGCACGTGTGATTGTGTTCCCATAGCCCATCCAATCATATATCCAAGGGAGTAGCAAGAGCGACTAGCTACCCATTTGCCTTATCTTCATCTCTTCATCTCTCCTCTATCATCGAACTAATGACAGGTTGAGCGACTGAGCAAAAAAGAAAATTACTTTTAAGGTGTTCACTGTCAAACCTTGGTGGAATGGCACTATATTGAAAATAATAAAAAAATCTTAGTTCTTATTCCCAGGGCTGTGAAGTCGGTGAAAAAAAGTCTGACTCCGATTCCGACTCCAGCATTTACTAAAACCACGACTCCGACTCCGAAATTGACCAAAGACACGATTCCGACTCCGACTCCGACTAAAAAAAGTTTAATACCGTCACTTTTTTCTCCCAATTTTCCTATTAATGTGTATTCAATTAAATATCAACCCTATCAATGCGGCCAAAAGCCAAATTTGACATATTAAATGCAAAATAAAAAGTTCAAACTTTTCAAAATTTCCGACTCCGAGTACGACTCCGGATAAAACGCCGTGCCGACTCCGACTCCGACTCCAGCCAAAAAGCTCCGACTCCACAGCCCTGCTTATTCCACATAAAATTTATGAAATCAAGACCGGTTTTGCTCATAGCAAGCAATATCAACTGATAATGCTCTGAAAAATGGTGGCCTGAGTTATATCTACCACTCGACTTCTAAAAAAAACCTTTTTGCAATAAGATTGACTACTGATGACAGAAAGAGAATTTTCAAAAGACAGTCGAAAGATGTCAAATATGCAAAGAAAAATATCATTAGATTTCTCACTGGAAGATTTTTTAAAGTATATTTTGCAATAATTGGTACTGTATTCGTGACGTGCGTGCGCAGCTGTCACCAGTGGCCTTGCGGTACTGAAGCGGGTAAAAAAAATACTCACATTAGGTAAAACCTAAAAAGTGGCCACAATCTCCACATGGGAAACGGATATGGATAAAAAAATCGGTTAATAATGGATACATATATGGTCACGGGACAGTATTTTTGTAAAGATTTATGAAAAATAAGCACATTAAATGAAATGTATGTGAGGCTTAAGATTTTTTTTTAAATCTTTCTTCTTTAATTTTAAAATTTATTATAATTGAAGATCCTAAAAAACACTTCGCAATAAGTATGAAATCGAGTTGTTTTAATTTAAAGGAGCAAAAATGCAACCACAAACTACACAAATAATAATATTATACAGATAGAGACAGTCACAAAAGTTTATTATTTGTTTAGAAGAAAAAGAATAATTTTACTGTAGGCTAATATTAAAAAACAAATTCTTCTTTCAGAACTCATACAAAAATCAGTAATATTCTTCAGATTTAATCATTTTGATTCAACATTTTATAATAATCCACAAGAACTCAAAGAGTAAAGTCAAAATATAAAATTATAAGCCAGTATGTATACATTTTTTAAGCTTAGCTCGAGAGGATTGGGATTCTGTCCCGTGACCATATATCCATAATTTACCAAAAAATCTAGGCAAGTGTCAGAGGAACAAGAACGTGTGGCCTATTTATTACGTTTGTCTCAAATAAGGTCACCACATTTGCGCGTGTTTTTGGCGTCGCGATTCACAATAGACCGCCGCGATCGGCCGAGATTAAATTTCGAAAATTTTAATTCAATTATTTTGCGGCAAATTGCTTAATTACACCATAAAATAAATACACATCGTAAAATGTGGAAATGAAATAGAATATTGCGGGGAAATTAAATTAAATAAATAGGTAGATGGGGTAGGTATATGTGGGCAGGAAGGGGTGGCTGGGAATGGGGATGAGTTGGAACATTAGTCAATTATATTGCGGAGCACGGCCGCTTCGTTATTAACTCTCGCGTATTCCGAATTCCGCATGGGTGGAGTCGGGGCAACGGATAAGTTGATATTTATATATATTTTTTAAAAACATTTATTCGATTGGGAAAAGTTACCATTGGAAACTTTTCAGCAGGGAATTTTTTGTCCTGTGCCCACGGGCACAATTGCACCCGCGGAGCTATTACCGTGCGCCCGCGACTAGGTTTCAAATAACGAGTACACCCAAAAAAAACTATTTTTTGAGGATGTTTTTTTTTCATGTAACTGTATGTTTTTTTTTTATAATTTTTTAGGTTCAATTAAAAAAAAGGACATGAATGTCACACATTTGTAAACCATCACAGGAAATAATGATAAAAATAATTGTATATACATATACTATTTAAGATTGGATTTTTAAAAAATCCGGCGTTCGCCCGTTACTATTCCTCGATCTCAAATGCGCCCGGAGTCGCAATAAGGTTAAGAACCCTTGCTTTACAGTAACAAGCAGGGCTGTGGAGTCAGAGTCATGGAATCGGAGCTTTTTGGCCGGAGTCGGAGTCGGCGCGGCGTTGTGGCCGGAGTCGTACTCGGAGTCGGAAATTTTGAAAAGTTTGAACTTTTTATTTTTGCATTTAATATGTCAAATTTGGATTTTGGCCGCATTGATAGAATTGATATTTAATTGAATACACATAAATAAGGAAATCAGGGGAAAAGAGTGACGATATTAACCTTTTTTTAATCGGAGTCGGAGTCGTGTTTTTGGTCAATGTCGGAGTCGAAGTCGGAGTCGTGGTTTTGGTAAATGCTGGAGTTGGAATCGGACTTTTTTTTACCGACTCCACAGCCCTGGTAACAAGTGCTGCCAAATGGGTTGGCTCGAAAAAATATATTGTCTTTCGTTCCGTATCCGAGCTTATTAATTAAGAATTTCTCGTTAAAATTCAGTTCAGATAAGCTCCATTATGAGTCCATATATTACCTTTGACAGTGGCAATAGACATGGCTTAAAAATAATAAAACACTTTAGCTCCTATGTCAAGTCTAGCTCGACATCGTATAGGTAACGCGCAACTTCTATGTCAAATCCTGCGGGACATTGTAAATCTTGTTTAAAAAAATATTTTTTATTAATTTTAAATAATCCTTATTTCAAAAACCGTATGTTTTGGATTTTGTGCCTTAGTTAATGTTTTTAACATGTTATAATGTGGTATATTTTTTGGTATTTCGTTTTACCATGCTAATAAATACGTGAACCCTGTTATATCAATCAATTTCTTAAATTTGAAGAGGAGTTCAAGTTGAAAGGAAAAAAATAAAGGGTTATTTGCGAACTGTCACTTTTTGGTGGCATAAAAATATTAAATAAATGAAACATATTAAGAATAACTAGTAACACGTATATTCTGATAAATATCAAGTATTAGGACGGGTTTCGCTCATCGCGAGCATTTCAACGTAACATTCAGTTGGCAATGCTCGCGATGACCGTAACTGGTCCTGATTGAAGAAGGTATGGATAAAAAGATTGGCTAAGACAGGACTAATCGTTCTCACGTCGTCCCGTTTTTAGGATCGCATTTATGTGTAAAGGAATTTTAGGCAATGCAAAAATCCATGTCTCCGAATAGAATTTTATTCACCAATAAAACTGACGACACCAGGTTTCGAAAGATGACACTCGTCCAAGTCCTCGAATCGGCCAAGATATAGATTATTTATAATATTTGATAATATTGTAATCCACCCCTTGCGTATATTCAGGGCTGCGGAACGCCAGGCATGCGAGCTTTGCCAATATAATTGACTAATTCCGAGCGAGTCTGTACACTATACACTGACGGTAGCTCCTGCCTCACGCTATTCGGTACTAACACACATACCTACCTATCTACTGGTGCCATTTAAGCCTTCAATCACCAGGGTTGCCACAATTATTATTACAAAACATATTTTTTTAATCAATTAAATTAGTTTTCACAAAATTCATTCATTGAGATCAGTACTGTTAAATAAATATAATACATTTTTTTACACATATTTCGAAAAGATCAGGACCAGTTTCGCTTTTTATTGGAAATCAAACTAAAATATTGTAGGTGCTTTAAATTTTTAAATATAATGAATGACTGTCCTCCAAAAATTGGTAGTTAATTTCACATTTTATGGCCATGTAACAAAAGGAAAAATTTGAGGACTCCGTTAGCATTTTGTATATATAGGTCGTTCATATTATTCGTAGATAACACATGAAATCATTTGCTATCAATAAGTTATTGTAAAGCAACTTCTGTCGAAATGCTACATCAATATCAAATTTGAATTTTTTGAATTTTGTTCTTTTCCATAACTGACTGTCAGTTCAAGTACATCCGTGCACTTGGAATGCCAGAAGATGCCGAAAGGCGAAACCCGGGTCGTTAGCGACAAACCTCATGGAAAAGTACAAAATTCTAATTTGATATTGAAATTCCATCAAGCACCCTCAGTCGAAATACTTAACTACATCAATATGTTCAAAATTGCTTGTGGTACGCGTTGCAGAAATAAAAAATCATTCATTTATTCACAAAAACTCTTACATTATCGGTCGACTGCTTTTTTTCATTGGCCCTCATTTCTCAAGTTTTTTTGAGGCAGAGCTGCACGAGACTGATCGTTAGTCTCCAAAAAATAAGAAAATACGAAAAATGATATTTTAGCGTGAATTTTTATTTAATATATAATATTCTTCTGCTATATTATCATTCCAGCTGAATTAAGAAAAGTCCTAAAGCCTGACTAAAAAAGTAAGAAAGTAATGTGAAAAAATCGTTTCTTCATTATTTCACCCAACCCTAGAATTTTGCTACACATTGCAATACGTTTTTTCACGTGAAATAAAATTCTCCCATCCACATTTTCTTCCGTAATTTCAACACCGACTTTTTAAAATCTGTTTGTTTTCTTAATAAAATGTATTACGGTCTGGTTCAGTTTTACGTTTTTAATTTCTTTATGTATACAAATTCTACTATCTAAATATTATAAAAGACAAATATACGAAAACGGCCAATCATGACTTTATCAATGCGAAAGGTGCTTCATCGTAGAAAGAGAGAGTGTGTATGTATTGCGCTGTGCATATTTCTGACGTTACAGATAGAAAAAAAAAATAGACAGTTGCTTTGATATTATTCAAATCATTTGTTCTTATATTACTATAGATATAATTGGCAATAACTTGTTAGAACCTCATTATAACACGGTGACGAAATAGAAATGTATTTAAGTTTTACCATTACCTTTGACGGTGTACTTTTGGTTCAAACAGTAGAATGAATTAAATTCAATATAAATTTAAAATAACTTCGATTATTCTACGTATTGTGACTTGTGATGTGTTTTCCTCTTTCAGAGGCATCTTCGGACTTACTATCCAGAGGGTAATTAGTAATAAAGCAAGATTAAAATAAAAATAATAAAACATATTTAGTAATTTTTGCACAAAAAAAATATTGGGTCAGGACGGATTTCGCTCATGGCGAGCATTGTCAACTGATAAGAAATACAACAAAACAGTGATATTTATACAAATATGTGACAAACAGTTGGTATTGTAACTAAGCAAATAAATTGAAGCAAAATGTAAGAAAAATAGATTATTGTTAAAATGTTGAAGACCACTTAGCAATGCAAGCTACTACATCAAAAATCTATTAGTATGAATAATAATTAAACAAGTAAAATCCATTATAATGCCATTCCACCAAGTATTGACAGTGAACACCTTAAAAGTGAAAGCAAGATTATGTTGAATTCCATTCGGTATAGATTTACTTATCCCTTAAAAGGTTTTAATGTTGAAATAAATTTTGAAATCATTTTGTTTGCTATTTTAAGTTGTTCTGTTTTCGAATAAAGTGGAACTAGGACATATCAATTCTCATGTAATGCTGTGTTAAAACCCCTTACTCGTGATACTAACTCGGGTGGTAGGAAAGGTGAAATGGTGGGTGTTTTAGCTGGTGGCGAAGGGGATGATAAGGGTGCATGTCCACGGCTGCTAAATATCCAATAATGCTCCTTTCATCCACCAGAGTGGGGATTATGGGAGCAGACATATTGAAACGGTTAAGTCATATTTCATACGAAAATTATTAGTGACATTACAGTGGAACCCCGATCTAACGTTCTCGCATAAACCGTTTTCCCACGTGGTTCGTTCGTTTTCTATAGTCCAGGCCAAACACCCATAACGACGATGTTAAAAAATCCCGCATTAATAATTCTCCGATTTATCGTCTAAAAAATATGGTCCCGTCACAAATATTATCCTGATTTACCGATTTTTTTGAATATTTGTCATAAGCATATTCGAGCCCATACAATCGGTTCTTAGAAAAAATAGCTGAAACTGCAAGTGTGCAAGATTCATGGTCATAATGTTTCCGGTGATGACTCACTTACTGAGCACCATTGTCCTCTATAGAAGAAGATGGCGAAAAATTCAATAATGATCTACAAAATTAATGTTATAGGTATAATAACAAAGTCTAATAATTAATAAATAAGTTGTTTAAAAGTTTTACTTTCATATTTTAAGCTTTCCCGCTTTCCCTAGAAATACGCAGAATTGGGGATTTACTGTTTGTATAATAATCGCATTTTTTAAGCTGGAATATAAACGCAAAAATAATGGCACACCAATCGAATTAAACATAATGCAAAAATAATATTTGAGGTTATGTTGATTCAAAAAGAAATTACCTTGAAATTTTTTCGAATGCATGCTTGATAGCAACACTTCCCGGGCCACCAAACTGACAGATTTATTTATTGATGAAAGTACAAAACATGGCATTACAGCTGACGCCAATGCGCCATGCATTTGACAAATATATATACTAAATATAAATAATAAAACATTTTTAGTACTTATTCCACATAAATTGTATTGGATCAGGACCGGTTTCGCTCATGGCGAGCATTTTCAACTGATAAGAAATACAACGAAACAGTGATAATTATACAAAAGTTAAGTAAGAATTACAACATATGACAACGAAGCAAATAAATTTAAGCAAATTAGCCGACAATTAAAAGACCCCCTAGCAATGCAATCTATTACATTAAATATCAATTAAGTATGAATTATCATTAACAAAGTAAAAGCAAAAAATAATTGAATTTAATAAATAAATGATGCGTGGAAAGTCCAGGAAAGAGTTCAGTCCAACGATTTTTCTATTTCTGCGAAAAGATAAAGACCATATCAATTCTTACAAATAAAACATAAAATTCAAAAGAAATAAAAGTGTACAAGAAAGAAATATATTATTATTTTCGATGGTTTCGGCGGTAACTTTGTGGAAGTTCATTTTAATATAAAATTTAAAATAACTTTGATTATTCCACGTATTGTGTAACTAACTGTGACACGTGTTTCGCCTCTTACAGAGGCATCTTCAAGGCATCTTCATTACTCAAGCAAACTTTCCGATAGTAAGTCTGAAGATGCCTCTGAAAGAGGCGAAACACGTGTCACAATTAGTTACACAATACGTGGAATAATCAAAGTTATTTTAAATTTTATATATATGAAATATATTATGTTGAAATAAACTCTGTGAGGTGTCCATATGCAACACGTCAGGAGAGGACATGGTAAAACAAATGCGTCACATCTTCAGCATACGTTGCGAGAGAAAAAATCGTCGAAAAGCCGGCTTTACTTAAGGGTTCTTCTAGAAATTAAATAATATAACAAATAATAACGGGCCGTAATCTCCTTTGACCTGTCTTTTGTGCGCGGTTCCCATAAAGCCCTCCCCCAATCAATTCGCGCAGTATTTATTTCGTAGGGGTCGAACCCCGCGAGTACGATAAATACCACATAAACGCCAACAAATGACCCCCGGGGACTTCCTAATGAACGTGGAACTGCAAAACGTATTCTGAATCTTCAAATAATTATTAATACAATATTTCATTCGTGGGAGAATTATAGTTAGTATTAATAAGCCCGGTCCGTGGTCCATATGTAAAAATTAGAAAGCGGACATGGAAAAAATTAAAAAAAACTGTCAATTTTCTGCCTTAAATAGCATGGCCTAGTAACCATTGACATCCCTTGAAGGTTCACGTATATTATACATACATATTTATTTTTTGCCAAAATATGTTTGTTTTTAACTTGTGGAGCATTTGGACTCCTCACGGACTTTATCTCAACATGTTTTTTTTTTCTACGAGAACTGCTTATTACTCAGATGCTTAAATTCTCTTTTTGAAATACCTAAAAATATACTACTTTCTGATATCATACAAACTTTATCTAAGGCACACAATCCAATATGTACGGTTTTTGAAATAAGGATAATCTAAAATTAAATACAAAATATTGTTCGATCCAAGTTGTACAATGTCGAGTAGCACTCAACAAAGGAGTTGCGCGTTACCTATACGATGTCGAGGCTGGACTGCGTGAGGAGTCCATATGCTCCAAGCTGAGAGCGGACATGGCAAAAAATAAATATATTATGGCATTTTCTATATAGTTTGTCACAATCACTCACTGCCTTCTTGCTTGGAAAGGCAGTATTGCTAGCTGTCGATCGCGTGTTTATTTTTAATGAAACAATTGTGTCTACTTACTTACCAGTGTTGGAAAAATAATTCCCAGAAAATTTTATAATAATTTCCATCGATAACCAGTGATGCTATAAGGAGTAATTTTTTTTTTTGTTAAAGAAAGGTTTCAATAAGTAAATATCGATATTGTTTGTGAATGTCGTCTGGTCAAACAAAATGTGTTTGACATTTCATTAAATTATATGTAATAAAGCCATCAGCGATTGTTTTGTGTATTGTGTTTTGCGGATTAATTATTTCGCCGTGGGCAATATTTGCTTTGACAGTTCTTTCAAATCATGAAATACATAAAAAAAAAGGTTTTTTTTTAAATCATGATTTGTTACATTTAAGGATTTCGACTGAGGGGGCTTGATGGAATTTGAATTGTTTGAATTTTGTACTTTTCCATGAGTTTCGTCGCTGACGACCCGGGTTGCGCCTTTCGGAATCTTCAGGCATTTCAAGCGCACGGCTGTACTTGAACTGACGCGTAGTAAACAGTTTGTATCGTTTATATTTGTTACAGTTTCACTGTATTCTCAGTGATAATGTATCAAGTAAAATATTTGTATGACAACACGATTTCACATTGAAATTATTGACCCAAGTCGATGATTTGCCGGTCTAAAATTTTGGTTTCCTTCCATGAAACAAAATCAGCAAGTAGCCCCTTTCTTAAAAAGAGAACCAAAGAAATACTCAGACAAACATTGGGCTGAAGATAGGGCGGTCAAATTTAATTTCAATGACAGCTTGGAGAAGAATATATTTTCACTGAGAATACAGTTTCACTGTAACATATACAAAAATAAAAGTAAAATGGCTATTCAAAATTTAAACTTTTTTAAATTTCAAGTGCATCCATGCACTTGAAATGCCTGACGATGCCAAAAGGTTAAACCCGGGTCGTTGGCGACAAAACTCATGGAAATGTATAAAATTCAAACAAATTGTGTGTCAAAACGACATCATTATATTTAATGCCATTGTACCAAGTATTGACAGTGAATGCCTTGAAAGTTAAATTACTTCTTAGAATGATAAGTTCTTTCGTGCACTTGAAATGCATGAAGCTGACGAAAGGCGAAACCCGGGTCGTTAGCGATAAAACCAGGGCTGTGAAGTAGTTAAAAAAAATACGACTTCGACTCCGACTAAAAAAAGTTTAATTTCGTCACCTTTTCTTTCTACCTATCATACATATTTATGTGTATTATTAAATTATATATCAACCAACCAATCCTGCCAATAGCCAAATTTTACATATTCTATCATTCTATGTAAAATAAAAAGTTCAATCTTTTCAAAATTTCCGACTCCGACTTCGACTACGACCGAAACGCCGCGACGACTCCGACTCCGACTCCACAGCCCTGGATAAGCCTCATGAAAATGTACACAAATCAAACGATTCAATGTTGATTTTGTCGAAAATAACTCATTCGCCTTTTTGATGATTCTTTATTTAAAAAATAATTTATCTCTTTTCAAATTGCAAATATTCAACAAAGTGTGCAGTAACTGATTATGATGATATCATAATTTTGGCACCTTTTCTTTTATTACTTAATAATTTAAATATTCCTGGTACGAGGGCTCGAGTAAAATATTACTTTTCCAGTTTCCATTACTTAAAGCTAATCAAACTAATAAAACGTTAAAAATAATTATTGACTCTTGTGTGCTGCCATCTGTGTAAACATTTTTCCATTATTCAAACATTTTATTAATAAGAAATTGGCCAGTTAATGTGAATAACAAAATTCCACGAAGTCCCAGTAAAAATTTCAATTCAAAGTTACGTCATTAAAATTGTTATCTTTCTTATTCTACTTGTTGGGTAATTAACTAGGTGTTTGATAAATATTATATTTTTCTTAGATATGCGCAAACCCTTTTTTTCAATTCTAATCTATTATTTTTATTAAAATTGAGTAAATATCAATTTTCGAAAAAAAATGTAATGGTATTGAAATATGTAAAACACATTTTTTTTCAACTGGGTTTCTATTAACTTGGTAAACACTCTATTATTACTATTATTATTACGCCAATATGTTGAATATGCTGGGTGCGTATCACAAATTTTTCCAACATATTCTGGAGTGCCACAGGGATCAAACCTTGGTCCTATTTTATTTCTCATTTTTATAAATGACATTGTGCTAAGTATGAGTGGAATAAAGTATCTGCTCTTTGCTGATGATTTAAAACTATTTTCAACCATCAGGAATGAGTCGGATTGTACTATTCGACAGCATAATATAAACTCAATTGTAAATTGGTCCTTATTAAACAAACTTGACTTCAACATTTCGAAATGTTTCTGCATTTCATTCTCTCGTTCAAAATTTCCTATCAAATATAAATATGAGATATCGAATATGACTTTACAGCGTTTGTCTGATCTTGGTATAACATTTGACTCTTCTTTCACGTTTCATTCCCACATTTCTTCAATTACCCTGCAGGCTAGTAAACTTCTTGGATTCATAGTTCGGCAAAGTAAGCCATTTGAAAACCCTACTGTGTTTCGTAATCTTTATGTTTCTTTAGTTTTAAGCAAACTAGAATATGGATCTATTATTTGGGGTCCATATGAATTTAAATTTAAGTCGCAACTGGAGCGAGTTCATAAAAAATTTCTGCGTTATTATTATTTCAAAAAATTCAACTATTTTCCGTATGACAATTCATTAATGGAATATTATCCAACCAAGTTTCTTTTAGGAATGCTGTCATTTCACTCACTTGAAGCTCTAAAACTAATTGCAATATTAAAACATTTTTCTCTTCTTCTTCGGGGCCAAGTTGATAACCCTGACATCCTTGAAAATTTAAATTTGCATGCTCCCAGCTTTTACCTACGTGGTCGTAACAAAGACAAATCAATTTTCTTTGTCAAAACTAGTTTGTCACGTAGGTCTTTTGAATCTCCAGTTGCAAGGGCTATTCGGCTGATAAATGCGCTGTCTATTGATGTTGACATCTACGGCAGTGAACTTGATGCTTTATTTAAAAATTATGTTTTCTTATGTAAATAATATGTTTCTGTTTTGTTTCTTATTTTTGTGTAATATTTTATGTAATCTTTATTAATTTCTCAAATGCATGGCGCATTGGCGCTTGCTGTAATGCCATGTATTTTTAATAGTTTTTTGCCAATAAATAAATAAATTATTACATGGTGAAAAAATAGCAATGTATTTAATTTTATGTATATGTATGTAGTTCATAACAATGTTGGCTTACGCCCTCTCTGGTGAGGAATCTTACTCATTGAGAATGAAATAATGCACGACCGATATTAAACCTTTTTTAAGCCATGTCCCCTCCCAAAATGCTTAGAGTTTATCCCAAGATATGTTTTTCTATGAGAACTGCTTGTAACTCAGCTGGTCAATCTCTCTTTTTGCGAAGAGAGTAGAGATGGAAAGGATACGATGACTAGAACAGAATTAGTGGTTAGCTAATCGCTGTCACTATGCGTCGCTCTTTGGGATCGGAATGGTGGGAAGGGATGTTTAACAACACAAACACCCATGCCTTCGGACAGGATCGATACATCGACTGAAAAAATCTGCTCGTACAGGGATCCGAACCCGGGAGGTACTTTTGTAAAAATCATTTGTGAAAAAATGTATACCAATATCCTATCAAATAGGCAGCATTTCGGCTTACGCCTTCGTCAGAACTATGTTTAAAACGTGTATTAGAGATATATACTTTTGCTAGACAGGGTGCTACCTACATCATCTCCTTCTGTTGAAACCATACCGACGTCACATGAAAGAATTTAAATAAGTTTGATTTATTGGTCTAAAGTAATGGTGGGAAACAATAATTTGGGTTCTGACGAAGGCGTAAGCCGAAATAGCCATCAACAAATATATAAAATAATTTATGTGGACCTGAAATACATTGTTATTTTTCTTTCCGTAGTATAATGGAGTTCTACCAAGTAAATGCCTACTCAATCAATAAATAGGCAGCAGTTCTAGTTTTCTTAGCAAAGAGGCAATCATTTCAATTACTAACTTTTGTTTATCAACCACTTTTTATAAATTCTAGATACTAGAACTTCAAATAACACACTATTTCATGTGTGCCCTTTTGATTGGAACGGCAGTATATATAACATCATTTTAATAATTGAAAAACAATGCTATTTTTTCACCGTGCTAGAATTTGTGTATTCATTCATTTTATTAATATTATGTGATATTAGAGCTTTACTAAAATTCATACAGCCAGTTAAATCAGCTGTTTCTTAAAAAACTTTTGCAACCTTAATTTGTAAAATGATTCATATTATTATAAACTTAGGGCTTGTTTTTTGGATAATATGTAAGGGATGATTGCCGAAACACCCGCTGTGAGACACACGTACTGATGCGTTGTTACTTTTAAAATAAGGGTGAAGGGCAAAAAACCACCCGAACTATTATTTGCAGAGAAGTAATTCAGCATTTGTTTGAATAATTAATATTAGGACGTGTGTGAATGTTGCCTATTAGTGAGCCAGTGCACACTGAAATGCCTGAAGATACCGAAAGGTGAAACCCGGGTCGTTAGCGATAAAGCTCATGGAAAGAATTCAGAAAATAATATGCAACTTAGATTTCGTTGCGTTATTTGGATCCGTAATCGAGTGTCAACGACGTTGGCTTTGGTTGTGGAGTGCACGGGCTCGAATCCCAGTCCGGGCTGTCACATTTTTGAAAAAAATCTGTTCGGAGATATAAATGTTTTTGATGCCCAAGAATACTTTGCCACACCCATCCAATCCATGAAAAGGTACGCTGCGAGCGCAATTCAATAGCTAACCACTTATAGATAGCTGATTGTCAGAACTATTTCTGATGATGGCGTAAGCCGACACAGCTATCAACAATATGTAAAATCATTTCTTAAAACTAAAATAAATTGTCATTTTTTTCCACCGTGTTATAATGGACTTCTACCAAGCAAATGCCAATTTAATCGAACAATAGATATTTAGATATAAAACATTATTCATTAGGTGATGTTGATGATAAAATATAACAATCCAATAATGATAACTTAACCAAAATGACAATACATAGTAAAAAGTTCTTTGTATCGTATACGATAGGACATATAGTATACAATACAAATAACTTTTTATAGTATAGGTAGATCTGACGATAGCGTTAGCTGAAATAACCATCAACAAATAAATAAATTTATTTATGTAGATAAAATATATTGTCATTTTTTTTCACCGTGTTTTAATGGAGTTATACCAAATAATGCCAATTCAATTAACTTTTGTTAAACTGTTTTTATTAAAGACTACATACATAAATTACAAAACAAAATGTTTGAAATCTATTTTGCTATTAATTTATAATAAAAAATAATATTATAAACACTTTTTTTTATTTGCAAATAATAGTGGGGGCAATTGTAATTCATACCGGCTCGAGAATTAAAATAAATCAAATTGCTTTTCATTGTGAAAAGTTAAATCTCGAATAAAGGGACAAATGTCTAATCTATTTGAAGTACGTGTTTATGAACGAATTTACCCTATTATTGGACAAGGGGGAGAGAAATTTTTAACAGTCTCATTGATTCTACATCCCCTAGTCGTTCTAAATCTACAGAATAAGTGAAAATATAGCAGTGTGTAAAATTAAAAATAATTAAATAAATAATTTACAAATACATATTTTATTTTTAACCATGTCCGCTCCCAACTTGGAGCATATGGCCTCCTCACGGAGTTTATCACAACATATGTTTTTCTACGAGAACCGCTTGTTACTCAGTTGTTCAACCTCACTGTTTTGAAGAGAGTAGGGATGGAAAGGATACGAGGACTAGGACAGGACTAGTGATTAGCTAATCGCTATCACTATGCTTCGGTCTGAATCGGAAATTTGGGAAGGGATTTTCAACAACACAGACATAATTAAATACATAATTATTTTAATAAAATCAGAACAATGAAATAAGCACGAAAAGTTTTTGTACAATAAAATGCATAACTTTTGACGGTTTTGTTTGTGAAAAAGGCTTTAGGCATTTGGTGCTATAAAAAAAAATGCAAACGTCGATGATAGCTATTTCAACTTACGCCCTCGTCAGAACACTCAGAACCATGTTTAAACTTACATCGCACGGGTTCAAGTCCCAGTACAAGCTTTTGTTTTTGTACATGAAAATTAAGTTACAAGTCATACAGGTGGCAGGGCGGCGCCCTGGCTCATTTTCAGGTGCCAGGTCGCCGACCTGACCCCTCTTCATCACTAATTATAAGATTATAACAATTACAATGTTTCTACGCAGAAACCGAGAAAAAAGATTTTAAATTTGAACTTTTCCATAAGTTTTGTCGCAAATGACCCGGGTTTCACCTTTTGGTATCTTGAAGCATTTCAATTGTACGGATGTACTTAAACTGAAGCGTAGTAATCAGTTCGTTCCGTTTATATACAAAAATAAAAGTTGATCACTGAGTTAAATTGCTATTGAAATATGGCTTAGCGCAAGATGTCGAAAGGCGCAACTCGGGTTGTTAGCGATACTGGTTATGGATAAGTACAAAATTCAATCGATTCAATTTTGATATTGAAATTCCATTAAGCACTCTCAGTCGAAATTCTGTATTATAGAGATTATAACCTCATCGGCATATTGCATTGCTTGTATCTGTTACAGTGAAACTGTATTCTCAGTTAAAATGTATCAAGTAATAGATTTATATGACAACATGATTTCACTGGTCACGATCATTTAAATTATTGGCCCAAGTCGATGATTTGCTGGCCTACAGTTTTGGTTTGCTTCAATGAAACAAAATCAGCAAGTAGTACCTTTCATAAAAATAGAACCAAAGAAAAACACAGACAAACCTGGGGCTGAAGATAGGGCGGTCAAATTTAATTTCAATGACAGCTTGGAGAAGAATATATTTTCACTGAGAATACAGTTTCACTGTAACATATCAACTCTACACTGACATCGGAAAATAACAGCTTTGTACTTGTCGATAAACCAATTTGGCACCTAACCAATATCCTATAATGACACCAGCTATCAGCGTTGCGTGTAAAACTACGTGTCCCGGCACGTGGCAGGCGCTTCGCCCATCACGCGTGTCCCCGGTCCCAATTACCGACCCCCAGATCCCGGGTTCATAGAGAAACAATGTATTAACAGTGAAGTATTATTTTGTGTCTTGTCATAGGGTGAAAGATTTTTGTGAGGTCCTTTAACAACAATGTTTATTTTCAAGCTTACTTAACTGTTGTATGAAAAAGCTTAAAAGTTGACACGACTATTCACTATTCAGTCTTCCTTTGTTTTTGTTTTTTTTTTAACCATGTCCGCTCCCAACTTGGAGCATATGGACTCCTCACGGAGTTTATCTCAACATATGTTTTTTTTTCTTTCTACGAGAACCGCTAGTTACTCAGTTGCTCAACCTCACTTTTTTGAAGAGAGTAGGGATGGAAAGGATACGAGGACTAGGAAAGGCAGTGGCGGCTGGCGACAGAGTATTAGGGAGTACAAAACTATTTTTCCGTACTACGGACAGCCAAAAATTCATAATGCACTTTGGTTGGTATTGCAAACATCTAAATTGAAAGTCCATGCTATAGAAGTGTTTTAAAATCCAATGAATAGGAAAGAACTCTTGCAAAAATGGTTGAATCTTCATTTGCACCCCCCAACACCCCGTCACCAGCCGTCACTGGTTCTGACAATGGTGTAAGCTGAAACAGCTGACTATAAGATTTCCTTGCTAATTCAACAACTCATTGTCAATTAATATCCAGATATTTAAAAAAACTAATTGTTGGATGCATGGTTGAGTGTCAACGTTTTCGGTACGTGTATGTTTCTAAAAAACGAAGCCGTTATCCTTTTTTAATATTCTTTGTTCACAAGCACGCATCGTAAATAAATCTGTGGGCATGCATCATTAGACGACAGTTGTAGTTGTTTTTTTAAATTAAATGAACACTAAGCAGAAAACGTGGAAACATTGAATGCGAACTGCGAAACCAAAAACTAAATCTGTAATTTGAATTTAATTTACATTTTTCTTCCATTTCCGCTCCCAACTTTTAGCATAAAGACTCCGCACGGAGTTCATCTCAACATGATTTTTTTCTACGAGAACTGCTTTTTGCTTGATACAAAATCAATTTAAAAGACTGTGTGTATTTAAGGTAATTGCCTAACACGGTGAAAAAATTGGAATGTTGTAAGTTCAATTTTTTTTTATTATAGCTAGTTGATTGCCATTTCGTGGAGATCGTAAGACGAAATACCTACCAAAATTATCACACAAAAGTGAAACCGGTCCTGATCTTAATAAATTAACTGTGAAATAAAAACAATAAATATTTAACTATTTGTAGATTAAATTTGCCAGTATCTATTTGTTTTAAATTTAATAAACATTTTAAATTAAGACCGCCCACCCGTAAAGTATCCTTGATTGTTTTAGTATACCCAATACAGCAAAGTGTATTGCTTCTATTGTCTATAAATATATTTTTTATAAGGCAATACTTTTGTATCAATTTCATTGTCCACCCCTAGTGGGCAGATAATCGTCCACAAATCACGGATGGACTGGTCCACTCACAAATCACGGATCATAGCACACATGGACTCGCCCACTGTGCCAAATCCACTCGAATATAGATCGAGTCACGAATAACGTGTGATGCCATTATATTGATAAATTATTTGAATTTGGAATAATCACAATATCTTACATTTAATTTCGTGGATGTAGGGACATACGGGCGAAACTACAAAAACAACTAACTGAGATAAATGGCAAAACAGTTTTCAATTTTAAACTTTCTTCTTATGAATTTGCAGGAAAGCCGAGCAATATCTGGTAAACCCCTCTTCGTACAAGTTTCATATTTTTATATCTTATAGAACTGCATTTGAGCATCACAATGACATATTTAACTCAAAACAGCCACTTTTGTAGTTTTGCCCGTATGTCCCTACACCCACGACTTAATCTAATATATAAAAATCAATATGTGTTTGATTCTTTGTTTGTATTTTACACGTTGCTATACCGTTCATCCGATTGCGATAAACTTTTTCAACTTACTGCTTGCACTTGCGCACAGGTTATACGCATAGTAAAATCAACTTACAGTAGGTTTTTTATATATTTTATGCGCTGCCATACCGTTCATTTTGACAACTTATTGTTGCACTTGCGCAAAATGTATAGGCATAGTACAACTAACTTTAAAAGGTGGCGCATGTGTCGTACCATAGACAATCGGCAAAAGACAAACAACAAACGTCTAACGGCAAATATCATCGATACCAATCAATGTTTGTGAAGTTAAATCGAAATTATTTATCTAAAATATTGTGCATCCGAAAGCACTTCAATAAACACAAACAATTTCTTTCTTTGATGGCTGTGCTACGCTTGCCGGGTATCGACTTATTAAATATAAAATTTGATAAACCTGTATATCAGGCATCATAAAAGATTGTTGTTAAAATTCTCTTCCCACTTTTCCGATTCCAAAAAAGTGGCGCGTATCGAGAGCATAAGCTAACCACTAGTCCTATCCTAGTCATCGTATCCTTTTTATCCCTACTCGAAAAAGAGAGGAGTCTATATGCTCCAAGTTGGGTGCGGACATCACTATCTCGTGTTTAGTTTTGATTTTACAATGTATTATGCTAGCCTTGTTTAAAATTGTTGTAGCGAATAGAAAACTATTAAAATATATTGGAATGAAATTTTTCTTATTTAATGAGCTCGACTGTTCATTAGTATTGTTAAGTATGCAATGATTGAATATCAAATACACCCATCCCTCGCTTAGCATGATACACGCTTAGCACGATTTCGCTTTAAGACGGTTTCAGTAAGTGTTCTTCCTGAAATCTGAAGCGATACCGAAAGCGACACCGAAAGTTCTGGTCAAATTTAAACGATTACTGCTAAAACAATAAAAGATGGGTTGCAAATGGCAAGAAATATAGACATACGATCGAGCTTTGAAATTTCAACGAGAAATAAACAATGCGTACCAGAAATGAAGAGATTAACAAGAATATCAAAAAAGATGAAGAATCAAAAATTACCGATTTTTTAAACGACGACGGAACATAATAGAAAATATAATTGAAAGTAGTAGTGATAATGACATGCAGCCAATAAAAAGAAATAAAATTCCTATATTAATATCTTCTAGTGATAGTGACATTGAATAATATATTTTATCCGCGTTCTTAATATTTCAATAAATTTTCAGAAGTTCTACATACCTACGTTTTCCTAATAAAGGGTATTTCAATAGGGACGCTCAAAATATGTTACTTTGTCCTGCTGAGTAGATTATTCATTGTTTAGTGGCCAAATTTGAGTCAACCAGTTTGGTAAATAATCGGCCAACACCTACCTGTACGTCATCAAAATAAATACAATATCTGGTGAAAACATTGCTGCTGTGTGTGAAAGTGTACAGGAAAACCCAAGGCAGCTTATTTTTCGTTGTTCACAAGAACTTGGCTTTTCTGCGACTTCAACTTGGCGAATTTTGAATCGGGCCTTATGTCTGCACCCGTATAAAATCCAACTAACCAAGGAACTTCAGGTAAACGACCGCAGACAACGCCTGATTGGGTTCTGGAGCAGTTGGAAGTTTACCCAAATTTGTCAAAAAAGTCAACTTTAGCGACATGGCCCATTTTATAATGAATGGATATTGGCAGACATTTGATGCTATATTCCATATTTAATGCCGTAAAATATACTAACAAATGAAATTCTCGTTTAGTCGAAATCTCACAAACAACTTGTTTTATTTACATTTCAAAACTAAGCGTCCTTATAAAAAGACCCTCTATTTCTAAAAAAGAACCTATCCTCTCTTTTTCATACATTTGTTAGTCTCGCTTAACACGGTTTCGCTTAGCACGGTGATCTAGCAGAACCTATCTTCCGTGTTAAGCGAGGGATGGGCGTAGTATTAAAAATCAATCAGCCCAAATAAATAGTTCCCATTTAATGTTTTTTGTCATAAAATTATCAGATCAGAGCAACGATTAATAAATGTGGAATTCTAATTAACAACAAAACGATAAACGATTAAAGACAGGAAATATTTTTCAAAATATCACGCAATGAGTTCAAATCCTCCAAGTTAGGAGCGGACATGGGGAAAAAATAACATTGAAAATTTGAGAGTTACAGCCTTACCCCTGGTAGGGCAGTATTCGAAATACACGCAAACGTAATTTATCAAGGCTATCGGAAAACATTTAGTAAAAAACATTGTTTCTTAAAGTAAAAAAATACTTGGCGAAAGAGTTCTGATTTAATTTGCATAATGTCGACTCTATAATAGACCAAGATTCGTGATGCCATCTATATACAGTGGAAAAATTTCCCAGTCCGGCCGCCAGACGGCAATAAATTTCACTTTACAAGCGACATGGTGGCGCACTCTAGCGGGAAAATTTGATAAAAATAATAATGTTGCTACATGAAAATATGTCTGACTCGCGGACAAAACATTTTTGCGAAGAAATCAGCGTTGCGTTATATATTTAAAATGGCATTTGAATTTATGGCCCTTTTTATACAATAACAATAAAATAATGCTTGGATTATACGCCTCAATAACTTAAGAATATTTTTACAGTAAAATAATGTTATTTGATAAACTGATAATTGATGTAAGTATGTCCAACAATAATTTTGGTTCCAAATTTAAACTGAGATGCCATAACCAATTTAGTCATTCAAATAATGACACATTGATAAATTATCGATGTTTAAGTAATATTTTAAGTATTTAATCTTTTTACGAAAGCAACCGTGTGATAGTAGTTCTAACGATGCGTCTTAACCGTTTGCACTCTTCAATATGTAATTTTTTTCATTCTATAAACTTCTCAATGCTTTGAGAAATTTATATATATATTGTACAAGACTTGCGTATTTATTACCATGGCAAAACGAAATACCGAAAAATATACCACACGTTACGAACATTACCTAAGTCACACAGTCCAATAAATACGATTTTTTAAATAATGATAATTTCAAATTACTAAAAAATAATTTTCCAACCAAGTTTTACAATGTCGAGCAGGACTCGACATAGGAACTGTTGGAGTTAAAGAGGCGAAGCACGTGGCACTATATGCAACACAATACGTAGAATTAGTACATTAATTTTATATTATAACAATTGCATTCACTTATTGAAGTTATTCGCTGCTTTCACTGTCGGTTTGCAAGTATAATTGTTTGCTATTTTTTGAACGAACGTATTCAAGTTGGTTTGAATCTGAATTTCCGTGTAATTCATCATGCAGTCTCAATTCGTTTTGAAATTTTATAGCACGTTAGGATTAGGATCGTTTGTCAAAAAAAATCTAAAAAAAAAGGAAATCGCGCAGCACCAATTATATTGTATAAAAAAATAACAGTGCCGTCCAAAGAAATCGCGTATAATCAAAATCGCTCAAAAAAAAAACACGTAAATAAAGGACTAGGTGTGTGTCATTTTTCTCAAAAATTTGTCAGTATCACAGATTATAGTCAGAGAGCGACAGATTATACATTATAGAATTTACATAACGTAAGTAAGTAAGTCAGTGAGTGTAAGTTTTTTTGACAAAATTACCGTTTTACACCAAAAAAGCGAATGGGTTTTCAACCAGGAAAACATTCATTGTATACCGTATTTTTTAGTTAAATCAAACCATCGCATAATACTGATTTTACATACTTTGACCATTTAATAATTTGATAAAAATAAAATTCTATTGTCAGATCGAAACTGCGTCGCGAACCAAATTCAAACAAAAAGTAAATATACCCATTATTAACGGAATAAGTAATGCAACACAAAAGAAATAAAATGCCCGCGTCCCTCGACATTAAATCACAATTTAATTGATTGAATTTAGTGGAACGGTGGAAAGAGAGAAAGGGAGACAAGCTTTCAACCTTCTTTAAATATAAATATGTGACGTAAGAAGACTGAAGCCTGATTAAGGCGCCCGTGAAAGAAGAAGAAATATGCATATTTATTTTTTGTGTTTCCGATGGATAAATCAATAGCTTTGTGAAATCTCGAAATTAAATTTAATAAATTAATTATTCTACTGGTTGTGTAACTATTTGAGACACGCCTTTCACTTGAAAAAAATACACTTTTAAAGCTATTCACTGTTAATACTTGGTGGAATGGAATTATAATAAAATAATAAATCATTTATAGTACATATTTCACATCAGATTTATTGAGATCAGTACTGGTTTTGCTGTACATTATTATCAATATCCAATGCTCCTGAAACGCTCGCGGATATTTCATCTTCGCTTTATAATTGTATACGTTATCTATCCCTTCTAAGTATATGTATCCTGTTATAATACACAACCCCATTCGGTCAGGCCTCAGTGCCACCTGTCAACATAAACACATCATGCGAGCTTCTCACTGTATGCGTATTTGTCTTGTTAGTAGACAAGCAATAATCCGTGCAAAAATTGTTGTTAAGATGTCACAGTGTCGAAATATATAACAGCTATTTGAGGATTTTGACTGAAGATGCTTGATAGAATTTCAATATATTTGAATCAGCTCAAGTCATTCATGCATTTGAAATGCCCGAAGATGCCGGAAGGCGAAACCCGGGTCGTTAGCGATTAGATTCATGGAAAAGTACAAAATTCAAACAATTTAAATTTGTCACACAAAACAACATTGCAATGTTTTTTTACTTTTCTTATCTTAATAATCGATATTGGCAGAATATTTGATTTCGCAAAGCGAGTTTATTGCTATTTTTTTAGATTGGCAAACTTTCTAGACATCCTATTCAAGAAGCGTTCTTAAATTTTATTTACATTGCCATTTGTGTAAAAGTTTGTTAATCTAGTAATGCTGCGGTAAATGCGGGAAAACGGGCAAAGAGGGAAATTCCCAGTTCGACTTCGTTATTCGAACTTATTAGGCACTCTCAATTCAATTTATACGATCGCGTATGAGATGTTGCCAGGGTGACCACGACTCACACATTTGACAGTTTAATATTTAAGAATGTTTATTACTTCTTTTATTTCAATATAGTATTTCTGTTTTGATTATTTTTTTACCATTTACGCTTCCAACTTGAAGTATCCTCTCAAAGTTAATAACAACATTTTATTTTCTACGAGAAATGCTTGTTACTCAGTTGCTCAACTTCTCTTTTTCGAAGAGAGAAGGGATTTAATGGATACGAGTATGATGCCATGTGCCCCGCTTTTCTGGGATTGGAAAGGTGGGAATGGACTTTTAACAACAACACAAACACCCGTTGCATTCGAACAGAATCGATTTATCGACTGAAAAATATGCTCGTACCAGGAATCGAGCCCGGGTGGTCCGTCACGGAAGCCAACGACGTTTACCACTGTACCTGTGTCTATCAAAATCATTGGCTGAGCTCACGGACCCAAATCCCAATGTAAGCTGTTTCAGTTTCAAACTCTTTATATCCGTATACATCGATGTCTGATGTCTTAAATTTCCTCCTACAACACCCATTCGATACAGAAAACATGGCGTAGCGATTAACTAACCACTATCCCTGTTATAATCTCCGCGTTGATTATAGTCATTAAGATTTATTAAATGCACTTATTTTGGTTTTTACTTTGCTAATGATTATTCATACTAATTGATTTTTGATGTAATAGCTTGCATTGCTAAGAGGTCTTCAACATTTTAATTATAATCTATTTTTCTTACAATTTGCTTCAATTTCTTACAACTGCTTGTAATACCTTGGATTTATTACTTAAACTTTGTATAAATATCACTGCTTTGTTTTTTTTATATTTTAATATAAAACATATTTAGAATTACAGCTCACGCCAATGCGCCAAATATTCTTAATTGTGAAAGTCATACGAGATTAACTCGATGATAAATAATAAATCAGTTGTGCACAAAATCAACGATAAATAACATACACCCAGCCCAAGATCTCTTTTTTCAATTGAAAAAATCCAACCTTGCCGAGAATTGAACTCGGGTCCCCTGATCGCTAGGACAAAGCTCTTGCCACTAGACCACTGGGACCGACGATGTTATATTCCTTATCAATTGACAAAGCTTGCAATGAGCGAAACCAGTCTTGATCCAATAAAATTTATGTGGAATAAGTACTAAAAATGTTTTATTATTTTTATTATAATACCATTCCACTAATTATTGACAGTGAACACCTTAAAAGTGATTAATAGATATAATCAATCCAATTAAGTTTTAAATGAGCAATCAAACATTAATCCATCACCGCTACTATCAAATTGCATCACATTAAGCCGAGAGATTCACATTATATCTTCCATCAAATGGTCACCCTACGGTTATTCGCCGATAAGTGATAAGATCGGCTCTTTTCAAATAAAAATAACATTCCTCGAGCGCTTCGATGTCGAACAACGGTTTTATTTTATTTCACGTCACTAAAAACCTCCTTCAAACATCTACATACTTATTCAACAATGTTTAAAGCCACAATAATTTCAACATTCAACAAGACCAAACAAAATAGTCATAAAACCAACTCCATATGTATCTAATAAATTGAATTGATATTTACTTTTGGGAACAACGTTACATATTTATATTTCATATTGACGTGAGTGAGTTCAGACGAATACTATATTTTAAGAATAAAAGTTGATTTTGTCAGAACTCATTCGGTTGACTGCTTTGAAAATTTCTATTGTGAAATTAATAATATTTTTTCCTCTCTGTTTTTTTTATGACTATTGTAATTTTCATCTTATTTTTAATTTTTAATTAATTTGTGATTTTTATTATATATTTACATGTATGTTTGTGTATATATATATAAATGCATGTATTTATATTTGTCAAATCCATGGCGCATTGGCGTCAGCTGTAGTGCCATGATTTGCTTTTTCTTAAATAAATAAAATAAATAACACAGTGAAAAATATCAATGTAAGTATTTTAGTTCTACAAAAATGATATAAAACATTTAATGCATAGCTACTTCGGCTTACGCCCTCATCAGAACTATGTTAATTTTAAATATATAATTACTAGTATTGCTACCTGGCGTCGCTCGGACTAAGCGACCAATAATTATTTAATGTTATATCATTCGACATAATTATATGACAAAATCTAACATCCAAAATAGAGTTAAAATAAAATCACAAACTTTATTTAATTTTATGACAGCCCCATTATCGCCCATTAAAATTTCCAAATTCAAGGAAAAAATCTAATTTTCTGTCAAAGAAATGTTAAATAATACCTTCACGTAAATAATAAACATTATTATGTTAATAAAAGCCGGGAAAAGTTCAGTAGAAGACTAATTTATTACATTTTGACTAAATGTCTTCGCCGATAAAAATTCAAACATATTTTCTTTCATATTCGTTTTTATGGCAACTTAATGACCAACAATGCAAAAGGGAATTACAGACCCACAGACAAACATACGCCGTTTCGGTTTTATATATAAGATAATGACAAATTTGTTTTATGCATCTCTTGACGTGCTAGCGAATCTGGGCATCTTCGGACCTTCTTTCGCAAAAGTTGCTTAAGTAATAAAGCATGTTTAATTCTAATGTTTTTTAAACCATTTCCGCTCCCAACTTGGAGCATATGGACTCCTCACGGAGTTTATCCCAATATATTTTTTTCTGCAAGAACTGCTTGTTAATCAGTTGCTCAACCTCTCTTTTTTCTTAAGAGAGAAGGGATTGAAAGGATAAGAGGACTAAGACAGGACAAATGATTAGCTTATCGCTATGCATCGCCTTTTGGGAAATCATCAAAAATGTGGGAAGTGATTGTTAGCAATTCAAAAACCCATTACCTTTGAACAAAAACAATCTATCGAAAAATATAATGAAATTCTACAAAGTAAATCCCAATTCAATCAATAAATAGTTTTTTTTATAACCGTGTCCGCTCCATGAAGCATATGAACTCCTCATGGAGTTTATCTCAACATATATTTGTCTACGAGGGCTGCTTGTTACTCATTTCCTCAACCTCTCTTTTTTGAAGAAGATCGTAAAAATGAGATGGGATTTTTAATAACGCAAACACCCATTGCCTCTGAGCAGAATCGATTTAACGAATGAAAAAATTTGCTCGTACGGGGAAATCAAGCCCGGGTGGACGGTCACGGAAGCCAACGACGTTGACAGCTGCACCACGGACCAGACCGAACTTTCGCGAAATAACTATCAAGTTAAAATGATATAATTTGTATAGACCTAAAAACAATGCTATTTTTTCACCGTGTGTAATTGATTAACACCTTAAATACACACAATCTTCTCAATTGATTTTTGTACAACACGCAATATATATAATTTGAAAAAACACTGCAAGATGTTTAAATAATAATTTACTTAGCGATGTGCGATGGGCTAACGTTATTATTGATTCGTCTCGATTGGGTTCAAATCCGACACGCGATGTTCATTGTCTAC
The DNA here is from genome assembly GCA_028554975.1 of Himalopsyche kuldschensis. Classification (NCBI taxonomy): domain Eukaryota; kingdom Metazoa; phylum Arthropoda; class Insecta; order Trichoptera; family Rhyacophilidae; genus Himalopsyche; species Himalopsyche kuldschensis. The sequence continues at coordinate 704,888 of JAHFWI010000064.1, read as the reverse complement.
TTTCGCCATTATTATTTGACAAAGCGCGTCAAGTAATCGCATTAAACTATTCTAATCAACTTACTTGCAATTTGATTAATTTCAAATGACACCAAGGGTTGACACAAACTGACAAAAGTTATATAAATATTATTTACTGATTTAACTAACGCATTTTTTTTATATTTGATATGTAAACCTTGCGATAACCTGTGTTGTCTTTATAATTAGATATGAAAAGTCCTCATTTTTTTAACGTTTTAATTTCGTATATTTCCATTTACAACCCGGTTTGCCTTGGTCAGTTCAAAACCAACAATAGCTCTCATATGTATATGTCGGCGGTAAATTGGCGGATTATTTTTAACATGCAATTATACTTGATACCTTTATTGTAGTAAATCAAAAATTGACGTTAATTTTATATAATCTTAATTGCTTAAAATATCTCTCTATTACAGGCGAATAAAATTTTAAATAAAATCATAGAATCCTACATCATCAATTTATAATTACAATTTATAACTTCGAAATAACATTTTCTTTCCATCTACAATGTAATTAAATTTAAATAAAGACATTTTTACAGTTTCTGAATATAAAATATATTCCTAATCTAGACACATCAATGTATATGTTACAGTTAAACTGTATTCTCAGTGAAAATGTATTCTTCTCCAAGCTGTCATTGAAATTAAATTTGACCGCCCAATGTTTGACTGTGTTTTTCTTTGGTTATATTTTTATGAAAAGGAAAAGGACTACTTGCTGATTTTGTTTCATTGAAGCAAACCAAAATTTTAGACCGGAAAATCATCGACTTGGGTCAATAATTTCAATGATCGTGACCAGTGAAATCATGTGTCATACAAATCTATTACTTGATACATTTTCACTGAGAATACAGTTTCACTGTAACATATATATTATCATTTGAAAATGCTATCGAAGGGTGAAACCGGTTCTGGTCTTTACAACGTACATGTATATGATAACCTAACCTAACATTTTTTACCACTTGCAAACTGTTCTCTATTAATCTCTACATACATTTCTATAATTGATCCTAACATTTTAGTTGGTATTATATTTACCATCGTTAAAACGTTATTTATCTCCGTTAATATGCGCCATTATTTTACAAACAATAACACTGAAATTTAAAAAAAAAATCTAAAATTTGCTTTTCTTACAAAATCTGTGTTTATAGCAAGGAGTATTTTAAATTTCAAATAGTTAATAGATCACATTCGAACGACACTGTTACAATATATTTCAATATATAAATATGAAAAATATCGGCCAATAAGAAAATATTGTTGTTTATTGGAAAAAATATAATATGTACTCGGTATAACAGCGGACGCCTGTGCGCCATGCATTTGCCAAATATATTATATTTATAACAAAACATTAAAAAATATATTATACAGAGAATTGCATATATTAATGAATAAAGAAAGCATCAAGTTAAGTTCTGTAAAAATGTCCATCTCAATAAGCAGTACATTAATTAAGGATTTCGACTGAGGGTGCTTGATGGAATTTCAATATCAAATTCGAATTGTTTGAATTTGTTCTTTTCCATGATTTTTGTCGCTAACGACCCGGGTTTCGCCTTTCGGCATCTTCAGGCATTTCAAGTGCACGGATGTACTTGAACTGTCAGTTCAAAAGTAAAAAATTCAAATTTGAAGCAGTACATTGATTTGCCGCTCTTGTTACTAGCGACTTAAATGAACACGGCGACAAACAAATCCTGATTAAAAAAATTGACTTTGTTTGCGACTTTGTAAGTAAAAACATAAAAAGATTTTCCAAATCCCGGGATTGACTAATTTCATCAGGAAATCCGGGATTGAAAGCCCTAATCCCGAGCGTAACACTGCGTATATTACATAAAGTCATTTCTAAACGATTTGTAGTGATTTGTTTTTTTCCATAATACAATAAAATGATTAACGTGTATCTACATGGTATTATTATGAAAATCGAATTAGGATTCCCCGCACTATTCTTAGAATAGAATAAAACTTTTTGACAGCCGACCGTTCGCCGACACAAAAGCAAATTATGATTTATTGTTATTTGACAGTTTTATAGTCTGAAGCACGCGTGTTTTCATTTAAATTAAATCAGATAGACACACATTAAATAAAACCAAAAAAAAACGAGCGCATTACATAGGGAAAACTTCTCTTATTGAATTATCTTTTTTTAAATGGCAGAGTATAAAAAATAACAACGTTATTAGATTGGACAACTTTGTTGAATTTATTTGCGAAGTTTTTTGTTTCGTGTTTTGGTCAGTAGAGGGTGATCGCAATTGATAATAAATTATGTGTGCTTACCAGGGCTGTGGAGTCGGAGCTTTTTGGCCGGAGTCGGAGTCGTCGCGGTTTTTTGGCCGGAGTCGTACTCGGAGTCGGAAATTTTGAAAAGTTTGTTCTTTTTATTTTTGCATATAATATGTCAAATTTGACTTTTGGCCGTATTGATAGGTTTGATATTTAATTGAATACACATAAATAGGAAAATTAGGGGAAAAAAAGCGACGATATTAACCTTTTTTCGGAGTCGGACTTTTTTAGACCGACTCCACAGCCCTGGTGCTTACTAAAGAAAAATGAGACATGCTTTAAGCTAGACCATAGATTCCCAACGAGCGACCACCAAGATAATTTAAAAAGACATTTTTAGTACGGCTATTAAAAAAACAACGAAAATTAAAGTGAATATTTTATGGGCTGGGAACCCGTGAGCTAGACTGTGGACTTGCCGGAGTTATAGTCTCGGTGAACTTTTGACAGAGTTTGCACTTGTTTTATTTTTATACTTTCGATGTATTCGGCGATAACTTTGTCAATGTTTATTTACATATAAAATTTAAAATATCTTTGATTATTGCACGTACTGTGTTACTAATTGTGACACGTGTTTCGCTTCTTTCAGATGCATATTCGGACTAAAGCAAAGGTTGCATAAGTACATAAGTCATTACTGAATCAACCTTTGCGATAGTAAGTAAGTATCACAATTAGTAACACAATACGTGAAATAATCAAAGGTATTTTAATGATGGTTTTTTAAATACAATAATAGGAAATTGAATCTCTTATTTCTAATTGTTGTTGTTCTGACAGTCTAATGCGTTTTTGTAGAGATACTGAATTTTTTATAGCTGGGATAACTGCTGTGGTTCAATGGGTAACGCTATTGTCAGACATCAAAAGTGCATTCATTGTACATCTCAATATAGTTTTGTATGAACATAGTTTGTAGCAAGTGAGTTTATGAAGTAAATCAAATTTTTATAGTTATTTATCTATAAAGACTTTCAACTTAAAATATATTTAAATATCAAAATTATAATGTAACATTATAAATCATTTTGCAAGAAAATTATGATTTCGTTAAAACAACACGTGTCTAACGGCACCTCTCGACAAATCTTTTAAGTTGTGATGAAAATATTTTTCCAACATTTTTGTACATTATAAGAGATGTGATCTATAACCTTAATCACCTTTCAATTACATGTTTGTATAATATACGATAGTGGTAATTTCTAAATGAAAATTTTGGATTATGATTTCATTCATTATATTTACATGCTTCAATACATTGGGCCCCCCCACTATTTCCTGTCGTGCTATTTTGTTACTAAACCTTTATTTTGTATTTAAATACGGATTTTTACCAGCTAGCGAGAGGAAATAAATCGCAAGACGGGTAAAATTTTCCAATTAAAAATAAAAACAACAATGAAATGTTTTTATTTTTACATTTTATTCAACACTTGCATACCCATGTCTTTCAACATTTACTAAGCCATAGGTTGCCAAGACAGTGCAAGTAATTAAATAGTATACAATCTCTCTTTTTCAACAGATTGTGTTTAAAAGGATACGAAGACTAGGACAGGACTAGTGGTTAGCTAATCACTCTTATTACGCAGCACTATTTGCGATCAGAAGGATGGAAAAGATTTTTAGCAACACAAACACCAAGGCAATGACGTTTACAACTGCACCACCTTATTATTACCGAACTGTATTTTAAAATCCCCTTCCCACATTTGTGATCCCAAAAAGCGACGCATAGAGAGAGCGCTTAGCTAATCATTAGTCCTGTCCTCGTCCTCTTATATTTTGTATCCCTACTCTATTCGAAAAAGAGAGGTTGAACAACTGAGTAACAAGCCGTTTTCGTAGAATTTTGTAGAAATGTCCGCTCCCAACTTGGAGCATATGGACTCTAGACGGAGTTTATCTCAACATATGTTTTTCTACGAGAACTGCTTGTTACTCAGTTGCTCAACCTCTTGTTTTCGAATAGATTATACAATCGAATAGAATATACAAGAGAGAAGGGATGGAAAGGATACGAGGACTAAGACAGGACTAGTGATAAGCTTATCGCTGTCACTATGCGTCGCTCTTAGGGATCGGAAAGGTGCGAAGGAATTTTCAACAACACAAACACCCATGCCTTTGACCCAACAGATTTATCGACTGAAAAAGTCCACTCGTACCGGGAATCGAACCCGGGCGGTCTCAGTCGGTTCACCGCGCCACCGACCAGACGAAAAATATATGTTGAGATAAACTCAGTAACGAGTCATATGCTAGCATGCTCCAAGTTGGGAGCGGACAATATTTTATCTTCCCTAAAAAATATCTAATAAATATACTGACATATTTCTGGCCGTAAAATAGTCGCTCATCTTACGCGCGCTGTACTCATTTACCCCTAACGCAATTCAGTACACCCGCTATCCGAATCTGTCGCCCTGATACATTGTACGAATAAATCAGGATATAATTTAGTTAAATCACATATTATGAAAGGGAAAATGATATTAATGTCGGTCGACGGGACTTGTTTATTCATTCGATAATGCGTTGATTTAATAAATTATCAACAACAAACATTGTTAGTCGTGAAACTTTACTTTATTATCTTGTGTCATTTTTTTTTGCTCCGTCGCTAATCGTGTTTTTCAGGGGGGAGGGCGCCATGGAATAACGCAAGAGGGTGAATGATCGAATATTACGGAAAAGTTTATGATGCATTGTTTCAAAAAATAAAAATTTATAACTCATTCTTAAAAAGAAACAATTGAGTCGTATATATTCTTATGATTATATATTGTAAAGGGTCTTTTTATAAGGACGCTTAGTTTTGAAATGTATATAAAACAAGTTGTTTGTGAGATTTCGACTAAATTTTAATTTCATTTGTAAGTATATTTTACGGCATTAAATATGGAATATAGCATCAAATGTCTGCCAATATCCATTCATTATAAAATGGGCCATGTCACTAAAGTTGACTTTTTTGACAAATTTGGCTAAACTTCCAACTGCTCCAGAACCCAATCAGGCGTTGTCTGCGGTCGTTTTCCTGAAGTTCCTTGGTTAGTTGGATTTTATACGGGTGCAGACATAAGGCCCGATTCAAAATTCGCCATTTTGAAGTCGCAGAAAAGCCAAGTTCTTGTGAACAACAAGAAATAAGCTACTTGAGTTTTCCTGTACACTTTCACACACAGCAGCAATGTTTTCACCAGATATTGTATTTTGATGACGTACAGGTAGGTGTTGGCCGATTATTTACCAAACTGGTTGACTCAAATTTGGCCACTAAACAATGAATAATCTACTCAGCAGGACAAAGTAACATATTTTGAGCGTCCCTATTGAAATACCCTTTATATTGTGATTATATATTGTATGTATTATTAGATATTCTTGGGTGGCGATCAAAATGTCAAATGAAAGATCATATTGCTGAAAAGTTTGTTCCTATAAATGCACATTTTGTATAGCAAATTGTGTATAGTATTTATATACATATTCCATTTTATTCCAATGAAGAAATAATTATTCGGGTTCCTTGCGATAACATCGTCACAATATATTTTATATTGTAAACGAATTATTTGATTTTTTTTCTTCTTTTGGGAATAGCATCGTCTCGCGGCACACCAGTTTCGGAGCACTGGTTTAAAGCAAGGTACGTGCTTACAGGGTTGTATTTTTTTTTATAAAAACTCTTGAAATCTTCTCACTGTGTTAGAAATCACAACAATATCTTGACCGCCCTTCGGTAATGTGAAATTATTTTATTGCGTGAATTTAACCGGTGTATAAAGCCATCATCAAATTACAATCCCTTTATGGGCGTGTTTTGTGCAATAAATTATCAATCTTCTTGACTTAAATGTTACAAATAAGTATTTACGGTGGATTCGCCATATATAGGGTCCACAACCACAGACACGTACCAACTGTAGCCGAGCTCATGAATTTTATACGCATTTTTATCTTGCTATATAGATATACTCATACAAAATGTTTTTTTTTTGTTTCAGGTAAGCGATTTATCAAGAAAACAAAAGATCCTTCATTATTCTTCATTTAAAATCGGGTGAGTTCTTTTATACAAATAAGTATTCAATAATGTTGCCGCAAAAGAATATAAAATATGTTTATTTGATACAAATATGACAAGTTAACTATGTTTTTGGTAATATATAAATAGCAAACTATTAAATGATCAAACTTTAAGAAGAATTTTGCAAACAATCTATCAAATAACGCATACATTTCATATTGATATAAAAATTTTCAGTTAATTATTGTAATTTCTTTATAATGAAAATAAAAATTTCCCGGCCATGTTTTAAGCATAGAAATTGAAATATTTTCGTCAAGGGAATCCTAGTAGGGATATAACAGTAGATTAAAATAAATATAATAATAATTATAGTAACTGCTTATCGCTTCAAAGGAACCCCGTTTATTGGACTTGTCGAGATAGAGGCGGCTCTTGTAATTGTGCAATAGTGCACGGTTCCCCCATTTATATTCAAGCAATAAACTGCACAAAAATAAATTTACCAATTTACCTAACTACAATTCCTTGCGTGTACGAATATAATTGAATTAGTAGGTATATAAAATATTTTGTGACGTCACACTAGTATTAACCACGCCACACATTTTGCCGGTAAATATATGTTTAAACATAGTTGTGACGATGGCGTAAGCCGAAATAGCTATAAACCAGAAATAATATAATTTATGTTTTACTAAAATACATTGCTATTTTTTCACAGTCTTGTAATGGAGATTTACCAATTAAATGTCAATTAAATCAATAAATATAACTTTTACCCTTGATTTTCAGTAACGGCTTTGGACCACAGATAAATAATCAACAATGATTAGACATTTTCCAACACAACCAATCTGACCGTTCAAGACTATAATATGATTAAATAATTATCAAAAACGTTAACAGTGGTATAAAATAATACAATAGGCACCTCCCAATCATCGGGTCTTAAAGAAACACTCGAAAACGTCAAAAATGATGTGGGGTTTCTCGTCTGAACCCTGACTTCGGACGTTATTGTGCCGTGGAAGGTGATGCATCAACAATGGATCCCACAGCCATGCGTACCTCTGTCATCACAACAAAACAAAATAGTCAACATTGCGTATGGGTCATGTTTAATTTAATTATGTTGCTAGTGAAAAAGTTTCCGTTTGTATTATTGACATTACAATTAAAGCACGATTAAAATCAGCCAAAGGGATACAATAAATAGATTTTAATAAAAATAATAAAACATTTTTAATACTTATTGCACATACAATTTATTGGATCAGGACCGGTTTCCCTCATGGCGAGCATTATCAACTGATGAATAATTGATGGATATCAGTTGATAATGCTCGCCATGAAAACAAAACCGATCCTGATCCAATAAATTTATGTGAAATAAGTAAATACTAAAATTGTTTTATTATTTTAATTATAATGCCATTCCATCAAGTATTGACAGTGAACACCTTAAAAGTGATATGTAGGTTTTGTTAACACTCCTATATTCTTATCACGTGTTGGAACTAATTGGAGATGAACTAAAATTGTTACTATTTTTAAGACAAACTTTTTTTTATCATGTCCGTTTCAAGCTCGGTGCATATGGACTTCTCTTGGAGTTTATCTCAACATGTTGTTTTCTACGAGAACTGCCTGCTACTCAGTTGCTCAACCTCTCTTTTTCGAAGAGAGTAGGGGATGGAAATGATACGAGGACTCAGACAGGACTAGTCGTTAGCTAACCGCTCTCACTACGTGACCCACTTTTTTGGGATCGAAAACGTGAGAAGGGATTTTTAACAACACAAACACCCATTGCCTTCTAAAAGAATCGATTTATCGACTGAAAAAATATGCTCGTACTGGGAATCGAGCCCCGGCGGTCCATCACGAAAGCCAACTACGTTGACCGCGGCACCACAAACCGGAATTTTACATTGTTGCATGAGTGCTTAGTCACTTTGATATATTTTTTTACTAGAATGTTGAAACTATTAGTAATCCTTGGTAACGTCGGGCGCTTACTTCGTTACACCTTCCAAACAAAGAACTGTCCTCACTATGAGTCCAACCCGTGTGCTCCGTAACTGAAACCAACAACGATGCCACTAGGCCACGTATCCGACTTTTTATTTCTGTTTTATTTACTCAACACAAATATCACTAACTAGCAGAAAAATACTACGGCATCCGATGAAGACAAGTAGATATTATATACCATCTTAACAAGCTGAAAAAAGGTTAAACATTGCTGTGAAGTGTTTGAAGCAGTCTCGAAAATTGCCTCCTCAAGCCCGGGGTAAGGATAAATATAAATAGGGTTTACTTGAGAGAATAATTTGGGGTGCTCAACCTTAAGGGTCTGTACATAGCCGCACAATAGAAACGAGGTTCTCAACCTGTCTATCATAATGGTGTACGAAAAATATGTAACATGAATCAAAATTAATAATTTCAACTGAAGATGCGTGATGGTATTTCAATATTAAATTTTAGTCGATTAATTTTTTTACTTTTCCATGAGCCATACACATCCAGGCACTTGAAATGCCTGAAGATGCCGAACGGCGAAACCCGAGTCGTTAGCGACAAAACTTACACAAAATTCAAAAGATTTAAATTCGAATCATAATTGATATATAGTGTGACTGCTTGAAGTGACATGCTCTTGGCCATAAATTTCTTTCGGCTAATACGATGCCAAAATGAGAATTCCACCGTTTTGAGAATGTAAAACATATTGAGGATTTCAGCTGTAGGTGCTTGATGGAGTTTTGTACTCTTCCATGAGTTGTGTCACTTACGATATCCGGGTGTCGACTTTCAGTCAGTTCAAGTTAATTCGTGCACTTGATATGGCCAAAGATGGGGAAAGGTGAAACCCGTGTTGTTAGAGTCAAAACTCATGGCAAAGTATAGAATTTCTTATATATGTAGAGTTGACTGAAAAAAAATTTCTTCCATATACATACATACAGAAAACTGCCCAACTCGACTATGTAATAGTTAACGCTATGTCGTTAATCATTATATTATTTTTTTTGGCTTATTAACATGATTTTTCTGTAGACATGCTTATTTTTTTTTTTTATCAAGTTGGTAAATTAAACCAATAAATCTTGGAGATTAATCGAACTCAGCTTTACAGTTTGCCAATTTTAAACGAGCAACTTTATTTACCAAATTCACCATTGCTGTTCCCTTTTAAATAATTGTCATTTATTAATAATTCAAGCACATACTATCATTAAATATTAATTCAAAGACTTAAAATCAATCAACTCATTAATAATAGGTCGGATAAAACCCTAGATTTATTTTAGATATTCCTATGTTATAATCTGGTCATTAATATTTTCAAAAATCCCCATAATTATAACAAACGCACTTAATTCATTGAAACTTGTATACATTCAATTTTCGCTGAAATGTAAAATTTTAATAGCCATTTAACTTAGTGATCTACTTATATTTTTGTATATAAACGATACAAACTGTTTACTACGCGTCAGTTCAAGTACAGCCGTGCACTTGGAATGCCTGAAGATGCCGAAAGGCGAAATCCGGGTGGTTAGCGACAAAACTAATGGAAAAGTACAAAATACAAACAATTCAAATTTGAAATTGAAATTCTATCAAGCCCCTCAGTCGAAATCCTTGATTTGAAGATAGTTCTTCTTTGCTGTTATACTTATTTTAAATATAGACTATATCTAGTTTTATCCATTTAAACATATAAACGATACAAACTGTTTACTATGCGTCAGTTCAAGTACATGAAATGCCTGAAGATGCTGAAAAGCGAAGCCCGGGTCGTTAGCGTCACAAAAAATCAAGGAAATGTACAAAATTCAAACAATTCAAATTACTGAAGACTTGGTTCAGTATTTCCATATGGAATAAATTTCTTAAAGAGAGTATACTTTATCAAGATAATGGATATTGTCACGTACTTTATGCTGTAGAAACACAAAACAATGTCTCTTGGGATTATGTAAAAACAAGACATAATTGCTTTATTTTATCCACGTGGTCTACTTATATTTTTTTATATAAACGATACAAACTGTTTACTACACGTCAGTTCAAGTACATCCATGCCAAAAGTCGAAACCCGGGTCGTTAGCGACAAAACTCACGGAAAAGTACAAAATTCAAACAATAAAAATTTGATATTGAAATTCCATCAAGCACCCTCAGTCGAAATTCTTAATTATAATAGATTTAAATTCACTGATTTTTTTTTTGTGATCTTTTTACTACAGGAAAGTTTTCTAACATTTTATCTACTAAAAAGCTCTTAGAAAAATATTCTCCGTAAAGAATATATTCAATTTTATCCACAATAGAGTTGATTAAACAATATTTAGGAAAAAGAAACTTTGATAAAAAAAAATACTTCGGCAAAATAACAGCAGACGCCACTTGGCAAAGCTTTTTAAGCAGCAGGTGAATTGGACGATCTCGCCGAAGAGCCTCTTCAAGATGTGTGTTCACAAATTGCCGATACCCTTTCGATACACTCTCACCCGGCATGGGGTTCTTGAAAACCCATCGAGAACGGCCTGCGGGCAGTTGAAGGGTTAAAAATGTTGCCATACTTTCGACAGCTTTCTTCGAAAATTGAGTTTGTTACTGTATATATTTTTGATAAATATAGTAGGAACCATTAAGGCCTCAGTTTTCTTTTAATTGCTGGTTTAATGAGTGAAACAGGGGAAATTCAAAATCATTTTTTTTTCAGATGGATTGAAAAGCTTGTTGGCAGATACTGTAATAAACTTAATAATCATTTATACCGTGTAATAAATTGATATATATTTTTAAATCATGTCTGTTTCCAATGTGGGACGAAGGTAGTCTCAACATTTTTTTTTCTACAAGAGCTGATTGTTACTGCTCAACTTATTTAATTTAATATTACACTCTTTTTCAAGAGATAATTGATTGAAAGGATACGAAGACTATGACAGGACTAGTGGTTAGCTAATCGCTCTTATTACGCGCCGCTTTCTGCGATCAGAAGGATGGGAAAAGATTTTTAGCAACACAAACACCCATTACCTTCGATCAGGATCGATAAGTCAACTGAACAAATCGGGTGGTCCGTCACGGAAGCCAATGACGTTGACCACTGCACTGTATTTTAAAATCCCCTTCCCACATTTTCGATCGCAAAAATCGACGCATAGCGAAATCACTTAACTAACCGCTAGTCCTGTCCTCGTCCTTTTATATTTTGAATCCCTAATCTCTTCAAAAAAGAGAGTTTGAGCAAAAGAGAGTTTGAGTAACAAGCAGTTTTCGTAGAAAAACATTTTTTTAAAAACCATGTCCGCTCCCATCTTGCAGCATATGGACTCCAAACGGAGTTTATCTCAACATATGCCTTTTGCTACGGGAACTGCTTGTTACTTAGTTGCTCAACCTCTCTTTTTCGAAGATAGTAGGGATAGAAAGGATAAGGGTAGGAAAAGAATAGTAGTTAGCTAACCTCTCGCTACGCCCCTCTTATAGGATCGGGTAGGTAGGAGTTTTTTAGACGCAATATGCCTTCGAACAGAACAAATGGTGCTCGTACCAGGGATTGAACTGGAACAATCAGAAGATTTTAAGCGCGTCATGTATTTTTTTCTTTAGCTTAATCTACATAGAATGTTTTTAATTAAAAAATAAAAAATATTTGGTTTGTGACTAAAAATTTCACTAGTTCATAATGGCAACATTACTATTATTTACCAAAATGCATTGTTTTAATTAACAGCCAATTGTTGAGTGTTTTCATGTGCCGTATAAAAATTCAAATTCTTGGATGGAACGGCAGCAGATTTGATCGTCGGCCATTGCTGCTTTTCAATCGCGCTCCGACCAATCAAAATCGCCGCTGAAATTATTTTTTCCTATTGAAATCCGCCATTCATTACTTCTTTCAATTCTTCCCGCCTAAAATTGGACACCAATACTCGTATAGCCACCGTGCGTACACGTATGTATTGCCATGCGCGAATAAACACTTTACAGGGACGGATTCTTATTTGTTTTGTTAATGAAAGTTGTAAGATGAAATGATAGTTAATACATTTTTAATTCACATAGACTTTCAATTTTTCTTGTGTTGTCTTAATTTTATTTTATTAACTATTGGGTAAACAATTTTCCTTATTTTTATGAAAAAAAGAATTAACGATACACGCTTAGGCTTTTCAATAACAATGTTTTAAATTTTTATAGTAATAATGAAAATATTTAGCATTACAGCTTGCGCCAATGCGCCAAATATTCTTAACTGTGAAAGTCATACGAGATTAAATCGATGATATATAATGAATCAGTTGTGCACAAAATCAACGATAAATAACATAAACACCCAGCCCAAGATCTCTTTTTTCAATTGAAGAAATCTAACCTTACCGAGAATTGAACTCGGGTCCCCTGATCGCTAGGACCAAGCTCTTGCCGCTAGACCACAGGGACCGACTATTTAACGAGAACTGCCTGCTATCTATAAATTCGCTCGGCCTATCATTTTGGAGAGGCTTGAAGGTCCAGGAAGTTAAAAGATGATTAAGACTAACAAGGTATGACAAGCAATTTGTATTCCAACTAAGTAAATTAATCAAAGTAAAATATTGATTGAATTGGCATTTATTTGGTAGAGCTCCATTATAATACGGTGAGAAAAATAACAATGTATTTTAGTTCTACAGTAATTACTTTACTGAAAACAGATGCCTGCGGCGAATACTAGGAGTACAGTGGTTTGACTTTGTCAGGAATACGGAGGTAAGAGAGCGGACAAACCAGCCCCTTATTACGTCCAAAATTAAAAGGCGACGATGGACCTGGCTTGGACATGTGCTGCGGATGCCCCAGGGGAGCCTGAATCCTGCCTGCCTCTTCTATCAACCTGATGGATCCCGACGCCGCGGAAGGCCTCTGATGACCATCCATAGGATGTACTCAGGGGAGCTAAGGGACGCCGGGATGACTTGGGAAGATGCGAGGAGGTTGGCGGGAGACAGAGAATCTTGGAGGCACCGTGTGGCGGCCATATGCTCCGAATAGGGAGCGGATATGGGAAAAAAAAAAAAAAAAAAAAATTACTTTATACATTTGTTGATAGCTATTTCGGCTTACGCCCTCGTCAGAACTTTGTTTAAACGTGCTTTAAATCATGTTTATGTACCGTTTGTAGACAGGGTACACAATACATCTTCTTCCCTGTTCCAACATCTTAGTTTTATATGGTTATAATATGTTATTAAATGTGACAAATTGATTTGATGTATTCTTGAAGTGAAAGCTAATTTTTAAGTAATAAGGTTTTTACTAAGTGTGCATAAACGTAAAGTTAAATAAAATAAAAACAATAGATTAGGTATTTTGTGTGATATTAATCAAATTCTCACATTTATTGAGGAGTGCAAAAGGTTAAGAAAGAGTTATCTTTGTCGGTCCCTGTGGTCTAGTGGTAAGAGCTTTGTCCTAGCAATCGGGGGGCCCTGGTTCAATCCCCGGCAAGGTCAGATTTGTTCAATTGAAAAAAAAAAGATCTTGGGCTGGGTGTATGTTATTTATCGTTGATTTTGTGCACAACTGATACATTATTTTCCATCGAGTTAATCTCGTATGACTTTCGCAACTCGCATTGGCGTAAGCTGTAATGACAAATATTTAAAAAAAAAAAAATTAAAATCTTGAACTATTTACTAAAAATTTGGCAAAATCGTAGATAGCAAATTTACTCTTTAAGGCTTAAAGCCATCGATATAGTAACATTAAAAAAACCTTCAGAAGTGCCTAAAAGATTGTAGCGTTCATATCCCACTTACACGTATCAAGTAATAGATAACATGATTTCACTGGTCACGATCATTGAAATATGGCCTCATCGGCATATTGCATTGCTTGTATCTGTTACAGTGAAACTGTATTCACAGTTAAAATGTATCAAGTAATAGATTTATATGACAACATGATTTCACTGGTCACGATCATTTAAATTATTGGCCCAAGACGATGATTTGCCGGCCTAAAATTTTGGTTTGCTACAATGAAAAAAAATCAGCAAGTACCTAGTGCCATTCGTAAAAAGAGAACCAAAGAAAAACACAGACAAACATTGGGCTGAAGATAGGGCGGTCAAATTTAATTATTAAATTTCAATGACAGCTTGGAGAAGAATACATTTTCACTGAGAATACAGTTTCACTGTCACATATACATACACAACAAGAAATCATTCCACACAACAATAGCGGGCCCGTAGAATGGCCGCGGTTGTGATTGCTCATGCAAGTACATGGGCGAGTTAGTGTGTTATTATTATTATTTGACGCGGGAAAAGGCAAAAAGAGCGCGAAACGGCGAGCCCCCGCAGCGCGAGCCGAACAAAAACGTACGAATGATGAAATCCGCGGGCTACAATGGCGGCCGTTCCGCCGGAAGAGACAGGTGTCAGCCGCATCCGGCGGAGGCGTGACGTCACAATGAGCGGTGTTGCCGGTGTTGGGGAAAAATCGGAACGCTAACGAGGGGCGTGCTAGGGATTTTTTCGCACCAATATTAAGGAAAACATTTTCCAATTATTAATAAGATGTATTTTGACTATTTAGAAGTATTCACTACTATTTTATTATAGTTATAAAATATCAATTAAAAAAATCAACAACAATCTTCATTTTTCGTGTAGTTATTTCTTTGATGAGTCTTTTTTCTAAAACAATGATAAATTTTAAATAAAAGGCTAACGTGTTCACTGTCAATACTTAGTGGAAAAAGCATGATATTAAAAAATGATAAAACATCCTTTGTACTTATTCAAAAATTAATGTATTAAAATCTGGGCCGGTTTCGCTTATCGCGATCATTTTCAGCGGATGAGAATGTATGTATACAAACACACAGCTATTTATATAAAACTAACAAGACTAATATAGGGTGTAACAAATAAGTAACAGACATATGAATATAATTTATAAATAGTGAACTGTCAACACTGTCATCAGTTGAAAATGCTCACGATGAGCGAAACCGGTCCTGATCTGAATAAATTCAATGTAGAATAAGAACAAAAAGTTACCATTAAAATATTCATACTTGATCATAGTTAAAATGGCCATAAAAACTATGTAAGAAAGGTCACAAACGAAAAAATCAAAGATTTAACATTAGCTATTTGAGAATTTATCCGGTCCGTGGCGCAGTGGCAACGGCTTTGACTTGCGTGCCGGACCGCCCGGGTTCGATTCCCGGTACGAGCGTATTTTTTCAGTCGATAAATCTGTTTAAAGGCATGGGTGTTTGTGTTGTTGAAAATCCCTTCCCACCTTTCCGATCCCAAAGAGCGACGCATAGTGACAGCGATCAGCTAATCACTAGTCGTGTCCTAGTCCTCGTATCCTTTCCACCCCTACTCTCTTCGTAAAAGAGAGTTTGAGCAACTGAGTAACAAGCAGTTCTCGTAGAAAAACATATGTTGAGATAAACTCCGTGAGGATTCCATATGCTCCAAGTTGGGAGCGGACATGGTTAAAAAAAAATTGAGAATTTTGGTAAAACAACTATTCACGAGAATAGTTGGGCAGAATACTCTCGCCAATCCAACGAAATGCGGATTTTGAAAAATAATTTAGTTCTCCTCAACTCCTCAAAGTATTTACAATTCAAATGTTTATAAGACACCTTTTGATCCAGCACTGGCAATTCGTTTAAATACACTCATAATTATTATGTGGCAGAATTAATTTAAAATTACTGGCGTAACCCTCTTGTTAGACACTGATAATGAGCGTGTTGGAAAGAAAACGTGACGTTTCCGTTGGTATAACCCCGATATTTAAATTACTAGATGGATTCGGTCAGTGGCTTTCTCGATTTGCACGAATGTTCACACACCGTAGTTTGACAAACTCTATTGTATGTTAGATTGTATTATTTTTTATATGCGTATTATTAGAAATTTACTGTTAACCAATGCATCGGCGTACAAAAAAGCCAAGACATCCAATTGGCGATAATCAAGTCACAAGGTAGAGGTCTGCACGGGCTCGGGTTTGGCCCGCGGGCCGGGTAACGAAGGTTTGGATTCGGGCCCGGGCCGGGCTCGGACGCAAGTTTACAACAAAATATAACAAAAATCGGGCTATTTTCGAATGAGCTCACCATTATCGTAAACCTAAATTTAATACTATAATAAACGTCACGTACTCGTATTAGTCATCTTTTCGATTCATTCGAAAGAACAAAATGCATTGTTTTGAATTTAATGACTTATTTTAGTATTTTTTAATGATGTCTGCTTCATAGGAGTTTGTACAATACGCATAATAAATTTCATAATATGATCCTGACTTCAGTATTTCTTATATGCTTCTTTCAATCGGTCGCAATTCGATTTGTTAGGTTGATTTTTTTTTAATTTACCGGCAAGAAATGGGCTTCAAAAATATTAAGACAAAACTGAAGAGTGGAGAATATATTTCTTCAGTCAGTGAAAACCCACGGGAAAAGTGAAGTGTGGAAATCATTTAGTGAAATCATAGAGGTGGCTACAAACAAAAAAGTTAGATACGTTGAGTGTATAAAATATAAATGCATTTTCAGCTTTTCTAGTTCAAAAACAGCAACTTTTCATTTGTATCGTCATTCCTGTAAAACAAACAAAAACTAATTCTAATTAGGAAGAAATGAATTTCGCACAACTGCACACACACGATATTTGGTGAGTCAATTTTTATTAGAAAAAAAAATCGGATTTTTTTCGGGCAAGGTTGCAAAATGTCGGGCTCGGGTCGGGTTCGGGTAAGATTTTTGGAAATGGCCTCGGGCCCGGGCCGGGCCGGGTTGGAGGTCTTCGGGTTCGGGCCGGGTGAAATTTCAAAATTTCGGCCCGTGCAGACCTCTATCACAAGGTAACTACTAGTCCTGCCCTAGTCCTGTCTTTTCTATCCCTACTCTTTTCGAAAAAGAGAGTTTGAACAACAAGCAATTCTCGAATAAAATATCCCGTATAGATAAATTCATAATGGGTAGATATTGACGTTTCTATTGCAAAATTGGGTAACTGCAAAATATGCGTTTTTGATTTCTTTGTATTAATAACAGTGCAAAAATCATCAATTAGCCTTTTTAACACACACAATTAACAAAATGTATGGTAATAAACTCGATCCTCTTTTTTGCACGGTTACTAAAAAAGTACTGAATTTCTTTCATTTTTTTTTACACTTTTTTTTTGTTGCTTTAACGTGGCTTAAAAAGAAACTATATACGGAAAAATAGCAAAAAGCGAGGACGTTTATTATCAAGTAGCGACACTGAATGAATATAATTCTGTACGTTAAATTTAATTTAAATTGCAGACATTTATAATTTCTAAAAATATTTATATGAATTAATAATAAACAAATTAGATTTAGTATTAGAACCTATTTACATGGGCACCTTATCATTTTTACGCATTTTTATGCACGATTGGCTGTGTAACGTATCCACTGTTCAAAAAGAGGATCGGGTGTTTAAATTAACTATGTACATATGTGTATTTTTGGCTTCCAATTTTTTTTTTGATTTTGCAATATAAGTGACATTGGAAGCGTGCGTGCTTAAGAAAAAGTTAAACAATATTTCTCGTCATTGCAAGACAATTTTAAAGTTCTCTTAGATCGCATCTTTATAAAATCAAATCTGTCGAACAAAAAAAATGGCCGAGCACCTTATGGTGTAGTAACAAAAATCTTCATATTAAATTGTGTTGTTACAAGTGGCAAAGGGTCAGATAATAATTATTTACATTCTTAATAATTTATAGTAGCAGCAGGCTCGCCTAGGAGACAAGTAGGTACTTAAATATAACTTCAAGACGAGGGTGACCAATCTTTTAGGCAATTTTATTGTTTTTTGAATATTTCAAATCATAAAGTAAAGTTTTTTTTTGTACCGTTTCCGCAATTTTATACAATTTTTAAGGCCAGTTTCGTTCGTCAGTCAAAAATTCTCGCAGTAAGCGAAACTGTTCCTTATCATTCTATAAATTGTGGAAGCGGCACAATAAAATGTGTCGAACGATCTTGAAATTACTTGAAAGTACTTTTTTTTATCTTGGAGCATTTGGACTCCTCACGGAGTTTATCTCCACATATGTTTGTTTGAACGAGAACTGCTTGTTATTCAGTTGCTCAACCTATCTTTATCGAAGGCAGTATGGATTGAAAGGATACGAGGACTAGTGATTAGCTAATCGCTCTCGCTAAGCATCGCTTTTTGGGGTGGGAAAGAATTTTTAACAGTACAGACATACATTGCCTCCGAACAAAATGGATTTATTGACAGTCTCTCATGGAACAACGTTGACCATTGCATTACGGACCGGGAAACACTTACGATACGGTATAAATATATATAACAAATTATAACATTAAAGTTTTTAGTGCTAGGAGAATAAAAGATTTAATTCTAACCTGAATCTTTTAATTGAATTCAAATTTACTTGGGAAGAGTCCATTAAAATATACGTATGGCAAAAGTTCTACAAAAATAATAAATTAACAATAATAACATAAATAAATATGCACTTGTTAATTGAGCTTTGTTTCACTATTCTCCCAGATCTCAAACGCGCCCGGAGTCGCAATAAGGTTAAGAACCACTGATTTAAACTATTGGCCGCATTAATAATCAGCCTTACGAAACGTTATTATACCTGTTAATATAATTTGAAATAAATAAAATCTTCTACAACAAAATAACCAATCACATGGTCACACTAATTTATCCTTAGATACTTACTTACCTTATTCCAGTTCATCTTGAAACTGAAGTATTCGGGGAATTTCTTCTTCTTTTGTCCGCGGAGACGACGTGAAGATGGCGATGCCAGTTGGCGCCTGAACGCTGAAGGATAGTGTGGGAAACCAGATAGAAATATGTCCCCGTTTGATTTAACAAGTGTTTTATCAATGCGTGATATTTTGTAGAATATTTCCTGTCCCTATGTTGTTGATTAGAATTCCATATTTTTAAATCGTTGCATAGATCCCACGGTATACGTGATTATTTGTATGGCAAAAATGGGAATTACTGATATAAGCTGGTCGATTTTTTTTAAACATTTGGCATTACAGCTAACGCCAATGCACCAAATATTTTAACTGAGATTTTTTTTATGAATCAGTCGAGAACAGCTCGAAAAAAATGACTTACACTAATGTCCCCCTTTTTTAATAATTATTTAATCATATTTAAATTTTTGAAAATTAAAAAACATTTTGTATTACAGCTTATTCCAATGCACCAAATTTTCTTAATTGTGAAAGTCATACGAGATTAATTTGATGATAAATAATGAATCAGACGTGAACAGCTCAACGATGAATTACATACTGGGTGCCCAAGATCTCTTTTTTAATTGAAAAAATCTGACCATGCCGGGACTTGAAACTGGGCCCACCTGATCGATAGGGCAAAGCTCTTGCCACTAGACTACAGGGACTGACAATTTGTCTTACTATTTTATTGTCAATCAATCCAAACTAAACAATTTTGACTTGAATATTGTACAAAAAACAATTAATTATTGGGTTAACGTAATTATAGTCAATATATAGATATAGATTTCTTTGCTACAACATAATAAATAAAGTTTAAATTGTTATAAAATAAAACTGAACAAATGATTATTGATTGAATTGACATATACTTGGTAATTTTTTTTATCACACATAAAAAACAGCAATATATTTTAGTTCTACAGACAATTATATAATATATAGTTGATAGCTATTTTGGTATACGCTCTTGTCAGAGCTGTGCTCTTACGAGGATAAGCTATGTTAATAGTATTAAGTCAATTTTAAAGGAGAAGGTGTACTGTTGCCACGCATCCCAATGATTCCGTCAGATATGTCATTCGAATCAAAACTTTTATAGTTTCCGGTGCGACTCGCATTTGCAATGACCATCAAAACATCACATGGGCAAACGCACCAAGTTTGTGGACAAAACCTTTCTGTTTTATTTGCATACGCATCAGACAGAAAATGAAAAAATATTGTGTATCCAAAAGTATTTAAATAGACAGATTACTTTAATATAAAATTTAAAATAACTTTGATTATTCCACGTATTGTGCTATTAACTGTAACACGAGTTTCGCCTCTATCAAAGGCATCTTCGGACTTACTATCGCAAAGTTTGCCTTGAAGCAAGATTAATTCTAATATTTTAAAATGATAAAACTACAAAATGGAATTTGGGATTTTTCATTTTTACGGGAAGCAAGGAGGGGGTTATAGAATCAAAACAAAGCAAACAAGTAATTATACTACTAATGACGTTAGCATTACAAAATATTAACTAATGAGATGCAATCAATCAGATAGGGTCGGGTAACAAACACTTTATATCTTTGAGTGGCATTGCTACGCATACCAGGTACTCGCTAGTATCTAATAAACTATATTATCCTCTCGTGTGTTCATTTTAAATGATTTCAAATGGCAAATTGCTATATTCAGGTTCAGATTAGAACCATTTCGTTTAGTTTGAACCCAATTAGTTCAAGATTCACTGACACGCTCATTACATGACTCTTATTAGAAAGAAATCAAACGCCAAAAACCCAACCCGTATTATAATAAGATAATCATGATCCTTAGCAAGTCATTTGGATGCCTTTTTTTAATACACCAATGACCGTGTCTTTTGTTGGGTTTTTTTTGATAGCATGATGTAGACGTTTTTCTTTGTAGTTTTATAAATGTTTATAGTAAGTGTCGAGTGAGTTACTTTTCGAGTGTCAATCTTTGAAATTACAATAATAGTTAGTGTTTTAATAACAGCAAGTGGACTGTGAATTGTCTGCTTTTTCAGGTATTCTGATGAAAGGGGCGCCATTTCAAAGATTTTCAATCTGATAAATGATGTACAGATTTACACACAATTAACAATTACTATTTACTTATTGTCGTTAGATTGAAAAAAAAAATTGTTTTGATGTTATATTCGTATTTGAATTACTCGAAAACTTTTTTTGGAACATTCGGAATTATTTCCGCATGACCTTATCACTAGAAAAATGTTAATTGAAATTTAAATAAAAACTTTATCATGTATGTATGTTATACAACCAAAGAATCAGCGAATATATCTAAGGTTCCGAAAGTGACATGTCTTAAGAAATATCCGTAAAAATATATTGTATCAAAGCCATTCAGATTTTTTTTCAGTCGATCGTCTTATCTAAAAATTCCTTTCATCCGTTCCTATAAGCGGGAGCAAATAGTTAACCACTAGTGTCCTAGCCCTTATCCATAATATCCCTAGTTTTATCGAATTGATGGGAGGATTAACGGCTGCGTATCAAGCAGTCCTCGTAGAAAATTATACCTCCATCATATGTGTATTATAAAAAAAGATGCTTGACCTATTAAATATCAATTAGTTGACTAATACGAGAAGATGAGAGAGAGACTATGATATGTACCATCATGTTTTGATCTCCGCCGAATTCGAAAGTAAAATTGTCTCCATCGAGTAAATATGTATCTTCAAAAGCCAAAAAAAAAAATTATGTTGCATTGTTTCAGTAAAAGCATTTTAACAAAAAGATTTTTTTTCATTATATATTCTTGCATATAAAAACGTGTCAGTAACTATACAATTTTGGTTGAGCATTGCTAATTTCTCAAGTGATAGTGGCTCCTTCGGAGATAGTCAGGGTATAATGTTACATCTATAATTAATCACTCTCGCGCAAATCGTTTTCCTGCATTCATCGTTTGTAGGTGGCCATAAAAGATGATGATTCGGAAATCCACTGTAATAAAAACATAATTGTTTCCATGGAGAAAAACTGCGGCTGCCTGAAAACTATGAGACAATACCAAGTCATCATTGTCTTATTTATTTCCTATGGGCTTTTGTTTTGTGGACGTAATTCAAGCAGTTCTCCACCGTTTAGTTATTGAATTCATCCGTCGCCATTGTGGTGTCGTGTCCACTCGACTGGTCTCCGTCCTCACTTGACTGGTTGGTTGAAGTCTCGGTCTGCAGGTGACAGAGGTAGTCTATAATTTGGTAACACCCAATTATATTATTAATCGACTAAGTGACGGGCGAGCCGTGTCAAGAATAATACACCATGTGCTGTGGCGTACGCAGCGATTGTCAAACTTGGAACGACGAGTGAAGTTACTAAATTACTTTTAACCATTTGCATCCCAGACCATTTTGGAAAATGTCCTCAAAAAACGGCATTTTTTGCAAAAACTGTAGACTTTATTAATTTTTTAATGACGTTCGCTCCCAACCTAGAGAACATGGACTTTATACCAACCTTTTTTTTTCTACGAGAAATGCTTGTTTCTCAGTTTCTCAACCTCCCTTTTACGGAGAGAATAGGGATTAAAAAAATACGAGGACTAGTGGTTGGCTAATCAATCTACATACGCGTCTTGTTTTGGAACTTGGAGGATGAAAAAGGATTTTAAGCGACATAAATACCAATCAACTCAAAAAACTACTCGTACAGGAACTCAAACCCACGCTGTCCGTCACGGAAGCCAAAACGATGACCGCTGCACCACTTTCCGGGATTATTTATTAAATTTAAATACTAGCCCTGCCATCTCTGGCTAACATTCAATATTAAAATACAACGATTTTATAATATATCGCTGAAATATCCCTTGAGGCAAAATCGGAAATCGTGATTATGCCAAATCAGGGTTCACGCATTTAATTCTATCTCGCATCCCAGTTGGTTAGTTCGTATATCTGGAGATAATTTTTAAAAGTGGTCAAATCCATTTGTTGAAAAACTGAGAATGTGAGATATTTTCATTACTTTTTCTTCATAAAGTTGTGTTTACTATTAATATTTTTAAAATATGTTTTGAAACTTTACCATGTAAATAAAAAAGGTCTCAAAAGTTTAATCTAAAACTGGCAGTTGAAAAAAAATATTTTGAAATTGACCACTTTTGAAAATTACATCCTGATATGTGTGTGGGCAATATTAGATGAAAGTCCTGGGAACAATCAATGCAAGAAAACGATACAGCGAGATTATTTAAATTTATTTTTTGTCAAATGTTTAGAAGCGTTTGTCTCATATGTAAACATATTCTGTTTGAATATTCTGATGAAATTGCCCAGTCATTTTGTTATTTTTTGTGGCCGCGATGAATTGTGATGTTGTGTTTCGCGTCAGATACCTGGACTCCAAGTTAATCATCAGAAATGACTGTTATTCTTGGTGAATTGAATAAACCCAGTCATGGAACTGTCAGTCGTCCAGTTTTTTTCGTTTTAATTTCATCTTTTACCATACGAAATACGCGCCTAAATAAACATATTTTTTTGTCATGCGTTCATGAACATAATACATGATTTTTTTCCCCGCTGAAGATAATTATGTTTATCTGTTTAGCATAACAGATATTTCGCTTGGCTAACAAGACACATGATTTATTCTAATGACCAATTTTATTTAATAGACTATAAATTTGAACAATTTGAAATTACAGCAATAGGTAAATGTATTTATTTTTAACCAAAGAAATTGTGGCTAATTTTAGAAGGGAAACATTTAATGATGAATTCAATATAACGGTTTTTTGGATATCTCTTTGACAAAGTTTCAAATTCTTCCAGTTTCTTCGTCTAAATACTTTTTATTTTATTTGTTTGCATGCCATTCCCATCGCTGCTGACAGGAGGGCGCGATCGCTACAGTTGAAGATGTCAGTTTACTTTTTCGTCTCTACCTTTAGGTTCATCGAGAAGAATAGCTCTCGGTCTATATCGGTTCTCTGATTCCTTCTCGACATTATTCTGTAGACAAGGGATTGTTGGGTTACAGTGAAGGCCCACTGCTTCATAAAACTTTTTTGAGGTTTCACGAACGAACTTGCGAATAGTGGGTACACTAAGGTGGAGCATCACATACTCGCCGCAATGACTTATTCTGAGCATTCTGGAGGGTCTATAACTGTTAATTGTACTGTTACTTTAAAAGATATGTCTATGCGTACTAACGTAATCTATATGAATAAAGATACTTCAACCTGCGCCAATCAATAACTATTCAATAATCACGCTTTCGATGCAGATACAGGAGTTGAATTGTTACATAAAACATGGGTATACAAAGCAATTAAATAGTGATCTACTTATATTTTTGTGTATAAACTATGCAGACTGTTCACTATTTGTCAGTTCAAGTACATCCATGCACTTTAAATGCCTGAATTTGAAACATTTTAACATGCTCATTGTTACAAGTGAATTTTAATCATTCGAAACTTCAAACGCTCATATCTCAAAACAGTGTCAGGACCTTATCAAAGTTAGGTGTCGATATGTCTTCAGCATAGGTTGCATTTACTTATTTGATTAGAATACCGAAATTTTTCTATCTTAAATTAGCCTATAGCGTGGCAGATTGTTTTCGTAAATACAAACCCAAGTGTCAAAGAATATTCGGAATTGACATGTCAACAACTTGACTTGAGGCAATATTGATAAAATGGTAGTTAATTGGGCTAAGTGGCCATCAGCAAAGGAGTTCTTTGAAAATAGCAGAATAAAAGCTATCACCCGACACCATCACCACGTGGTAATTTTCACACGTGCCCCGCGTAACTGCAAAGGGAGTGTTTGGGTAGACAATAACTTGACAATCTTATGCTAAACATATCCAATTACATACGCTAATTTCATTTGAGAAGCTTTGGAAAATACAATTACTTTAACAGTGATTTAATCAGCAATAATAAATAATAATCTTTAATATTTAAATAAACGTGTGACGTCATGCTTCTTTTTTAATACATATATAAATTTAGATTAACAAAGTGTTAAGCTGTAAATTTTTTATTATGTTTTTTAAGATTTTGAATTGGAATTAAAAAATCAATGAAAGTAGACAGTCATCAATTAAATCACATGATTTTGTTCGGGGTCATCACTTCATTAAACGCAGGATCATCATTTATCTGTATAAAAATACACATTTCAATACCGTTTCATTGTATTACAATATTAAAAATTTTCAGCTGCATAATAAATATAATGTAAAGGTTTTTACTTTTGAACCCGAGTCCAAGCCGTTTCTTTAAAATAAAGTAGTATGATAAGATATTGATAGCACCCGAGTTGGGCGAAGGCAAATAAAACCACTATTTGGGATATTCATAATTATTTTTTAAATGTGGAGAAATTTTAATGTGATCTTTCCTCGAATACAAATACTATACCGAGATTTTCCCAAATATCCGAATTTCGAATAGTTTAAAAAAGGCCGAATTATGTGTATATCGAAAATTCGACTATTCGAGTTGGAATCCCTACTTAGCACATATCCAAGCCAGATCAATCATAGCCTTGTTACGCAGCTCAAGATATCGTGATGACTTTTTTAATTAATCAAGATTAAGAAAAAAATCCAAATACAACCTTTTCAAGCAAACGTTTGGATCATATGTTATTCTATTGTTTCTTTTAATTGTAATGAACTCAGTCAGCGGATCTTTATTTTCCGAGACGTTGTTCAAAAGATGCTCGTCTCGCTTTCCGATCGCGAGTTCACGCTTACGGGTCGTCTTAGCTGGGCGAATCTGGGCGAGGCGATCCGGCGCGGCTTTGAAAGCGGCAGAGTTTTAAAATATCAAACGGTCCTCGCCCATGCAAGTGTCATATGTGAGCGAAGCGATCCGGTCAGGACGGCATATGTCGCATGTCGCCTCAAGTGCGCACTCATGGCGCACGCGAATCGCTTGAAAATATGAAACGGTCCAAGCTCACCAGAGCGTTAATTGCGTCTGGCCGAGCGATGGCACATAAGACCTTTGATCAACTACGTTTTAAATTGACTGGATTCGCCTAAATTCGCTTGCCGGCTCGCGTCGCTTACCTAAGACACGGGGTTAGTGGCAGACGAGTAACGGAATAACGGATCGGAAAATGGCGGGAAATAGCCCGTTACGGGTAACGCGACAACGGCGGGCGAAACTTTCAAAGCTACTTTAAACGTTCAACAGCTTTTTCAATCTACTTATCTCGCTCAATAATCTATATTTTTAGATAAGTTTGATTCCTCTACAGATTCAGCGTGAAGTAGATTAGTCTGTACGATTTCTCAGTATACGGATACAAAGGATAATTAATATCACTATAACAAAGTGGCTGAGCAAGCTACATTTTTTTCTTTCTATTTTTCTTTTCTTTAAGCACTTTTAGTGTATCGTTTAAAGATCCGTCCCGTGCAGCTCTGTCTCGGGCCGTGTATGTGAAGATTAAACTCAAATTTGAATCGTTTGAATTTTGTACTTTTTGGATGTACTTGAACTGACGCGTAGTAAACAGTTTACATCGTTTATATAAAACATTTATTGACGTGAAAACGTCTTATAAATCGATGAACGCCCGCTGCACGCACGAAAAAACATGACTCATTGTCCCGTCTGTCGCGTTATGCCGAAGGCAAGCGTGCGAGCGAGAGCGCGGATAAGCGATAAAGAGGCACGATCGGCCTACCGTTCGGATTGTGCCGCATCTATCTCTCTTCCACTCGATTGGTCGATGCGTCTGAGTAGAAAAGAGACAGCGGCAGCACACAACTTATACACCTACAGTACCTACACGTGATCTGTTTACAACTGTTTATAAAGTGAAGTGAAATGTTAATGTGGTTTTCATTGTTTATATTACAACAACAATTGCGGCAATAAAGGTGATTAATTCTTGCATATTAAAAATCTGATTAACGTATAACAAATATACTTTAAATAAACAATAAATTATCAACGATTTCTTTCGCAGAACCGCCTAAAGTCACACCATGGCAGACCAACCTGACGAACCTGTGAATCTCACGGATCTGCCACTATCGTCAAGGAGTAATGTACCCATGGAGGTGCAAGATGCTACCGCATCCACGTCTGCAATGTGTCTGCAATGCGTCATTTCATCAATGATTTCTTATGACGTTGTCACGTTAAACTATCGTCCGTAAACCGACTTTACAGACAACCATTTTTTTTTTACTACGATACAAACTGTTTACTACGCGTCAGTTCAAGTACATCCGTGAACTGGAAATGCCTGAAGATGCCGAAAGGTGATACCTGGGTCGATAGTGACAAAACTGGTGGGAAAGTACAAAATTCAAACGATTTAAATTTGATATTAAAATTCGATCAAGCACTCTCCGTCGAAATTCGTTATTAAAAACAACTTCGTGTCTCTACCACTTCTTTCCATGTACATATTGTAGTTTTTGTTTGAAGAACATCCTTTTTGCAGTCTGTGCATTTTTAGTGTGAATCTACCTCATATTTACTCAGAATCATCTAAATGTTACTAACACCCTTTTGGCTTGGTAAGGAAGATATAATCTATGAAATACAATTGACCAATTATCTATGCTTAGTAAAATTATAAATCGTTTCATAGTGTATAAAAACGGCAAATTAAAATTCAACAAACATCTTTTTCCTCTGATTATCCCGTCACTTATTTTTTCCATCCCTCTTTGTTCGCTTTAAAAGACGTTAGCTATCAATCGCTTTTCATTTACGATCTCTCTCTCCACCCTATCCGACAGACGCCCTCACTCTCCCCATAAAGAAACAACCGCCTTGCCGTATCGAGAAAATTATCATCAGTCTTCGATAACACGATCCATAAAGCTGTATATTTTACTCTTTAGGGCCGTCTCTCGTATTTTTCATACCAGTTTTTCATTCGAATAGAGTATATAAATATTGTGAATCAACTGTCTTGAAATGATCTGACATATAAATCTAATTTAAAGCCGTATTTTAACACTTCCAGTGCTGAATAATCTAGATTCTAGAAGTAAAATGATGTGCGCTAATATACACTAAGGCCGTGCCACAGTGACAGACGTAACTTCTGGCGTGGCATAGTGTCACTTTCTTTATAATCAAAGATTGCCGTAATAGATTTGACGATGGCGCCGACTGAGATGTCGAAACGCGTCTCTATCCACCTCAATTCAATGTGAATACAGACATCGAGCAAAATTGCCTGAGTCTTAATAACGATAATTAATATTTGAAAAATATTGCCATGAATGTGTAGTAGGACCATAGAAACACGTTTCAAGCCATTTATATGTAAATTGTGAGGCGTAGATATGAAGATACATAGTCGTGAAGGGTAAAAAGTGTCCCTATTTACCCCGTTTTACGGTACGTTACTATGCATTTTTACTTCCTTTATAGATAAATAATAATAAAACCTTGGAAGTTATATTCGTTATTTATTGATAATTAGTATTTCTGTGCTAGTTTAATGTCAACATATTTATTCTGCCGTTGAAACATTAAATACCAACAGCGGAAAGAAAACGACGAAAATTCGACGCCATTTTGTGCGAACCCTGATTATCAGTAGATTCCATTTTTACCGACCGAGAAACGAGATTCAAGTTACTGCGAGCCAAATTCTTTGATTGTTCCGTAAGATTTTTAGCTCCGTCCTTTTCTTCGGCGTGCTTCCTCTACAGGTGGGGATGTGACGGGGCGCTCGGCTTTTAGGATTTTTTCCGTGCAATTAATTTTATATCTCTTTCCTTTAAGAATATAATTTGTCTACAATGACGCAAGATTGCGCTTACAACTGAGATGAGATGGGACAGTGGGGGCAAATGGAAGCAAACAAGAATAAATACAATTTAATTTTATTAATATTAATATTATTAGTAGGTTCTTTTAGATGTACATTCAATCGAATGCATAACGACACTATTTTAATTCGCAATTAAGGTAAATGTACTAGTAGTTGACTATATACCAATAGTTGACCTATTGAGAATAAAATGGCTTAAAATATGCAGATGCGGGATTGCTCTAAATTGTAAAGTTAAGACAATTTAAGGCATCTGTGGTCAGAATGAGCCACTAACACATCACCATATAGCCAATAGAGTGCCAGGGTGGCCATTTGAAAACAACACTTAGTGAGGAAAGTGTATTATTTCAAATTTCTTAAGTGATCAATCTAAAAACGGTGTGTACCTTGTTCCTGAGCCACCCATTGCTACTTGATTCAACCAAGAGTGGTGTAAGAGAAAGCCCTGAAGCAGCTCTGACAGAAAGTTCACTACAAAGCCCCCTGTTTAGACATGGTCAACTACTAGATTTTTCAATGTGTGAGATGGTCAACTACTGAAACAAAAACATGACTTCAAATAATTTAACACAACTTTTTTTCAACAGGCCATTTCGTAATTTTTGTTAAATAATATTAATTAAGACATATGTATGATCCAATATGAGTATACTTGCTTTGCCTTCATTCGGTACAATGCTAAACTTTATCGTTATTTTTGTTGAAATTTTCCCTTAAACGGTCAACTAATGGTACATTCAGCTTAATTATTTAAGAATTAATTTCAATTTCAACGTTTGAAGTTCGTCCAATAGTAATGTTTAATTGCGGGAAATGATAGAAGTATGAGGAAATGCGGAATGCTTGTCAGCTAATCGCTTTATGTTCCGCTTTCAAGAAGTCATTAAGGAATGCCCGTGGATACAAAACTTACCAGTTTATACTTGCCAAATAATAAATATCTTGTCAGTTCCGTGGTCAAGTGTAAATCGTCTCTAGTTTAGGATGCGGAGCGCACCCGCTCGAATCCCAGTCCGGGAAGATTCATAGTTAAAATTGACTTTAAAAGACTTTAGTATGATTTTCAAAGAAGAAATAGTTACTTACCTACCTATATTTTATCGTTTTTGACAATGTTTACAATGGATGCTTACAGTGGCGGCCGGTGACGGGGTGTTGGGGGGTGCAAAGGAAGATTCAACCATTTTTGCAAGAGTTCTTTCCTATTCATTGGATTTTAAAACACTTCTATAGCATGGACTTTCAATTCAGATGTTCGCAATACCAACTGTTTCTCTTCTGTAGTACTGAAAAATAGTTGAATCTTCCTTTGCACCCCCCAACACCCCGTCACCAGCCGCCACTGGATGCTTAAATTTTACAATTTTATCACTACAGGTTAACAAATAAAACACACTTTTAACTACATTCTTCCATATAAGGTATAACACTTTCATCAGTTGTAAAATCTCACGATGAGTGAAACCGGCCTGGTGAATATTATGTATAATATATATTATACATTTGTGGAAGTGGTAAACATTTTTTGACGTGACAACGTCTTATAAATCGATGAACGCCCGCTGCACGCACGAAAAAACATGACTCATTGTCCCGTCTGTCGCGTTATGCCGAAGGCAAGCGTGCGAGCGAGAGCGCGGATAAGCGATAGAGAGGCACGATCGGCCTACCGTTCGGATTGTGCCGCATCTATCTCTCTTCCACTCGATTGGTCGATGCGTCTGAGTAGAAAAAAGACAGCAGCAGCACACAACTTATACACCTACAGTACCTACACGTGATCTGTTTACAACTGTTTATAAAGTGAAGTGAAATGTTAATGTGGTTTTCATTGTTTATATTACAACAACAATTGCGGCAATAAAGGTAATTAATTCTTGCATATTAAAAATCTGATTAACGTATAACAAATATACAAAATATCGTATCCGTACAAAATAATGATAATTCAATAAAAATGATTCCATTTTATTCATAAAAGTATGCAATCATTTCATCAATGTTTTCTTATGACGTTGTCACGTTAAACTATCGTCCGTAAACCGACTTTACAGACACCAATTTTTTTTCTTAAATTATACATGAAATGGTTCTATTTGATATATAATTCAGTAGTCAAAAGCAATAAACACAATTGACAACTTAACTGATTCGGAAAACGGCGTGAAAATCCCTTTAGCTGGCTGTACGCTGACATTGTGTTCCTTGTTTGCTTTCACAAGAAAGTCTTGAATAAGCGTCGTTGAAAATATGGCACATTTCATAAATTATCCCCAACTGCCCCCTATTTCCCGGGCTAACCCCTCCCTCCCTCGCCCCAACCCGATCTTCACAGGGCCCCAGCTTTTGCTTATTCATAAATAAGCAATTATTTCAGACTTTAACTGTTCACTTTGAAAGCGGTGTTTTGTTTAAGTTAATCGTCAGATACCAGTGGCGAATTTAAATTTGACTTTACTCTTAAATATATTTAAAGAATTTGTGATTTGATTGCGTGTCGAATAATTTTAAATATTCGAATTTCGAAAATGAGTTGGTGATATTCGAATATCGAGTATTCAATCGGAATCTTTTATGCTGAGTATGAATCACTTTAAAAAGATCCCATGGTTGATTATAAAAGTGGTTAACGTCGTTGGCTTTGGTTGCAGTGCTCACGGGTTTGAATCCTTATTCCTAAGATAGTGTCATAAATTGATTATTCAATCGAATTTATGCGGTGTCTAAAATTCTCTCACACCATTCTGATTCTTAAAAAAGTACACAGCAAGAGCGATCAGCAGTCATATGCTAGCTGGATAATAATATCCCTACTCTATAGGTAGCTGTGTCTGCTCCCAATGTGGGTCATATGCAATCCTAGCGGAAGTTATTGTGTGAGAACTACGTGTTACGCAGTTTTAATCTTTCGAAGATAGTACGAATAGAAACAATATTTCAGGGTTTCGACTGATGGTGCTTGACGATATTTCAATTGAAGGCCTGAAGGTGCCCAAAGACGAAACCCAAGTCGTTAGTGACAATTATAGAAAAGTAAAAAATTCAAACAATACAAATTAGAAACAATAGGACAAAACTAGTGGTTTTTTCATGACTCTCGCTCAAGTTTATGAGGTATCTTTAATCATTACATTAAGTTTTACCCTTTGCGTATGTGTGGAAGGGGTACATATGAATGTATTGGTGGCAAATCCGTATATGTATATCTGTGTTGGTATTGGATCCTACTTCGACTGTCAAATGCTATGGAACTACTATAAAAAATATACTTCGCTCCATCTCTTTCGCACACCTGACATTTTGGGGGCTGGAACCGATTAATGGCATTTCAATTAAATTCAATGGGAAAAATTGTTTTGAGCAAGGTTACGGAACGAATTAAACCCGTATCTTGAGGTACCACTGTATAACTACGTATTTGGATTTTTTTTACATAATACGATCGCCTTGATGTCTCAGTTCGGATCTGCTTCTTGGCAATAGCACTAGCATACTTGGATGCCCCGCATCTCGGGGAATCACGCTGTTAAAACATTTAAATTGTTTTTTTTATGCTACATAAGCAAATAAAGCAATTATGTCTTGTTTTTACATAATCCCATGAGACATTGTTTTGTGTTTCTACAGCATAAAGTACGTGACAATATCCATTTTCTTGATAAAGTGTACTCTCTTTAAGAAATTTATTCAAGCGAAAAATTCCACCGGAGATTCAACCAATAATAATTCATTTGAATCTTTATTTGATTCATTCTTATATAAATTATTTTTTATTTTATATATGGAAATATTGATCCAAATCTTCAGTAATTTGAATTTTGTATTTTTCCATGAGTTTTGTCGCTAACGACGCGGGTTTCGCCTTTGGGCATCTTCAGGCATTTAAACGCGTAGTAAACAGTTTGTATCGTTTATATACAAAAATATAAGTAGATCACTAAGTTAAATGGCTATTAAAATGTAAATTAGTGAAAATTGAATGTATACAAGTTTCAATGAATTAAGTGGGTTTTTTTTAAATTATGGGGATTTTTGAAAATATTAATGACCAGATAATACATAGGAATATATAAAATAAATCTAGGGTTTTATCCGACCTATTATTAATGAGTTGATTGATTTCAAGTCTTTGAATTAATATTTAATGATAGCAAGTGTTTGAATTATTAATAAATGACAATTATTTAAAAGGGTACAACAATGGTGATCTTGGTAAATAATGTTGCTCGTTTAAATTGGCAAACTGTTAAGCTGAGCTCGATTAATTTCCAAGATTTATTGGTAAAATAATTTAAATTCGCCCCTGTTAGTAAATTGTTTATTATTCATACTAATCGAATTTTGATGTAATAACTTGCATGTCTAAGTGGTCTTTAACATTTTAATTATAATCTATTTTTCTTAAATTTTGCTTAAATTTATTTGCTTAGTTATAATACCAATTGTTTGTCACACCTTGTAATTATTACTAAAACTTTGTATAAATATCACTGTTCTGTTGTATTTTTTATCAGTTGACAATGTTAGCCATGAGCGAAACCGGTCTTGATCCAATAAGTTTTTTGTGGAAAAAGTACCAAAAATGTTTTATTATAATGCCATTCCACCAAGTAAGTATTGACAGTGAACACCTTAAAAGTGAGTAATTGCTTCATTTAGCAATATTTTTCTTGGTAGAAAATTTATATTGACTATATAATCCCATTTATATATGAAGTATTGGTAAATTCTTATTTTTTATCACAGCAATAGTTTATATAACTTGTTTTTATATAAATAACTCTGGTTCTATGTATGTTCCTTCTCATTCTCGATAAGCGAAACCGGTGTTAATTTATACATAATATATGTAAGAGTAGTTTAAATTTTTTTAAACCATGACCGCTCTCAATGTGAAATATGTAGACCCCTACAGTTTATCTCGATTTTGGTTTTTCTACGAAAACTGGTTGTTACGTAGTTGCTCGAGCCCTCTTTTTGACAATAGATCTCGCTCGGGTGTAGGAGGGGAAGGAAGTTTTAAGCAATTAGTTTTAATAATGAAACTATCTGGACTGAGATTTGAACCTGTGTTTTTCACAATCGAAGTCAAAGATTTATTTATTGGCAAAAACTATATAAAATACATGGCATTATAGCAAGCGCCAATGCGCCATGCATTTGACAAATTAAATAAAAATTACATAACATATTACACAAAAATTTTATATTATTTACATAAGAAGACAAAAAAATTTAACAAAGCATCAAGTTCCCTGCCGAAGATGTCCACATCAACAGGCAGCGCATTTATCAGCCGAATAGCCCTTGCAAGATTAGTTAAATAACGACAAATACGTCACTAAACCCTAACGCGACATACAGGCATTTTTATAAATACAAAGCTGGTGCAGTTTGAAGTCTGATGTCGTCAAGAAACTGACATTTGTAAAAAAGTGTTGCTATTAAAAGATTGTTTATAACCAAATTTGAGATATTCTTTTCACAAGGATTTTCTTATTTCGATTACACTAAAAGAAATATTCATTTCAAAATAAGAAAGGTCGGCGCCATTTTGAATTCGCTCGGTTGACTAGCGGCGGATAGCGAAACTAATACAATTTATTGAGACATTCGTTTTATAAAATATTACGTATGAATTATTCATGTCGGCCATGTTGTTATCGCGCGTGGAGTATGGGAAAATGGCAGACTTTCCCGCCGAATGTGAGTTATTGTAATAACTCGCGATGAAAACGTTTTAACTCGACTATCTATCATGGATTTATTCATGAACTATGGATGGCTAATGGCCAAAGATGACTAATAATTTGATAATACTGTTACGCTATCTCGAATAGCGAGAGCGGAATTCTAAATTCGAATAAATCAAAACGCTATCGTATAAGGTTGTTAGATTCAATAAAAGAAATACAAAAATGTTAGTGAGGGATACTTGAACATTAAGCTGGAAAAATAATTCTTTAAAATAAAAAAAATATGTCTTGGTAAATTATTATACTATTCATACTGTACTTAAAAATATATTATTGATTCTATTGTTAAGCGAAGTTATTTATTTATGAATAATCGATTGTAGCAAGATTAAGTAAGAATTAGATTATTAGTTGATAGGCAACAGTGGGGGAATGAAGTTAAAAAGGTTTGTCACATCTGTGCTATTGCACTTGCTATACAAATGAAAAATCATGACACACTGGCGATATAGAGATATTTTTTATCCATGTCCAGTTTCAATTTGGAGCGTATGGACTCCTAATTGAGGTATATCAATATTTTCTACGAGAACTGCTTGTAAGTCCGTCATTGCTTAACCTCTCTTTAAAATTTGGTGAGAGGAGGGGTATAAAGAATACGGATCAGACAGGATCACTTCTTATAACTTATAAGGTCGTCACTGTCAATACTCGCTAGGAAGGTATTTATTTATAAAATAACAAAACCTTTTATGTACTTATTCCACATTATTTTGAAAAGATCAGGACTGGTTTCGCTCATCACGATCAATGTCAAAAAATATACCCATGACTTTGAATAGAATCATGAAAAATGCTGTTCGTACTGGGAGTCAAACTTGTGAAGCTCGTAACGGAAGCACAATCCGTCGAATTCACAATTTTCGACCTGGGAACTGATTTTTTTTTTAAATTGATACTGTGAATTTCACAGTGTGAAAAATTGGTTAAAAATGAATAATTGCTTTTTTCTTTAGTTTCATAGAATAAGACAATCATTCTTTCTACTATATTATCAACACGTGTATAATTATTATCCATTATCTCACCCCATTATTACTGTACGAATATTAACCCCTCGCGTCCAGTTGCGATAAGTGAGTGCTTAGTGGTTCGTTGCGCAAAAAACAACCCGCTAAACGTCCGGAGAATTCACAAGCAGACGTAGGGTTAAGACGTGCATGACTTGACACGTTTTCTCTTGCTCTATTTTTAAACAATTTAATTTATTATATTTTAATAGATATCGACTTCAAAATGATAATATTTTTTACCTCTTTCGTATCAATAGAATCAATAGAATTGAAAATGATTGTATTACAATTAATTCGTCAGAGCCACACCTTCAGAAAGATTCATTCTAATACAGGGGTTCTTAACAGGGCTGTGGAGTCGGAGTTGGAGACGTGGGGTCGGGGCTTGAACTTTTTGTTTTTGCATATCATATGTCAAATTTGGCCACTGGCCGGATTGGTTGGTTGATCTTCAATTGAAAACACATAAATAGGAAAATTAGGGAAAAAAAGTGATGAAATTTAACTTTTTTTAGTCGGAGTCGGAGTTGTGTTTTTGGTAAATGTTGGTGTCGGAGTCATATTTTTTTAACGTCTCCACAGCCCTGATTTTTAACCATATGCCCGCCGGCTCACGTGCGCCCGCGGAGCTTTTATCGTGCGCCATCTACAAAGTATCAAAAAACAAAAAAAGCCAAATTTTATTAACAAAGTATTTTTTTAATAATTCTTTTTTGAAGGTAAATTTTAAAAAAGGTCACGAATGTAACACATATGTGAAGCTACCCAGAAAACAATGATAACAATTAGTTAATATCTACAACTAAGGATCTGTTTTATTAATCCAGCCTTCACACGTCTCTATTCTTCAAAATCTCAAATGCCCCCGGAGTTGCAATAGGGTTAAGAACTCCTGTTCTAATAGATATCTCAGTTTGTTTTTGCACACATTATTAAGTTACTCGCGCAGTCAGTACGTCGAATACAGTCTCACTATTACATTACGACCCCCTTATTACACCCCAAGTTTGGGCATTAAAACAACCCCTAAATAAATTGATGTTTGTCCATATTTCGTAGCTCCCTTCAGACCAGACACGGACTTTAATAAAACGCCCAGCGATAAAATTACCGCTTGAATTCTCAGACTGCAAAATTGCTTAATCCAAATTAATCAGTTTGGATTCAAAAGTATTTAGAGTATTTAATCAATAGGTTCTTTTGTTGAGTTGTTTTAAGATAATTGTTTCATGTATAGTTTATCGATTAACTTTTTTTAACTATCCCAGCATGCAGACTCTTAAATCGCCCCTCATATCTTTCAAAAATTTAAGAACATTTTAATTTTATACAGAAAAGGTAGACTCTTCTTTTGCGATAAGCTCAAGCATAAGTTTTCTTTTATCATGTCCACTCTTCACTGAGAAATATAACATAAATATGTTTTTTTCTACGAGAACTGCTTGTACTCAATTGCTTATACTCTCTTTTTCGAAGACCAGTAAAGGCCTATTAGGTAGGCTGCGGTAGGCTCAAAAGGGATATTTAACAACAATTCCTTTCGAACAGGATCGAAAAATCGACTGAAAAAATCTTCTTCTTAGGAATAAGATTGTAATTTTATTTTGAATGTATAACATTGTCGATCCCTATGGTCTAGTGGCAAGAGCTTTGTCCTAGCGATCTGGGGACCCGAGTTCAATTCTCGGCAAGGTTGGATTTTTTCAATTTGAAAAAAGAGATCTTGGGCTGGGTGTATGTTATTTATCGTTGATTTTGTGCACAACTGATTTATTGTTTTTCATCAATTTCACAATTAAGAATATTTGGCGCATTGGCGTAAGCTGTAATGTCAAATATTTTTTAATTTTTTTATTACTAGGCAAATAAAATTGCTACTGTTGCCATTGTTGTACCCTTTTAAATAATTGTTATTTTTAATTTATTGTCATTTATTAATAATTGTCATTTATTTACAATTCAAGCACTTGCTATTATTAAATATCAATTCACTTACTATCATTAATGTAATATAATAATAAAGGCTTGAAATCAATCAACTCATTAACGAGAGGTCGGATAGGACCCTAGATTTATTTTTAATATTCTTATGTTATCATCTGGTCATTAATATTTTCAAAAATCCCCGTAATTATAACAAACCCACTTAAATCATTGAAACTTGTGTGCATTAAAATTTCGCTAATTTACATTTCAATAACCTTTTAACTTAGTGACCTACTTATATTTTTGTATATAAACGATACAAACTGTTTACTACGCGTCAGTTCAAGTACATCCGTGCACTTGGAATGCCTGAAGATGCCGAAAGGCGAAACCCGGGTCGTTAGCGACAAAACTCATGGAAAAGTACAAAATTCACAAAATTCTAAGTTAAATATGTTATTGCATTAATAAAAAGTTCATACATTTCAAAAGTTTTTCACGACTCCGACTTCGGCCAAAGCACCGCGACTCCACGACTGTCAGCGTTAACAAAACTGCCAACCATATCACTTTGAACGTTCGCAAATTATTAATTGCATATTATTAAAGTTATATGGCACAATAATATATTCCAACTTATGAACTTGACACATTATATAAATACCAATCGCCAGTGCTTGATTATGAACACGTGACAGTGAATCTTTGATAGCAACACTGTCGTAGGGAAATGCACCCCAAAAGTTTTATAGATTTAACTCGTCCAGGACGATTTTTTTTGGAAACTATGACCGTTAATTCATTCACATTTATTTTTATCAATATTTTCTGAAATTCATATTTAACAGTTTGAGTATTTATATGTACTTAAATTCTACTCATTTCGTTACCTGATAATTGTAATTTTTTGCTACTTGTTTAAGGATTCGAAGGAGTTGCTTAACAGTTTAACTTTCTGGATTAAAAAAATAATTTTACGATCATTTTATTCAATCAAAACACATATCATGTGATTTTAACCTTTCTGACGCCACGGCATGCAGGCACGCAAGCTCTGAATAAATATCATTTTTAATGAAACTTAATGCAGAAGCAATATTTTTAATGTACTTGTTAGAAAATCATTATGCTGATCCGTTTTCAATTCATTTGAAATCGAGTGAAACGATGTCACTATAT
This sequence comes from Himalopsyche kuldschensis, assembly GCA_028554975.1. Classification (NCBI taxonomy): domain Eukaryota; kingdom Metazoa; phylum Arthropoda; class Insecta; order Trichoptera; family Rhyacophilidae; genus Himalopsyche; species Himalopsyche kuldschensis. The sequence continues at coordinate 665,980 of JAHFWI010000064.1, read as the reverse complement.
TATCGCAAAATTTATTCGAGTGATATAATGAGACAGAATTGATAAAAGAGAATTTATTTTTGATATTTTCTTTTTCCACTTTTCTATGAATAATAATCATAAGTTGAGTTTAAAATCATAAAATCTTGGGTATATTTTTTGTGACGTCTTATCTCTTCTAATATCGATTTGGTCAATTACATTGTACTGTCAAAAATATGTATATTTTACTACCCATACTTTTATGAGAAACACTCTGAATGTGTTATCTATCTTCCCCCAATTCGAAGGGGTGATAAAATGTTACAAACAAATTATATCGGTCAATGAAACCCCTGCTAACACTTGAAAACTATTCTACCGACACCATTGTGTAAACACTGCAGTCGTTTTATCTGAATAAATCGAAAGACATCCAGATACAAGGGAGCACGAGCTGTATTTTAAAGCAATATCCGTGGTATCTGTTTCCCAATGTGTAGCATAATATATACTTGTAATGGAGTTCAACTACGAGAACTGCTTTTTATTCAGTTGACTATCCTGTCCTTTTGGTAAAAGGTGTGGATAGACGTATAATATAAGGCAAGAACATGATTTTCATGATTTCGGTCGCTGTGGCCTAGTGGCAAGATCTTTGCCCTAGCGATCGGGTGGACCTGGGCCCAAGTCCCAGCAATGTCAGATTGAAATTGAATTACTGTTTCGTTGTATTTCTTTTAATTTGACAATGCTCGCCATGAGCGAAACCGGTTCTGATCCAATAATTTTTTTGTGGAATAAGTAGTTAAAATATTTTATTATTTTTATTATAATGCCATTCCACCAAGTATTGGCAGTGAATACCTTAAAAGTGATGATGTTCAAGAGTTTCAATAATTAAACATAGTGTCCTACTTTTATTATTATTTATAATCGATACAAATTATTTGATATATTACAAATACAAGATTGAGACGATGTTTTATTAATAAGTAATAATGTTCGATACATACAACAGAATCTGTAAAAGCGTAAATTCATTGCCCATATTGACATACTGCCTGCCACAAGAACGCAAATGTTTCACAGGACTCTCGCAGCTCTCTTAAAACTGGTGTAAAAGTTAGGACAAGAAAAGGGGGAGATAAATGTTTTCCCTCGAGGCCTGAAGGCATAAAAATTGTAGCAGAAAGCGACGCCAGGGCCATTTTCACACCTCGACCCTACAGTCAAAAAGCTTCATATAAAATTCCCTTTGACCGACAGCCTATAACTTTGACGAGCTTTTCCGACTTCATTTTTTCGTTCAGTGTTTTCCCGGTGCTAGTTTAAATATCTGAGGAATACCTGTGCTAACACAGATACCATGTAACCCCCAATTTACGAGTAACATATTCTCTCCGTTAATGTTTTATTTTTACAGTTTTTTTTAGCAATACAATGCAAGAAAACTATACCAGAATTAAATCAAATTTAAAATAACTTTTAATATTCTACGTACTGTGTTAATAATTTTGACACATTTTTCGTCTCCTTCAGATGCATCTCAAAAATTACTAGGCATCTGAAAGAGGAAAAGCACTTAGCATATGTACATATTCCGTAACTCAATAATTCAAATATCACTTACCTATTCTTCGCCTATATAATAAAAATGTTTTTCCCGTGTGTGTTTTTATAACGATCATCTATCTGATTGCGATAAAACTTTGGTGAGTTGTTGAGTGGAAGAAATAACGTTTTTAGAAATAAATAAAAGTATTAACAGGAAGGAAGTATTATTAAATAATATCCTCGCCACTGCTTAGTTGGTTTAACCCAGTGGTCGGCAAAGTGCGGCTCCGGAGCCACATGCGGCTCTTTGGCCCCGTCAGTGCGGCTCAGACATCAATAATAAAATAATATACAAATACAAACTTCAGAAGAGTCAAGAGACTTCAATGTATCTTCTTCTGTATTAAATAACTGGATGCAATCTTCCAGCAATATTAATATGTTAAGTTTTGTTTTTTGTTAGTCAAGACATTTCTAAAAGAGGGAAACCGTACTCAGACGGTGAGCACATTTTTTTTTTGTTGAAATGGAAGTGAGTACGCTGATCTTCTGCTTTATAACAAGGTACGTTGGTTATCAAGAAGGAACGTTTTAAAACGTTTCGCATCAACATTACCAGAAATCAAAGCATTACTCCTTGAGAAGGATGTTCACTATCCAGAATTAACAGATTTTTAAAGCCTTAATTTTATCACGAGTAAGCTCAGAAATCTTTTTATTGATGAGAAAATAAAATTAAATTAAAAACAACAACCTACAAACCTAACTTACTCAAACCTTTCAAGGAGATGCAAGGACATTGTTCGCACAAGTTTATTTCAGTAATTATTATGTGTTATTTAAATTTAAGGTTATTTTTCTTTCATATTATTTTTTTATAAATAAAATATTTATCAAGTATAAAATCGAGCTTTATTCAGTGTACGCATAACAAATGAAGGTCTTTAATTATAATAAACGTGTATTATATTAACAGAGAGATTTGGCTCCCAATTTTTTTTTTCATCGTTGCAATGTTGATATTTGGCTCTTTGGCGAATAAGTTTGCCGACCACTGGATTAACCTATCGCATTTGATTGAATTTCATTAGTAGTATATTTTTTTTATTTGTTATTCTTCTAAACACTCCTTGCTTCCCGTAAAAAGGAAAAAGTCCAAACTCCATATTGCGATTTATTATTTTTCAATATTGGAATCAATCTTGCTTTATTACTAAAGCAAACTCTACGATAGTAAGTCCGAGATACCTCTGAAAAATCATCAAAATTATTTTTAATTTTATATGAAAATGAACTTCCACAAAGTTTCTGCCGAATCCATTGAAAGTATTATACCAGATCGGTATAGGATTTCAACTAAAGATGCTTGGTGTTATTTCAATTTCAAAAAAATATTGCTTAATTAATCCAGATTGCAATCATTATCATCTAATATGGTGAAAAAAATAACAATGTACTTTTTAGCGTATTATAAAGGAGTTCTACTAAGCAACTGCCAACTCAATTAATTAGCATCTAAACGTAACTATTATTTTTATAAGCGATACGAACTATTTACTGGGCGTCAGTTCATTCGTGCATTTGACTGACAATGCTTGAAACACAAACCTTGGTTGTTACTGGCAAAACTCTAGGATAAGTACAAAATTTAAATGATTTTATTTCATGCAAGAATATTTATTTATCTAGATTTCTTACAATATTTTGTCACAAACAGTTTTAATTGAATCCATTTAAGTATGGATTCGGCGGTAAATTGGCGGATTATTTTTAACATGCAATTATACTTCATACCTTTATTGTAGTAAATCAAAAATTGACGTTAATTTTATATAATCTTAATTTCATAAAATATCTCCCTACTACAGGTGAATAAAATTTTAAATCAAATCATAGAACCCTACATCATCAATTTATAATTACAATTTATACCTTCGAAATAACATTTTCTTTCCATCTACAATGTAATTAATTTTAAATAAAGACATTTTTACAGTTTCTGAATATAAAATCTATTCCTAATCTAGACACATCAATGTATATGTTACAGTGAAACTGTATTCTCAGTGTAAATATATTCTTCTCCAAGCTGTCATTGAAATTAAATTTGACCGCCCTATCTTCAGCCCTATGTTTGTCTGTGTTTTTCTTTGGTTCTCTTTTTATGAAAGGGACTACTTGCTGATTTTGTTTCATTGAAGCAAACCACAATTTTAGGCCGGCAAATCATCGACTTGTGCCAATAATTTCAATGATCGTGACCAGTGAAATCATTTTGTCATACAAATCTATTACTTGATACATTTTCACTGAGGATACAGTTTCACTGTAACATATATATTATAAGGCATCTTTTGACTCCTGGCAATCAATATTTTCAGGCCCAATCCACCACTGTTCACAACATTAGAATGTTTGGTAAAACTTTGCACGTTAATATTTATAATGCAAATAAACTTCTGTTTGTTTTTGTGTATTATTCATGCTTTTTGACCGGATACGAAATCCACTAAAATACCGTCAGCTCCTTTCGGGTTAAAAGACCCCGACACGTTCCGCAAATTTGCTATTTATAAAGGAAAATATTCAGTGGAAACGATCACAGTGTTCTCAAAAGATCACCCCGAGCGGGCGACATGCAAGGCTTTTGAATTCCACAAGATCGTATCGTAGTGGAACCAGAATTCTTTCGTCAAATTCGGGACAATCTGAGGGTCGAACAACTTTTTTTTGCCCATGCTGGTTTCTAACTTGGATCATATGGACACCTCATGGAGTTAATCTCAACGTACTTTTTCCATGAGAACTTCTTGTTACTCAGTTACTCATCTCTGTTTTTTCAAAAAGAGTTCAAAAAAAGACTAGGACAGGAAGTACGAGCCGCTTTTTTGGAATCTAAAGGGCGGGAAGGATTTTTTTTCAAAACAAACACGCATTTCTTTCGAACAGAATCTGCTCGTACCGGGACTCAAACCCAGCCAGTCCGTCACAGAAACCAACATCGTTGACTACTGGACCACAGACTGGGCGATATAATAAAGTAAAAATAATAACACATTTTAAGTACACATTCCACATTAGGGACCGGATTCGCTCATTGAAAGCTTCATCAACCGATAAGAAAAACAAGAACACAGCGTTACTTATACAAAAACTAATAAATAATTACGTATAAATAACACCGTATCCTTGTATTAATAAAAAGTTAATAATTCTCGCAATGATCGAAACCGGCCCTGATCTTAATAAATCCATTGCGGAATGAGCACTAAAAATGTGTTATTATTTTGACTTTATCGCCATTATAAGTATCGACAGTGAACATCTTAAAAGTGAATATCATATACCTAGGTTGTGTCATCTTCGAAATATAACTCTACACTAGGGCTTCAATGGAATATCGCACACATTTTAAGACATTTTTTGAGAACATTTTTGCTTTATAATTATTATGTAATCAAGGATTTTGACTGAAGGAGCTTCAATATCGTTTTGATGATTTCCGTCCGGCATTTAATACCGAAAACGATGGTCACCCTACGTTCTCGTGTAGAAACAAGAAAAGATATCGTTACTTTGTTCGCATTTTCCACTTATTCACTCTGCCCGCGTCCCGGGAATACATTTTTGCGTCCCGTAAATAGCAATTGATTGAACATTTTGGCCTCGTTGGTCTCAAGTAATTGAAACATTCTGTTAGTTATTTTGCGCAAACTTCCCCCAGTTTTTGGTCCCAAGTCCCCAGGGGATACTGCATGACGGTAGAGCTCGATAGATTGGTTACACCGCGAGGCAGTTTGGCACCATTTGTTGTTAACATAATGAATATGTTAATTTATTCAACGATTAACATATTTAGCGCGTGCTCTTGTTCCACATCTAGTTTTTCAATGATATTTATTTAAGAATTTAGACTGAATGTGTTTGATGGAATTTCAATATAAAACTTGAAGCGTTTTAATTTTTCCATGAGTTTTATCGCTTACAACCCGGGCTTCGTCTTTCGGCATCTTCAAGGGCACGAATGTAATTGAACTAAGAACTGGATATTTATTTGATGGATCTACAAGTTCTAAGGCGCGTTCGCGTCAAAGTTCTTCTCATCTCCATTGCCTCTGAATTTAATTTTCATATTCAAATTGCATTCCCTTCCCATCGTTTTTAAATGCGCGATCGCTGCAGTGGTGAAAAATCCCTTGTGAAAACAGTTCAAGGTGTCAACTTACTTTATCTTTTTACACATGGAGGGTAATCGAAAAGAATGGTTCTCGGTGTGTTCGCGTTCTGCTTTCTCGTCAAAATTATACAGTTAAGTGATCGTTGGGTTACAATGATTGTCCATTGCCGTGTAAAACTAGCCATGTTACCTTGGACATACATCTCGATGTAAATTCGACATTTTACTTTGAAAAGGTTCTAACTTCTCTTGGCCTTGTTTTGAGATATGAGCGTTTGAAATTTGGATTGATCACTATTTAATTCAAAAGATAAAATTCACTTGTAACAATGAGCAAATAAAAATATTTCAAATTTCTTTTCAAATTTTAAGCATATTTAACTCGAACTATTCTACTGAGAAAAATCGATCTTAATGATCTAATGATGGAAATAATGATGATAATCTTAGAACTTCTTTATTCAATAATACATGATTCTGAACTTATCATATATGCTAGAATACGATTATCGATAGTAAGTTACTTACTGGAAAAACAGCATGAGAATGTCCCACCGCTCTCTTCATATGTATGTTCCATAGATAAGATAAAATTAAAATAACCATAAATACACATTAATTTATATTATAATTTACCATTCATCGATATTGCAACGATGGGGTAGATCGGGCGAACATGTACACCGAGCGGAGTTGACGATGTTTTGTTTATTCCCCAGCGATTATCGTGTAATTCATTACGCGGGGTATTGCCAAAACGGACATGTGTTAAGTGTATTAAACCGTTTTGTCAGGCTACAATGAACCTGAAGCTTTGCTACTTGAGTTTATTGCATTTTGGATAAACAGACACGAGTGGGGCACTCTCTTTGCCGAGTCTTCCAGCTGGAGAGATTTTATTTTTCCAGTCTGTTGAAGACAGGATCACCAATCTAATTTTCGAACTTCATTCGATATTTAAATATTCAGAACAATATTCATTCATTAAAATGTAAAATATCCATAACACGCCATCCTAAAACATTATTTAAGCAATGTGTGCAGTTAATTTAGTTAAACACATTATATTTTCATTTTTTTTAAACTATGTCCGCTCCCAACTTGGAGCATATGGACTCCTCACGGAGTTTATCTCAACGTGTTTTTTCTACGAAAACGGCTTGTTACTCAGTTGCTCAACCTCTCATTTTCTAAGAGAGTAAGGATGGAAAGGATACGAGGACTAGGACATGACTACTGGTTAGCTAATCGTTGTCACTCTTTGGGGACCCGGGTGGTCCGACACGGTAGCAGACGACGTTGACTACTGTACCACTGAACGGGTGAAATTTTCATTATTTTAGCCTACATAATAATCGATTGACAATGCTCGCCATGGGCGAAACCGGTCCTGATCCAAAAATTGTATGTGGGAAAAAGTACGTAAAATGTTTTATTATTTTTATTATAATGCCATTCCACCAATTATTGACAGTGAACACCTTAAAAGTGATTAATAATCGATTGTTCAAAGGTTAACTTTCTAACTAAGGCTACAGCATGTTTATACGAACCTATTATGTTAATTGAAACAAATAATCAGTATAAATGTTGAAAAAATCATATTACAAAAGCTCTGTCAAAGTCCTGAGTAGCAGACAGTTCTTGTAGAAGAACTTTCATTGAGTTAACCGTCATTATGAGTCCATTGCTCCACATTAGGAATGGACACGGTGGAAGAAAAAAGTAAAATTGACTCGTTACCCTTGTAATTTGAATCAAAAACTAATTTAACAAATCTCGAATCCGTGCAGTTTTCTTTTGTTTACATACATATTACAAGAAGCCGCCAGTGAAAACATTTTGCCGCATTCAAAAGCAAACTTCATTAGCCGACACAGTGTGGGGGTTGGGTGGGTAGGGTGGGAGGTCTATGGAAACGAAGGTGGCGCATCCATCCCCGCTCCACCCAGCTGCGAGCGCTCCATTCAAACAGTTAATTTCTAATTTAATTTGTTAATTAAATCGCTTGCCCGGTGTCCCACTTTGCCCCGCTCTCCCCTCTCATTCCTCGTCACTGTTTTAGCTTTTGACGATGCTGCGGGACAAGTTATATCTCACGTACACATTATATTTTTGCAATCTACGTTCCGAGGCATGGATGTTTGTGATTTTTACAATCTCTTTCTTTTAGGAAAATTGATAAGTTAACTGCTAGTTCTATACTATTCTCATTCGTGTACATACTTGGATTGACCGAGGATTCCAAAATGCGTAGCTCTGGTTTTGCTCATGGCGGGCATTATCAACTGACAATATAGGGTTATAGAATCGAAATAATCATACTACTAATGACGTTAAGCATTACAAACTATTAAACTAATGAGCTGCAATCAATCAAATTGGGATATTTCCCTTTTAAGGGAAGCAAGGAGTGGGTTATAGAATCGAAACAAAGCAAACAACCCTATAACCCTCTCCTTGCTTTCCTTTAAATGGAAAAACTCCAAACTCCTATTTGTAATTTCATAATTTTAAAATGTTAGAATCAATCTTGCTTCATTAGTTAAGCAAACTTTGCGATAGTAAGTCCGAAGATGCCTCTGCAAGAGGCGAGACACGTGTCACAGTTAGTAGCACAATACGTGGAATAATCAAAGTTATTTTAAATTTTATATTAAAATGAACTTCCACAAAGTTACCGCCGAAACCATCGAAAATATCCCAAATAGTGGTTTTATTTGTCTTCGCCCAACTCGGGTGCTATCAATATCTTATCATACTACTTTATTTTAAAGATACTGTTTGGATTCAGTTTCAAAATTAAAAACCTTTACTGCATCACATTTATTATGCAGCTGAAAATTTTTAATATTGTAATACAATGAAACGGTATTGAAATGTGTATTTTTTTTTACAGATAAATGATGATCCTGCGTTTAATGAAGTGATGACCCCGAACAAAATCATGTGATGTAATTGATGACTGTCTACTTTCATTGATTAGACTATATCAAATTTTTATCGTTTGAATTATGTACTTTTCTATGAGTTTTGTCGCTAACGACCCGAATTTTAATTTATTTAAAATTTCAACCGTCATAAAATGTGAGCATGTATGTAAGTATTATATATGCCGTTCTAAAGCTTGTTTAATAGATATCGGTCAGGTCAAATGTCATAAAAGCTGTCCTCATAAAATGACAAAAGCTCACTCGGTAAACGGTTGAGCTTTCTTAAAACAAAGTGATGTCTATCGATTGAAGTTTTGCACTTAATAATTCTGGGAAGATACTCAGGCAGAATTATAGATCATATAATAAAACCTGCCGTTCTTTGAAAATGCCTGGTTTTTATATATCTTAAAAAAACCATGCATTTTTTACTTTTAAGGTGTTCACTGTCAATACTTGGTGAAAAGGCATTATAATAAAAATAATAAAACATTTTTAGTACTTTTCACACATAAAATTTATTTGATCAGGACCGGTTCCGCCCATGGCGAGCATTGCCGTTGGCTCAATTGAACTCATTACCGGGATTTTCACATCTAATTATGGTTGACAGACATGCAGATTTATTTATTTTATTAAATGCATTAATTTTTGGGCTTTTACTTTGATAATTTTAATTCATACTTAATTGATTTTTGATGTATTAGTTTGCATTGCTAAGAGGTCATCAACATTTTATTTGTAGTCTATTTTTCATGTAATTTGCTTCAATTTATTTGCTTAGTTGTTTTACCAATTGTTTGTCATACCTTGTTTTTCTTACTCAACTTTTGTATAAATATCACTGTTTTATTGTATTCCTTATCAGTTGGCAATGCTCGCCATGAGCGAAACCGGTCCTGATCAAATAAATTTTATGTGGACAACGTCCTAAACATGCATTTTTGTTCAAAATGTATGCGTTGTCAAATACAATGTATACCAAAGTCTTTACATTGTTAATGATTATTCTTACTTAATTGATTTTTGAATTGAAGAGGTCTTCAACATTTTAACCATAGTATATTTTTAAAAAATTTCGACTGAGGGTGCTTGATGAAATTTGAATCGTTTTAATTGTGTGTTTTACCGTGAGTTTCATCGCTAACGACCCGGGTTTCGCCTTTAGGCATCTTTAGGCGCGACTGTCTGATATTTTTTGATGTCAACCGGTAATTTGGACGTTGCGCATTGCCATCAACCTATCTGGACAAGATTTTTACGGCTTCTTGAAATATGTTGATAAAATCGTTTGCAATAAAAATATATAAATGCAAAATAAAAACGTTCAACTGTTTTTAAGCAAAAATTTTATGGGTTCGATCAAAGTTCTATATTTGAAATTGACCAAGTAGGTACTTGGGTAAATTGGGGGTAATGAGGACTGAATCGTAAATATATTATAATTATTAAGTTTTTTGAAAAAAATAAAATATGCAATGTTAAGTTTATTTGATTATTCGGTTGACTCTTATTATTATTCGTGAATTAATATTCAATGGACCCGTACAGGACAAAGGTGTGTTAGATTGTAGTAGGTAGACATCTCGTTTGCAAATTGACGTGAAGGCGTTTCTAGTCTAGTGGTCTGGAGCCCGAGGTCAATTTAAGGTCAGATTTTTTCAATTGAAAAAAGATCTTGGGCCCCTTCCTCGTGAGCAGGAGCGGATCCGTGACGGGCTCAATTTTACATGATGCTTTTATGAACAAACTAACAGTTTATTTAATTATTTATATAGGGCCAAACATTGCATTTTTATTTATTTCATTGAAATTTTTAATATAAAATATTTTTGATTGTGAAAGTCGTACGAGATTTGCTCGATGATAAATAATGAATCTGTTGAGATCAACTCAATGAAAAATTACATACAATTTTCAATTGAAAATATCTGACCTTTCCGGTAGTTGAACTCAGGCCCACCTGATCGCTGGGGCAAAGCTATTGCCATTAGACCACATGGACTGACATATTTTATAACTCTGGGAATAACAATTGTAATAAAACATTTTTAGTAGGCAGCCATTCCACATTGATTTTATTTAATTAGGACTGGCTTTGTTCGTCGTCAATATAATGATAAGCTTATTTTTATTATTATGCCATTCCACCAATGACAGTGAAAACTTTGACAACTATAATGTTGCCAATTATTCAATTATCCCGGGCAAAAATATTCACGAATCCGCCAGCGCCTCCCGGCGTCTACCTCCACCCCCGAGTCCCCCATTCTCCCGCCTTTATTGCCCATTAGGAGCTGTCAATGACACAAAAGGCGGGAATTATAATGTAACTCGTTTTATTTACACGTCAGGTTGGTAATGGGTAGGTAAGGTTAGGCACCATTGCCTGCTCTGAGCATTTCTTTGCATAATAACACGGCACTGTGTTAGCAATTTAGAATTTGTATTCTCCGATTGTTATTTTATTTCTAGCAACCCGGGGAGTGACGTGCTGGTAAGATTTCTAGATTTGAATTTAGAGCGCTGCGACGGACTTAATGAAGTAATTAATTACATGACTACTTTAAATCATTTTTTTCTGCCTTAAATATCTTTTTCATTTAATCGATTTTTGACACCATTTTCTTGGTATAACTCCATTGCGATAGCTCGTGGTATAGTTAAGGATTTCGACTGAGGGTGCTTGATAAAATTTGATTTGTTTAAATTTTGTGCTTTTCATGAGTTTTGTCGCTAACGACCTGGGTTTCGCCTTTCGGCATTTTCAGGCGTTTCGAGTGCACGGATGTACATAGTTGAAATGACCGTGGTATGTTAAAAGAAACTTGTTGGAATGACATTATAATAAAAATAATAATACAAGGTGTGTTTAATCCAAATTGAATTTATTTTGATCAGGACCGGTTTCGCTAATCGCGAGCGTTTTTAACTGATAAGAAATACCGCAGTGCTAGTTAAAAGAAATTTAAGACATCTTTTCGTACTTATTGCACATTAAATTTATTTGAATCAAGACCGGTTCCGCTCATCCAAAGTGTGTTTCAACTGATAAGAAATACAGCAGCTGAAAATGCTCGCGACAAGTGAAACCGTTCCTGACCCTTACAAATTAAATGTTACTATTTTTTAATATACTGTCATTCTACCAAGTATTGACAGTGAACACCTCAAAAGTAGTCTTGTCCTACAATAATTATAAGATTGATATCAATTATATTATCGTGGGTGTAGGGACATATAGGCGTAACTACAAAAATGGCTGTTTTGATTTAAATATGGCATTGTCATGCTCAAATGCAGTTCCATCAGATATAAAAATATGAAACTTGTACGATGAGCGGTTTACCAGATATTGCTCGGTTTTTCTGCAAATCCGTAAGAAAACAGTTCAAAATTGGAAACTGTTCTGCCATTTATCTCAGTTCGTTGTTTTTGTAGTTTCGCCCGTATGTCCCTACACCCACGATTTACACCATCATTTTGAGGTGGAATTATAAATATAATATATTATATTTATAAGAGAGCTTGTCGTGGAATTCGGCAGTAAATTAATTAAGCCGATAAGTAGACAAAATTCCCCAAATCGAAAACCTATTATCCACCACAAAAACTAATCACGAATAAATGTCGTAATAGGCAATCGGCAAAATTGACCGGAACAATTATTATAAAGGTTTATTAGATCGACACAATTTACTGATCAGGCGTTAGTGAAAAAGAAAGGGGTTGTTTTGTCACCTTTGTCAGTTGTTGACAACCCCTTTTTATTGTGAGCGTCCAAATATATTATTTGTGAAGAATGGATATTGCATAATTTTTATTAAATATAAATAACTACTATTGTAATATTCTAATGTGTTGTGTAAGGTTTAGTGAAGCTATGAACAAGAAAGTGATTATTTTTCCTATTGGTATGCCTTTTTGACACATAACTTTTTAGTGAAATTCGTATGGCTGAAATGAATTCATCGATGTTGACCATTTGACTAAAGGCTCGTTAATTCATATTGCTATGGATAAAACAGCCCGGTTCAATGTGTGTTTGTGCTGTTAAAAATTCTTTCCCAACTTTCCGATCCCAAAGAGCGACGCATAGTGCCATCCATTAGCTTACCACTAGTCCTCGTATCCTTTCCATCCCTACCCTCTTCGAAAAAGAGAGATTGAGCAACTGAGTAACAAGCAGTTCTCGTAGAAAAAAATATATGTTGAGATAAACTCCGTAAGGAATCCATTTGTTCCAAGCTGTGAGTGGACATGGTTAAAAAAAAGTGCTGCTTGATATTTTTGCCAATTAAATCTCTTTGATTGACAGAAAAAATATTAGACTTAGCTTGTACAAACAATAAAATTGGTACAAAGGATTACTATTTGGTAAATTGAAATATTTTAAAAATAATTTGGTGATACTTTATCTTCACAATGTTGGCCACGGATGCTGTAAAGCTTCTAACAATCACGCAGCGAACAAATCAGTAGTTTATCTGATAAACCCAATAACCCTGTCACGCAAAACGGCGGTCCAATCTGTCAGAGGTCCTACACGCCCTAAGCTCTGTCAATAATTAGAAAATTAACCCTTCGGAGAAAGGGAAGAGATAAAACCGTGATGATCTAATTACGAATTTAGTAGTTTGTGGTTTTTTCTCACTTACGATTCTGTGGTATTTATTAAAGCAAAAATTTCCGCAATCAATTTAAATCGGCATATTGAATTAAACCGCTTCAGTACCGAGCAAAACGTCGCTTTGATCACATCAACGACTTCTAAAAAATCATTTTTCAACAAGATTGACTGATGACAGAAAAACCATTTTTTTAAAGACCGTGTTTAGATGTCACTAGTTATGAAAAGAAAAATATCTATCATATATTTTGCAATATTGCGTCTTTATACGCCGCGTCCGTGCGCGGCTTCCACCAGTGGTCTTACGGTACTGTAGTGGTTAAATGAGACGTAATGGAAGGATTTCTGCAAGAGCTGCATGTTACTAAGTTCTCAAACTGTATTTATTAGAGAGTAAAAAATTCTGGTTATCTAATTGTTCCCATAACGTCCATTTTTTTAGGATCGAATGGTTGCGAAGGACATTTTTTAAATCTTGTCCGTTCCCGATGTGGAGTTTATCTAGCAGCTTGTTTCTAAGTTCTCACCTTCACATTTTTCAAAGCGAGTAGAGATATAAAAGATAGCACTAGGACAAAACTAGTGGTGAGCTAATCGATCTAGCTACGTCCTGTTTTTTAGAATCGTGTGGGTATGGGACGGAATTTTAGACAACACATACATCCATGTCTCTGAAAAGACATCAATTTTCGATCGAAATGTTTTACCCTTTCGACCGAATTATTACATTAATAAATATTTTGAATTATTCAAATAGATAAAACACAATTTTTTTTACTGCTTCAACATATAATTTAAAATGATCATGACCGGTTTCGCTCATCGCGAGAATTATAAATTTCTACCTGCTTGGATCAGTTCAGCTTACTTATTACTGATAACCAGGTATTATGTTCTTCAAAAAATTATAATTGCATTAATCTTCATTTCAGTAACTAAGTGAAATAATTTATTTTTTTAATCAAGAACAAAATGTCAGCATAATCTAATCAAACTATATAAGTGATCGCCAAACGGTCGCTCGCGAGCTACCGCTAGCTCGCGGTGGCATTTTCGGTAGCTCGCGTAGGATATTTTGCCGTATTTATGTTTGCTTCTCAAATTTTATTTTGATATGTATGTCATTTTTCGTTGAGTTTTTCTCGACTTATTCACAAAATTTCTCATGTTTATCTGGTACGACTTTCAGAATAAAAATATATTTGGCGCATTGGCTGTCATTCCAAATAGTTTTCTTTTAAATTTCAATGAAAGTAAATATATAAAAGTAGCTCACCAGACAATTTCAATTTCTGAAAGTAGCTCACATCCTTATTGAGTTTGGAGACCACTGAACTATATGATTAAACCAGGGCTGTGGAGTCGGGCTCGGAGTCGGTGCGGCGATTTGGTTGGAGTCGGAAATTTTGAAAAGATTGAACTTTTTATTTTACACATAATATGTCAAATTTGGCTATTGGCAGGATTGGTTGGTTGATATATAATTGAATACACATTAATATAATAGGTAGACAAAAACGTGACGAAATTAAACTTTTTTTAGTCGGAGTCGTATTTTTTTTACCAACTATACAGCCCTGAATTTAACACTTTTAAAATGTTAACTGTCACTTTTCAGTGAAAAGGTATTATTTAAATATTTCGTGATATCTTGCATCCATTTTTTTCCTATATATATGTTAAGTGGCTAACCACAGGCAATACATATCCAACTATGTTCCGTAGCTCGAAAACACAAATCCATAAAACGATGAAATCTTGACAATATACTATATATTTACCTACCTACATATAATACCAAGAGACCTAAACAGTAAGTGCTGCCAGCGGCAAACTAGCGCACCGCAACACAAAACTCAAGAGATGGATTTATCGCAAAACTTATCTCTGGTCTTTCTTCACAAGAGTCCAACTTGACAAATGAAAGTTAGTCGCAGTGTTGGCATCACTGAAGGCGATTCCTCTATACCACTCCGGACAGTTGGCAACACATTTCTGCCGGGACGGCTTCGGAAAACTTTGGGAAAGTTTAACAAGTCGTAGATCAGCTGGTTAAATCCACTTTATCAGATAATTGTTTTACCATCATGCTAACAAGCTTTTTTCAAATGGATTAATGATACTTTTATTTCCAGGCTAATTTTAATCATAGAACTTTAAGCTTGGCACATTTTATGAAAGATAAAAAGTTTGTTTATTATCATTTTTGAAAAAAGAAAACTTATTGAAATTGCTTTTGTTTCATCATTTTGTCACTATTTAGTGTTGTTTAATATCGTAATAAATGGATTGCATGATTTTTAAGAATATTGTATTGAAAGAACTTTAAAATATTATAAGAAATATAATGTAACTTTATTACTGTTGACAATGAGGGAATAGTGATTGTTGAAAAGTGGACATTATAAGATTTTTTTTTATGAAAACACTATGCACATTCAAAGATTTAAATTTAAATTAAATTGATATCACTATTTTATATATTTTAGTTTATTTATTCATTTCTTCATACGCCTAAATACATGTAAGTGGTTTAAGTTTTTTCTTGTAAATTAGGGATATGATTTTATATTAAAAGAAATTAAGATTATTTGAATTTTAGAACAAATAATTACATCTATCAAAAAATATTGTAATAAATTCCCAGGCTAACTTTTTAATTACATTTAGATAAATAAATTATTTTACAATAAAAATACATATGTTGAATGACAATCAGAACAGCTGTAAATAATAATTCAGTGAATATTTTTTTCTTTCATCTAATCGTTTCCAGAGATCAGATGAAAATGAAATTTGTGAAACTGGTCCTGATCAACACATAATATATTGTAAAAGTAGTATAAAAACCTGCTTCATTAATAATTTGTTTTTCACCAAGAATTGACAGTTAACAACATAAAAGAGATATTTAATACCACCAGTTCTCCTGCCTCGAAATTCTATCAAATATTTCTGAGGCGTAATTTTAATATTATGATTCTTATTCGTTTCAGGTTTGGTTCCAAAACAGACGAGCGAAATGGCGTAAGACGGAAAAATGCTGGGGGAGGTCAACCATAATGGCTGAGTACGGCCTATACGGAGCCATGGTCCGCCATTCGCTACCCCTGCCGGAGACCATCCTCAAGAGCGCGAAGGAAAATGAAGCTGTAGCGCCATGGTTACTAGGTACGCATTTTTTTGTTTAATAATAATAGAATAATTCAAATAATATTTATGGCTAATGAGTGAAATAAAAATTCACCAGTACTATTCATTATTCTTCTTTTGAAAATTGAGGTAAAATTATGGCTTGTCTATGGTATATCAAATTTATCATAATATTAAAAATAATGACAATTAAATGTAATGTTGCCAATTTAAAGTGTTCTCAATTTAATAAAAAATGCGAATAATTTCACCTGCGAACATAAAAACTTTTAGAGCATGCATTATAACAGCCAAAAAGACAAAGCAAAAAAATGCCACGGCAATAATTACGCGGGATTTATAATCATGTCGACCCGCCATCTATGTTTTGGTTGCATTGTTTTAAGTATTATAATGCAAAGAAAGCACAAATTGAACCACTACAATGTAACATAGCACGTGAAAGTATGTCTTATCAATTCAAACATACATGCTAATTTAGTGTACATGTTAAGCTCAAGTTATGACGTTCTGAATCTCAGCTATACAGTTCTTCTTTTGAAGCTTATAAATCATACATTTTCCCGATGAGTCATAAAAACAATCATGTCGTCTAGTAAATATTTACCGTAAGCTAAAGGCTTTAAATGGCATATTAGCTTGAACGCTGAGTTTCAGTTATGACGTTTTGGATTACAAGTATTGTGTTCTTCATTCGAAATACACTCCAATATCCAGCCCCCTGGTGTATTTTTTGCAAGAAGGAAAACAAGGGAGTGATACGGTCACGTCGTTGTGATTTGAGTCGTATTATAAGCTCATTAGAAAGAATGTATGACTGTTAAATAGTATATTTATTTAACATTTTTAGGAACTAAATTATAGTCGACATGCTTAAATAATAAAATTGTTTGCTTTGATGTTGGAATATATTTAACCCAATATATTTCACAAATGGATTCACAATTAAGATTTTCGACTGAAGGTTCTAGCTTTTTTCTACGAGAACTGCTTGTTACTCAGTCGATTAACTTTCTCTAGTTCTAAAATAGTGTGGTAATAACGGATAAGGATAGAAAAGGACCAGTGGTTGACTGAAAAGAATGAAAGAAAGGAAAAATATTGAAAAACATACTGCTCGTAGGTGGAAGCCCGTAAGGTCCGTCACACAAGCCATCGACTTTGACTACTGCACCACGGGCCCGACTGGGCTTCGTCACTAGGCATTGTTAATCATTAGTTTGTTAGATTCATAATTTGAATGCATTTCGTTGAAATGAAAACGACTTTCCAAAATTCAAATGACGTGATAAAAGCGCTTACAAAAAAAACAACGGATTCTACCGCCATCTACACGATGTTTTGGAAAGCGTGCATATATTTGCAGGGGAAATGTCTCCGCTACCTTACTGCCTACATAACAATTTTCTTCTTTACTTCGGTGGCTGGATGGCATAGATCTGGATGGCGAACGAGGTGGGGAGGTTATTACACGCGGAAAAGGGGACACCATCGCTTTTGAATGCTCCTGCAAATTAACGCGGACCGCGCATGCGCCCGGATAAAACAAAAACGTAATTTAATTAACGCTCGGCGTTAAGACGTCTTGGCGTGGCGCGGCCATATTGAAATTTGCCTTTTGTTTTGACTTGAACTCGCTCAACAATGGCGTTGTTGTTTATTTCCATCTTTGGCTCGGAAGTTGTCGAAAAACAATTAAACCCAACGAACTCTTTCATTGGTTCTCAAATCAACTACATATTTATTCGTATACATATATATTTCGAATACACACAAACAACAATTGTACAGCCACGTCAGATTACCTTATACTACAAACCTTTTCTTGCAGCAGTCTCACTTGGAAGTTATGAAGTTTTATAAAACTATTGCAATGGTTAACGTTTTTAAATATCTTGATTACGAGCAGTGGCGTAACTGTTGCGTGGATACATTGTATTTTACAAATTTGACATTAAAAAATGTGAGACCATATCTGTCTGCAATTGATGTCTGTGGCACAATTGATGTCTGAGAGGTTGAGCAACTGAGCAACAAATAGTTCTTGTAAAAAAGATCGTATGTTAAGAAAATCACCGCAAAGAGTCCACATGCTCTACATTGGGAGCGGACATGGTTGAAAAAATCGTTGTCAAAATCACAAAAAACCAAACCACATTTTTCTTTAAATGCGCTCTCGGGTCTAATTTGGTTGGGTATTAAGGTGTCATTGATACTTACTTTCTTTTATTTTTTTATTTTTAACCATGTCCGCTCCCAACTTTAAATGGACTCCTCACGGAGTTTATCTTAACATATATGTTTCTACCAAAACTGCTTGTTACACAGTTGCTCTACTCCTCTTTTTTCGAAGAGAGTAGGGATGAAGAGGATACGAGGACTAGGACAGGACTAGTTATTAGTTAATCGCTGTCACTATGCTTCGCTATTTGGGATCGGAAAGATGGGAAGGGATTTTCAACAACACAAACACCCATGCCTTTGAACATATGTATAGACTGAAAAAAGAAAAAAAATACCGGGAATCGAACCCGGGCGATCCGGCACGCAACCCAATACTGTTGACAATGCGCTACGGACCGGACTACTAGTAGAGGGAAATGCGTTAGGTATTTCTGCCTCTAAGGTGCTCGACGGTTCGATTCCCAAGTACAGACGGTTTCATATATTGAAACTTTTAAGGTGGTGTCGACTATCACCTCTTTATACAAAGTTATTATATTAAATAAATGTCTGTGGTGCATACAACTCCCTCCAACCCATTCAATCTTAAAACCTATGCGCATCGGAATCGATTAACTAACCATTAGTCGAAGCCTGATGAGATAAGATCCATTAGGAATCTATATGCTCCAAATTGCACGCGGATATGGTTAAAAAACACTTTTGACATGCGCCGGCTCAATTACTATCAAACGAATTTGAAGCTCTACTTTCGCGGCCATTTGCAATACTCACGGCATCCATTTGCCACAAAGAACTGCATGTAATCGGCTCGGGAAAGAAGCCGTTACGTCACAAAAGGTAACGTGTCATATGATGATCAATTAAAAAAAGCACTAAGTCTTGAGGAGTTGTATCAAACACTGAGGCGCTAATAATTATTCACTCCTTTTGTGCGCTCATCATTAAATCCATTTTTTGTTTCATTGTTTCGTTGGAAGTGGGCGATGATTTGTGTCAGTCAAAAAAAGGAAATAGCTTCAAGTGAGAATGCAGAAAGGCTTTGTAAAAAAGTCCATGCAAAGCATTTATAATAAAATGTTTTATTTTAACTGTGTTAATATTAGGATATGATGTATCCCGACGATGTTCTAAATTCGAAAACATGTGATAAGTGTTTACATAAAAAATAATCGGATATTCAAAATCTTTTTACAGTAAAGATGTGGACAAAACAGAAATATGGAACAAAATAATTATTTTTCGGCTTTAGTTGAAAAGCATGCACTTGTTTTATTAACAATCATTACGAAAATAGTAATAACTTGAAGCAAATATGATATATATTTGGGTGAACAAGTTGGTTCTCCCACCACCCTTCCGTTATGTGTGTGCAGCCGTTTTTCACAGCCGCCTTCCATAACGCTATACGATCAAGAAAAGAAACGAATTTACTCCTCACTTACTTGGCCCGAGACAGAGCTACACGGGAATGATCTTCTAACCATGCACTAAGGTGCTTAAAGAGAAGAAAAATAGAAAGGAAAAAAAAAAGAAAATGTGACTTGCTCAGCCACTTTGTAAGAGTGATATTAAGTATCCTATGTATCTGTATACTGAGAATCCGTGGATTTTAATCTACTTCGCGTTGAATCTGAAGAGGAATCAAGTTTATCCCGTTCCCCATATATGATGTTGCAAATTTATCTTATCTATATTATGAATGCCTCAAAATTGGCCTTGGTTGAGATCAAGTCAGCGTGGCATATTTGGCCCGTATGAGGACGGACCGCAGCAAACAGTTCAGCTCGTTCGGCATTCATCTCGGGGCAGTCCCACAGTACGTGATTAGCGTCCTGGTAGTCGTGTCCACAAGTGCAATCCGGCCTTTCGACCAACTTGCCCAACCCAAATAGCTTGCCGTTGAACCTGCCATGCCCAGTTTTAAACTGGCAAGTCCAGTCAGTGTCCAGGCGCTAGACTCTTCAACAAATATAACAAGATTAATTAGAGAAAACAACAATATACATAATTACATCAAAACTTCTCAACGATAAATCCATGAATTAATTGAGAGATAGTGTTATCAGCCAGCCCAATTAAAGCCAGTAAAGTAGAGAGACATTGGTGGAAAACGCGTGAAAAAAATATTCCAATTTATTTTATTAAATGGTTATATCAATGAAAGGACAGGTTTTCCCCTTTTGATTTTCACTCGAACCGTTCAAAAAAATGCAAGCTTTGTTAGAAAACGTAAATCCATTTTAAATAATATAAGTCGATCTGACATAATTAAAAACACATTTGCGTAATTACTTCGCGTGAATCTAGTAAAAAGTTTTACAATTTTGATATTATTGATTGAGTATGCATTTAATTGGTAAAACTCCATTATAATACGGTAAGAAAAATAACAATGTATTTTAATTCTACAGAAATCATTTTATATATTTGTTGATAGCTAATTTAGCTTACGCCCTCGTGAGAACTATGTTTTAAACGTGCATTAAAACAAGCATATATACCTATGCGAGGTTTTCGAAAATTTTCTTCACATGTTGAAAAAGGTATTATCAAATTCGATTCATTATTATTTACATTTGTAAGATCCAAAATCTTGATGTCTTTATTTAGTAGAATATTGAATCAATCTTCTTTAATAATATTACTTGAGTTATTTTACATAGACTTTTTGCCACCAACAAATGATCTTAATTCTTTCGTTTTGTAGCACGTTTAGGTCGGGAAATTTTGAATATTGTTCCTTATGATAAAGCTTGAAAATTGAAACCCCCTTGTGTACTTTTGAGGATGCTTTTTCTTTACCAAAATTTATTCCTTGGAACGCAGGGCTTTCTGATGCTGCAGTAGTCAAATCAAAGAGATCCAAGCGAGGAGTTGCGCTAATTCGACTAGACGCCAAATTGTCCGAACAAAGGCTGAAGTCGCAGAGCGTCGCTATCAACCAGCGAACCAAATTGCGATGCACTCACCGGAATGGTAATGGCCCAACTTTCAACATACATCGTCAGGAAATGCACTACCAGCGTACAATTAAATCCAAAACTAGAATGTACAACGAATATAAACTTGGTAGAGTGAATTATTTTCATGGCGTGCATGCATATGCACAAACACGCTAAAAAATAGTCACTATAATCGGAAAAATATTGGCATAATGAGTGATCTAAAAAAATGGTGAATGTGCTGTAAATGCCGTCAAAAAAAATCTTTGAAGATGAGGATGAAATCAAATTTTCGTATTTAAAATAACACCAAAAAATACTTCAAAATATTCTTCTTTTAAACCTCTTAATTTTTTCCTCAGCGAATGTTTTCGTGGATTGAATTGACCACTAGCATATTTGTTCGTTTCATCAACCATGTTACAAAAAGCGATTTATTCGGAACGTCATAATAGTAACATAATCATCATGATAATTATTTAACGAATGCGGTGTATACCTTACAAGAACGTACACTTATAAAATGTTACTCATAGTTACTATCGACATTCGTTATAATACTTTAAATAAGAAGCTTAATTTTCATTATTTAATATTTTTCCAAAAACGGTTATTTAAATAAATGTACATATAAAAATCAATATTTTTATAATGTTAAACTACTAAGATCAATATTGCGGAGTTGAGAAATACATATAATCGTTCCACAATACGAAAAAATATGGTGGCAATATGTGGGAGTGGCCTTAGAAAACCGTCATTAACGCAAGATCACGACTGACTGTCACAAAAATATTTGACCATAAAAAATTTTACATCAACTAAAATAGTGCACCTATTTTTCTGTGAAGATATCCAGCGAACGGTTGATTTAAATTATAAAATGTTGGTTAATCCAACATGTTGCAATGTTTCACTGTTTTTATCTAAAATAAAATTTGGTAGAATTTACTTGCATGCATGAGAAATCTGTCAGTAAACTTATACCTACGCTCGGCCTGACATGTTGGCCCACGGAGCTAGCTAACAGAATCTTCCCGGCCAGACCCATTGGCCTTTAGAGTGATAAGCGTTGTTTGGGGATTTTTTTGTCAAGGGAATCAAAACTGACTGCGAGTTGTTATCGTTTTTTACTTTCAATGGAGAACTTTGAAGACAAATTTCAAATTTGAATTTCTTGAAGCTATCTCATAGTATTATTGATTGAGTATATAAGCTTGTTCTAATGCACGTTTAAAACATAGTTCTGGGGAGGTCGTAAGCCGAAATAGCTATCAACAAATATATAAAATAATTTCTGTAGAATTAAATTACATTGTTATTTTTCTTACCGTACTATCTCATAGTGATCTAAAAAGCGACACAAACTATTTACTAGGCGTCAGTTTAAGTTTATTCCTGCACTTAATTGCATGAAGATGCCGAATAACGGACCCTGTGTCATTTAGGATCGAACGCAAAATTCAAAAGATTAAAATTTTCTACAAATAGTGTTGGTAGCTATTTTGATTGCATGCCATCTTAAGAGTCAAGTAAAAAAAAACTATCAGAAGTAAGAATTCAATACTATACCAGTATTAAGGCGAATTATAACCACCGAGTTAATATTATACCGATTCATATATCCAACGTGTTCTCAGTCGAATTGTATTCATGATATTAAAAAAATATATTAATATAATATAACTGCACTTAAAATACAACTGTTTTTTGAATTAAGAATTGGCTTTTTTTACTCAAGAAAAAATCTGCTTGGCTTATTCCAAATTGAATTTTCTTTTACATATCTTAATTTTTCTATCATGAAATGCATTTACATTTTATTGTCATAGAATAATGGAAGAAAAGATGTAACTTGCAATAATCATCAAACTCACTTGTTCACTTGGAAACATATACATACATACATGGTAATCATTGGTATCGTTTTCGCATGGCTAAGAAAATGCTAAAAAGTTCAATCTATATTTTTCTGTAAGGCGATCGCTTTCGCCGAGCCCTGTTTTTAATGACAGAACAATTTTTTGATCTTTGTGGTCTCGTGGTCAGAGTTTTGTCCTGGCGATCAGGTGGGTCTGAGCTTGAGCCTTTCCAAAGTCAGGTTCAAAAAGAGCTCTTGGACATGGGTGTAGTACATTTTTGATTTAATCGTCCTTGACTCGGACGATATATATTATCAACGAGCTTATCTCGCATGGCTTTCATATTTAAATAAATATTTGTCACGTTGGCATCAGCTGTATTGTCAAATATATTTCTCCAAATTTAAAACAGTAAAAATAATGAAGAAACCAGGGATGTGGAGTCGGTAAAAAAAAGTCCGAATCTGACTAAAAAAAGGTTAATATCGACACTTTTTTCCCGTAATTTTCCTATTTATGTGTATTCAATTAAATATCAACCCTATCAATGCGGCCAAAAGCCAAATTTGACATATTATATGCAAAAATAAAAAGTTCTAACTTTTCAAAATTTCCGACTCTGAGTACGACTCCGGCCACAACGCCGCGCCGACTCCGACTCCGACTCCACAGCCCTGGAAGAAACTAAATATCAAAAGTGGCCTTGAAAAAAAATCAATTGATGACATAAAAATAATAATACAACACTTTTTGTACTGATTCCAAATAAAATTTATTTACATACATTTAAATTAACCAAAGTATAATTATTCTAGTCTAAAATTCTCTGCCATTTAATGAAATCGAATAAGTTATAAGAAATTTAGAATAGTGTAATTGAAATATTGTAAATGATCATTCATACTTAATTGATTTTTAATGTAATAGTTAGCATTGCTAAGAGATCTACAACATTTTTTATTACAGTCTATGTTGCTTTTAATTTGCTTCAATTTATTTGCTTAGTTGTAATACCAATCGTTTGTAATTCTTACTTTACTTTGTATAAATATCACTGTTTCGTTGTATTTCTATCAGTTGATAATGCTCGCCATGAGCGAAACCGGTCCTGATCCAAAAAAAATTATGCGGAATAAGTACGAAAAATATTTCATTACTTTTTATTATAATGCCAATCCGCCAAGTATTTACAGTGAACACCTTAAAAGTAATACGGAAAGAAAAATAGCAATGTATTTTAGTTCTACATAAATTATTTTATATATTTGTTGATAGCTGTTTCGGCTTACGCCTTCGTCAGAACTTTATAAAATAGCTATCAACAAATATATAAAATAATTTATGTAGAACTAAAATACATTGTTATTTTTCTTTCCGTATTATAATGGAGTTCTACCAAGTAAATGCCTACTCAATCAATACCTTAAAAGTATTTACTTTCGATGGTTTCGGCGGTAATTTTGTGGAAGTAAATTTTAATATAAAATTTAAAATTACTTTGATGATTGATTGCAGTTCATTAGTTTAATAGTTTGCAATGTTAACGTCATTAGTAGCATAATTATTTGTTTGCTTTGTTTCGATTCTATAACCTTGCTTCGCGTGAAAAAGGAAAAATCCCAAGCTCCATTTTGTAATTTTATCATTTTTAAAATGTCAGAATCAATCTTGCTTCATTACTTAAGCAAACTTTGCGATAGTAAGTCCGAAGGTGCCACTGAAAGAGGCGAAACACGTGTCACAGTTAGTAGCACAATACGTGGAATAATCAAAGTTATTTTAAATTTTATACTTAAAAAGTAATTGATGACATGATGCGAGTGTTGAGAGTTAACCGCGTGCTTAGCACCAGTTTAATAGTATCAAAAGATAAATAAACAGACTAGCGGTTGTGTGTTTGTTTATCCAAATCCAAAGCGACCGCATATTATAGCTCGGTGCACAGTGGAAAATGTAGCGCCCTTCCTGAAAGGGTGAAGGCGTAAATTAGAGTAGGTAATCCTATGTGGCGCGATTTGTTTTGTTTTCCCTCTCTGCCTCCTCCCCCTCACCCCTGCCCCCACTCCTCCCGGTCCTCGGCGGTGGAGTGATGGACGCAAATTATCCCACTGTTTGTACCTAAGTGTACGTACCTACTCGAGAGGCTCGGGGGGTAGGGACGGGTAATTAAACGCATGTAAATATATTTGCGTGCTCGCGTGTGTGGGTACTGTGTTTTGTTTGCGTGAATGTGTGTGTGTGTGTGAGCACAGAGGTGAAATGAGAATTCAGGAGATAATTTTCAAAAGTGGTCAATTCAGTTGCTTCTTTGCAGTTTTGCACTTCAATTTTAACAGTGATCTTCGAATTCGCTTAATTTCCTGACTGCAAATTCATCTATGCCCTTGGAGTCGACACAAATTTTTATTTTTGCTAAGGCCAGTAACGCTTCTTCAAATGAAATCACAGGTTCATCATTGCATCCTCGGCCATCTTCTTCTTCTCTGCTGACATTAGTAGCATCACATAATGTCTCGATTATTTCGTCGCCAGATGAGGCTAGCTCGCTGTCATACTGCACATACGTATTAAGGTCGAGGTCTTCCTGAGCTGCAAGACGCTATTGTTTACGTTTTCTAGTCATAATGTTTCCGGTGATGTCTCACTAATTAGCACACTTGCAGTTTCGTTTCTTTTCTGCGAACCGATGGGATGGAGTCGAATGTGTTTCTAAGAAAAAATCAACAAAACGGTAAATCGGGATAATATTTGTGACGGGACCATACTATTTCGACGTTAATTCGAGTTAAATCTGAGAACCGATAATGTGGGATTTTTTAACATTGTCCTTATGGGTGTTTGGCCGGGACTATAGAAAATGTACGAACAACGCGGGAAAACGGTTAATGCGGGAACGTAAGATCAGGGCTCCACTGTATATATTAATTGACGAAAATAATGAAATTGGGATGGAAAAATACATCCGTGTTTTTAGATACTAATTCATAGATCGATTGGAAAACGAATTATTTGAAATTTTCATTTGTGGAGTCGAGCTTTTGATTAAAGCGATTAAAGGTTAATGATGTAAATACTTAGTAAGTGTTGTCATTTAACCACGGAAATTTTATTCATACAAAAGTCTTTGTTATTTCATCAAGACATTTCAATTTCAATATTGCCAATAATTACAGTGACTGAGTTCCTCCCTGCGCGAGGGTAAAGGGGTAATTATTAAACACACCGAAATTTCCATAATTAAGCACATATCCACACAATACATTCACGCGTGCAGGGTCGGTAGGGTAAGAAACCGCCCTTTTGGAATGCGGCTGTGAAATACTGTATTTCGTTAAGGGAAAATTAATGAATCTTTCGGAAAATTAGCGAATTTTTCGTGAATTACATTGCAGCTTAGTTGGTATTGCAATTAAATAATATTATGTTAAGATATTTTTGAACGAATTTTATTTTGATAATATTACTAAAAGAAATGAGGTCCCTGTGGTCTAGTGGCAAGAGCTTTGTCCTAGCAATCAGGGGGCCCGGGTTCAATCTCCGGCAAGGTCAGATTTTTTCAATTGAAAAAAAAGAGATCTTGGGCTGGGTGTATGTTATTTATCGTTGATTTTGTGCACAACTGATACATTATTTACCATCGAGTTGTCTCGTATGACTTTCACAACTCAGAATGTTTGGCGCATTGGCGTAAGCTGTAATGCCAAAAATTTTTGTCTTTTAATATTAAAAACACAGAGAAAAATTTTATAATATCACATTAGAAATTTTCAAAGCAGTCAACCGAGTGAGTTCCGACAAAATCAAATATAATACATAAAAACAGTACTCGTCTGAACTCGCTCAAATCCATGTGAAATATGTCGACATCCGAAGCAAAATTCGTTAAAAATCACTAAAGCTCTTCCCAGTGGCATCCCCATTGGCAGACTGGTTCTACTCATTGGAAGAACAAACAACTCATGTTCACGATCCCTCAAAAAAATATCAGGGACATTCAATTTAACATTCTCAAGAATGGTGGAATTCTCATTTTGACCTCGGAATACTTGAAAGAAATATGTGGCCAGGTACATTTCTCTTCGAGTATTCAAACTATTGAACGTGAGCATGCCTAAGAGAAAATCGGAATTATGAATCAATATGATCCATATTGGGAACGGACATCATACAAAAACATATTTAAAAATTTACAGTGGGAAAATACATTTAATTTGATTCAAATATAAGCCAATTGTTTTATTTAACATCTGAATATCATAGTTAGACATGTGCAATATCGTACGTTGAAAATACTCACTCACTGAGCGAAACCATAAGGTATAATTATAATAAACAGTTCCAATCAAGCTTACCGACCCCTACCGAAAATAACGAGCTATTGGTGACGGTAGATACAAATTCGCTTTAGCTACTGGTATAATAATCTGTTAACACATTTGTTTTATTTTTTCAGGAATGCATAGAAAGTCCCTGGAAGCGGCTGAACACCTGAAGGAGGATGCTGCTTCTTCAGACAGGGAAGATACGGGATCCAGAACCGACACAAGCGAGAGAGGTGCCGCAACGCCAACACCTTCTCAGGGACATCTGCACCAGAACGCTCATGTAAGTTTTAAATTCACACGTTCACGCGTGCAACGAACGATTTTTATTATGGCTTCTACTATTAGAAGAAAAGAAGTGTGTATTTTAAAATTTGGAGAGTCTCGAGTCCCGAGAATCGAGACGAGTAAAAGATTCCCAGAATTTGTTTTTCGTACTGTCTCATCGCGATATCCGTCGCTGGCTTTCTTGTGAAAACATTGTTTACGTGGAATATATATTGTCAATATAAAATATATTAATTTGTTCTACGGTTTGCAGACACCTTCTGGAGTTTCCCCTCAGCAGCAACCTCACCAGCCGCCGCAGCATCAGCCCCAGCAACAGCTGCAGCAGTCGGCTTCCGGCAGCCCGGAACCCCAGCCCAAAGACCAGACGCACTACCCCGAAGATCCTGAAGCGTTTAGGAATAACTCCATTGCATGCCTGAGAGCCAAGGCACAAGAGCACCAGGCTAGGATCTTGGGCTCGGGACTACTGCTACAGGTTTGTGAAGATTATTTCAAATTATTATCTCTGCTATGAAACTCTTACGAAGCAATTTAGTTGTCGAAAAGTTATTCAGCAAAATATTGTAAATGGAAACAAAACATTTTTATTTTAACACATTGTCTACAGGGAGCGTGGAATACGCGTCGTTTCTCCGTGTGTTTTTAATTGCCAATGTGTCAGTAATTTAAATAAAGTAGATTGTAAATAAGTCGAATCCTCGATTTAAAAACGCCACCGCATCGCCGGGTTTTGGATTGTTGAGAAAATATTGTTTGACACAAAATAAAATCAGCAATTTTCGTCTTAATATCCCATGAAATTTTAACAATCGAAACAGACAACAAATTATTTTATGTATTTTTTTTGTTTCTATAGCAGGTCCGCACACTAGCCAACCTCCAGTCCGGAGTGTCTTCTATGCCTCCGGGAGTATGCGACTCCAACGCCAACAGTCTCCACCACCACCACAACACGCTGGCGTCACACCACGAGGCCATGCTCCACAGCCACCGCGAGGCGATGGCCAATCTGAGCGGAGCGCACCGGGAGGCGCTCGCTGGCCTGGCCGACGGGCACCGAGAGGCGCTGGCGGGCCTGGCGGACGGGCACAGGGACGCGCTCGCTGGTCACAGAGACGCGCTCGTCGGTCTGTCAGATGGACACAGAGAAGCCCTCGCCGGGCACAGAGATGCCCTGGTGAGGAGTCACCGCGAGGCTCTGGCCAGAAGTCAGAGGGATATGGACGAAGACGCCCATATTGAAGTCGGAGTTGATAGCACCGAAGTGTTTTGACGTTCGGTCGACAGGGATTGTTCCTCAGAGACTATTTTATAGATTGTGACATGTAACTAACTGTTCAGTTTTTAAAGAAAAAAAAGCAGCTGTTAGGTTAAATTCATAGCTAAATATCCAAACTTTTTCACCCACTTCAGACATCCTAAATGATGATGGAGTATTCGTTCCTGAAAGCGTCTCAGGGGCAGCTGCTTGAGACCCATTGGGTCGCACTGGAACGTAAAACTCTTTCAAGTTGCCGCCCATTGTCAATCATTTACAACGATTTAGTTAATATCTTCGACAAAAAATTGTCAATGTACTGGAGCCTATAAATATTTCACCAACAAAACTATTCCAAAAGAATTTCATGAACGAAATAGACCAAATAATCGTCAGTAAAAAAATGGTGGCAACTTCGAGTTGCCGCAGTTAGTGGACAAAAATTCTGGACCACCGCTCAAATCAAACTTTTAAATCTGATTTTGTGTATTTGTATTTGAATACTCAGAATAAGCCTCTTTATTTTGAAACCGCCTTTTCTTCCCAAATGTATCGTCGAAATTTCAAATAAACTTTTATTTTATTCAAATAAAAAAAACAATTTGCGACCTAAATTGTTCTCCAAAGAATGCCCATTTGATGCAGATACACATAAGATGGATTCTATGATGAAACTCGGTACAAAAACTCTTCAGCTCTAAATTCTTATGCACAGCAAACTAAGTAAGAGTTTGGTCGCTTCCAGAAACATCTTCACCACCTTTGAAATCTTCTGCTATCTTCATGCAAGCTTCAGTAGAACTTAAACAGTATCTGCTGAACTCTTCTCTTCATTGGGACTAGTTCGACCTGTTCCTTTTTTGTATATTACTTCACAATAATGTTTTTTTTCTATTCTAATATCTATGTAATCAATCTCACCATATTTTTCCTTGGTCCAACGTTTTGGCGCTTTTTGGCATTCTTTTTTCAAATGACTCAAGCAAAGACAACACCGAATCTATTATAGCAAAGACTGTATCTATGGATTATTTAAAATAAACTTATCGAGCTTAATTTTGCTACTTATTTTTATCAAAATGTAGAATCATTGGATAATAATTATTATAAATATTGCGATTGTGAAAAAAACTCACCTTTATTAATTGAATCATCGAAAAGAAGACAGATAATTGAAAAAAAATCAACGATTCACAAAAAAAAAACTTAGCTTCGAATACTTGCGAGTATTTTTAGAAAACATTCCATAGTAATAGACTAATAATTAATTGAAGTACTTACGATACTTTAATATTTAAATATTAATAATGATAAAAAGTTCCTCTTTTCCAAATAATAATAATAAAAATAATTACCTGTGTTGAGAAAAATTAAATATTTTTCATTTGATTCATATGATATTTTGAAATGTAGTATTTTGTAAATATTATATATTAAACTGAATATGTGTTTACTGTTTTTTATTTAAACATTTACATGAGATGGTTTTTATGTTTTGTGCATTTTCGCATAGTCATCGCAAGACTTTTGTGTCTCACTCTAACTCGTTGTATAATATCTGTCTATACCAGTGGTTCTCACGTAAAATTTGGCTGTGGCCGCATTAGGAACATCAGCAGTCCTTCGAAAATGTCTGGTGGCCACACCAAATTTCGAGTTTTTTTTGTCAAAAATACCTAAACATGTATGTATGTGTTTGAGTTTTGCGAACTAACAGTTCTTGATGCACAATACAATACATATTAAATATTAAATTTTCAGTGTCTTTGTTGACAAATTAACTTGTAAAAACACATTTTTACTAAGTATCAATATTAACTATCAAGCTGATGGTGGCCGCGGCAAAATCCTCTGGTGGCCGCATATGAGAACCACTGGTCTATACTGTTCTATTCCATTTTTGAATAATAAATCGATAAAAAAACGTTATTTGAAAAAAAATAAAAGAAACCTCTTAAGATTTATTTGAGTACAAACTTTAATTATTTTTAAACTTTAGAGTAGATACGTATTTTATGACTATAACCGAAAATTAAATATTTCCCGCTGCCTCAAAATTGATTTGGAATTTTTTTCAAAAGCAGCCAATCAAAAATGCACAAAATTCATTAAATTTATCTCAGTTCACTACATTTCAATATTTAATTAACCTACTACTTGTAATGACTGTTTTCTGTGTAAATAACCTCTTCGTCGAACAAATAACGACTCTGCAAATGTGTGAAATAGAAAAAACAAAACAAAACATCGAAAATTTTTGTTGAATTCAAAAATAGGCTTAAAATAAAAATAAAGGGTATTTTAATAGATAAGAGAATATGGAAAAACGATTCTCAACGAACCCAGTTCAAATATGTAATTATGAAAAGACAATGAAATAATTGGAAGGCCTGTAGATAAACAATTAATTTAACACTTATAATATGATGGATTGAGAGCAAAAGTAAGTTTGGTGATAAAAAAAGTTTTATAAATCGTTCACTTATGATATTTTAATTTTTTCAAAAAATGTCACATACCTATCTTTTATTCTCAACCCTTCGAATGTACTAATGAATAAAAATGACTATTGTAATGTTTTTTTGGAATACGGTCTTAAAGATTTACTTAATACTTAAAATATTGTAAATAGATAATTTATATTACTAGCAGATATTTTTATTTTAGTCTCTAACAATAGTGATTGTGCAAAATAGATTTAAGCGTAAACAAAAAACATAATCTAATAAATAAGTTGTTCAAGTCTTAGATTATATATATAATTTAGTTTTTATTTTTTCGAATAAGTGCAATATTGATTATTATAACTATAATTAAAAAAATGAATTGTAAAATGGCGTCGAAGTAAATTATAAGTATATTATATTTAGTAAATCTTCCCTTCAAATTAAAACAAGGTTTTTTTATACGATGCTTACTAAATGTCTTTATTTTTATTGATTTTTAAATTACATTCATTTTTATCAATTACTGGATTGTACTCGGCATGCGTTGCAATGTCACTCACACAAATAAAGTGTTTTATGATCTTAATTACGTCTATTGAATTGGAAAAGTATTTTGTATGGGTAGATAACAATTTTCAGGCATTTTAAATGTGATATCGTTAAACCTAATCACCAGCTAATGGAATGGAAATGCATAAAAATTTAATCGGTGGATTTTATCTGACGTATTATTTGGCTGAATTTTTATTTTTATACTAGCCAGTACCCCGCAAGCGTTGCAATGCCACAAAGAAATAAAGTGTTTGTGTTTATTGAAGTGCTTTTATATAAACAATGTTTTTTGGTTTTTCTGTCTAGTGCGTATACGAATAAATCAGAAGGTTTTCTTGAACGCATGGATTTTCCAAATTTAGTTCGCACACTTGTAGGGATTGTCCCTGTGCTTTGTTGATGGCCATTGCAAATGCGAGTCGCACCGGAAACTGCAAACGTTTTTAATTGAATGGCATATCTGTTGGAATCATTGGAATGCGTGGCAACAGTAAATCTTCTCCTTTATTTTTTTTATTTTAAATTGTAGCTTCAATGATCGTTCATGATCTTTCTGACTGAAACCTCGGTACCGTTGCAAGCTCGTGGTGGATTTATATTTCGGAGAAGGATGACAGGTACGCCAATTTTACGGGCACCCGCACAACAATTCACCAAAGCTTTATCGCAATCGGATGAATAGTAATGAAACGCATACGGGACAAACAAACAAACATCCAATTCATAGATAAATGATTACAATTTAAGAATTTTAAATAACTTTAGCTTTGATTGCTGCATTTGAGAAACGTGTAATGACGTCACATGAAAAAAATGGCGTATTATAAAATGTCATAATTTGAAACGAAGCTAACAGGGATGGACTAGTAGAAAATAAAACCCAATTTTTATCAAGAATTTTTTTGTTTCTAATTGAGGGAAGTTAAGCGATGTGACTTAATTTAGACAGTGAGATAAATACATATTTTGTGACGTCATTTATGAATTGCATGTTTTTGGCTCATGAATTTCGTTTTCTGTAAAGAAAAAAACTGTTTCGAACAAACTAAAATTATCTTTTTTACATAATATATCAAAAGTCGACAAAAAATGAAACTAACAATTTTATAAATGCAAAACTCTTTAGTTTTTTAAATCCAATTTCAAAAAAAGTAATTTTAGGATCAGCCCGTGAGAGGTGAAATGGTTCAAGTCTAAAAAGTTGAAACTTTTAAGTTTAATTACGTTTTTACTGTGGAACTAGCTTAACATTTTAGTAAAAAATTTAAACATTTTTTGCACTTATTACACATTCAATTTATGAGATCAGGACCGGTTTCGCTCATTGCTGAGCATTACAGTTGATAATACTCGTTATGAGTGAAAAAGTTTTTATGTAGAATAAGTACTAGAAATGTTTCATTATTTATATTATAATGCCATTCCACCAAGTATTGACAGTGAACACGTTTAAAGTGATAAACATTTTTACATTACGTGAAAGCTTACAACATAAATGGCACACTTCACTTCTCATGAGCTCGTATCTAAAAAGAAAAAGAATTATAAGAGTAGCATATTAATGTCCCAGTTCTGGCACTATCCAAAATGTTGTAAAAATACTGTTTTGAGTAAAGTATATTTTAATATAAAATCTAAACTTACTTTGATTATTCCACACGTACAGTGATACTAATTGTGACTTTCAGCCCTTTAAAGACATCTTATATGTTCTTTAATTCTAATATTAAACTTTTTCCCTGTTTGCCCTACTTAAGAAGCTTGGCAGTCTCCACAAGAAAGTCAATCGCCGAAACACCTGTCACAATTAGTAGCACAATACGCGGAATAATCAAAGTTATTTAAAATTTTATATCAAAATTAATTTCCACAAATTTACTACCGTATCCATCGAAAGCATTAAATTATATTTTTTACAAATATTGCTTGAGAGCATTGTAAATGTACTTCCATGCTTTTTAAATGCTAAAACATCGACGATAAACTTGACAAACCATAAACAATATTTTCTGTCTCGTTTCTATTTTGTTTATTTATTGAAACTGTAACTTTTATATGTATTTACGAATAAATTTATTGTACTGTAAATGAATTTTGGGAAACATAATAATTATTGTAAAATGTATTTATTGAAAACTTAATATAAAACTTTCTTCGATGGACATCGTGTACTGCGATTATTATATATATATATAAATATATATACTTAGAAATTATTGTAATAAAAACTACTTCAATATTAATACAGTATAAATATTTAAATTAAAAAGATTCAATTGTTTTAATTTCTTACACTCAATCTTCCATATTCATTCCATCTTTCCTTTCACTATCATCATTGCTGAACCACAATATAATAAATAATATTAGGTAAATTATGGATATATGGTCACGGGACAGAATCCCAATCCTCTCGAGCTAAGCTCAAAAAAATTATACATACTGGCTTATAATTTTATGTTTTGATTTTACTCTATGAGTTCTTGTGGATTATTTTAAAATGTGGAATCAAAATGATTAAATCTGAATAATATTACTGATTATTCTACGAGTTCTGAAATAAGAATTTGTTTTTTAATATAAGCCTATGATAAAATTATTCTTTTTATTTTAAACAAATAATAAACTTATGTGACTGTCTCTATCTGTATAATATTATTATTTGTTTAGTTGGTGGTTGCATTTTTGCTCCTGTAAATTAAAACAACTCGATTTCATACTTATTGTAAAGTATTCTTTAGGATCTTCTATTATAATAAATTTAAAAATTAAATCATTTCATTTAATGTGTTTATTTTTCATCAATCTTTACAAAAATTTATCCCGTGACCATATATCGATAATTTACCGAATATAACTGGGATAAAGAATATCCTAGAAGTGTCAGATATGTCAGTTTTCAGATTAAAGGCATTTTGAGCCCCGACTCAAATCATCAAAGCAGTTTTCAGTCGATAATATCAATAACTATACTTCGAATGGTGTAGGTCTCTAATATTATTATAACTTGCAAATGTTTCGAAAAGATTTACCTAGATGGCAGAAATACGATCATATTTGAAGAGGCAGAATATCAGGTCAAAAAACACGCTATCGGGACTCAACGCATAGTTAACGTATCACGTCAAAACACGGCTCCGGGATAGATAGTGTTAAGAATCAGAAAATACTTTCTTTTTATTCTATATTCTATGTCATTTGATTTAAAATGAATGAAATATAAGGACAGCTAATTTTTATATCAAAATAATGTTACAGCATATTTTGCACTAAGAAATGCGAACATCTGAATTGAAAGTCCATGCTATAGAAGTATTTTAAAATCCAATGAATAGGAAAGAACTCTTGTAAAAATTGTAGAATCTTTTTTTGTACTCCCTAATACTCCTGTCACCACCGCCACTGGTTACGACCACGTAGGTAGAAACTGGGAGCATGCAAACTTCAAGTTTCATGGATGTCAGGGTTATCAACTCGGCCCCGAAGAAGAACAGAAAAATGTTTCAATATTGAAATTGATCTTCGAGCTTCAAGTGAGTGAAATGAAAGCATTCCTAAAAGAAACTTGGTTGGATAATACTCCATTAATGAATTTTTATAAGGAAAATAGTTGAATTTTTTGAAAAAATAATTTTAAATAACAAGCAATTATCTCTCATGAACAATTGATATATAATCAACCCTCCTACAACATCAAGATGAGGGGTTTTTTATGACTTACTTGATCAAAAGTAAAGGGACATTTTTTTTCTATGTCCGCTCCCAACATGGGAGCATATAGACTCCGTACAGAGTTTATCTCAACATGTCTTTTTCTACGAGAATTTCTTGTTACTCAGTTGCTCAACCTTCCTCCTACGAAGAGAGTAGGGATGCAAAGGATTCTAGGACTAGGACAGGACTAATGGTTAGCTAATCACTGTCACTGTGCGTCGCTCTTTGGGATCGAAAATCAAGGAAGCGATTGTTAACAGCAAAAACACCATTTGCCTTTGAGCAGAATTGATTTATCGTCTGAAAAAATCTGCTCGTACCGGGAATCGAGCCCGTGTGGTCCGACACGGTAGCCAATGACGTTAACCACTGAACCACGGACCGGGACATATAGCTACTGATAATATTCTTCGAATGCACATATTTACGAAATATATAATTTTGAAAATGACTGCACACTGTAAAAAATCGGTAAGCAGAGGGTGCTGAAGGAGGGTGGACTGTATTTAAGTTAGGCACTTCTAGCATTCGGCCCCATATAACATTGGTATTGCAGATGCGTTATTAGAGAATAATTATGTGAAAGATCCAGGCCTGTGGAGTCGGAGCCGTCGCGACGTCTTGGCCGGAGTCGTACTCGGAGTCGGAAATTTTGAAAAGTTTGATCTTTTTATTTTTGCATATAATATGTCAAATTTGACTATTGGCCGGATTGGTTGGTTGATATTTAATGTAATATACATAAATAAGAAAGGTAGGAAGAAAATCGTGACAAAATTGAACATTTTTTAGTCGGAATCATGTTTTGGTAAATGCTGGAGTCAGGTTTTTTTAACAATTCGACGGCCCTGGTACCCTGATACCTTTTTTTTTTTTTTACCATCTCTGCAGTGCATATTATGTCATTTTTAATGTCTAATACTATACAAGTATACTATGTCAAGTTATTCGTCTTCGGAAATGAACTTGTGTCATTTTGCATGATACACCTCCTCTCTGATTAGTCGATTAACATTAGTTTAGTATAAGTTCCGTGGTGCAGTGGTTAACGTCATTGGCTACCGTGTCGGACCACCCGGGCTCGATTCCCGGTACGAGCAGATTTTTTCAGACGATAAATCAATTCTGCTGAGAGGCAAAGGGTGTTTTTGCTGTTAACAGTCCCTTCCTACATTTTCGATCCCAAAGAGCGACGCACAGTGACTAGCTAACCATTAGTCCTGTCCAGTGACGGCTGGTGATGGGGTGTTGGGGGGTGCAAAGGAAGATTCAACCATTTTGCAAGAGTTCTTTCCTATTCATTGGATTTTAAAACACTTCTATAGCATGGACTTTCAATTCAGATGTCCGCAATACCAACTGTTTCTCTTCCGTAGTACGGAAAAATAGTTGATACTTCCTTTTGCACCCCCCAGCACCGCGTCACCAGCCGTCACTGGTCCTGTCCTAGCTCTCGTATCCTTTCCATGCCTACTCTCTTCGAAAAAGGGAGGTTGAGCAACTGAGTAACAAGCAGTGATTGTAGAAAAACATATATTGAGATAAACTCCGTGAGGAGTTCATATGCTCCAAGTTGGGAGCGGACATGGTAATTAGTACTAGTGCCCAAAAATAGATCGCCTATATTCTACAATATTCTTTAATCGTATTTTCGAATCTAAAGTTTCCGAGAAAGCTGTGTCATTGTTCAAAAGAAAATTATTCAAAATCTCTTCGAACAAACACGTCCATTAATTCCGTTTTCATTCGATCAAAGGGCCATTTGTATTCATGTATTCGGTTTGCAGCCAGCAAGTGGAATTTCTTCAGCTAAATGGTAATCTCAGTCAACAAACGAACATTTCTGACGAAGGAGGTCATCATATGAATGAATTTGCTTTGGAGATAGTACGTCTTTGAAAGTCTCCAGTTTTATATTTTGATCAGGACTGAATCAAGGAAATAATTTCGTAGGTATTAAATTCAAAGAAAATATTTATTTATTTACTGGCAAAAAATAATATACAATACATGGCATAACAGCAGGCGCCAATGCGCCATGCATTTGACAAATTAAATAAAAAAATTTTAAAGATATATATGAAACAGAACAGAAACATATTTTGATTGAGTTGGGATTTACTTGGTAGAACTCCATTATAATACGGTAAGCAAAATAACAATGTATTTTAATTAATAGAAGAAACATATTATTTACATAAAATGAAAAAAAATATAAGCAAAGCATCAAGTTCACTGCCGAAGATGTCCACATCAACAGGCAGTGCATTCATCAGCCGAACAGCCCTTGCGACTGGCTATTCAAAAGACCTACTTGACAAACAAGTTTTGACAAAGAAAATTGTTTTGTCTTGAATTAACCTAGTCAATTTTAACTCCACAGATTCTCAGTATACAGACACATAGGATACTTAATATCACTCTAACAAAGTGGCTGAGCAAGTCACACTATCTTTTTTTTTTCCTTTCTATTTTTTTCTCTTTAAGCACCTTAGTGCATGGTTAAAAGATCAGTCCCGTGCAGCTCTGTCTCGGGCCAAGTAATTGAGGAGTAAATTCGTTTTTTTCTTGATTGTATAGCGTTATGGAAGGCGGCTGTGAAAAACGGCTGCACATACATAACGGAAGGGTGGTGGGAGTACCAACTTGTTCACCCAAATATATAGTCAATTTTATAACCAAGACATATTCTTTGAGATCATTTTCAATATTTAAAAAAAAACTCTTCTTCTTCCGAGGGCCTTGACACAATCAAGCCTATAAAATAGAAAGTGGAAATTTTAAATTTATCACCCTTTTCAAACCCGGGTACAACGCAATCATTGAAGGTGAGCGGTCAACGACGTTGACTACTCACTACACTTCAATATATATATATCGCGCGTATATCGTACGTTACGGACCTGTGAAGGTGGAACGCCTCACGCAACATGGGCCGCTGAATCTTTTCAATATTTGAAAAAATCCAATTCTGTAACTTAAAATGATCGCTGATTCAAGCAATTATTTTTATAACTTAATAGTCAATACCAAAGGTAACATTTAAGTAATAAATTTTAATTATAATTCTATTATTATTTAGTGAAAAATATTCGCCCAAAATTAAGAGCAAATACAATCGAACTTGGAAAATATTTTTTCGTAAATAAATTACCCATATCCTAAATACGCCCCTGGTGCATGTTTTTTTTTTATTTCGATTTCCTTTTTATTTTTGCATATAAATGTTTTCTCTTATTCAAAAGACAATTGCTTCTTGGAAAAATTCATAATCCACACATTCATTGATACTGTTTTTCGGTGGAAAACCAGATTTTGTTTACATATATTAAATTCTGGGAACCGCTGAAAACTTCGCTAAAAAGTCACCTCTTCGTTTCATTTAAGTTTAGTTTATCATTGAAATCGCGCACAGGGCCATATCTCAAACCATCATTGATCATATGAACCGCCAGTTGCAAGAGCTATCTAGCAGATAATTTTCTTTGATCGTGCCATCTCTCAAATTATCAACGACATTGGATTCCGTTTCAGATGGCACAGGTTTGAATTCCAGTCTCTTTTATAACTGGGCACTAAGATTTTTTTTGTTTCCATCTCCGCTCCC
Organism: Himalopsyche kuldschensis; assembly: GCA_028554975.1. Taxonomy (NCBI): domain Eukaryota; kingdom Metazoa; phylum Arthropoda; class Insecta; order Trichoptera; family Rhyacophilidae; genus Himalopsyche; species Himalopsyche kuldschensis. The sequence continues at coordinate 626,390 of JAHFWI010000064.1, read as the reverse complement.
AACTTGAAGCATATGGACTCCTCACGGAGTTTATCTCAACATATACTTTTCTACAAGAACTGCTTGTTACTCAACCTCTCTTTTTCGAAGAGAGTAGGGATGGAAAGGATACGAGGATTAGGACAGGACTAATGGTTAGCTAATCGTTGTCACTATGCAGGTGGAGAGGGATTTTTACAAAACAAACTCCCATTGCCTCTGAGCAGAGTGAAAAAATCAGCTCGAACCGGGAATCGAACCCAGGCGGTCCGACACGGTAGCCAACGACGTTGACCACTGCACTTCAGACCGAGCCTTAACTTTTACAATGTAAAAATATCTTTTATTAATTTCAAATAATCCTTATTTCAAAACTGCATATCATAATGTGGTATATTTTTCGGTATTTATTTTTACCATGCTAATAAATACGCAAGCCCTGTGATATCAATCAATTTCTCAAATCTATTGAGGAGTAGCTGGAAGGAAAAAAATAATATATTGAAGGAGTAGTGCAAAAGGTTAATAATTGGAAGAAAATAATGAAATTCACAGTAATATAGTATTTTCTTTATTTACTAAATTTGAATAAACATGCTCGTTATTACATATATGGTTATTTACGCGTACATGTAGATAATAATATATTGATAAAATGTATAAAATATTTACAAAAATACAAAAGCCAATCGTGCTACGATATAAAATTAACATAATGGGCCCCTAACACAATAACATTCTGAATTTCACATAAAGTTTTTTTTTAAATTCAATTTCTAGCATCAAAAATTTTGTACGTTGACTGCCTGTACGATAGGTGTGAAATTTTAAATTATTTTCAGTCAATCTTAGATGTACGAATATTTATTTAAACATTAATATTCAGATATAAACGGTAGAAAACTTTCCAATGGGTTTAACCCTTCTTAATTGATTGCATCTCATTAGTTAATAATTTGTAATGCTAACATCATTAGTAGTATTAGTATTAGTTTGTTTTTTTCTATAAACCCCTCATTGCTTCCCGTAAAAAGGAAAATTCTCAAACTCTATTTTGTAATTTATCATTTTAAAATTTTAGAATCAACTTGATTTATTACTTAAGCAACCTTTGCGATAGTAAGTCCGAAGATGCCTCTGAAAAAAGCGAAACACGTGTCACAGTTAGTAACACAATATGTAGAATAATTTATTAAAAAGTTATTTTGAATTTTATATTAGTAGAAAATTTCTTCAGTTAATATTACCAACTTCTCACAGTGTATTGTTGTTTAAGAATCTGGCAATAATTATATATTATATGTGTTGCAACTTCTTTGAAATAGTGTAAAAAGTAAAAAAGATGTTTTATAAAATCCTCAATCTATGTTTTAAAGATGTAATGAAACATTTAGCACAATATCTTGTGTTTTTAATTAAAGTTTAAAAGCATTTGAGAACTGTCACTAAGCTTCAGTAATTTAAAACTAGAGGGCAGTACAAGACATGCAATGTTATGTATGAAAACTGCTGTTACTAAAGAAATATCGAGTAACTTATGTCCTTCGATATGTCCTTTACACTCTTTACAGGACATTTGTATAATGAATTCTGTAATACATAAACAAAACAATACTTTTTAAAAAATCCTGACTGTATGCATATTTAGTTCTAATTATTTATCTTTCTTATAATATTAGGTACAGTTTTCTTTTCATATCAATTTTGTATTTAATTAAACAGTTTTGTAAAATCTCAATTCCATATTATTGAGTATAAGTTCTGTCAAACTTATTTAACGTATACGTCACTAAATCGATTATTTATTCCATTTTTATTTTCTGACCTTGCTCTGTATTTAGTTTGTTAACATGTGCATGTTTCAATAGCGTTAACCCTTTTTTAGGTATGTATAATATTACATATGTGCGAAAATTCTTATTTGACCTTGAAAATTTACCGTTGTGAAAAAAAAACACTGTAGGAGGGACCGCTATACGAAAAACTGCAGCAATCGCTCCTGGAGAATTCTTTGATTGAAAGTTGACTGTATTGCATTTTAAGAAAATAAATTATACTCTATATCTATAATATGTACGAAGTAAAATGCATTATTTGTTAAGCTAGGCAAGAAAATTATAATATTAAATAATAAAATATATATTGTTTAATATAAATCAGTACCGCTCAATCTAGCAATCATTGATCATTCAGGCTTGATAATAAATTGTGTTAAATATATTAAAACAATTTTAGTAATTTTTCAACAAAAAAAATATTGGATCAGGACCGGTTTCGCTCGTGGCGAGCATTGTCATCAGTTAAAAATGCTCGCCATGAGCGAAACCGGTCCTCATCCAAAAATTTCTTTGTGGAAAAAGTTTTAAAAATGTTTTATTATTTTTATTATAATGCCATTCCACCAAGTATTGGCAGTGAACACCTTAAATGTTATAAATTGTGTTTTTAACCTTTTTCTTTACGGTCTAAAAAATAGCATCCGATCCGGGGATATGCAAATAAATATATCATCTATGTTATGTTTTTTTTGGGACCGTAAAAGAAAGGTTAATTAAAGATATGCAGAAAAGTTTGTCTGTTGTTATTTAAAACGAAAAATACACACACACCAAGAGAAAGTATTTTACTTTGTATGATTCATTCTACTAATAACTAGAGATATTTAAATAATTTATTCATGCTAATAAGACATTTGTAAAAAGCACACTTTTCTATATTTTATTAGAGCCTACTTGGAAAACGGTATGTTCTAACTCGCATTTTTTTCTAGAATATAAAATTTATAAAACCTTGAAAAACATTTATTCAAAATCTAATATATTTTCTATTTACTTTCTACTGACAGCTAAACTGTATACGGTTTTAATAATGGTTTAATAAATATTAGCTATATAATTTTTCAGTCACAAATATAATAATATTAAATATTCATCAATATAATAAATACAATATAAGACAATTTTTACTATAATATGTCTAAGCTAAAGGTCTTTAAGTTATCATTTTCATTTGAGCAATCAGCTCATTTGATGCAGGTTACTTTTTTTTATTCAATAATTATAAATGTTATTAAATTTCAACATTGTGTTTCGCAATAACTTCTTTGGGCCCCGGGTATAACTTATGATACTCATGAATTTTATAAAATATCAGCCCGGTTGTAGAATTCAACGTACCAAAACCAAAAGTGTCATAAAATGAAGGAAACGGTCTTACCAACTGAATATATCCGAAAAATGTCATATCATTATAGAAGTCACTGTTGTTGAAGGAAGTTGGTCCTTTTTAGCATTTAACCCTTTGAGTGGTGAGTTGTTTTCGATAAAATTAGGCTTTTTTCTGTAAATTTAATAAAATATTAATAGTAAATAAAAAAAATATAAAACATATTTTTTTTTGTTATCCGTAAATATTAGAAGCATATAATTGCTTATTGAAGGAATTGATATTTCTTATTCAATTTTAAAACAATAATTAAATATTACTTTAAAATAATTATCTAGAAGCTTTTTCATCCAGTTTGGGTCTGGATCTTTATCGCATTCATCTGTCAACATGTGGTTCTCTATTGACGGTGATTTTAGGAAGCGCATCGAATTGAAATGCATTTTTACACTCAATAACATATGGCCACAGATTTCTTACCAAATATTAACCTTTTTATAAAATTCTTTTGCTTATTTCAAACATATAATAAAAATAATGTGACTGATTGACACCTCTAGTTTCAATATATGAAAAAATAATAACATTTCAATAAACAATAAGAGAATGGCAATAGATAATAGATGACAATACAAATACAACAATATTTTTCTCTACATCATACATTGTTATTTAATATATTGCATGTTCAAGTCAACAGCTTGGCTGATATATAATAAAAACCATGAGTATCATAAGTGATACCCGATAGAGGATAACTATTTATTAAATTATAAGAAAAATAAATGGAATTATAATCACTTATCACTTTTATAGAAGCCAGTAGCAATGTATCAGGCTTTATACCGTTTTTGAGTTATGAAAGCCACTAGATACAAAATAATGTGTTAGGTTAGGTTATCTCAAACAGTGAAGTGGATATAAAGATATTTAAATTCATATTAATATCACTATCCTGTTCATAACTCCACAAAACCTTAAGACAACACATCAGAATAAACAACTATTTTATATTTAACAATTAAATCAGAAAGCCAAAGCATTGCTTTTAAAGATAGATAAAATTGATTATTTGTGAAACCTTTTCTCTTGGCTCTCTTGAAAAGTAGAGAAAAATGAGTTACACATATCTGCTTCTAAGGGGCTGATCTATTAGTTGGATACTTTTTGTTTTATTTAGTAGTCATGGTAACTAAACTTTTAGTACTTATTCCACATAATATTTATTGGATCAGAACCATTTAATAAAAAGATAATAAATCTAAATGTCCATAATCCGTAATGAGTTATTAAAGTCCGGGAAGAATACTTCAGTCCAACGAAAAATAATCTGTGAATAGATTAACGAGACCATATCAATTCTTACAAATAAATGCACTTATTGTGGTCGTTACATTGTTAATGATCATAATTGATTTTTTATGTAATAGCTTGCATTGCTAAAAGGTCTTCAACATTTTAATTACAGTCTTTTTTGATTCAATTTATTTGCTTAGTTGTAATACCAATTGTTTGTCATACCTTGTAATACTCGCTTAACTTTAGTATAAATATCACTGTTTGGTTGTATTTCTTATCAGTTGATAATGCACGACATGAGCGAAACCGGTCTTGATCCAATAAATTTGATGTAGAATAAGTACTAAAAATGTGTTATTATTTTTATTATAATACCATTCCACCAAGTATTGACAGTGAACACCTTAAAAGAGTTCTTGGACACTTTTTGGCTTACTATTCATGATTGTTCTAATGTTCTACATTGGTTGTGGTAGCTGAATTAAGATTATGCTGCCGACGCAAGATGAAGAATATCATTCAACCACCAAAGATGATGATTAGAAGCCGGAAGGTAAAACTGCTCAATTTGTCTGTCTTTAAAAAAGGGATTGAAATTGTGTCAAAACAGAAATAAAAAAAAAATAAAAAAAAGATTCATATAATTATTATTTTAGTTTTCAAAACATACATACATGAAATTTACATATTCATAGTTTAATTATACATATAAAAATCTACAAAATGACTTAAAAAACACTGCTATAACTTATTTTCCTACTAATCGTCCGTAGGAACAATAATATTTTGTCAGTATTCAATTCCGAACAGACAATTCCATAGAACTTCATGCAGTTAAAATCATAGACATTCAAAATATTATGTTGCGCAGTAAAAATAAGCATTGTGACAAGTCTACACTCATTTGTCTTAAGCCACTTTTTTTAAACATTAATGGCGATATCAGTGGCCCAATAATAATCATTGATGAAGAGTGGATAAAGTAGAAAACTGCTCAGTAAACACACCAAATGCTAGGTATATACCAGTAAACGAGGTGAATATTGACACTTTTTACCCTTCACGACTATGTATCTTCATACCTGCACAACATAATTCAAATATGAATGGCTCGAAACTTGTTTATATGGTCCTAACTACACATTCATGACAATATTTTTCAAATATTCACTATGGTTGTTAAGACATAGTCAATTTTGTTCGATGTCTCTATTCACATTGAATCGGGGTGAATAGTGACAAGAAAGGGTAAATAGAGACTTGGCAGGTGAATAGAGACAAAAATACAGATTGTAATGATTGGAATATATGAACCTCTATTCTAAATGAGACTATATTCACTCCGTTTTACGGTACTAATTAACAAAAAAAAACATCATTGATTTTAATTTTCGTGCAATAAAAGAGCAGTCAAAAAGTAAGGATACACAGGCATCGAACTTAAACATGTTTGTTTCAATTTTGGCCAATCATTTAGTTAGTTTGTTTTTGTTATTCGAGAGATAGTAGTATAATCATTGTAAAGAATTATACATAAACAGTAAAAAATACATTGGATTTGTAAAGTTGTGCTAAAGTTCAATCCTTGTTTTTGTCTCTATTCACCCCGTTGTATGGTATATAAATGCTAAAGGTCTGTATATTCTCAGCATTTGACTTGTCTACTAAGACACTGGTATATATTTGTCTGCATGATAAACAATCGTCAAAATTTCTAATTATAGCTAAACAAAAATCAAGATACGATTGATATCTACCAAGCTTCATAAAAAGACAGAGTATAATTATAATAAAGCGGTTTGTTAGCTAGCATAGACAATTTACGATAAATCCAATCTATATATTCGATAGCCATAAAGGTGAGCCATAGTGACATAACATTTTTTTGATATCTTACAATAATGTCGAATAAAATATACATGCATAATTATTTACACGAAAATTTCACCTTCTGATTAAACATTTTTAATATATTATATTTATTAGATTAGCATGCGATTAAAAATTAAATGGTCTCATAATAAATAAACTCGAATAGTGATTCGAGCCATAGACAATTGCTACACAGATTCTTTTCATATTTTAATAAATAGACATTAAAATAATACTTATTACATACAAATTTATTCATAAAAAAAAAAAACAAATCAATTGGTTTTGTTAAGACACGGAATTGTGATATATTTTTATAAGTCATTTATTGTAAAAAAAAGATTTATTCCTTTAAATTCTATCTGTTGATATTTTGACAGTTCTTTCGATTCTTTTAATAATAAAGTTTCGATTCAAATATTACGACATAAGAAATAGCTTCTTTTTACTGACACTTAACCCTTGTACGACTGTGACACAAAAACGCTTCATGTTATCGACGCCAGGTTTTGAGGTTGTTGTCGAAATAAAATAGTTAAGATCTGTAGTAGTTTTTGCAAAACATATAAAAACAGCTCTGTTATTTTGGCTAATCTTTTCAAAAAAGTCTGGCCATAAAAGGGTTTAAGGTTGGTAATTTTATTTTTATATCAGCAATTCTATAAACACTTAAATATAGCACAATATTAATATACAACATTAATTCATTATCACTAAATAATTATATACACAACGTAAACGAGTTGTTCTTAAATCTACGAATCAGAGTGGAATTTAGTTTCTTCCGCCGACTTGCGCTCTCTCTCTAGAATCTTCCCTCCCCAATCCCTTTGGCGGCGAGTCCCTTCCGGCCTTCTGACTAGCCTTAGACCCCTTTCTGGCCCTTTTGAATTTGGCCATGTCCTCACCGAACACGTCTCCAGTTCTCAACGCCGAGATTAAGTCATCGAACTCTCCTTTGGCTTGGCCGTTTGTTCGTGGCCCGTCAGCAATGTCTCCGTTGTCGTGGTTCGCTTGGCCGTTCGCACTCCCGTTGGAGTTATTCGATGATTTCGACAGGCCGAGCGATTTGGAGACTGATGACAGCAAACTCGATGCCTGCTTACGCTCCATCGTGCGTTTCTTCAGCTGAAAAAAATAATAACAAAATTGAGGATTTCGACTGAAAATGCTTGAATGAATTTCAATATCAAATTTCAATTTTGAATTTTTCATAAGTCTTGTTGCTAACGACACGGGTTTCGCCTATCGGCATCTTCAAGCATTTCAAGTGCACTAAAGAACTTGAACTGACGAGAAATAAATAATAAGTCACTCAGCAAAGATTTTAAAACATGTCACGTAACATATGACAATCTTCACTTTTCTATTACTAACCTCTTGTTCTTGTTTGAGCCGTTTCTCCTCATCTTCCTGCCGTCTTCTTGCTGCTAAATTCTCTGACTTAGCTTCTCCCAGAGAAGTCAAAAAGGCTTCCAAAGCACCGAAGAACTCTTCGGGCTGAGTTGTCGCTGCATCTTCACCAAACAGGCGGACGGCTCCTTCAAAGCGAGATTTCATGTCCTAGAAAAAGAAGTTTACATTAATATCAAGCCAGCTATTTTTAACTGTCACTTCTTAGTGGAAAGGTATTATTTTAAATAAATAAAACACATTTTTTAGTACTAAACTCTTTCCTAATGTAAAGCATTTTACCACCACACAATTCTGCCAAATATATCTTATTGATAGTACCTGGTAGTCTTGGGATGCTCAAAACGATGTCAAAAATAAACAGATCGATAGACCTTTCGATGGATTCTAGAAACTTTTAGGACTTTCTAGCAAGATTCTGGAACTATCACAGGATTTCTTTTGCAATGATCAAAGCAACCTTGCAATAGGAAGTCTGATGATAAATCTTAATGTGGCGAAACACATGTCACCATTTGTTACACAACACGTGGAATAAGCAAAGCTATTTTTAATGTCATATCAGGTTGAATGAAAATACAGATAGGGTCAAGAGAAGCTATTGAGATATTAAATTGATATCGCCAGCTATGTGACACATTGTTCTACAGTATTTTATGAACACGAAAATCCAACTAACCTGGAACTGATCTTCAATCTCGGCAAACTTGCAATTGGCTTGTGAATAAAAGTCTTCCATAACGGGGAGGAAGCGATCTGTGTTCGGTGCAACCTGTTGCTGTCGCTGATAGTCCATCTCTCGGCGGATATCTCCCAATCCGGCTCTCAAGGTGGCCATGTCTTTTTCGAGTTGGCCCAGCGATACCTTCGACGCTTCCCGGCAGTGTGGTAAGTCTTCTTCGAGCATCAAGACATCTTTGAACTGAAAGACAAATATAATTAATTTGGGTTTAAAAAAAACATTGTTTATCTCAACGGATTTCTCAAATTCACATCAAATATTTTGGTCAATATCTCACGCACTGAGCAACATATCATATGTATTTGAGTAGCATACCTTGCTCTCCATGACCTGCACAAGATAATGAAGAAGTGTGGTGTTTCGAGTCTGACTAGACTTCGTATCGGCGAGTCGGTTGAGAGAAGCCAGACGGAATCCTGATGCATTTCCGCGAGCACCCCTGAGAAAGGACAAATAATTTAAATTAATATAAATGTCTGGCACCTTGGCTATTATTAACTGTGGCAACTAATTATTTGGTCAGTATTTCTTATTCGATAAATGGTCAGTAAACATTTAAATAAATGGTTAGTTAAAAATAATAAATGGTAAGTTAAAAATTATAAATGGTGCATTTTTGCTCCTCTAAATTAAAGCAACTTGATGTCATACTTAATGTTTCAAAGTATTCTTTGGGATCTTTTATTATAATAATTCTATCAATTTAAGTCGAAAAATTTTAAAAAAAAATCGTACACCTTACACTTATAAAAATAATATTATCTGCTTTCAAATGCCTGAACTAAAGAAATCATTTCATTAAATGTGCTTATTTTGCACATACCTTGTCATAAATTTGCTTTTTACAACCATATTTGATCTGATAAAATTCACAAGCTGTGAAACTAAAACTTTAATTTAAACACCAACCGTTTTTAATAAACCATTATAAAAACATAACTGACCGTTTCATTTAATAACTGACCACATTCATACTGATACAATGACAACTGACTGTTTATAATATTAGATGACCATTTATTTATTTCGCTGACCAAAGCTTGAATTAGATACTGACCCATTAAATACACGCCATTAACTGCATACCATTTTAAAATTGAAATCAAGATGTGAGATCAACTTGGTAAGACATTTTGAAGTCACTCATGATCAAATTTAAGAGAAAAGATATAACAAACACCTGACCCAAGATCCCAAATACTAGATTAAAAGTATCAAAGTATTATAAGGACAGGAATAATGGTTGACTAACAATGTTGCGTTTTTAGGATCTTAATTTCCTTTCTATAATTAAGTAATAACTTGTATCTCATATTACTTTCTATTGCTGTTATAGTTTCTTACCGGTTCATGTAGTTCCCTAAGGCGAGAACAATCTCCAACAAGCGTCTCAGTCGTCGAGACCTGGCCACTTGCCGAGATGCTCTCAAGACAGCTGCAGTTCTTGCAGCCACCTCTGCTGAGCTTCCTCCCCAACGCTTTTTGAAAAGGAGAGAGCGCACGCGTTCACGGTAGTGAGGAATCCTAAAACAATGAATTATATTTATTACAGTCAATAATGAAAATATTTTAATTGCTCCCATCAACAGCAATCAGTAAACACATGACATAAGGTGCTGTTGTCGATAAACCTCAAGTAATGAAGATGTTAAAAAAAAGTTGTTCGTTATTTCTGGTGGATGTGTCTCTACTTCCATCACATAGCTTCATTTACATTTGAGCAAGTAAGATAGAAGAGCAAATGGCAACATGCTCTTATATCTCGCACATGCTTTTCACTTAACGAGTGATTAACTGAGATATAGAGAGATGCACAACACACACATACATATTTAAGTACAATATATAAATAAGTTCTATTTTAAATATTGTAGTTTACAAATATTAGACTGAAGTTTATTTACTTAATGGTGATAATTTATAAGCAAATTTGCAATAAGTCGAAATAAAACACTTTTACTCACTTGGATATTTCATAGAGGAATCGATCAGCTCTTGCCAAATTATCCAACTCATCCTGATGCTCATCGAGTAATGCTGCTTCTTCAGCACTCGGAGTAAATTTAAAGAGCTGTTCCACCATATCGATGGGAAGTTGCTCACCGCTGTCCAAGGATAATATCGCTCTGAAACGGAAATTTATCATAGTTACATTATAAAAAAAATACCATGTCCGCTACCAATGTGAACATTTGGACTTTTAATGGATCGATCACTGCTAAACATAAATCAATTTACTGAAGTGGCTTTGCTTGTATTAGAGCCTGTGAGCTTTGCATCTGAAGCCAAAGAGCTTGAAGATGGATCACTGTTCTTAAGATTGATTAATATTGTTAATACCACCATGATTCAATAAAGTATAATGGTTAACAATTACCTGATCGATTTTAATTTACTAGATCTTTACAATTATTTTTGAATTCTGCAATGTCTTGAAATCATTTTATGTGCAGAGTACTTGAAAAATAGCTATTCTTATATCATAGAAAAGCAATTAGTACCTGCATATTTCTTCATCAGACATTTTCAACTTTGATAACAAAATGGTGCAGTTCTGTGCTCTTCTTCCATCGATGACTGATAAAATCTTTGAGCGGCTCTTAGTTCCCAGTTGTCGCAAATCTTCAATGGAGCCATCGTTCTGCATTGAAGAAAAAAAACAATGTTTATTTTCAAATACAATAAACCCAGCAATTAATTAAGTTTCAAATAAAATGGATAATCAGAATTGTAAAAAATATTTTTTTAGCTCTATCAATATGAAACTTTCAGTTTTCTTTTCATTGTTTTATTGTAAACTCTGTATGGGTACCTACTTTTAATTTATAATTTTATTCATCACCTCTTATAATTTGTTAGCGGAAGGCATACAACGTATTCAGCCTTTGGTAAAATTAAAATACGACACCACTTTGAAATTATTTTTTTAGAGTTCGATACAAAAAGCTAGCATTCAATTGTCATTTATTTCGATATTTTTTAATTTTTGCAGAATGCTTTTTCTTATATTTAAAATTAGCCTAAATATTTCATATTTAGAATACTTATACCGTATATGTTATACGTAATAGACAAATATCGAGTATCAAATACGAAATCATTATTTCAGCTGGCAGCACGCGAAGGAGTATTTTGTCTTTGGTTACAACGTAATACTTTTTGTCTATGGTTGACAAACACTGCACTAATAAACAAGTAAATTTAGTTGTATTCTTTTTTGACAGTTCATAATTGCGGAGCGAGGAAAATTCCATCTCAATATCATCACTCATCTGTGATATAACGACTTTTATACAATGGTTTCGTGTTCGGTTTACAAGTGCCCTAGTACTACACAAAAGAAAATCCGAGAAATGTCATTTCACAGGTATGCGGTGTATGTACAGTATAAATAATTATTTCTTCGTTTTGTCACCTTTCGTACAACTATTTAACGTTTATTTATCTTGACCAGTTTATCTCCTATCGTTTTCGAACTGTTTATTTATATCGCGTATTAACAGAGGACACCCCTAACCTGTATTCTATTGATAATAAATAATGAATTATTGAAAGTGTGGAAACGTTTCTGAAAACACGTATCTCGTAAAAATATACTGTGTAAACAAGCAAATAGAGGAAATTACTTTGGTGGTGACACTCATTTATATAATAGAGTGCCTCAAAGTGATAAATTTTAGAATATTCACAGTTCATGAATCTAAAATTGATTGTTTTCGTGTCCAGGTTTCCGAAAGACCCAATCCGGCGGAGGCTGTGGGTGCTCGCGCTGAGGAGAAAGAAATTCATACCGACAACGAGCAGCGCGGTATGCTCCATCCATTTTGAGGAGGACTGCTTCGAGAAATGGTACAGGTACAAACTGCTGAAGCCGGACGCCTTGCCGACGATATTCCCAACGCATCCGCCATTTTGGCAAAAGGTATACTTATTTAATCATCCCAAGGAGTAATGCTCTCTGTTCAATAAACTGTTTTGAAATATGCCAGTATTTGACTATGGAAAATATCTGTGAAATACTGTTTGAATTTTGTACTTTTCCACGAGTTTTGTCGCTATCAACCATGGTTTGTTAACCATTTTGTCACCTTTGACACTAAGATGGCTTTTGGCATCTTCAACAATGTTCAAAATCAATTTATGGAAATTTCATTCATAGATTTGACCACTCCAACTGTGTTGTATGAAATCCTCAAAACTAGTGTACAAATACGTTTTGAAACCTTTTTTTTTTTTTTAATTTTTAATGTTGACATGACTGCACAGCATTGTGCTTTTTATTAATTTGCCATCAAATGTGGAATAACATGTTAATTACAAAAGTAATAAAAAGGGCATGTAAACCAAATTACTTTCATCGATTACGATAGTGATTAAAAAGAAATGTAATTAAATATTATCTGAAGTCACATGTCTGAAACATGAGTTTAGACGAGTAAGAAATTAATGTCATTGTTCAAACGAATTACAATTTCTTTTCAGAAATCTAAACTGAAGAAGCCAGTGACGGTTAGAAATCCACTACCTCCGCCCCCGAAGTGCGATCCGCACATCTTCAAGAACAAAGCCAAATCCAGACAGCTCCTGCTGGAGCCCAGAAATGTGGACGCATCTACGTCTCCGCTGATGTGGGAGCCGAAAGTAGGCCAGAATAAATTCTTAGAAGACAAAGCGTCCAAACTTAAAGCTTCGATCGTCAATTACAGACACAAAATAAAGTCCCTCACGCAATTCATTCGGCGGTACAAGAAGCGAAACGCGGCAATGAAATCTACACTGAAGGAGCTGCGGAAGAAGTGGATCGTAAATCTGCTTGTCGGTAAAGATTTCGAAGAAGAGTGAATTTTGTGAGCCGAAGACCAATTTGGCATTATTATATGAGGTCATGAAGATAGATGATCATTGAGTTACAAGTTGCCGGATTCCTGGTGATTGAAAATTGCTATTTGATTCAAGGAACATTTATTGTTTACCGAGATGTGAGGCTGGTTGGAATGGGAAAACATGAGTGCCATTTGGTTCAACATTGGAACTTCTCTGTCTGTTTGTGCCATATGTTCATAAAACTCTTCCTTGTGGTCAGGGACGGCTCGTGTGAAGGAGCAGATGTGCATTAATCCCCCAATCAGTATTTTAATGTAGAAATTTATAAAAAAAACTCCATGGCTCTGTGGCTGTACTAGCCTTAATAGAGTTTTTTGTTTTCTTTGTTTAATTTTCAAGGGCGAGTCGAATTAGTCAGAAAGTGGAATTAAAAATTTAGCACTGCCAACAAAAATAAAGAAACATAGCTCTGAAAAGCATATTAAACGAAATGCAACTTGCGGTTTTAGGATCGTTAGATATTCGATCTCAATTGGATTCTGGATATCCGTGAAACAATTTAATGACCGTGTAGACAAAAATCGTCATATTTTATCAAGATTAATTGACTGTATTAAATTCTGTGGGTTATTTGAGTTAGCTCTGAGGAGAAATGATGAATCTGCAGATTCAAATAATCCAGGTGTTTATCGAGGACTTATTGACTTTGTAAGTGAAATTGACAACGCAATGAAACAGCACCTAGAAAGTAATAGTGTTTTTAAGGGTACGTCCAAAACAATCCAAAATGACATTTTAGATTCAATTTTGGAGGTGTGTCGAAACGAAATTAAAAATGAAATTTCGCAGAGCAAATTTGTACCTATACAAGCAGATGAAACAACCGATGTTGCTACTTCGCAACAACTTGTCTTAGTAATACGGTACGAATTGCGCGGGAATATACATGAGCGTTTCTGGAACTTTATGACGCCAAAAGATCACACCGCGATAGGTATTGCATCTGAGATTCTTAAAGACCTGGAATTTCTCGACATTAAGCCATGCCAATTAATTGGGCAAAGCTATGATGGTGCAGCAGTGATGAGTGGGCGATAAGGTGGTGTACAGGCTTTGATAAAAGCTTCGTATCCATACGCATATTTCATTCAATGTTATGCACATCAATTGAATTTGACAATGGAAAGAAGTGCTTCAGGTCACTACATGGTTCGTAATTTTTTTGCTAATTTACGGTCATTCCCAAATTTTTTTTCGAGATCAGCAAAGAGAGCTGACCTATTGAAAGATATAGTTCATAAAAGAATACCTTCGGCACCAACAACTTAGGTTGAATTTTAATATTAGGACAGTCACAGTCGTGCACACTTATCGCGAGCAATTGAAAGAGTGCATGGAAAGCATCTTAGAAACCGTAAATTTAGACGCTGATACCATCAATCAAGCTGGAATGTTGTTACGATACCTGAACGAAGATAATTTTAATTATTGGCTAGATTTCTTTGCCAAAGTAATGCCAAACTGTGATATACTTTTCAAGCAATTTCAATCGAGGTCTAAAGACGTATCAGAGATAAATAATGACATTGAAAATTTTACGCGTTCAATTCAAAATATTCGGGAAAATAGAAAATAGCGGTATGTCACATCGGCACCGGCTTTGTATCCTCTCCGGCCTTCTCGAAAATCTTCGCTTGGCCTAGGCCTAAGCAAGTCCAGCCGCCTGAGCGTACGGTCGGTCAAACAGAAAGCCGCGAATAATAATATTTTATATAAAGATATATTTTAAATAAAGATTTATATTATTTAAAATTCCACTCGCTTTGAGCAAGCTGCTCTTGTCCCCTTGTGGAGCCCTGCTCACGTCAGCACTCGGCAAAGGCTACCAGCAGGTCACCAGGTCCCCGGACTCTCAAGCTAATCGGCACCATGCCAACACCACCCACAGCCACTGTGGTACTTCTGAGGCTGGTGCAACTTCCCGCACTCAACTTCCACCGTCAACCAGATTGATCATTGTATCAGACCCAAGGTGTCTGCCCCCAAACGGCATTTAGACCCACCATCGCCAACAAAAATGACAAACTAATTTCATGCCATCAATCCTGAGGTCAGGCCCTACCATTGGCCCCGCGAAGCCAAAAAAGACCCGCATCCTCCCTGTAATATTGTCAGTCGACAAATCAGAGTTCCACGTCACAATCATCAAAAGACTAATAACGATCTTGGGAGAAAATAAATCCTCTTTAAAAATTAAAAAACGGCTCATATGCCATGCAAGTGCGATAATCGGACCAGGATCAGATAGGAAAATGGTATATGTTTTATATGCTGAGACTCGGCGATAGTGGCCAAGTTAATGCACCAAAAACGTGGTGGTAGATTCGATGATGGACTCAATACATCTGACCTCAATCCTGATATTATGACAGAAAATATCATAATAGTCGATGAAGAAAAGTTAAGAGTATCTTGATAAAAAAATTGGAAGTTTAGCTCTCCAGAGTAAGGTCGTCTGAAATCTCGCTTCGCGAGATTTCAGCAAATATCCTGTTTAGCTCACCTCTTCGCTACGCGAAAAGGCTCGCATTGCTCTGCCAATCTCTGGAATTCACCACGGACACAGAGTAAGAAACATATTATATTTAGTATCTTATTATACATATACATATTTTAACATATTACCGTTTCTCTTAATTACCACATGTAAAAGCGTCCCATCGACAACGCTCTGTTCCCTTCTTGGAAGTCCTGCGTTTATGACCGCGTGGGTCTAAGTACGTCCGGCCGACAGAGCATACAGTCAGCCGAAAGTAAAGTACAGTCGGTTGAACGGAAAGCGCGAACAGCAATATTTTGAATTATTATTTATATAATTTGAAATATAATTAAAAATTCCACTCGCTCCGAGGAAGCTGCCCGGGTCCCCGCGGCCCCGCTCACGTTTGCGCTCGGCAAAAGCTACCAGAGGGCACCGCTCCCCGTCGCCCTCACCAGCTACACTGAATCACAAGCCAATCGGCAGCATGCCAACTTCACCCACAGCCCCTGCGGTACTCCCGAGACCGGTGCAGCTTCCCGCTGACCATCGCGCTCCTACTCAATCCCCTGTGTCACTTATGGAGTCAACTCCCACAGTCAACCAGTTTGACCAGTGGATCAGACCCAAGGTGTCTGCTCCCAAACGGCATTTAGCCGCTCCGTCGCCAACTAAGATGACAAACAAATTTATTGTTCTCAATCCCGAAGTCACGCTCCCGTCTGTACCCTCAGCACCCCCTACCATTGGCCCCGCGAAGCCAAAAAAAACCAGCGTTCCCCCCGTCATAATTTCGGTTGACGATTCAGAGCCTCACGGCACAATCGTCAAAAGACTGAATAAGATACTGGGAGAAAATAAATTTCATACGAATTTCAAGAACGGCACATATGCCGTTCAAGTAAAATCAGTGGAAGCCCACCGTTGCCTTACCGAAGGTCTTCGGAGTGGTAATGCGAAATTCCACTCATTCACTTTACAGGAGGATAGGACATGTAAAGCAGTCATCGCTGGACTGCCCCTCCTGCCTGTAGAAGAGGTCGCGTTCGCAGTTAGCGAATACAGCTTCAACCCCGCATCAGTATCGCTTCTCAAATCTAAGTCCCCGGCACCTCCCAATTACTTCTATCTAGTCGCCATGCCAGCAGGAACAGACATGTCATACATGTCTGCCCAGATCAAAATTCTTTGTCATGTGAGGGCGACGCTCCAGAAATTTAAAGGGAGTGGCAAGCGGAAGTGGCACTCAGTGCTTCCGGTGCCAGCTCTTTGGGCACTCAGCCCGAAACTGCAACCATGACGCGCGTCGCGTAAAATGCCTGGAGCAACACGAGTCCCAAGCATGCACACGGCCCAAGGGAGGCTCATCCCCAGTACAGAAAATACGTGTCTAAAGCTTTCTATGATTTTACATTACAATGAGACGAAAGGATCCGTTGAAGACCATCTTTAAGACTATAAACTTGCATGCTCCCAGTTTTTACTTACGTGGTTGTAACCATAGACAAACAATTTATTTTTAAAATGTGAAAATGTAATTGTATATAATTAAACATCTTAATAAATCAACTATGAATAATTTGAAAAATATATTGTTTCATTCAAATAAAATTAAGTCCATTTTTTTAAAGTGAAATTGGTCAATGAAGAGTTAAGATTAAGTTTTGTAGTCATAGATAAATAACAAGCAAATTTTCTGAGCAAAACAAGAGACTGATTGATTTTTATATATGAGAAGCAAGCGCTCAAAAAGTGATTTGTCAACCATCAACCCAGCTTGGATAGTGAAGAAAAACATATCGTTTGTTTGCTTGACATTTATATATGTCGCTCAAATGTATTATATTAGCTCTTTGTTTACGGACCTTTTAATTACTTTGCTAATTAGCATGTTATTTCGTATTTGATGGCCAATTAGCAAAAGCACAAATGTGTACACTCCTTAAGCATTGTGTTTACACTTTGTTTAAGGGGCTTTTTTAATTACTACATATGGTAATTACACACAAATTTGTGTACACCGTAAACAATGGGTTAATAGAATAGAACCATATTATCTAAAGTCAATGTTACTCACCGCCACTCCGTTCTTCTGATAAGCGCAGAACATTCTGTCGATGGCATCCAACTCCATAGCGTCGTACAGCTTGCTGTCGTCCAATTCGCACCACACGGTTCCGTGCAGCTTTGCATCGGGTAGTTTGCTCCAGTTGAAACTCTTGAGTGGATTTCCTGGCTGTGGCACGTTCTTCTTTGTCTGTTCCTTTTGTGGTGGAGGAGGCATCGCAGGCGGTGGGCAGAAGGGCGCTGCTGGTGGAGGTGGTGGGGGTGCACATGGTGGGGTGGGAGGAGGTGGAGGTGGAGGCATGAAAGCTGCACTTGGAGACGAGAGAGACGGTGGTGATGACTTGAGGCCACTCATCTAGATAACAAACGGATTATTATTAGTTGAATCAAATATGATAAAGTTTTAGTTTTTACATGTCTACTTTCAATATATATGTATAATAAAAGGCTATATAGAGCTAAGACAGGATTGGTGGTAAGCTAATCGCTCTTGATACGTCCCGTTTTTAGAATCAGGCTAGTGTTCCTACACCACAATACAGGTATTACAGACAACACAGACATCCATGTCTCCTAATAGAAATCAATAAAACAATAGAAAAATTAAACTGCCTATACTAGGGCTTGAACCAAAGCCATCAACATCGGCACTTGACCACGGACATATTGGTTTACTTAGTAAAAGTTGAGAAGAACATCAAAGAAAAAAATTGGTAAAGTATATTTGTATATCCACAGCAAATATCAAAAAGACAACTTCTAAATTCAATGATCGGTTTTCATGAAAGTTACATATTGCTAATCCTATGTTGGAAATTGTCATACATGATTTGATTTTACATACATGATACATTTTCTCTGTATTCAGAGAGATGTTCAAAGAGTACAAAAAGTCTATGTAAAATAAGTCAAGTAATATTATTAAAGAAGATTGAAAAAATGATTGATTCAATACTCTACTAAATAAAGACATCAAGATTTTGGATCTTACGAATGTAAATAATAATGAATTGAATTTGATAAGACCTTTTTCAACATGTGAAGAAAATGTTCGAAAACCTCGCATAGGTATATTTGCTTGTTCTAATACACGTTTAAAACATAGTTCTGACGATGGCGAAAGCCGAAATAGCTATCAACAGATGTATAAAATAATTTCTGTAGAATTAAAATACATTGTAATTTTTCTCACTGTATTATAATGGAGTTCTACCAAGTAAATATCTACCAAACTCAATCAATAAACTAATAAGATTTTGGGAAGTAATTCAACAGATGGAGGCAGGTTGTATAAACCTCAATATTAAATTAAAAAAGAGTGGGACATTCATCATTTTTTGATTATCAGTTAAAAGTTGTTGAAGCTAAAAAGCACGAGAATGAAAAGATTGTACAACTGAGAGACAAGGTAGCAAATTATAGTTAGATGTGTCGAAACTGTTCATACTAAGACATGGGACAAATTGACTGATTAGTGTTTCATACAAAACATTTTCTATCTCTTCATTTGCTACAGATATTGGTCGCACTGTTCTACTTTGTTTTCAATGTTAAATATGATATAGGTTATTAAAGCACGCAAGCATGATTCTGAATTGTCCTACCTTGGCGTCATC
This sequence comes from Himalopsyche kuldschensis, assembly GCA_028554975.1. Taxonomy (NCBI): domain Eukaryota; kingdom Metazoa; phylum Arthropoda; class Insecta; order Trichoptera; family Rhyacophilidae; genus Himalopsyche; species Himalopsyche kuldschensis. The sequence goes on along the minus strand of JAHFWI010000064.1, from coordinate 606,874 downwards.
TGGAATGCTTCCCTCGCTGACCAGCTTTTCGAAACGGAGTCTTTCAGCCCTTTCTTGGGCCACCTGGTTACATTTAATACAACACAGTGTTGAAGGCATGATTTTAGCAACATGAAATAAGCATGAACAATGAAGGAGTGGGCTTGGTAATTTATACACAGTGGAACCTCGATATACTTTTTCTCTGAATGATTCGATCAGCATTAAAAACACACAGGATCAATGGTATTCATCCAATTCTTGTTTATTTATATTAAAATTATGGTTTTTTTTAACCGATGTGCTGCCAATTTGGAGTATATGGATTTTTTACTCGTAAAGAATATCTTAACACAATACTATGTTATCATATATAAGGTAAATGTACCAGTCGCTGACCGTTTAAGAGAAAATTTCAACAAAAAAAACGATTAAGGTTTAGCATTGTACCGAATGAAGGCAAAGCAAGTATACTCATATTGGATCATATGTCTTATTAATATTATGAAACAAAAATTACGAAAGGGCCTGTTTAAAAAAAGTTGTGTTAAATTATTTAAAGCCATGTTCCTGTTTCAGTAGTTAACCGTCTCACATATTGAAAAATCTAATCATGGGGCTTTATAGTGAACTTTCTGTCAGAGTTGCCTCAGGGCTTTCTGTCACACCACTCTTGGTTGAATCAAATAGCAATGGGTGGTTCAGGAACAAGGTAAACACCGTTTCTACATAGATTGATCACCTAAGAAATTAGAAATAATACACTTTCCTCACAGGGTGTTTTTTTCAAATGGCCACCCTGACACTCCATTGGCTATATGGTGATGTGTTAGTGGCTCATTCCGACCACAGATACCTTAACTTGTCTGAAATTAACAATTTAGAGCAACCGCATCTACATTTCTTATTTTGGGTCATTTTATTCTCAAAAGGTCAACTACTTGTACATTTACCTTAGCTATCAAATTAGAATAACATTCTTATTACCAACGTTATTAAAAGAACCTCTAAACAAAGTATGTATTAACAGAAACTGTTCTAGGAGAACTTCTTGTTACTTCTTAGTTACCTAACCTCTCTTTACCAGAGAGGATAGAATGATAATAGGGCAAGTAATTAGATACTCAACATCAATCTTTGAATGAATATCGGTTAAGGAAAGTGTCTTTCCTGACATTCAAACCCATGGATACATCAATTATGTAATTGAAGTTATATTTTGATCAGACAGGCAAGACATGTGGAACTTTTATTTAACAAAATCAGTAGAATAACAATAATTTGATAGAGTTCTCAAATTTAATCCAATCTTTAAAAGTGATCGAGAGTCCACTGTGCTTTGTATCTTGAGTTATTTGTTCCCAAAATGGAATAAACATCTCAAAGTTAATTGAATAACAAACCTTTCATTGTTCTTACTATATTGTCAGTATTTAGTAAATAAATAGTAGTATTAGGCATACAAAACAATAATATTATCTTCATTGTTAGATATATAAAATATTTGTTGGCAAAAGCAATAAATTGATTAATAATGAAGTTATTTATGGAGCGTTTTAGAATATTATTACTTATTAGAAAAAAAAACATTTTCTTGTCTCTGAGTGTAAAGCTTCTAACTCACAAAAAAAGTTACTTATCGTTCTGGTGAAATGGAGTTTGCAAATTTACACTGTGGGAGGTTTTTGGACAAAATTATTCAAAAAATATTTATTACTATCCCAATGCTTACGGAGTTCACAAAATTGTGTGTTTGCTAATTGGCCATCAAATGCGAAATAACATTCTAATTACTAATGTAATTAAAAGAGCCCTTAAACAAAGTGTTAATAGAGATGTCACTAAAAATAATACAACATTTTTAGTACTTTTTCCACATAAAATTTATTGGAGCAGGACCGGTTTCTTTGATGGCGAGCATTGTCAACTGATAAGAAATACAACAAAACAGTGATATTTATACAAAGTTTCAGTAATAATTACAAGGTATGACAAACAATTGGTATTATGACTAAGCGAATAAATTGAAGCAAATTGTAAGAAAAATTGATTATAATTGAAATGTTGAAGACCACTTAGCAATGCGAGCATCACAATTTTACTACGATTTTTGATGTAATAGCTTGCATTGCTATTTCTTGCATCAATTTATTTGCTTAGTTATAATACCAATTGTTTGCCATACCTTGTAATTATTACTTAAACTTTGTATAAATATCACTGTTTTGTTATATTTCCTATCAGTTGACAATGCTCGCCATGAGCGAAACCGGTCCTGATCCAATAAATTTTATGTGAAAAAGGTACTAAAAATGTTTTATTATTTTTATTATAATGCCATTCCACCAAGTATTGACAGTGAACACCTTAAAAATGAGAGGTGTCACTGTTTAAAGATTGGAACCTTTTTACTTGCCTTTAAGGTACAAATATATGATTCTCTCAGAAGATTGCTAATAATTTCATTTTTAGTTAAAACGGAGTTAGCAGCATTACACTTGACGGTATTTAATATTGTTTGAAAGCTTATTAATGAAACAACAACACATTTTTAAAAGATGAGATTAATTCTCGTCATAATGTTGTTATCTCTGAAATATGAATGTTTTCAGTTTGTAAGCGAGGCATTAAAAGATGCTTAAAAAACAACTGGTCGTTACCTGATGTTCCAGTTGGGATACAATGTGTTGTGACTGTCTGGCCTTGGCTGCTGCATCAGCATGAGCTGTGGACTCTCTTTCAAGGCGCTCTTTCAGCCGCTTAGCTGACGCTTCAAGATCTTCTTTTTCCTGCGCTCTGAGATCCAATTCACGCTCCTATAAATTGTAAAATAAGTTTTAACTGTAAGAAAAATAAATGGAAACTATTTATTTGAATATTTATTATAATTGAGATACGCTTAAGTTATATTAACATTGCCTTCCTGGTGGTTAAGATAGTTGAGCACTACTGCCACTTTATCTTAAATATCTATCATAATATTAGTGCTACAATGTGTAAACCTTTGGTATTCTTAAAACATTGTTTTTTACACCTTTTGTCTCTTTTATGCGCGATTTAAAATATGAATAATTATAGTAGAACTATCGATTTCTGAATATTTTTTCTTTAAGAACGATGTATAGAGATACGTTAAAGCAGTGATGCACAACCTTTTTGGGAGAAGAGCTAGCTAATCAATTCTATTGTTCGAGGGCCGCAAGGGTAAAACTGATTGAATTATCGATATTTTTAGTGTATGAAAATTTTGTTGTTTTTCCATTGTCCGGAAAAAAATCTGAAGAAAAAAGGTGCTCGATAATTGTCATTGCGGGCCGCATGAAATGTCATTGAGGGCCGCAGGTTGAGCATCACTGCGCTAAAGCATAATATAACATTTGTTTAATGCAATCTATGCCAATAAAGCCATACCACTGGGGTATTTTTAGACACCCCTTCGGATCACACGTTTTTTTTCAGGGACTGTCTTTCGAGGGTTAATGAGCCTATTTGTGTCTACATTATTTTTTTATTAATACCTTTTCAGCAAGTTTCTGACTAATTTCTGAGTTTTCCTTTTCGAGTGTCTCTGCTTTATTCCGTGCGGCAACCAGTTCCTCCTCTGTGGCCAGCAGTTGAATGATCTCCATGACATTAATCTCGATCGGAGTGACATCAGGATTGCTGATCTTTCCCACACTCTTCATCGAGTCTGTCCCCTTCTCCGACTGGTCAATGGAAAGGGTCGATGATTTTTCATTGAGATTCTCTTGGGAGCTGGACGAATTTGCCGTGTTCGAGGAAGTCTGCAGGACTATTTGCTGAACAATTCTGTCAAGCAGTAGCCAGTGCTGGGCATGGGGACTGTATTCCACTGTAAAAATTAAAGTCAATCAAATACACTTGTACATACTAAATACAAAATATGAACATCACTAACCTAACCTAACCCTTTGCACTCCTCAATATATTATTAGGTAAGTCACTCAGTAGTGACTCATGTACAAATAAAACAATATTTTTTTTAATTTAGTAACTTTCTTAGAAATCATATGACTGACGTTTTTATGTTTTATTTATTAGGATGTGAAAATATCAGGGCTGTGGAGTCAGAGTCGGAGTCGTGGAGTTGTGGAGTTGTGGCTTTTTGACCGGAGTCGGAGTCATCGCAGCGTTTTGGATGGAGTCGTACTCGGAGTGGGAAATTTTTAAAAGTTTGAACTTTTTATTTTTGTATATAATATGTAAAATTTGGCTATTGGCCGGATTAGTTAGTTGATATATAATTCACATAAATAGGAAAAGTAGGAAAAAATACGTGACGAAGTTAAGCTTTTTTTAGTTGGTGTTAGAGTTGTGGTGTTTGGATAAATCCTGGAGTTGGATTCGTATTTTTTAACGACTCCACAGCTTTGCTCATAACTAGCCCTTTGCACTCCTTAATATTTTATTTTTTTCCTTCCAGCAACTTCCTCAATAGATTTATATCACAGGGTTTACGTATTTATTAGCATGGTAAAACGAAATATTAAAATATATCCCACATTATGACATGTTGCAAACATTCACTTAGGCACACAATTTGATAAATACGGTGTTTGAAATAAGGAGAAATAATTGCCCTACCAAATATAACAATGTCGAGCAGGACTCGACATAGGAGTTGCGCGTTATCTATACAATGTCAAGATAGACTGGACATAAGAGTTTTAGGAGTTAAGGTGTTGGCAGTAGCGGATTACCCCATAAGCGCGAGAGTCTATGTAATGTGTTTTATATATGGACATGTTTTTCAAACTTGTCCACTTGCAATGTTGAAGTTTTCTGCAAGAACAGTTGCTCAACCTCCCTTTTTCAACGAGACTATAATTGGGATAGAAAAAACAGGACTAGGGTAAGACTAGTTATAAGCTAACTGCTCTCGCTACATCCAGACTGACAACAAAGACATCCATGTCTCCGAAGAAAAATCAATAATTCAATTGAAATATGAAACTGTCCAGACTTGATTTGAACCTGGGGGCTTTGCAATTGAAGCCAATTACTTTGACACTCAACCATGGACCCGACAACTGTGAGATAACTGTTCATCGTCTTGCACAGTGATTATGAAATTAAGTAGACTTAGATATATCCATTCTTAGTTGTTCAGCTACTTTAGTTAAGTTTAAGTAAATCACTACTGATAAACAAATAAAACAATAAAATATTATATTCAGTAACTGACTTGAAAATAATATGACTAACACAGTGAAAAAAAAACAATGTTTTTTAATTCTACAGAAATTATTTTATATATTTGATGATAGCTATTTCGGCTTATGCCATCGTCAGAACTATGGCGTAAGCCGAAATACATAACTATAAATATATCAACAAATATATAAAATAGTTTCTGTAGAATTAAAATACATTGTTAATATTTTCACCATATCATAATGAAGTTCTACCAAGTAAATGCCAATTCAATCAATAATAAGACTTATTTATTAGGATGTGAAACAATTCAGTTGTTTTATAAAATTAAAACTTACGCGGTAATAAGAGGCAGTGCTCGAGCAGTGACAGAAGATGAGGGTATGCGGCAGTATGGCTGAGCTTCCTCCGTATGAGATCAAACATGTTGGAAGCGCTCTTTGTGTCCACGTGCTGCTTATCGAACCGTCTGGCGAGCTCCTTCTCGTCTTCGTTGCGCACCATCTCAAAGAAGTCGATGTGCCGATCGAGGGTTTCGTTTTCGTGCAGACGCAGTTTTTCAATCACTGAAATTAATAATATTGCTGTTACATTTTTGGCCCTTGGATATGGAGAGAAATTACTCAATTGTCTCTACTTTGCAGGAGAGCTTGGGATTAACACCATATACCCTGAACACAATTATTGCTTGGAACAGTAATATTCGCAAATTCAAAGATAGATGAATCTCTTTTTAGAAAAGATTTATAGTTTATGGGTCTTTGTTAAAATAGACTGTAGTGCCAAAATGCAAAAGAGCAACTTAGAAGAAAGGACTTTTTAATAATAAAAATGGTACAAAAGTCAAAATTCATATATTTGAAGCTTTCTTGCATCTCCCAACCCTATGGATTGTTTCATTTTTAGCATACATTTAAAAACATATAAACGGGGTTTCTCTGTATTTGGAAGAATATTAATTACCTTTGTTTAATATAATCAATAACATACCTGGTTGTATTCCCAGCATGAGAAACTCGTATCTCAGATGCAATCTGAACTCTAGACTCTCAACTCCTGGTCCATAATTAAGAACCGCATTGATAAAAGACATTATAGCCGTCTTCAAGTTCACCTCGTCGCGGTACACTCCGGTAGACCTGTCAAGGTCATTGACGATGCCTTGGAATCGGGTCCTTTCAAAAGCGTACTTCTGATAATGCAGCATAGCTTCCAGTACCTAAAATTAAGTAAAATTTTATTAGAAAAGAATTAGTTGTTGATAAATCTTATTATCATTGAATCAAACTAAAGACGTATAAGATATATTTTGCTGAATCCATGGTCAAGTGTCAATGTAATTGGCTTCAGTTGTGAAGTTCAGAGCTTAAATCCCAGTGTGGCCAGTTTCGTAAATTGATATATTTATTACTATTCAAGGGCATGCATGTCTGTGATGCCTGAAATTCTCTCCCAACCATCTATTTCTACTAACAGGGTTTATCGGTTAGGTTAGATTAAGTAATGTTAGGTTAGGTAAGGTAAAGTTAGGTTAGGTTAGGTTATCTCTACTCATTTAAGAAAAGAAAGGTTGAGCAACTGAGCTTAAGCTCTACCAGCAGTCATATGGACTTATTGCATTTTTTTTTACTTTGTCCGCTCCCAACTTTGAGCATATGGACTCCAAGCGGAGTTTATCTCAACATATATTTTTCTACGAGAACTGCTTGTTACTCAGTTACTCAACCTCTCTTTTTCGAAGAGAGTAGGGGATGGAAAGGATACGAGGACTCAGATAGGACTAGTGGTTAGCTAATCGCTCCTGATATGCGTCGCTCTTTGGGATAGGAAAGGTGGGAAGGGATTTTCAATAACACAAACTCCCATGCCTTTGAAACAGATTTATTGTCTGAAAAAATCCGCTCATACCGGGAATTGAACCTGGGTGGTCCGGCACGCAAGCCAACAACGTTGACACTGCACAGACCCGACAAACTCGACTTATGGCATAGCAAAAAAAATTGTATCATCTCTTTCTGATGGAAAGACATATTATATTGACTGTAAATGGATGCAAACCACACACATAATAAATTATGTTCTTGATGTGGTGTAAGTCCTTTTTCCTCACCACAATTTATGTGTGCCCTATTTCATTGAAACTTGAAAGCTAAATTAGATACTAATTCAGTATTAGCAGCTTACATCCTTTTGAAAGAACTCATATTAAGCTGTTTACATTGTGATTATCAAACAAATACTATAATGACCAAATTAATAATAGCACATAACCATTTCAACCGTAAGAGACTCTATCAGTCAACAGGTTAACAGTAAATAAATTGCTTGCTGAAGTATGACACGATAGAACGTGTCAATATGTTATTAATTAAGCTGTATTACACACCTTTTTATGGCCACCAGGCACCAAACAAACGGCACCGAGTATTTCCAGAGCTGCTATCTTGGTTTTGATACTTTCAGTGTCAAGAGACTGTGCAATCGTGTTGATACTTGTCGGATGAGCCAACACGTGGGCACGCCCATTCTGAAAAGGAAAACACACGTTAAACATTTCATAGCTCAATATTGTAATCAATAAGATTTGATCAAACTCTTGGCAGAATTGCAGATGTTCATTATATCTCTAAGAATACAAGACCCACCCTTATTCATAAAAACAAACTGCAATAGAGTGATATTATGACAATATTAAGCATTTAAAGCAAGCACAGTTGATCCCCCTATAGCGTAGAGATTGGGACGACGCTATAATAATACTACACTATTGAAGACTAGGCACACATGAATTATGAATATCACTAGATCACAAAATAATATGTTACGATATGTGTCAAAGAAATATATCAATAGGAGAAGTGGATACGAAGATATTTCAATACATATTGAAATCACTCTCTTGTTCAAAGCTCCACTTTAAAACAACACATTAGAATGAATTACTATTTTAAATTTAACAAATAAATGAGAATGCCAAAGCATCACCTTCATAGATAATAAAAAGACAATTTGTAACTGTTTAAAAATAGGTTAAATTGATTTCTGATGAAATTAGTTTTCGGCTCTCCTGAAAAATACAGAATAATTAGTTAGGTCTATCTGTCTCTAAGGGGACAGATCAGACGGCCACCTGTCTTAGTTCTGTCCTTTCTCACCCTACTTCCTTCGAAAATGAAAGTGAAAGCAACTGAGTAAGAAGCAGTTCTTGTAGAGAAAATCTATGCTGAAGTAACCTATGGTTAAAAGAAATATATTTATATATGGACTTACTGAATTATTCATAAGCGCCTTGAGGCATCCAATAAGACTAGTATGGATGTTTGTTTGCCCCGTTGAATAGTCCATTTTCTCCAGCACGTTCAGGATTGCAGCCAAACCCTCAAACTCGATAAACTGCAACACAAAGCTGTGAGCAGACGTCCTCAGAGCTGTCTTCAAGCCTTCAGTTTCTGCGATCCGCTGCTTCAGCTCTTCATCAGGCATGGTCGAGCAATCAGACGTTAGAGTCTGAAAAGAAAGCGATAACCAATGAAAAACACCAAGTACATATTGTCACTTTACTTTGAAAAGGTTCTAATTGTCATTTTTGCCTAAAATGACATTTTGTTCAGAAAAGCTTGTATTTACCACATCATATCATGTACTTATGTATATGAATTTCAGAATTATCTATGGTTGAATAACGGAGTTAGCAGAATTCCGGAGTTGCACTACATCTGCACACTTTTTTTTACTAAATCTATTTTACAAAAATCTAAGATTGTCATCATTATTTCCATCTAGAGATCATTATTTCTCAGCAAGAGTTGTGAAAAAATATGCTTAAAATAAGTAATTTGAAATATTTTTACTTGCTCATTATTACAAGTGAATTTTAATTAATCGAAACCACAAACGCTCATACCTCAAAACAGTTTCAAGAGCAGTTAGAACCTTTTCAAAGTAAGGTGTCGATATTATAAACGGAAATAGCCGTGATATGTGACAGCTGCAATTTTCAACGGAATATAAATGAACAGTATATTGATTAAGTAGGCATTTACTTGGTAGAACTCCATTATAATACGGATAATCTGACGAAGGCGTAATCCGAAGTAGCTATCAACAAATATATAAAATAATTTATGTAGAACTAAAATACATTGTTATTTTTCTTTCCGTATTAAATGAACAGTCATTATTATTTTACATCAAGTCTTGAATAAAAACAAATATTAACTATTCCTCAATGCTTAAAAAATCTGAATATTAGGATATATAAAAATCAAACAATAATTGATTGCTTCTCAAATGTTTATTCTATCTTAAATCACTTTTAAGGTGTTAACTGTCAATTAATTCTTTTATTGAAAATGCATTTAAATAAATAATAATTTTTTAGCACGAGCGAAACCAGCCCTGATTTTACATTGTGGAATTGGTTGAAAAAAAATGTTTAATTCAGTATTAATCACATTTAGCTTTATGAATCAGTCATAGATGGCAGTATATTCTTATATTTTTTTAAATAACAGCTTAGTTATTAAAATTTTATATCATGTGGGAAAACTAATAACATTAATTTTATATTCGATTAGGTTAATTATTATTTCGACAACAGTTGAGATTGAAATTTCTGTTAATACATTGTCTCCCAATCTTTTTAGAGTAGTGACCCCGTGACCTTGATGCAATTGAAAAGGACATTTTTCATTAGTAAATTTAAAAAAATAACCAAGATGCATGAATGTGAATATTGTTTTTAGTTGACTGTTTAAATTGGCGACCCCACAGAAAACACGCCGCGACCCCCTTTAGGGTCATGACCCATAGTTTGGGAGCCCGTGTTTAAATATGTTCATTGAATGCCATTAATCACTCGGTGTTAACTGTCACTTCTCGGTGGAATGGCATTATTTCAAATAAATGAAACACATTTTATAGTAGTGTCGAATTAAATTCTGGTTAAGATCAGGACCGGTTTCGCTCATCGTGAGTATTGCCGTCTAATCAGTTGGCAATGCGACCAGGAAAATTACGATATGGCTGTTGATTGTACTATTTGTTTACTCACGTTATAAATTTGCCGGAGCGCCAGGACGTAATCGTCCGGTGACTTAGGGGCCTGGTCTCCGGGAGGCAGAGGTCCTGCAGGCCGCCTGCTACAGTAGATTTGCCACTTCTTCTCCGAGGGTAGGGCCAGCATCGCTGACTTATTTGGTGCTGTGAGGTCAAGTTCTTCCTGTGAACAATAAATATAAAACATGATGAAACAATTGATACTTAGAATAGAGGTGAATTTTTTGTTTGCATTGTTTCGATTCCATACTTGCTTCCCGTAAAAATGAAAAATCCCAAACTCCATTTTGTAATTTTATCATTTTAAAATGTTAGAATCAATCTTGCTTCATTATTTAAGCAAACTTTGCGATAGTAAGTCCGTAGATACCTCTGAAAGAGGCGAAACGCGTATCACAGTTAGTAGCACTACACATACGTGGAATAATCAAAGTTATTTTAAATTTTATATTAAATAATGACGGGTATTAGAGAAGCTTTCAAAAAAACAGACTTATTCTTACGCACTTGTAATTTTCATTCCGGTGCTGGTTTTTAGAAAACTTAACTCAATATGATGATGCTGATAGCAAGCTCACGCGCTCTCCCTTTAGCTATCGGCTGACTATTGACTATTTTTTTTTGAACTGCTCTCATAATGGATGGTGAGAATGAGAGCGCTGAAGATCCTGTAAAGCAGGGGTTCTTAAACTTTTCTTTACCGCATTTGAGGCGAAGGATAGAAAATAGTCTCAGGCACAGGTCGGATTTAAAAAGTCGATAGGCCTCTCTTTTTCGAATATAGTAGGGCTTGAAAGGATGCGAGGACAAGGGAAAGACTAGTGGTTTGCTAATCGCTCTCGCTACGCACCGCTTTTACGGGATCGGAAGGGTGGAAAGGGATTTTGAAGAACACAAACACCCAGACGAACAGAATCGATACAACGATATGTCGAGTCTTACTTAACATTGTAAATCTTAGTTGGAAGATTATTTTTAATTATCTTCATTATCATTATTTCAACAACCGTATTTATGGGATTTTGTGTTTTTGTTTAAGTTTGTAGCATGTCACAATGTCGTATATTTTTCGGTATTTCGTTTTAGTTTGCTAATAAATACGCCAACCTTGTGATATCAATCAATTTTTCCAATCAATCGAGTTTCTGGAAGGGAAAAAATACTATACTATATATAGGGTCTTTTTATAAGGACGCTTAGTTTTGAAATGTAAATAAAACAAGTTGTTTGTGAGATTTAGACGAAATTTTAATTTCATTTGTAAGTATATTTTACGGCATTAAATATGGAATATAGCATCAATTGTCTGCCAATATCCATTCATTATAAAATGGGCCATGTCGCTAAAGTTGACTTTTTTGACAAATTTGGGTAAACTTCCAACTGCTCCAGAGCCCAATCAGGCGTTGTCTGCGGTCGTTTACCTGAAGTTCCTTGGTTAGTTGGATTTTATACGGGTGCAGACATAAGGCCCGATTCAAAATTCGCCAAGTTGAAGTCGCAGAAAAGCCAAGTTCTTGTGAACAACGAGAAATAAGCTGCCTTGGGTTTTCCTGTACACTTTCACACACAGCAGCAATGTTTTCACCAGATATTGTATTTTGATGACGTACAGGTAGGTGTTGGCCGACTATTTACCAAACTGGTTGACTCAAATTTGGCCACTAAACAATGAATAATCTACTCAGCAGGACAAAGTAACATATTTTGAGCGTCCCTATTGAAATACCCTTTCGTAGTGCAAAGGGTTAAGCAATTTGATGCTGTTTATTTAACACCTCTGTAATGTTAAAATGGTTTCCGGAAATCGCATAACAACAAATAGTTCATGTAAAAATTTGAATTTGTTCTTTTTTCAAATCTGTCTGTAAAAAAGATTTGTATGTATTGTACTTTCCATTTTTTAGCACTTAACAAATGAAATTAATAAATCGATAATAATTAGAAACTCAAGACGGTTTTAAAAAAAAGTGCAATTCGTCATTTACTAAGTGTGGCAAGCATGAATAATAGACAAATAATCAACTCGTGAAAACTTATGGTTCACGTCCGCGATATAATTGTATCGTTCGATGCAAACACTTTCATTCGACGAAGATTGATGATGGGAGAAGAGTTTTAAATGGCGGCCGACAGAGGTAAGGAAGGCCAGACCTTCGTCTCGCACTCCGACTACAGTCGCCACATCTTGGCATTGACATAGCTTCGACTTAAAGTTGGAAAATGAGAATAGCAGTGGCTCCAAAACAGAAAATAATTGTTATTAATTAATTAGGGAACACTAATTTTATCTATAGGCCATAGTGCTCTTGAATATCAATTTATCAATGGTACTTTAGTCAGTCTGCTATAGTTGATTTTGTCCATGGTATATATATAGTACCAAACGCCGTTGGCTTTGTTCGCGGTTCTAACGTGTTCGAATCCCGTTCGTTGTGAGTCGTTCCTTTAAAATTTTAATTTCCTTTGTCTTGAACAATGTAAGGTATTCCCCCCAGTTCACTAGAAATAATTTAGAATAAGTACTTAGCCCAACCGCACACTACATTCTGAATTATTACCAATTGATTATCCAATATTACCACAGTTGAAAATGCATTTTTCGTTGTGACATCCTTATATATTCTTACCCAAATAATTACTTTAAAGGTGTTCACTGTCCATACTTGGTGGAATGGCATTATAGTGAAAATAGTAGAACATTTGTAATGCTTATTCAACGTCAAATTTACTAGATCAGGACTGGTTTGACTCATAGCGAGCGTTACCAACTGATCAGTAATGATTCGAATGAAATATTAAACAGCCTGGACTGGGATTTAAGCCCGCGATTTTTTCAAGTTTTTATGTCTGCTGCTTAAAACAAAATAAAATTTGGAAATAAATCATCATTTGTAAATTACGAGTATTACTCGAGTATTTTTCAAATTACTCGAGTATTGAGTACTTGAAAAATGGACGAGTATACTTAAGTATCGAGTATCGAGTACTCGATACTCGAATTGGAGTCTCTACAGTGAACACATTACAAGTGATGATAGGTAATATGTTCAGCAAATGCTTTTCTCAATTTTAAACAAATAAAAAATCGGTTTTCCAAAAGATATTCTTTCATATACAATAATCAGGGCTTTTTTTGAAAATAAAGGTGCTGGAATTCACTTCATGTCAAGTTTTTTTCTAAATAAAATTATATTCAAATATAATTGAATGCAGCTTTTCCTATGCTACGAAACGCACAAAAAAAACATTCTTTTAAATTTATTTTTAAAGTAAGTAAATAAAATGCTCCGCACATTGTCAATCGCTAGGCACATGCATTCAATCACAAAACTTAGACGTTACTGGCGTTTGTCAGTCTTTGAGCACGAGTGACCAATGGGAACGTGGACAAGTCCCCTTCTCCCTCGTCACCACAGGAGAGCGCCAATTTCGAATCCATCCGCATCTCATCCGGCTCATTACAATACCATATTGTATCATTTATTTTATTAATTATATAAATATAGACAATAATTACGTAAGCGCAAAATAAATACAGTAAAAAAATGTGCCGGAACGCCGTTTCACCGCGTTTAATGGAAAAAAAACCCGACAATAATACAGACATCTGAAGATTTTATATAAATACAAATGTAAGAACAAAAAGATACGGTTTTTAATGCAGTTAAATTGATTTTTTTTTAATCCCACAGTTTGACGAGTGTAGCTTGCACTAGAACCGAAGAAAGGCAAACGATGCAACAAATCGGGCCGAGATCAGTGAGAAAGTTTCTAAGTAAAAGGGTCTATAAGTAGGCTCTGGTCTTGAATGTGCCAGACCAGGTTACCTACCTAATAACAACGCCAACTCTAAAAAAGATTGATTGAAATAATCAACACAAAACAGAAAGATAATGCCTACATCGCGGAGTGGGTACAGATAGAGTTAAGTCCGTAAAATGAGATCGATTTGGCTTTTAAAGCAAAAACTCGAGTATTTTGAAAATACTCGAGTAATACTCGTAATTTATAAAGAAGATTTATTTACATATTTAAAAAAATAATGTGTAGCTATTGCGTTTAGCTGCTTTTGCGTAAAAACTCGTATCTCGAGGTACCACTGTTTAACCGTTACGTTTAACTGAGTCTTACGCGTGGATTTTACTGAGAGGAAATATATTTTTTTCAAATGTTTATACCGTTGACTTTTGCTTTGGGTCTTGCTGACTTTTCTTATCAATGACAAGTTTATGATAACGATAGTCTGTGAAGACAAGAGACAAAATAAAATACACAAATTTCCAGTAATAATATATATTTTGGTGTATCTAAACAACTGGGCTGTGGAGCAGTTAGAACTTGACCCAAATTTCGTCAAAAAAGAAAACGCAATCAAGTATTTTGATTTTGGCTTTAATGGTGCATTCGAACTTCACGTCTTTGAAATATTTTGATATACCAATCAAACGAACAATAGTGGATTTAGATTTCATCACACCGAATGACAAAAGGGCAATGATAATAAAATGTGCCAAAATAATAAAGAATGATAAATAGAAAGAAAACGCGGGAAGCGACAATGTTATTTTGAATAAAAAAGAATCGTATATTTAAAGCATTTAATCAGGGAGATGAACAAAATTTTAAATTTTTAGTCTACATTTTATTCGCACAGTATTTTCATATAATATATAAATATAACGTCTTTCAATAAGGACGCTCGTTCGTTAGAATGTCCATCGTGACGTGTGCTGTGTGACGCGTAGCGCCGTCTTGTTGGAACCACATGTTATCGGTATTAATGCAGTTGAGGCTACATGAAGTTGCTTATCATCGATCTCTCGCCGTTGACGGTTATAGCAATGACAGTTTCGTTTTGAAAGAAGTACGGACCGATGATTACGCCGCACCAAATATTGACCTTTGTATTTCATTTGGCTCGGAATCTCCCCAAATCTGACAATTTTGCTTTTCACATTTCCATTCATCAAAAAATGAGCCTCGTCGCAGTCATCGTCGTAATGCCAACTCCGCCATTTTGTATTGTCATCTGTCATTTATTTGTTGTTTTTCAGCAGTGGTACAAATAAATCGTTTGAAAGGGGTTTTTTTTGTTTATAACACAAAAATTTTACATTCTCAATATAATCAATTTTTTCCCTCTCCTGCAAAATTGACGAAAACGAAGATAGCTAATTTTCTCTTTAAGCCAAGAAAAAAAAGTTTAAAAGAAAGTTTGATAAATTGTATATTGTTGATATATTGATTATTTGCGTGGACATATACAATATAATATTACCAACGTATCAAATTATTTGATTTCAATCAACGTCTGATATAAAATAAAAAAAAAATGTTTTCTTCGCTTCTGGGCTTAAATAGCGTGCACGCAACAGCCTTACGAATCGAAATAAAAAAAAACACAGATTTCACGCTGCGCAATTAAAACGAATCCAGTAAATATTATGATCACAGTAATTAATCATACTTGAACCGCATCGTGAGCATATCGTTCTTGATAATATAACAAATTTCTATTCATCATGAACATTATTAGCAACCAATATCGATATGTTACAGTGAAACTGTAATCTCAGTGAAAATATATTCTTCTCCAAGCTGTCATTGAAATTAAATTTGACCGCCATATCTTCAGCCCTATGTTTGTCTGTGTTTTGTATTTGGTTATCTTTTATGAAAGGGACTACTTGCTGATTTTGTTTCATTGAAGCAAATCAAAATTTTAGGTCGGCAAATCATCGAGTTGGGCCAATAATTTCAATGATCGTAACCAGTGAAATCATGTTGTCATACAAATCTATTACTTGATACATTTTCATGAGAATACAGTTTCACAGTAACAGATACATCAGATCAACAGTAGGACAATTATCAAATAACGTGTTTTGAAGAGATATGACTGCCGCTGTAAGGAAAACAGAACACTGAAACTTAACAAATATTGACATCCGTAAAACGTAAACGGGGTGAATAGAGACAAAAACAAGGATTGAACTTTAGCACAACTTTACTAAGTATCCAATGTTATTTTTTTTATTATTTATGTATATAATTCTATTCAATGACTAAAAGACTAGGTATCTCTCGATATGACAAAACCAAACCAACTAAATGATTGGCCAAAATTGACACAAACGTGTTTATGTTCGATGCCTGTGCATCCTTACTTTTTGACCCCTTGTAAACTCTTTTATTGCACGAAAATTAAAATCAATCATGTTTTTTTTGGTTAATAAGTACCATAAAACGGAATGAAAAAACTCGTATGGAATAGAGGTTCATATATTCCAATCATTACACAATCTGTATTTTTGTCTCGATTTACCCTCTCTAGCCTCTATTCACCCCGATTCAATCTGAATAGACACATCGAAGAAAATTTACTGTGTCTTAATAACGATAGTGAATATTTGAAAAAAATTGTCATGAATGTGTTGTAGGACCATAGAAACACGTTTCAAGCAATTCATATTTGAAATATGTGGCGCAGGTATGAATATACATAGTCGTGAAGGATAAACGGTTGCGGGCACAGGGTTGGGAACTCCTGCTCTAATGCATACTAAAGCATTTATATGGACCACCAGTGGTTATCTAAATATTTTAAAACACAAGTGCATACGAAAATTCTTTCGTGGCAATGAAACAAAAATATAAATTTTCACTTATCATAGCTCTGTTCAATAGAGTGCGTTTCGATAGCATAGGCATGTTAAATATTTAAATTGTAAACAAAAATGTCCCCCAGTCCTACAATAATAAATAATCTTGGATATTTTTATTGATCCGATAGTCCACATAAACTATTCACATTTAAACTTCCGACAACAACGAAAGACTTGATACAAATTCCGAATTCATGATTGGTGAATAATTTTCAATAACAGTTAAATTTCCAACTTTTAAAAAAAAAATATTCTACTGTTTGGTGAAAGAGAACCTTTTCGTACATTTCGTTATTAAAAAGGGTTCGACACCCGAAAACGGTTGGGAGCCTGTGATCTAGATATTTTATATACATATTGTTAATTTGCGCCATAAATTTTGAATTATTAAGTTATACGAGATCAAACTCGATGATAAATATTTATGATTCAGTCGAGAACAACTCAACGAAAGATTACATACACCCATGTCCAAGATCTCTTTTTCAACTGAAAAAATCTGACCTCGAAGGGACTTGAACCCGAGTCCACCCGAGCGCTGGGGCAAAGCTCTTGCCACTAGACCACATCCCGACAACTTTGTTTATTATAACTCCGTGTCAATCAAGCAACTACTTCCACAAACATACATGTTGTGACGATCAGGACTGGTGTCGCTAATCGCACACATTTTCAACAGATATGTGTGGAAGTATTACAAAAAATTGTGTTTTATTCATCAAGAAATAATTTAAATATTATGCCTAACCACCAAGAATACAGTTAGAAGTAAAAAAGAAAAACCATGCCCGCTCCCAATAAGAAGCATATGGCCTTCTTATTGAACTTATTTTCACTCAATCGCTCAACCACCTTTAATTAGTGAGAGTAGAAATAGAAAGGATAAGGCTAGGGCAGGACTAGTGGTTAGCTAATCACCCCGCGATGCCCCTCGCTAACAGAATCGAATGGAAAGATGGCGAGGATTTTTCAGACAACACAAACAATCATGCCATCGAACAGAATATCGATAAATCGACAGAGAATGGATACAAATCCTGAAATCAATACTTTCGATGGTTTCGGCGGTAACTTTGTGGAAGTTCATTTTAATATAAAATTTAAAATAACTTTGATTATTGCACGTATTGTGCTACTAACTGTGACACGTGTTTCACCTCTTTCAGAGGCATCATCGGACTTACTATCGCAAAGTTTGCTTAAGTAATGAAGCAAGATTGATATACCGCCGAGTAAATAAAAAGAGTTTAAAGATGAATAACTTCGATTTTTTAGAAATAAATAAAACTCTAAACACAACTTAACAGGTTGCTCGCCACCACTTGCATTATTTCCAAAATAATAGGGTAAACCCAAACCTATCTGATTGATTGCAGCTCATTAGTTAATATTTTGTTATGCTAATGTCATAATATATAATTAATTGTTTGCTTTGTTTCGATTCTATAACCCACTCCTTGCATCCCGTAAAAAAGAAAAATCCCAAACTCCATTTTGTAATTTTATCGTTTTAAAATATTATAATCAATGTTGGAATGGACTTCAATCAACTTCTTTCAGGTACAATTCGGTATTTTAAAGTGAAATATAGTTTCCAAAATTCCTTACTCTCTGCCATTTTGATGTCGCTTAAAAGAACCATTTGGAAGCTAGCTCACACAATATCTACAAGAAGCACTTAAGCCCAAAGTCAGTCTTTATCTTTCCACAGAAGACTCATCTACGTGGTGGCTCTCAAACTTTGGGTCGCGTAGGGCTTTTTACGATGGCACTTCGGTAGAATGTATGCATAGTTTTAATTTTAAATAAATTACAATAAGGCAGTAGAATAACCGATTCTAGCACTGAGCACAATATTGATTTGTTATATAAGCATAACATCATCATTATTTTCGAAGGTTTACGCCATGTCCACTACCAATGTGTAGCATATGTTCTTTTAATATAGCCTATCTCAACAGATGTTAGATAGATACTTATGCTAATTACTCACAATTAAGGACGAGGAAAAAAACTAGAATTTATTTATTTATTTATTTAAGAAAAAGCAAAGCATGGCATTACAGCTGATGCCAATGCGCCATGTATTTGACAAATATAAATACGTGTATTTATATATATATACATACATACATGTAAATACATAATATTAATCACTAATTAATTAAAAACAAGATGAAAACATTGTAGTCATAAAAACTGAGAGAAAAAAATAGTAGTAAGCTAATCTCTCTTGCTAAGTCCGATTTTACGACTGAATAGGAGTGGAAGTGAATTTAAAAGAACACAGACATCCATGTTTTCGAATAAAAATTAATAGTTTAATTGAAAAAATGAAACTGTCCGAACTGGGATTTAAGCCCGTGAGTTCCAAGCCAACGACGTTGGTTCTTAATAATGGTACCAACAAAGCGAACGTTTAGTGCAGTGATGCACAACTTTAACCCCACAATGTCATTCCATGCGGTCCGCAATGATAAATATACACTTTTTTTCTTCAGAACTTTTTTCGGACGATGGAAGAACGATATAAAACAATAAAATATAAAAATATCGATAATTTAATCAATTTTACCTATGCGGCCCTCGAACTATCTGAGAATTGATTATGTGGCTCATCTCCCAAAAAGGTGAAGGTTGTGCATCACTGGCTTAGTGCATTTATATATTTTTATTTTAAACAAACGTTTGCATGAAAGTTTGGCAAATTAAGCATCATTTTTCGCATTTGAATGGCAGATGATGAAACAGTTTGGGAATCGCTGATATATTTGATAAATATCCTACTATGTATGCATGGAATAAGTCAGTTAACAGTTACATCCAAACGCTCATCTCCAATTTCTGGCATTTACTTAATTGAAACAATAAATCATAGAATATTTCACAAAACGACCTCATTTGGATATAAACCAGTACAAAACAGAAACCTATTTCAAAATGTAGGGCTATACAACAGGGCATGGCGTTACTCTCAGATATAATCACATTTTATTTATATCTATTATTCAATCAAGAGCATATTGTGCGAAGACGCCATCTTATTCCAGACCCAACGCAAAATGGCGATTTCGCACCAATTCCATTTAAAATTCATATTTGAAAAAAGAATCGATATCACTTTATACTCACTTTGAAATTCTCAATTAACAATAAAAAACAAATAAACCGTTTTGTAATGTTGAAATCGATTCTGAACTGTTCTACATGAAATACTAGTATGTAGTTCCAGCCGGGTTCTATAATCACAGTTCAACGAAAAAGAATTCCGAATTATTCGGTCTTGATGTAGGTACGTAAACAATATTCGTTTTTTTGTTTAAATTTACTCATTTGAATTGAACGAAAAAAGAATTGTTGACCACAGCTAATCAGAGACGAATGATTTAAATTGTGCCACGCATTTGTTGGATCGGCCTGCTCGGTCTTTGAACTTTGCGCAGAGCTAACCTCTCAGACATTTTCGATGGTTTCGGCGGTAACTTTGTGGAAATTCATTTTAATATAAAATTTAAAATAACTTTAAATTATCCCACGTATTGTGCTACTAACTGTGACACGTGTTTCGCCTCATTCAGAGGCATCTTCGGACTTACTATCGCAAAGTTTGCTTAGGTAATTATGTACTATATATGTAATTAATAATCAAAGTTATTTTAAATTTTATATTACTTTTAGGCATTGGTTAGGACCCCGGTTAAAATGATCAACTCACCACAAGTTCTGCGAATTTGCAGTCCAGCTCATCCTGGGGTGGCATTGGCTGCACGGGAGCCACCGGCTGCAAGGAGAGCGTCCCAGCATGGTCCACGACGCAGTACGTGATCTCAGGAGGCTCATCGTTCTGCAACAAGGAAACGAGATGTTATTAATTATAATTATTGAAGACAGCGATAGCTTATTCCCAATGACCAAAGATGGGGAAGGGATCTTTAATTGTGAAATTAAGGACAATATATTATATATACTGCTATGCTTTTGCGAAAAATCACGTCAAACTCATGTCAAAGGTGACAGATTTCAACTCAGATCCACCCAATTACTAGATCTAAAGCATTTTTTTTTTTTTGTATATTGTGATAAAATACAATACATGGCAGGACAGCTGACACCAACGCGCCATACATTTGACAAATATAATAAAGGCAGCAAATAACATTCAACAGAGAATGGCATAAACATAAAAGACATATTAAGAAATTAAAAAAGCGGAAACAAAATAAAAAAACAAAACACTAGTTTACAGTTGAAAATATCCACCTCAATTGACAGTTTGTTTGATTTTAGAATGTGATTTAAACCAATGTTAGAAAAAAACATACAGAACGAAATAAATAAAAAAAATTACACTGAAAATTGGCACCGATTAAGTTTCAACAAAATTAGCTTTAATACATCAAAAATAGTACTGGTGTGAACACACTCGCGTCCACGTGAAATATGACAACATCCGAAGCAATACCGTTAAAATAATTAAAACTCTTCCAAATTGGCAGGCTGGTTTTTCTCATTGGAAGAAAAATCAATTCTGGTTCACGATTCCTCAAAACAATATCAGGAACATCACATCAAGAATGGTGGAATTATCATTTGGCCTCGGGTAAGCCTGAATAAATATATTTTCCTTGCGAAAACTGTTGCTGCTTTCTTGTAATCAAAATTGTCGAAACATTAAAGTTTATACGGACCTGCAATAAATTCTTGCGGACTAGTGCCTGCCCGCGGACCACAGATTGAAGAACAATGCTCAAGTATGTGTTATACCAGATTTCACAAACAGACACTCTTATCGGTGGACTGTTGTATTATAAGTCTATCTGAATAAGTTTCACGCTTGTAATGCATTTAATCTCTCAATAAATTCAAAGATAAACACACAAATAATTAATCCTTTAGAAAAGATCGTTTGCTTATCCGCGAATGTAACTCAAGATTTGCTCCATCATCAATAACTCTAAGGCATTTTTATTTCACGTTTAGTCCTGGATTACCTTGCCATTCAATAAGCATAATGTGGCTGTAAGCTAGCTTATCTCTGCGATTAATTACCATAGTAGAAGCTATAAGTCGACACATACGCCGGTTATAAGACTTAAACCTTGGATGAAAACGAAATGTTATTCACAAACGAAGTTTAAGTACATATACAAATAATGCCCCGCATGTTTTTAAATGGCGTGCATTTAATAGGTCAGTAACTATTTCAAGTTTTGGTCAGTTAAATAAATAAATGGCCAGTTAATATTATAAACGGTCAGTTGTCATTGTATCAGTGTGAATGTGGTCAGTTATTAAATAAAACGGTCAGTAATATATTTTAATGGTTAGTTATTTATTAATTAAAAACGGTTATTTTGACCATTTTATAATAAAACACTGACCAAAATTTATTATTAACTGACCATTTATTATTTTTAACTGACCGTTTTATGTATTTATAACTGACCATTTATCGAAATAGAAATTGACCAAATAATTACTAGTCTTTTTAAATGTTTTATTGTAATTAAAATAATAGATAATTTCAGATGGATTTTGTGATTAAAGTAATCACATGTTGCATGTAGAATTTTAAAGAGATATAAGAGCATGTTGTCATTTGATTTTTTTTATCTCAATTGCTCACAAACGAATATCTATTGCCTCGTAAAGGACGTAGAGAAAAACTATCAACTGATATTTTTTAGCTCCATCTTTCGATCTGAAGCACATTATAGTTCGTTGTAATTGTAATGGGACTACCTTACTGAATTACATATATTATTGGTGACATGTTTACCATATCATGAATAGTTTTACAGTTAAGTCTGCAGTTAAGGATAGCGACTGGAGGTGCTTGATGGAGTTTAAATACCAAATTTGAATCGATTGAATATTGTACTTTTCAATGAGTTTTGTCACTAAGGACCCGGGTGTCGCCATTCGGCAACTTCAGACATTTCAAGTGAACGAAAGGATTTGAACTGACCAAATTGTCAATTCTGAGCTGAACGACTGTCTCAGCATTTTATCGTTGCTGCACAACCTGCGGCCTGCAAAGACATTTCTTGCGACCCAATATGACAAATGTCAATCACCTTTTATCTTCAGAACTTTTTACGGACAATGAAAGAACAATCTAAATATGAAAAATTCTCAATTTTATGTACAAAAACGCGTTAAACCGATATCGCGTAAAAAGATGACTGGGTGTACACTAAAAACATTGATCATTTAATCACTTTTATCCATGCGGCCCTCGAGCTATCTGAGAATTGATTATCTGGACCTTCTCCCGAAAACGTTGGGCATCACTGCCATATATTGAAACATTTTAAAATCTTTCCTAAGAACTAAAGGGTAAACTTTCCAAGATGGCGCGCCATACAAATTAAGCTGGCGCCAAATATAAACTACTCGGTGTTCCCTTTCGCTATAAATTACAATTGGATCTTGACAAGTAACTGGTTGCAGAAGAGTGCAGTAGTTAAAAATGATATGAACAAATATATTGAACATAAAATTATGCGGAATGTAAGTTCTGCAACAATGTTTTTTTGTTGTTGCTGTAAACGACCACTGCCATGTGAAGATTCATAAATTTCGTACATGTGTATTTAGTATATATACAAGCTGACATTTACATTCTTAATTTAATCGATTAAATCGATTTTAATCTTTAATCAAAGAAAACAATTGCTGCAGAAAACCGCAACCTTTCGAACAGGACTGTAAAATACTGCAGGTATGTATTCGAATCCATGAGGTCTGTCACGGAAGCCAACGACGTTGACCACTGCATCACAGAATCAGCGTTGCTAAAAATCCCTTCCGATCCCGAAAACGCGGGACATAGCGAGGGCGATAAGCCAACCACTAGCCCTGTCATAGTCCTTGTATTTTTTCAATCCCTTATATGTCTGGAAAAGAGTGGTTGAGCAAATGAGTAACAAGCAGTTCTCGCAGAAAAAAAAATGGTTGAGATAAACTCAATAGAATCAATGTGCTGGACGTTGGGAGGGGACATGGTTTTAAAAAAAAACAATGCAAAAAAGATTTACTCCTTTGTGTCCTTTTCAAATTTATAAAAGACTATCCGGTACCCGGCAAGCATTGCAATGTCACTCAAAGAAAGAAAGAGTTTGTGTTTATTGAAGTGCTTTCGGATGCACAATATTTTAGATAAATAATTTCGATTTAATTTCACTAACATTGATCGGTATCGATAACATTTGCTGCTTTGCCGATTGTCTACACGCACCACCTACTGAAAGTACATTGTACTATGCCTATAATCTTTGCGCAAGTGAAACAATAAGTTGTCAAAATTAACGTTATGGCAGCGCATAAAATATGAAAAAATTGATGTTTATATAAAATACCAATTATAATTTGATATTACTATGCCTATAGCCTTTGTAAGTGCAAGCAATAAGTTGACAATGTTTTATCGAAATCGGATGAACGGTATGGCAACGCATAACAAACATTGATTTTTATATATTAGATAAATTAGTATAAATAAAGGAGTTATAATTTATGAATACTTAACAGCAAAAGGCAAAAGTGACATATGGTATGTCATGGCCAACGTCTTTACAATGAACAAAAATAATCCACAGAGGCATGCCTTGTTTTCTTTACTTTGGCGAGGACAGCTGAACTGGAGAATACTATCAATGCTTTGAATCTTTTAAATGAACACCTTTTTTGTTATATAAAAGAAAAAAAAACTATTTAGCATTAAAGCTAATTGCTCAATCGTGAGATACATAATATAATAATTAGACTCAATCTTAAACTTATAACCAGGGCTGTGGAGTCGGAGTCGGAGTCGTCGCGGCGTTTTGGCCGGAGTCGTACAAAGAGTCGAAAATTTTGAAAAGTTTGAACTTTTTATTTTTGCATTTAATATGTCAAATTTGGCTTTTGGCCGCATTGATATTTAATTGAATACACATAAATAGGAAAATTAGGGGGAAAACGTGACGATATTAACCATTTTTAGTCGGAGTCGGAGTCGTGTTTTTGGTAAATGCTGGAGTCGAATTCGGAGTCGGACTTTTTTTTACCGATTCCACAGCACTGCTTATAACTAAAAAAAATCAACCACGTGTCCCTAATTATTACACAATACTCGAAATAAAAAAATTACCAACGTAATTTGATATCAAAAAATAAAAAAAATTATAAAGTATATTTTTCGAGCATCGCGAAACCGGTACTTATCCAATTTATAACGCGAGTACATAAATAGTACAATCATCAGCCATATCGCAACTGTATGGGTTGTAACAATTGAATAGCGCTTAGTACATTTATTGCATAATACTACTATTCTGCCCTGAAAAAAATGCTGAAGTGATACCTATGGGAATGTGGCCAGCAATAATATGCAATTATTTTTGGATTTTTTTACGATGAAATTGTTTGAATAGCAACTGACTGGCCCGAAGCTGCCTCCTGTCACTTTGGACTTATTTAATCATTTTGAAAACGCCACTGAACCTGATATGATAATTGTACAGTGCAAGAAGTCACCGGGTCGAGAATGCGAAGAAACAAGCCAATAAATTAGATTCGCACCAAATGCATTTTAATGCTGCAAGCTGACATCACCGCGTTCTGTTCACTCGACCGCGCTTATTGATTGGATTAATTGCTGCAGTTTTATGATCCCTCGTAAATTGCATCGAAGGATACGACCTTTCTATGACTGGGAAAAAAATCAAAGAAAACATTGACGTTTTTATACTATCTGAGAATCGATTATCTGGCCATTCTATCAAAAAGGTTGCGCATCACTGCTTTAGACCATTTGTTGGCACACCGATTTACCATCGCACGAAAATTCCATTATAAACGTAAATTACAAAAATATTTAAACTTTTATAACAAACTAAAGTGTGTCGAATTTGTTCGGAATAATAAAGGAGTGCCGCGACCTTCTGCATTTTGCAGCTATTAAGTTTATAAATTTAATATAATTATATTAAAGTAAAATATTGCACATTGTGAATTTCACACACAAAATTTATCATAAAACCCATCTATCTACCGACAACGCTCACACATTCGCCCCCGGGATGATTTCACGCCGTGTAGTGAGGGGTCTTTATTGAATCGTTTAATACCCGAGTACTCGAAGATGGAAATACTTGAACAGTTAGTAAATGCAAATGTTCAGCAGAAATTGAAAATTGTATTCAAGCAACGAATCAGTCTTCGTTTCCGCTTAACAGGATGGATTTATGTATTTATAAAAAAAAGCACACATATGTCCATAAATATCATGAGTGAGCATTGAGAGGTTGCTAGGTTCTAAAGACAGGCATCTCTGGTGTGTGGAATATAGAACATCAGTGATATGTGTTGCAAAAGGGGACAATGTTTTTTTTTTACATAATTTTCAGTCGGCCCCCCAATACAAAATGTGAGGTTAGGTTCTTTCAATTGTATTTTGTGAATTGCCCAAAATTATCAAATCAAACCATTTTCCATGTTTATATATGAAATGAACCTGTATTGAAATTTAAACTTTATTGAGCGAGAGGGACCGCTATCGGGGTGTTTGAAGGTATATATATATATATATGATATTAAGCTATGTTCGTTCCCAATGTGAAGCATGTGGAGTTTATCTCATGTTACTCAACTTGAATCTGTTTATGAAAAAATAGTGACGGTAGGATATTCATAAAAAAATACATGTGGTTAGCTTATCCATATCACTACTCCTTTTTAAAGTAATAAAGGTGGGAGGTAGTTTTATACATCATAGGCAACCATGCTTTTTGAACAGGAATAAAACAAACATTTTATGAAACCACCCCTACTGACATTGAAGCTCTACAACTGAAGCCATCTGACCACAGAAATGTTCTTTTGATGACATCGGTACCTATTGAAATACTCGTTGCAACATTTCGGTAATCGGTTACTCAATACTCAACTCGACATCTCTACCGGTGTAGATTTTCTGCTTTCGCAACATTTTGCAAAGTTTTCTTGATAATAATGTCTAGCAAATGCATCGTTTTAATAACATTTAAGTGTAATAATATATTTCGCGTGGGTTGCTATACCGACGAGAAATCCCATTAAATTAGTTCCGTGGGAGAGGAAAAGATAAGACGATCTTTGCCATTCTAAATGATATCGAGATATATCTCTGTTGAAGGGCATAATGTTCAATAATTCTTTATTCATGCGAATCAAAGCAAATTTGAACCCTTTTCTACAGGCAGACTAGAATTTATTTCGTCCAATATTTACCAGGAATATTTTCTTGAACATAATTTAGAGCATAAAATAAAATTAACTAGAAGACAGCAACCTTTTTTTTGGCTAGCCCTTAAACATGGCACACTTATTTTAATGTTGCTAGGTGGTAGTGTTTTTTTTAACCATGTCCGCTCCGAGCTTGGAGCATATGAACTCCTCACGGAGTTTATCTCAAGATATGTTTTTTCACCTACAACTACTTTTTAATCAGCTGCTCAACCTCTCTTTTTCGAAGAGAGCAGGGATGGAAAGAATACCAAGACAAGTTATTTATTGTGAATCGAGATGGTAAAAAAATATTTCGTACTTTAATTGCGACAACTCTTTTGTCTCTAGTCCTGCTCGACATTGTAAAACTTGGTTGGAAAATTATTGAAAACTAATTTTTAATAATCCTAAATATCGAAAACCGTATTTATTGGGTTGTGTGCCTCAGTAAAAGTTTGTATCATGGGAGTAAATCTTTTTGTATTTCATTTAACCAGGGCTGTGGATTCGGTAAAAAAAAATCCGACTTCGACTCCGACATTGACCAAAAACACGACTCCGACTCCAACAAAAAAAAGGTTAATATCGTCACTTTTTCCCCCTAATTTTCCTATTTATGTGTATTCAATTAAATATCAACCCTATCAATGCGGCCAAAAGCCAAATTTGACATATTAAATGCAAAAATAAAAAGTTTGAACTTTTCAAAATTTCAGACTCAGAGTACGACTCCGGCCAAAACGCCGCGCCGACTCCGACTCCGACTCCACAGCCCTGCATTTAACCATGCTAATAAATACGTAAACCATGTGATATCATTCATTTTTTAAATCTATTAAGGAATTGTTAAAAGGAAAAAAATAATATAATGAAGAGTGCAAAGGGTTAAAAATGAATAAATCGATCACGTTAAGAACACAACTTGTACAACAAAAACAACAACAGTGATAAAAAAAATCTACGTTGACAAAGTCCGTGAGCCCTGGGTTTCGCACCTCTGTCTTAAACGATATTCATTATAAAGAATCGTAATGTTGACAGAACAACAGTAGGGCTAGCCGTACGCATAATTAGCTTAAGACAAAGAAGGTTAACTACAAAGTTTATTGGTAATTAACATTAATACATTACATCGTTAATCTTAAAAACGGTCGCTAGAAACCTCAAGCGAAAGATCATGACTCATCACCAAAACCAGCGTCCTGAAAGCCTTGAAAACCTCGAACGCCTGAAGACCTTGGTTAAATATATTTTGTTTCGTTTATTTAACTTGTAAGTTTCCTCGTAAACAAAAAGGTTATTCAAGACGAAACAAATTCTTATCTTAAAAATATTCCTATTGACTGTGTTTCTCAGAGAAAATATACCTACCACATATGTAGTTATATGTATTAAAAAAATAATAAGACATTTTTTGTACTTATTCCACAGATAAATAATTACGACCAGGACCGGTTTCGCTCATCGTGAGCATTATCAACTGAGTCCTGATCCGGTCATGATCTTACTAAATTATTTTTTTTTTTCCCATATCCGCTCCCTATTCGGAGCGTATGGCCTCCACACGGTGCCTCCAAGATTCTCTGTCTCCCGCCAACCTCCTCGCATCTTCCCAGTTCATCCTGGCGTCCCTTAGCTCCCCTGAGTACATCCTATGGATGGTCATCAGAGGCCATCCACGGCATCGGGGTCCATCAGGTTGATAGAAGAGGCAGGCAGGATTCAGGCTCCCCTGGGGCATCCGCAGCACATGTCCAAGCCAGGTCCATCGTCGCCTTTTAATTTTAGACGTAATAAGGGGCTGGTTTGTCCGCTCTCTTACCTCCGTATTCCTGACAAAGTCAAACCACTGTACTCCTAGTATTCGCCGCAGGCATCTGTTTTCGAAGCACAGTATACGGTTACCCTGTGCTTTTGTGATGTGCCATGACTCGCAACCGTAAAGCAGCACAGTCAGTATGCATGCGTGGAATAAGTGGCACTTGGTTCTGACCGAGTACAGCCGTGAGTCCCAGACTTTCCGCATTGAATTAAATGTTGCTCCAGCTATCCCTAATCGGATCGCGAGCTCATTACGCGGGTTGCCATCTCCCGTGATGTGTACTCCCAAGTACCTAAAACCATCGACTCTCTCGATTTCTTGCCCCGCACTCATCAGAGAGTAGTCTGGATCTTAATAGTGGTACCAAAGTATTGACAGTAATCACGTCAAAAGTGGTTAAAAACATTGTCCTTTTAATAGATATCAAACCATGTCCTGTCCTATCTCTGTCTTCATATCAAATATAAAATGGTGGACAAACAGCTGACTAAGCAGTCCTTATAGAAAAAAACTTTCGTCGAGATAAGTTTCTTTAGAATTCAATATGCTCCAACTAGGGAAAAGACTGGAGTGATTAAAAATAAACTACTAAGCAGACAACTTGATTTCAGTTGATAATTCTCACGATAAGCGAAACCGGTCCTGATCTCAACAAATTTATTGCGGAATAATCACAAAAGCCCGGTCCGCGGTGCAGTGGTCAACGTCGTTGGCTTTTTTCAGTCGATAAATCGATTCCGTTCGAAGGCAATGGGTGCAGTGGCGGTAGTAACAGAGTATTAGGGAGTACAAAAAAAGATTCAACTATTTTCGCAAGAGTTCTTTCCTATTCATTGGAACACTTCTATAACATGGACTTTCAATTCAGATGTTCGCAATACCAACGGAGTGACAGTCTTATCAATTTTTGGCTGTCCGTAGTACGGAAAAATAGTTGAATCTTTTTTTGTACTCCCTAATACTCCGTCGCCAGCCGCCACTGAATGGGTGTTTGTGTTATATAAAATCCCTTCCCACCCTTCCGATCCCAAAAAGCGGCGCATAGCGTGAGCAATTAGCCAATCACTAGTCCTGTCATGTTTTGTCCTTTCAATCTCTACTGTCTTCCAAAAAGAGAGGTTGAGTTACTGAGTAACAAGCAGCTCTCGTATGTTGGGATAAACTCAGTGAGGAGTCAATATAATCCATGTTGAGAGTGGACACTGTGAAACAAATAATCACCAAAAATGTCTTATTATTTTGCCATTCCACCAAATATTGACAGTGAACACCTTAACCTTTACCAATCTAAAGGCCAATGAGTCTGGCCCGGAAGATTCTGTTAGGAGGCTCCGCGGGCCAACACGCCAGGCCGAGCGTAGGTATAAGTTTACTGACAGATTTCTCATGGATGCAAGTAAATTCTACAAAATTTTATTTTCGATAAAAACAGTGAAACATTGCAAAATGCTGGATTAGCCAACATTTTATAATTTAAATCAACCGTTCGCTGGATATCTTCTGAGAAAAATAGGTGCACTATTTTAGCTGTTGAAAAATTTTTCATGTTCAAATATTTTTGTGACAGTCAGTCGTGATCTTGTGTTAATGACGGTTTTCTAAGGCCACTCCCACATATTGCCACCATATTTTTTCGTATTGTGGAACGATTATATTTCTCAACTCCGCGGTATTTATCTTAGTAGTTTAACTTCATAAAAATATTGATTTTCATATGTATATTTATTTAAATAACCATTGTTGGAAAATAATAAAATAATGAAAAATAAGCTTCTTATTTAAAGTATTATAACGAATGTCGATAGTAACTATGAGGTACATTTTATGAGTGTACGTTCATGTAGGTATACACCGCATTCGTTAAATAATTATCATTATGACGTTCCGAATAAATCGCTTTTTGTAACAACGTTGATGAAACGAACAAATATGCTAGTGGTCAATTCAATCCTCGAAAACAATCGCTGTAGAAAAAATTAAGAAGTTTAACTTTGATTTTGAAGTATTTTTTGGTGTTATTTTAAATACGAAAATTTGATTTCATCCTCATCTTCAAAGATTTTTTTCGACGGCATTTACAGCACATTCACCATTTTTCTATTTTTAAGAGGGAACGTTTTCTACAAATATTTTTTTCCCACATTTACATTAACAAAATCGATTTGTAGGTGAAGCATTTAAATGACAAATTTTATTCCTGGAAGAATAATAGTTATTGACGAACCTAAATAAATTTCAAGAGGAGAATTATTTTTATAGCATACAATTCAAATATTTACATTAACAAAATCGATTTGTAGGTGAAGCATTTAAATGAAAAATTCTGAAAAAATTTTATTACTGGAAGAATAATAGTTATTGACGAACCTAAATAAATTTCATCGGAGAATTATTTTTATAGCATACAATTCAAATAAGCCAACTAAATGAAGTATTCGTTATACCTATATAAGTATCATTTTAAAAAAACATCTGCTAAACACCGTGTAGAATGTAGTTGAAGCGAATTCTAAAATTTATGATATGGGCATTGACCATTCTTTTGTTTAATTATGGATAGGCGAAATTTTTAACTCGGCAACCTATAAAAAATAAGGTACCAAACACTACCCCGTAAGCTTGAGCGAATCAATGGTTCACAAATCAGGTAGCTACCCGTCAGTTGTGTGTCTTCCGGACAACAATACAAGACGATTAGAAAGAATCTTTTCCAAGGATTTGCAGTCAATTTTTTGTATATATTTACTATATTATACAAAATTATTGCTAAGCAATAAATATAAATGATGCAAACAAAACATATTGAAGGCATACGTATTATTTTTAACTTCCGTAAGTGTAATTTAACGTATATTTTTATCGTAATGTACCAACCATCTGATGGTCATACGAATGATCAGATAGAGTGTACCAAATTCAATGAACCAAAATTATTATTTTTAATAAAAAATGCTTTTGTAATTTTCAATTAATCATGTACTTCATCCAACCCAATTGAACACTATCACTCACTTGACCAGCACATTTTTTTTTTTTTGTAAATTCAACATTTTTTTTCAATCAGAGTAGCTTACCAGACATGAGAAAATTTAGTCAGAGTGGAGAAGGAGAAGTAAATTTATTGAAACACCGTGTTTTTCTGATGCAGTTTTAACATTCATAAATTAGGTCGAGAGGTACAGCTTCACGACGCTGCATTACTAATAATTCTTGAATAAAAAAGCGATAAAAAAAAACTCTCATCGAGCAAACAAAATGTCAAGTTTATAACGATTCAGTGTACCGAACTCGCCCAAGTTCAAAATGATAAACTCCATCACGACTTTTTAAATTGAAATGGCGGCCAACAATGGCGATTCGACGAAAACAAACCCGTGTCCGATGACCGGCATTTAGTGCAATCAATCTATATTTAGGCAAAATATCAAGTAAATGTGTAAATACTGTGGGTTAACAATATTCTCGTCATTGTTCATGGTTAAGGGGTTCACAAAGTGTGCCCCGCGTGACTATTTGATGTGTCCCGCGAGTGTTGTGTCAAATCTATTTTTTTTCCACTTGTCAAATGAAATAGACAAAAAAAAACTCGATAAATATCAATATTATTTAAGCGTGTATTAAGCTCGCCCGCGCACTGATGTATCCAAAAATGATCACACACCGTGTTACTAATATATACGCAGTACCATTTTCGATGGAATATATTCGATTGATTGATTGAGTAGGCATTCACTTGGTAGAACTCCATTATAATACAGTAAGAAAAATAACAATGTATTTTAGTTCTACATAAATTATTTTATATATTTGTTGATAGCTATTTCGGCTTCCGCCTTCGTCAGAACTATGTTTTAAACGTGTATTAGAGATAGCTTATATACCTAGGCTAGACAGGGTGCCTCGTACATCCTCTCTCTCTGTTCAAACCATACCAACGTCACATGGAAGAATTTAAATAAGTTTAATTTATTATGAATATATTCGAGTTGGCGAAGGTAGTGTCTTTCTAGCAGTGTTTTGTCTGTACGTCTGTTTTCTTTTAATTTGTTTCTAATAAGAAAGTGTTTTACTCAAGGAAGGAAATACCTAACTTAATGATTTATGAAATGCATGTCGTTTTTAATTTAAACAATTTTGATGGTAAAAGTAATTGCCCGGTCCGTAGTGCAGTAGTCAACTTCGTTGGCTACCGTGTCGAACCGCTCGGATTCGATTCCCGGTACGAGCAGATGTTTACAGTCGATACATCGATTCTGCTCAGAGTCAATGGGTGTTTTTGTTGTTATAAATCCCTTCTCTCACCTTTCCGATCCCAAAGAACATAGTAACAGCGATGAGCTAACCACTACTCTCTTATAAAAAGTGAGCAACTAGCCGTTCACGTAGATACAAACATATGTTGAGATAAACTCCGTAAGGAGTCTATATGGTCCGTGTTAGAAGCGGATATGGTTATATATTTGGGTGAACAAGTTGGTTCTCCCACCACCCTTCCGTTATGTGTATCCGGCCATTTTTCACAGCCGCCTTCCATAACGCTATACGATCAAGAAAAGAAACGAATTTACTCTTCACTTACTTGGCCCGAGACAGAGCTGCACGGGACTGATCTTTTAACCATGCACTAAAGTGCTTAAAGAGAAGAAAAATAGAAAGGAAAAAAAAAAAAAAATGTGACTTGCTCAGCCACTTTGTTAGAGTGATATTAAGTATCCTATGTATCTGTATACTGAGAATCCGTGGAGTTTAATCTGCTTGGCGTTGAATCGCGGATATGGTTAAAAGAAAAGTAAAGCATATTGCAAATATGTAAAAAAAAAAAAAATGTTTTTTAATCAACCGCAGCACCTCCAGCTATCTTATCTACGAGCCGCCTCTGCTGTATATACTAAATGGTTTAATACATTGCTATTATTTCACCGTGTAATAAAATTACAGCTCGGTATATTACTCTGCAGTCCAAACCAATAGTGAGTTGACAACAGAACTTACGATATGTAAAAAGCAATATTAATTATTCAAATATTCGGACAAACCTTTAATTTCAAAACCATCAAAAGAATTTATTTCCAGCTGTGTTCACAATTTTTATCACTCTTTATCACTTTCTTAATAGACGCTGCATTGACATAAAGAATTGGTGATTTAATATTGATTAGAACAGTATTTATGAAAATACATATTTCTTTTTAAATAACGTTCTGTTAATAAATATCAGGCATATGGTTGACGTCGTAGGTAGGGTATCCATTCCCAGATGCCGAAATCCCGGGATCCCGTGGATTTTCCCAAACCTGATGAATACCGGGGTTAGAAAACATAATCCCGAAACTTTCAGGATTGATCTGTCGGTCCCTGTGGTCTAGTGGCAAGAGCTTTCAGGGGGCTGAGTTCAATTCTCGGCAAGGTCAGATTTTTTTCAATTGAAAAAAGAGATCTTGGGCTGGGTGTATGTTATTTGTCGTTGATTTTGTGCCAAACTGATTCATTATTTTTCATAGAATTAATTTCGTATGACTTTCACAATTAAGAATATTTGGCGCATTGGCGTAAGCTGTAATGCCAAATATTTTTTTTCTTTTTAAAAAATTAAAAAATTCAATTAACATTAAAGCGTAATTTATTTCCATAAATGTGTACCATTTGTGTATGTGTTGTAATACTATCAACTAAATTTAGATAATAAAACATTTTAAATACTTATTCCACAATCAGTTGTAAACAATAATGCTGCGCAAATATGTTAATTTAAAAACGAAGTCGAATTCTCTAGCTACGGTTTAAGCTCTCAAGTTGGCCCAGTTGAAATGGATTTTTAGATCAGTTGATAATGCTTGCAATGAGCGAAACCGGTCCTGATCTAATAAATTGTATGTGAAATAATTGACAGTAAACACCTGAGGCTATGGCCACAGTGACAAGCGTAAATTTTGGCGTAGCGTGGCGAGACTTGCTTCATGATTAAAGGTTGCCGCAATGGCTTTAACGATGGCGCCGTCTGATAAGTCAAAGCGCCGCGTAAATGCCAAAGTCAAATCAGTTCAACAGTGCTTGCTTCGGTGTACAAATTGTTTACGTTATGAGGCTGCGTTTAGACTTCTTAGACGGTCTCGCCACGCTACGCCAAAATTTACCATGGGCCATAGCCTTAAAATTTTTGCAATATCGAACAGGACTTGACATAGGAGTTGCGCGTTGCATATACGATGTGAAGCTAGACTCAACATACGAAGTGTAGTAGTTAAATTATTTAATACATATGTTGGCAGCCCTGCAAGCAAGCGCGGAAGCACTCTCGCTGTCAAACTAAACGAATCGCCGTCAGCGTAATCCGTAAAACAACACGGGAAAGCTGAAAAAACATATTAATCAATCAAATGAATTACTAAAATTCCAATAAAGACATTCCTGAATATTAAAAAGCCATTCGTGAAATCAAGACGATCGATCGGGCCCACAAAATATGCTGCTTAAATTAAGCATCTCGCTTACTGGCATTATAATAAAAATAATATAATGAATTTTAAATGTTAACAAGATGAGTTTTGTATATTGAATAGATTCGGCGGCGTCTTTGTGAATGTTATTTTGTTATGCAATATGGCAATATTATGCTTGCTATGGATGCTAGGATCCTTAAGTCCATTTTCCTTGCAATATGGCAATATAAAGCTTGCGATCCCGGGATCCTTAAATCACTGTCAGTCAAGGATTGTCTTTTTTTCCATCTCGGAAGGCAAAAGGGCGCAACTAATACAGACAAATCATCTTATTGATGTGGTTTAAGTCCATTTGCAGATCCTTAAATCCCCATCAACCAGGGATTGACGTTATATCGGTACCGAAAGCTGAGAACTGACTTTAAAAGTTTTAAACCAATTCAAATCGACTGTAGCAATGCAAAAGGGCGTGACAGACACAAAAAAAATCTTAATGCTTAAGACCATTTTCATTGCAATATGGTAATATTAGGCTTGCAATGGATGCTAGGATCCCATTTAAGGATTTAAACCAATTCATATCGACTTAAGTGGGGCAAAAGGGCGTAACCAAAACAGAACAAATTATTTTATTGATATGGTGTAAGTACATTTTCCTCGCAATATTAGGCTTGCGATGGATGTTAGGATCCTTAAATGCCTATCAACCAGGGATTGTCTTTATACAGATACCAGAAGCTGAAAACTCACTTTGAAAGTTTAAATCAAATTAATGTCGATTTTAGAAAGGCAGCAGGATGTAACCCACACGCGACTAATTATGTGACTTAAGCAGGGCTGTGGAGTCGGAGTCGGAGTCGTGGAGTCGGGGCTTTTTGGCCGAAGTCGTCGCGGCGATTTGGCCGGAGTCGTACTCGGAGTCGGAAATTTTGAAAAGTTTGAACTTTTTATTTTTGCATATAATATGTCAAATTTGGCTATTGGCCGCATTGTTAGGGATGATATTTAATTGAATACACATCAATAGGAAAATTAGGCAAAAAAAAAGTGACGATATTCAACTTTTTTAGTCGGAGTCGGGGTCGTGTTTTTGGTCAATGTTGGAGTCGGAGCTGGAGTCGTGGTTTTGGTAAATGCTGGAGTCGGAGTCGAACTTTTTTTACCGACTCCACAGCCCTGGATTTAAGTCCATTTTCGTCGCAGTATGGCAATATTAGGCGTACAATCCCAGGATCCTTAATTCCCTGTCATCCAAAGATTGTCTTTATTCCGTACCAATTGGCAAGACATTTTCGAAATAAACTTTATTATTAATATGTACTTCAAAATACCTAAGCATATAACATTTTACACAATTTAATTTATCTATTAATTTGAAACATAGCCTTGTATTTAAATTACAGCTTGCAAGCTGCTATTAAGAACAGTTACATCATTTGAAGCATTCAGGAAGAGTTTCTATTCATACATAATTATATAAATATTTTATTATTGAACATTTGATAAGCATTAAAGTGCTTATAACATATAATAATCATTTGTAATGTTACATAATAAAATACACATTACTTCTGTTTCTCTGGGTGTCATTTTTCATTTTATTTTGCGATGTTTCTTCTTGCCGGCATCATGCAACAAGAGATGAGTATATCAAATTTGTTAGTGTACAGTTTTATATATCAAGAACTATGTCTAGTTGTATAAGCATTTTTTCAAATACTACCAATCTTTGGGAACGTTTTGTGTTAGAAGAATTTTAAAAGAACAACATATTGATACAATTGATACAGAACGCGTTTTATTGGATACCGTTTTGAGGGGACTACTAATTATTTGGTCAGTTTCTAATTCGATAAATGGTCAGTTATAAATACTTAAAACGGTCAGTTAAAAATATTAAATGGTCAGTTAAAATAAAAAGAACATGTCATAAATTTGCCTATTACGACCATATTTGATAAAATTCACAAGCTGTCAAACTAAAACTAATCATTTTTTTTAAAAATAGCTGACTATTTAAATTAAATACTAACCATTTTTAATAAATAACTAACCGTAAAAATATATTACTGACCGTTTTATTTAATAACTGACCACATTCACACTGATACAATGACAACTGACCGTTTATAATATTAACTGACCATTTTGATTTTAAACTGACCATTTATTTATTTAACTGACCAAAACTTGAATTAGTTACTGACCCATTAAATACATGCCTTTTGAGGGAAACTGAATGATGCATGCAATGTTAGTTAAACTCTTAAAGTTTTTTAATAATCTCACTTAATCACTGACAATACTTGACGGAATGACATTATATTAAAAATAATAACATATTTTTAGAATTTTGTACTTTTCCATGATTTTGGTCGCTGGAACGACCCGGGTTTCGGCTTTCTGTACTTGAACTGACATGAACATGCCAGTACAAGTATATTCGTGCATTTGAAATGCCTTAAGATGCCGAAAGGCGAAACCCGGGTCGTTAGCGGCAAAACTCATGGAAAAGTACAAAATTTAAACGATTGAAATTCCATAAGCACAAGAAATTTTAAATATTTTTTTTCGTACTTATTCCACATTTGATTTATTAAGCCCAGGTTATTAACACTTTGAGAAGCACAATGATTTGTTTATATAACATTTTATTATTACGAGAAATGGAAAGTGGTAAATACAATATAGCTGTTGATGGATGATGCATTCGTTTGAATTTTTTCCGCTCATCAAACTAAATAGCGAAATAAAACACGACGAGTCACTCACGCTTCCTGAATACGAAAATTGAGAATAAAAAAATGATTGATATTCTTCAATAACAAGTTAATTTACTGCCCAATGTCCACCTGTATATATGTAGCTGACGGCACTGCCTTTTTTGAATTTAAAATTATGAATAAAAAATAAATTATTACACTCGTATTGAATCGAGAATACAAGATAAATTCTGCCATACGTGTTCTTTATTCAAATCAATCAACATACTTTTGTTTTGGAGGTTAAAAATATGTCTAAAACAGTTTTCAAATAGATACATATTTTGACCCGCTGCATGCTTATGTTTTAACTGTTTACTGCGGCGATGACGACGTGTCTTGCGTCGAATATTGGGTATCGAGGGTTGCGCCCTCAAATCCCTGCAGTATATAGTATATTCCAGGGCTGTGGAGTCGTTAAAAAAAATTGACTCCGACTCCAGTATTTACCAAAAATACGATTTCTACTCCGATTCCGACTCCAACATTGACCAATAACACGACTCCGACTAAATAAGGCTTAATTTCGCAACTTTTTTTTTCTTACCTTTCCTATTTATGTGTATTCAAATATATACCAATCAACCAATCCGGCCAATAGCCATATATAACATATTATATGCAAAAATAAAAACTCCGGCCAAAACGCAGGACGACTCCGACACCACAACCCTGGTATATTCTATATGGTGATTAGTGATGTTGGTTGTATGACGATGATGGTGATGGTGTAGATCTCTTTGGAGCTTAGCTGATGTAAGAGTGTTGCCAGTGTCTAAAAATTGCATACGAGAAAATTATTATAAGACACCACAGCCCTTCATATAAAATGTAAAATTTGGCAATTGGACAGATTGGTTAGTTGATATTTTATTGAATAAACAGGAAAGGTAGGAAAAAAAACGTGACGAAATTGAACTTTTTTTAGTCGGTGTCGTGTTTATGGCCAACGTTGGAGTCGGAGTCGTATTTTTTAAACGACTCCACAACCCTGAAATGAACCAAACTATTCATCCCAATTTAAATTATCCCGAATATTAATGAAGAAAAAAAAGATTAAATACTGATCTCGTCAGGACATTTTGCAAACAGGAAATTCACACCGAGTAAACATGTTTATGATTTTATCTCGTTTGGAAGATAAAATATTGAAAGAGAAACTTTTAATTTTCATAAATATGATATTAAAAATAAAAATGAAAAAAATAAATATGTTTTACTTAAAAAGCCATTCATTTAAACTGAATATTTAGAAAAGGAAATGTTTTGACACTTACGGCGGCGATAAAATATGCCAATTCGCGATTTAATTACAGAATAAATTGCGGATTAAATGCTATTAATAAATACAAATCTAATAACAATGTATCACAGCTGTGCAAACATGTGTTTCGTAAATCCCAACACTCGATAATTGATGTCACATTAACAATTAAAAAATTCGTTAAATCCATTCTGAAAAATACTCATTTGATTTAATTTAAGATCAAAACAGAAATATCGAATTTCTTTTGCTGAGAGAACCGGTTGATTTATCTTAAATAATTTTTCCATCGTACAAAAAATGCAAGTCATAATAAAGATATAGGTTAGGATATGTTCAACATCAGATGTTTATAATTAATGCTTTATTTCAGAAAAGTAAATGATATTTTTGTTGTTGATTGAGTAGCCATTTACTTGGTAGAACTCCATTATAATACGGTAAGAAAAATAACAATGTATTTTAGTTCTACATAAATTATTTTATATATTTGTTGATAGCTATTTCGGCTTACGCCTTCGTCAGAACTATGTTTTAAACGAGTATTAGAGATATCTTATATACCTAGGCTAGACAGGGTACCCTATACATCTCCTCTCTGCTCAACCATACCAACGCCACATGGAAATTTTTTAATAAGTTTAAGTTATTGGTCTGGCGTAATCCTGAGAACTTTAATCTGGCTATTTTTGGGTTATTTTTATCGTGTAAAAAAATACAAATTTTTATTCAATATGTTTTAAAATCGGAATCAATTGATGTTTTTTTTTTAATAAAATAACACTTAATCACATTATAAGTAATCTGCGTATTTTTATATAACGTAAATTATACAAACCCGGTCGAGTGAACGCCGAATGTGGGTCGATGTAAAGAATATAACCGAACAATATCGAAAGTGTTGAAAACGTATTCAATAACGAGTTTTGTTGGTAGCGAACAGGTGCTAGGATAAAAGACAACTATTGTATGACACGGCGAATTCGCGAATTGATTTCGACGCTTCGCCATGCCTATTGTTTATTGCAATCCGATTAATACCGCTGACCCCAGGATCAGTGAGAGTAAAGAAAGAAAATCGACATTAGAAATAACTTAGTCAATATGTTTTCTACTCGATAACGATTCACAAAAGGTGAGCAACGACACAAAAAATGAAATGTATTTACATTTGAA
Organism: Himalopsyche kuldschensis; assembly: GCA_028554975.1. NCBI lineage: Eukaryota > Metazoa > Arthropoda > Insecta > Trichoptera > Rhyacophilidae > Himalopsyche > Himalopsyche kuldschensis. The sequence goes on along the minus strand of JAHFWI010000064.1, from coordinate 566,279 downwards.
GTTGTATGGACGCACTTTTGTTTCAAACAGTAGAATGAATTAAATTCTATAAAAAATAACTTGGATTATTTCACGTATTGTGTTAACTGATTGTGACATGTGTTTCGCCTTTTTCAGGGGCCTTTTCGGACTTACTATCCCAAAGTGTAATTAGCAATAAAGAAAAACTATGTTGAATTATATTCAGAATAGATTTACTCACTCCTTTAGGCTAAAAATTAAAACTTTATGAACCGCTCATTTTTTGAAAATTTTACAAGACACCAATCATTTAAATAATCTACATTTCTTAAATTTAATTCTTAAAATTAATTATCAAAATCTGGATGAATACGCGAATGTGTCGATGATAATAATTTTGTATTTTGTATAGATTACGATTTTCAGGCAGTTTAAATGTGATATCGTTAAAATAATGACCAGCTAATGGAATGGAAATGCATAAGAATTTAATCGGTGGATTTTATCTCACTTACTATTAGGCTTACTTTTATCTTTATATGTATGTATATACGCTATACAAACTATTTACTACGTGTTAGTTCATTCGTGCGTTTGAAAAACCTAAACATGCCGGTACGCGAAACAATGGATACCATGTCGTTGGCAACAAAAATTATGGATAGTACAAAATGCAAACGGCTTAAATTTGATAAATTGACTTCTTAGCTTTAGTGTTATCGATATGAAAACGCTGCGCTCACATCTTACCAATAATCAATACACTTGACACTATTCGAAATTCAAATGAGATTCGTCACTCTTGACTTTTGTTTTTTTTTCCATTTCATTCCGTTTTGTTTTGTTTAGCGTTGCCAGGAAAAAAAGTGTTCCACTGTGTCAAGTTTTAATATTATTATTCAATGTCCATTGGATTCGGTGAGGAATTTGGCGTTTCATAGCTGCGGAAGCCAGGTGCACAATTTCACACTCCAGTGACATTTCTTCAATAAAAACAAATGAATCAAATCTAATCAATAAACGTTAAAATAACAAAGTCTATATTTTACACAGCTCTAACTTTTCATTGCCATGAGGAAATAAAACATAAGAGTAGGAGGTATACGGATATTTTGTTATTAATAGTCTTATATATATGTTACAGTGAAACTGTATTCTCAGTGAAAATATATTCTTCTCCAAGCTGTCATTGAAATCAAATTTGACCGCCCTATCTTCAGCCCAATGTTTGTCTGTGTTTTTATTTTGTTCTCTTTTTATGAAAGAGACTAACTACTTGCTGATTTTGTTTCATTGAAGTAAACCAAAATTTTAGGCCGGCAAATCATCGACTTGGGCCAATAATTTCAATGATCGCGACCAGTGAAATCATGTTGTCATACAAATCTATTACTAGATACATTTTCACTGTGAATACAGTTTCACTGTAACATGTATAATTGATTGAATTAATTACTTGGTAGAACTGCATTTTAATATACCATGAAAAATACAGGGTTATTTTTTACGAGCGAGAGAGTGGATACGAGATCACAAACATCCATGCCTTCAATATATCATTACTAGGATTCTAACCTTTGAGCACCACGACGAGATCAAATCGAGATAGCCATATAGTTAATTTGAAAAAAAACGTTTTTTTATTATTTTAATTGGAATTGTACTGTCCACCCTCTAATCGAAATGTAGAGTTATTATTGCTAGGCTGCAGGTACCGCTATAATAAATTATTGTTAAAATATTATTTTTTACCATGTCCATTTACCAACTTGGAGCATATGGACTCTTCGCGTAGTTTATGGTTCTTTGTGTTATTTAAATCACTTCCCACCCTTTGTGATACCAATAAAAAGAGCGATTAGCTTACCACTAGTCTTGTCCTAGTCCTCGTATCCTTTCCATCCCTACTCTCTTCTTAAAAGAGAGGTTAACGAACTGAGTAACAAGCAGTTCACGTAGAAAAAAAAACACATGTTGAGATAAACTCCGTCACGAGTCCATATGCTCCAAGTTGGGAGCGGGCATGGAAAAAAAACAACGCCTTCGAACAGAATCGATTGATCGACTGAAATAATCTGCTCGTACCGGGACTCGAACCCTGGCGGTCCGTCACGGTAGCCAACTACGTCGACCTCTGCACCACAGACCGGAGATATAATTTTAATGCTTTTCAATTCTTCACACACATTTATGAATGATATTCATCGCACGTATATTATCAGAAGATTTTTTCAATCATTTTTAATTATGTAAATAATTAAAATTTCACTATTTTAAGAAAAAAATAATTTGAATAATAATTCGAAAATAGAAATATGTGCCAGTAGGTCTATAGAACAAATTTGTGTTTAGTAAAATTATAATTTATCAATTAATTATGAATGTATTTGCAGCGAGTTCAGGGAAAAATAATATTATGTATATTTTATTAGGATTCAAGAATAAATTTCTTTCAACTGCGAATAAAGATCATGACATTTAAGACAGGTAATTTTTCACGAAGTCTGGTTCTTATCAAATAGATAATTCCACGTTTATTGTGCTACTGTTCCAAGGAAGAAGGCAGTAACTCGTAAAATTTCTGAAATTGAGTTATGAATGGCATTTGCTATAGATTTTTAATAGAAGATATATAATATATATCGTGCTCTATATAATATGGAAAAAGATGGACGGGTCAGAGATTTTCGGGCTCAGGCCGGGTAGATTTTTTAAAATTTCTGCCCGTGCAGACCTGTACTACGTACATATGTAAATGTAATAACAGCTCGTTGTTCACATACTGTGCGTGCAAAAAAATTCAGTGTTTCACCTGTTAATTACAATGTGACCTTGACACGTGCGTCCTTGTTAATGCTATGCTCCCATATTAAGTCACAGGTTTTTTGTGCGATTTCCGCGGAACGCATCTACCACACTAAGAAAGGTTTTGGTGTATTTGGATCTGGACCGGTTTCACTCACCGCGAATATTGTCAACTGATTTTTTTATGGCTATATCATTTTCACTGATATGTGAGTGTCATTAATGAATTTACAACTAGTTCTCGTATATGTATTATATTCTTTTGAAATGATACATAATAGGAGTGAACATTATCCAAAAAACATCAGTGATTATCACAGAAGCACATCATCCATTCAACCAAGTGAAAGCTGACAAAAAAAGGACTGCGTCTATTAATCTGGTAGTAAAATAAAAAAAATAATAATTGCAAAGCATTAAAAAAGCAGTTTTAATAATAATACTTAATATATTAACACAGCAAAGCAAAAAAAAACTTAATCAAAAACCACAAGATGTCCGACTGCCAAGTATTTCTTGGCTTGCAAAAGGTATGTATATCATGTTTTTTATTATATAAAACCATCCATTAAAACAATGGTTTCCAAACCTTGGCCCGCGGGCTGGATCCGGTCTTTTAAAAATTCACGATTTTTTAGAATAAATTATTCAAATAAGAAAAAATATTTTTTTAAATTTTATGATTTGGTTGTGAAATCACAGCTATTTATTTCAGTTCATCAATTAGTACCTATAAAATACGACAACGTATGAACCATTAAATATAATAAATATTTTTATTGTAAATTACATTTGTTATATTAGAACCAGGGCCGTGGAGGTCAAAAAGTAGGATTAAAAAAAAGTTCGACTCCAACTCCAGCATTTACTAAAAACACGACTCCGACTCCTACTAAAAAAGCTTAATTTTGTCACTTTTCTTCCTAATTTTCCTATTTGTGTGTATTCAATTCATAATATATCAACCAACCAATTCGGCCAATAGCCAAATTTGACATATTATATGCAATGATAAAAATGACTCAGTTGACAATGCTCGCCATGAGCGAAACCGGTCCTGATCTAATAAATTTTATGTGGAAAAAGAACTAATAATGTTTGACCTTAAAAGTGAATAGTAAAATGTTTCCGACTCCGACTACGACTCCAAGTCTACAGTCCTGATAGAACATATAAATTAATATTCTAATTGGATTCTAGCGCGAATTATTTTGTCATCCGGCCCGCCAAGTTTTTAAGAAATTCAATCCGGCCCGTTTCTCAAAAATACTGGTGACCCCTGCATTAAAAAGAATCTGATAATCCTACCAATTATAAGCATAAACAAAAAATATGTAAATCTAAATTAATCCTACAACTTACAAAGAAAGTATGACGGCGAATTTAGTATAAAAAAAAAATAATACAATATTCATTTTATAATAATATGGTTGTATTTATTATCTTGCATGAGTCAGATTCAAACTCGTTTTTATTCGATTTGTAGCCAAACATTTATATGTGAAATCGAATGGTCGATGTTTGATATGGTTCAAATAAATCCGGTGACTAATCTTTTTATATATAAAACCGAAACGGCGTATGTATGTATGTGGGTCTGTAATTCCCTTTTGCATTCTGGTGCAAGTTCAAACAAACGAATTGATTTCGCTCGCGAAAGTTTCGACGGTAAATTTGTTTCGTTATCAATGTGTGTGTAGAGACTCCAATTACTCGAGTATCAAGTAGTACATTTTACAAAATACTCGAGTACTCGAGTAGTTTCATATGAACCAAAATATCTTATATATAAAACCGAAACGGCGTATGTATGTCTGTGGGTCTGTAATTCCCTTTTGCATTGTTGGTCATTAAGTTGCCAGTTGTTTCAACTTGGCCCGTCTGAATTTACGCGCCGAGGTGAACATAGCCCCAAACTGGTCCGAGCGAAGCCGGATTCGAACACTAGTCTTATATATAAAACTGAAACGGCGTTTGTATGTATGTCAGTAATTCCCTTTTGCATTGTTGTTGCAAGTTGCCATAAAAACGAATATGAAAGAAAATATGTTTGAATTTTTATCGGCGAAGACATTTAGTCAAAATATAATAAATTAGTCTTCTACCAACCTTTTCCCGGCTTTTATTAATATAATAATGTTTATTATTTACGTGAATACTATTATTTGACATTTCTTTGACAGCAAATTAGACTTTTTCCTAGAATTTGGACATTTTAATGGGCGAGAATGGGGCTGTCATCAAATTAAATAAAGTTTGTGATTTTATTTTAACTCTATTTTGGATGTTAGATTTTGTGATATAAGTATGTCGAATGATATAACATTAAATAATTATTGGTCGCTTTGTCCGAGCGACGCCGGGTAGCAATACTAGTCATATTATAATACTTTCGATGGATTCGGCGGTAACTTTTCAGATGTTCATTTCAATTTAAAATAACGCCTCTTTCAGATGCATCTTCGGACTTACTAATGCAAAGTTTGCTTAAGTAATAAAACAAGATTGATTCTAATATTTTAAAATAATAAAATTACAAAATGGAGTTTGGCCACTCGCCACTGCTTACATTATTTCCAATGATGAGATTAACCCTTCTTAATTGAATGCATCTCATTAGTTAATATTTTGTAATGCTAACGTCATTAGTAGTACAGTGGTACCTTGAGATACGAGTGCCCTAACATACGAGATACAGCCGTCGAGCGAAGTTTTGCTTTGAAATACGAGTAACGGCCGGGTATCTATGTGCGCTTTGCGTATGTGTGGAAGGGGTGTATATGAATGTATTGGTGGCAGATCCGTATATGTATATCTGTCAAACTTCGACTGTCAAACGCTATGGACCTACTATAAAAAAACATACTTCGCTCCATCTCTTTCGCACAACCCACAAATCCCATACGTAAGACACATGTAGATGGCGCTCTACAACTGAGGCTGGAAAGGATTAATGGCATTTCAATTAATTTACTAACAAGCAAGGTTACGGAATGAAATAAACTCGTATCTCGAGCTACCACTGTATAATTATTTGTTTGCTTTGCTTTGATTCCGTAACCCTTTGCTTCTTGCTTCTTGCTTCTTAACCTCCTTGCTTCCCGTAAAAAGGAAAAATGCCAAACCACATACATTTGCAATGAGTAAAGTTTTTTCCACCCGTTATATGCCGGTATGTATAACAACGGTCGTGCACCGAGGGCCGCAATTTTCTTTGAACAAATAGCGACGGATTTCGTTAATATAAGGGAGCTGTCTTTAAAATCGATATTACATTGATTACGATAAAAAATATGATGACTGTAAGTATAGGACTGTGAATCTTAGAGACGTCGCTATGTGTATAAAATGATTAAATTATAAAATCGTCGACCTAGTCCAGTATTAGTGGGCGTAAAGTGGACCGAATATACGCTCATTTTATATGACCGGCACTGCGCTCACGGAATTTGTGACCGTATATATACATTTCTGGCATACAACCGGTTAAAAAATAGGGAAGAAATCAATGACTAACTTGGTATCTATTTATATACCACTATACCACTGTGTGTGTATAATGTTTTCATATTGTACAGTGCATAATTCTGATAATAAATAACCCGATGAAAGTCTAGAATGCACTTACCGACTAGAATCAAAGCGGTGCAACATTTCACTCTCCGATGAAGTCATATAAGGAGTAGCATTACTTGTTAGAAATTCGCTCGAGCATCAAAACAACTATTTAGTGCAGGGGTCCCCAACCTAATTGGACCCGAGAGCGCATATAAAGATAAATGTGGGGAAGCGGGCGCCATCTATTTTTTCTAAGGATATTATAAAAAGACAATGATTTTTTCAACCATGTCTGCTCCCAAATTAAAGCATGTGTACTTTTTGCGGCGATTATCTTAACGTATGTTCTTTTCTACGGGAACTATTTGTTACTCAGTTGCTCAACTTCTCTCTTTCGAAGAGAGTATGGATTGAAAGATAAGAGGATCAAGACATGACTAGTGATAAGCCAATCGTTTTTTGGGATCGGAAAGGTGAGAAAGAATTTTTAGCAATATTGACACCGCCTTATGTGGTAGGTCATCAGAACTCTCTCGAACGATCTATTGTTCACCTCAGTCAATGAGTCAGTCGATATCAGGAAATAAATTCATTCTTATAATAATCTATATTGCAATCTATAGCGGTGCAATGAAGAGTTATTTCAATTTCTCTTATCTCTTGACGCCCGACAATGCATGTGCTTCATAAAAAGTTCATAAGGCGATAAATCATCCCTTATCAGCGGGCGCATGTGTTAACGATTTTTGAAACGGCCATTGTTTTTTCTTTCTAAAGTAACCGTTTGTTTTCATACAGCAGTGAGAGATTGGACTGCATTGAGAATGCACGCGCCTAATCCTCTCCCTAAGAATTAAATTCGCGTCAAATTCCTGATATCTTCTTCGCTATCGTAATATTTGTGTGTTGTATAACGTCTGTGTAAACTATAAACAATTAAATAATGGATGCTAACCGCAACCACATAACGCTTTGAGATCGTCTTTTCTTTATAAGAGTGCCATGTTTCTCCTACTCCGTCCCCAAAATCCCTCTCCTGAGTGTCGGATAGGAGGCTCCTTCTCGATTTACGAGGGAGCCGGAATAAAGGTCTTCTCAATATAAACACCCAAAAAATGAGAACTATTTGAAAAGATTATCAGAGTAAGTTTTTTCTTGTTGTGCCTTTTCTTGAACACAATCTACAAAACATGAAGCTATTTTTATTGTTTTTAATTGGCAAGTTAAAGGATTACCAATAATGGAGACCATTGGCTCGATAGTCGTAAACTACAGAAATCTCTCTTCAAACTGTTTTTGAAGCACTTGAATCATTCAATGTCTACGACGTTTAATTCACTGTTATCTACCATTTCCTTCATATTCGAAATACACAAGAGGCTGTCGATGTGATATCCATAAAACTAATTTTGCAAATATGTAAATTTAAAAAAAAATACGGTGAGAAAAATAACAATTTTAATTCTATAGACATTTAACTACAGAGATTTCTGTAGAATAAAAATACATAATATTTTTCTTACCGTATTACAATGGAGTTCTATCAAGTAAATGCCAACTAAATAAATACAATTTAAAAATAATGTTTCGACCTAATGTTGGTGGGCGCACAGAAATCTGTCGGCGGTCGCCATGGCACCCACGGGCACAGGGTTGGGTATCCCTGATTTAGTGTAAGAGTTTTACTAAAAATTTCTAACGTCAGTAACGATATTGGTATAATAGTAATATATTGTAGTCATGCACAAGCCCAAGGGCCAGTTTTCTCCTCACATTTCACTTTCGATATGATCCGATTGTCTTACGGGCACACTTCTTCTTATTATTCCGCTCCGCTATCGGAGATTTAGTGTGCCAAAGATTGATAAGCGATGGTAAACATTTGACAAGCGATCCTCGCGAAGCCAAACGAAAGTGCCATAAAAAAAATGAGAAAAAAAACTTTGTATGTCACATTTTTGCAGTCGTATCTTTTTATTCAATGTATGTCCGCACCTTATGTGGAGCATGCGGCCTCCTCGTGAGGTATCTGAACACGGCACCGGGTGACCTATAAATAATCAGAGAGTGATAACTAGTGTGACTCAAAACGGGGTCTGGTGTTTGTAGAGAACATATGGCCTCCAAATGGAAGTGTCTTAACACGATACCTGATGACTAATATATGATCAAAAAGGGAAAACTGGTGTGGCCAGAAACAGGGTCCAGAGTTTGCCATGGATTTTTTATCCTTTAGTCTTTTTGACTAACTAGTAAAAGGTAAGTAGCCATGGAATAACCACGTTTATTAATAAGTTCAACACATTCATACGTAAACGAGGGAACCTGTTTAGAATTGTAGGTTAAGAACCCAATAGTTTTTCATAATTTTCTACTCCACCAAGTAAATTACAATGTAATCAACGATAGTACTCACTCTCATAGTGTTTACTGTGAATCATTCTTGTACTAATGGCATAAGCCGAAATAGCTTTCAACAAATATACATAACATAATATCTGTAGAATTAAAATACATTGTTATTGTTTGTTTATTTGTATGTATCCCCGTTCTCTGCGTCCTCCATTTTGTAATTTATCATTTTAGAATCACTCTTACTTTATAACTAGAGCAACCCTGCGATACTAAATCTGATGATGCCCCTGAATGAGACGAAACGCGTGTCACTATTTGTCACACAGTATATTATAAATAAACAAAGTTACTTGAAATTTTATGCTAAGCAAAGACGCTTTTCTCAATTTACTTTCAAATATGGAATCGGACGAATTTCATATCATATTAATTTCATCGTCCGAGTGTGATAGCCAGGGCCAGACGGATTCGGAGTCGGGAGACAGAGTTGTGCAGTCGGGGATTTTTGGCCGGAGTCGGAAATTTTGAAAAGTTTGAACTTTTTATTTTTGCATATAATATGTAAAATTTGGTCATCAGCCGCATTGGTTGGTTGAGATATAATTGAATACACATAAATAGGATAGGTAGAGAAAAATCGTGACGAAATTATTTTTTTTTAGTCAATGTTGGTGTCGTGTTTTTGGTCAATGTTGGAATCGGATTAGTATTTTTTTTTGAATACTCCACAGCCCTGCCATTTTAGTAGCGTATGCATGCGCAGGCAGTGAATCGTCACCCAGACATAATAATGAAATAAGCCGGACGGTAACAAAGGTTGCGTACCGCTGCACAAAAAACACAATTCGAGTCGCTATTTGGCGGGTTAGCGGGCGCCAACGACGGTTCCCGCATGACTTTTTGATTGGATTCCGCATACAAAAAGTGAATGTCATCCAAATTATTGTTTTTCTTATTAAAGATAGATTAACAATTGACCGGGATAATAGATTTATAAGTGTAAAAGTTGTTGGAAGCAGATAGGATAATATACATAGAGAGAGAGAGAGTTCTGAGAGAAATAATAACGTGTTATATGCACTGTAATACATAAGACTATTCTATATACCAGCGGTTCTCACGTAAAATTTGGCTGTGGCTGCATTAGGGACATCAGCGATCAAAAAATGTCTGGTGGCCGCACCAAATGTTTGTGTTGAGTATTTTTTATCAAAAATACCTAAACATGTATGTTTTTGAGTTTTGCGAACAAACAATTTTTGATGCACAATACAATGCATACGAAATATTTAATTTTCAGTGTCTTTGTTGGCAAATTAACTTGTAAAAAACACATTTTTATTCAATATCAATATTAACTGTGAAGCTGTTGGTGGCCGCAGAAAAATCCTGTGGTGGCCGCACATGAAAACCTCTGCTATATAACTAACTAATTTAAGATCAGAATAAACTTTTCACTTTTAATGTGTTCACTGTCAATACTTGGTAAATGGCATTATGATAAAAATAATAACACATTTTTAGTATTTATTCCACATAAAATTTATTGGATCAGGACCGGTTTCGCTCATGGCGAGCAATATCAACTGATAAGAAATACAACGAAACAATGAATGATATTTATACAAAATTCTTGCTTAACTTTTCATTTAAGATTTTGACTAAAGTTGCTCTGCGCAATTTTAATATAAAATTTGAATTGTATGAATTTCGTTCTTTTCCATGAGTTTTGTCGCCAATAACTTGGATTTCGTCTGAAGGCATGTTAAGTTATTTCAAGTTCACGAATGTAGTTAACTTGAGTTCATTCGTGCACTTTAAATGTATGAATATACCGAAAGGCGGAACCCAGTCGTTAGCGTCAAAACTCATAAAAAAGTACAAAATTTAAACGATTCAAATTTACTTCATTTAATAAAATACTATATTTTAATATTAAGATATGAGGTTTTGAATAGCGTCATATTCTTAGCGGCTTTGTGTACTTTTTTAACCATGTCCGCTCCCTACGCTGAGCAGATGGACTTCTCACGGAGTTTATCTCAGCGCATGTTTAACTGTTTACGACCCGTCAGCTCAAATTAATTCTACCCTATAAATGCATGAAAATGCCAAAAGGTGATACCCGTATTGCTAGTGAAATGTATAAAACTCAAACAATTCAAATTTGGTGCTTAAAGTCCACTAAGCCAGTTTCAATACTCAATTACTTCAAATATTCGTCAAAAAATGATCTACGTACATTTCTTAGTTAACCCGTACAATGCCATCAAATAAATGCGATAAAGCCTGCGAGGCGGGAAAGCATAATCGATTTCACAAATATATATTTATCTGTATAATTATCTCACTTTACCACAGTGCCACGAGCAACACTAATCTACAATAAATAAAACTAAATAGGAATGCATCTCCGCGATCGTGTCGAGAAAACATTTCAACAGAGTTCACCCTTCAAAGTCAATGCCGCACGTGACGTTTCGGCAGCCAGTCCCTGACCGCTTCAAGTCGATCGAATTATAATTACAAATGTGTAATGCATCTGTTGCTCTGTCTTTTTTCTTTTCCAGAGTAAATTGACGATGCGTTGGCGGGAGACTTTCGCTTTTAACGTCAACGCAGTGGTGTGCCCCGGAAATGTTTTCTTCAACAGGTTCGCTATAACTAAAAAAAACTTGCTTTGCCATGCAGTAACAACAATTAATTCATTGAAATGATTCTGTGTTCCGCTGCATCAATATAACGGTATATCACTTTTAAACTGTTCACTGTCAATACCTGGTGGAATGGCATCATAAGACTTTAATTTGGTAATGCTCATAATGAGCGAAACCTGTCCTGATCCAATAAATTTTAAACGGAATAAGTACTTAAAATGTGTTATTATATCGATATATATTAGGGTCAAAAGTTTGACTGTCCCACCACCTCCCGTTATGTGTATGCTGCCATTTTTCACAGCCACCTTCCGTAACGCTAACGATCAAGAAAAGTAACGAATTTACACCTCACTTACTAGAGCCGCACGAGGCTGATCTTTTAGCCATGCAATCATGTGCTTAACACATTGGATGCTGAGAACACGCCTAGCGTGTTCTACAGCGTATTAAAACAGGTCTAGCGTTGAATGTGTTAAAGAAAATAAATATAAAGGCACGGCAGCTCAATCGACAGAAAACGTGTCTTTGAGATATAATTGATCGAGTTTGATTCGTTAAAATTTTTTATTTTTCCATGAATTTTGTCGCTTACGACCCGAGTTTCGCCTTTAGGCATCTTCAGGTACTATTTCAAGTGGACGAATGAACTTAAGCTGTGTCAGTTAAGTTATTATATATATATTTACTAGGGATCAGTTCAAGTTCATTCGTGTACTTTAAATGCTCGAAAATGCAAAAAGGTGAAACCCTGGTCGTTAGCGACTAAACTCATGGAATAGTTCAAAATTCAAACGATTCAAATCTGATAGTAAAATTCTATCATGCACCTTCTTAATTAAAACGAACTTCTTAAGTATAGCACATATTTATGTATTTATAACTAGTATTGCTACCCGGCGTCGCTCGGACTAAGCGACCAATAATTATTTAATGTTATATCATTCGACATACTTATATCACAAAATCTAACATCCAAAATAGAGTTAAAATAAAATCACAAACTTTATTTAATTTGATGACAGCCCCATTCTCGCCCATTAAAATGTCCAAATTCAAGGAAAAAATCTAATTTGCTGTTAAAGAAATGTCAAATAATACCTTCACGTAAATAATAAACATTATTATATTAATAAAAGCCGGGATAAAGTTGGTAGAAGACTAATTTATTACATTTTGACTAAATGTCTTCGCCGATAAAAATTCAAACATATTTTCTTTCATATTCGTTTTTATGGCAACTTGCAACAACAATGCAAAAGGGAATTACAGACCCACATACATACATACGCCGTTTCGGTTTTATATATAAGATATTACATATTTACGAAACATGAAGATTGCATTACACGCTATAAAAAACGCTCTATAACAAAGGTGCTTTAGAAGGGTTAGTGAAAAAAATACAATTGATACTACAAAAAAATTTAGTCAAAAGTCATATGAATCAAGGTTTAACAGGTTGTAACTAAATATGAATTCTGAGGTTCTGAGTGTTAACACATTATCTAGCACGGAAGAGTTATTTTCCATTTTATTATTTTTATGATGGTTCATAGACATGGCATTGAACGATCTCGTGTCATTATTTACGATTAGGCTTGTAAATGAGGTGAAACTCCTAAGGCAATTCAGTTGTATAAAATCGTAGGCACACGAGCGACGTTTTTAATTTTGGATATTTAATATCGGTCATAAAGTTACAGATTGCGTGAATAAGTAATTGGAAACGTGGTCGAGTTGCTCAAGAGTTTTTGTACGGTCAGTTTCATTAATTGATTATTGAGTTATGTGCGTAGCTAATCAACAATGTGCTGGCCTTATCTTTATTTGAAAGGTTGAGCAACTGAGTAACAAGCAGTTCTCGAAGAAGGAATTCAGCTGAGACAAGCTCCATTTATAGTCCATATGCTTGATAGCTTCGTAAAATTACTTAAAAGGACTGTTAAAAAAATATCCGAGTGCTTCTGCATTAAAATTATTTTAACATTAATAAGCCTAAGTCACACATCCAGTGTGGCAAAATATTCACAGCATGAATATATTGCCTCATCCATTATAATTTTTGTTCATTTTCTCATCATTTCAAAGTTGAGCATTGATTTATCATGTCTGTACATTCGTGCACGTGAAATGCCTGAAGATGCCGTAAGGTGAAACCCGAGCCGTAAGTGACAAAACTCTTGGATATATACAAAATACAAACGATTTAAATTTAATGATTCATTGTTAACTTATTTTCTCGAACTCCATTATGCTTATTAACAACATGACAATGAATTCAATTCATCGATGGCGATGTTTGATATAGCTAAAATTTTGAAATTTGATATTGGAATTCCATTAAGTTCTTCAGTCGAAATTCTTAATTCGTGTGTGTAGGGACATACGGGCGAAACTACAAAAATGGCTGTTTTGAGTTCAATATGGCATTGTCACAATCAAATGCAGTTCTATAAGATCTCAAAATATGAAACATGTACGAAGAGTGGTTTACCAGATATCGCCCGGCTTTCCTGCAAATCCGTAAGAACAAAGTTTAACATTGAAAACTGTTTTGCCATTTATCTCAGTTTTTTGTTTTTGTAGTTTAGCCCGTATGTCCCTACGTCCCATCGTACGCCCACGAATTACTTCAAATAGTGTTAACACGCTTGGTATCACTTAGAATTATCGTGTAAGCGAGGCATTATAATAAGTAACGTTTAAAGTTCGAATTTTGGATTATTTTCATCGATACAAAAGGTTTATTACAACCGAATGTAATTATTTTAACCGCTGACGTCTCGTCTGATAGTGTTCAACTACTCCGCGCATTTAAGCTGTTAAAATGCCAATGCAGTTGTTTTGTTTTAATTTGAATGTTTATTGACGTGTTGGGAACAATTTAATGATCGAATTCAATTAAACTCGGTCTGATCTAATCACATCAACAGCGTAATGGCGAAACAGTGAAAATATCAAATGCGGATACAAAACGTAGAAGTAAGAAAACGATAATTATTATAGAACGATTCGCAAGATGTGAGAATAGGCTATCAAATAAATATTCAAATATTTTCTGAGAATGAGAGTTGTGAGTTTAGACAACATCGCTCGCATCGGCTGCGGTGCGTATGAGTTTGAATCCCAGTACATAGAGTTTAACTCTTTTAATCCCACAGGGTCCATCTATCGGCCCCGCGAATATATGCGAAGAATACCAGAGATACTTTTCAACGGCATTTGTTTTTTTTCTTCATAACACTGATAAGTTTATCTAACGAAACAATACAATATACGGAATTACAGCAGTATATCAAAGATAGTGGTGTTCATAATTTATAATAAAACTAATAACTATTCAAAAGAGAATGGTATAAAAACACAATGTAAAAAGAGAAAAAACAGATTTAAAGACAAAACCCCAAGTTTACTGCTGAAAATGTCTATCTCAATAGACAGTGCATTGATCAGCCAAACCACCCTTGTGACTGGTGACTCAAATGACCAACACGGCAAAAAAACTGAAAAAAATGGCTTGGGTTACGACTAGGGATTCCAATCCCGGGCCAAAATTTTGATCCCGGGATTTCGGGATGCAATAAGTTGGTCCCGGGATCCCGGGATCAGTCCTGGGATCTGGGATATTTTTCTAATTTATTTAATATTAGCTATGTTATTTTATCGATAAAAATAGCTTAAAATGAATAATACAATTTATTTTGACACTTGTTTATTGTTCAATGTATAATGTACGTATAATTTTAGACTTAAATAGGGGTTAAACTTTAGGGTTAAAATGGAAAATAATATAAATAAAAAAGTGACAAAATTAATTGAAAAAAAATATTTTGAAAAAAACACACGTAGTAATAACAAAGCATCAAGCGTTTCATCATTTAGCCTAGATCTAATTTTTTTTCCCAAACAGCCTACTGCTGAAAAAGCACGTTCAGCCTCTACACTTGTTGGGGGTATAGTCATCAAATATTGATATGCCGGTTCGAGGTGATGACCACGTGAGCCTCCATTATCAAATAACATCATCTCTTGGTTTATAACGGACATAAGCCTTGTGCAATTTTGAATTTTTGGTTCGCATGGCATCAAGCTTATTGCGATTTCATCCTGTAACTGTTGTTTCATTGTTTCTTGTTCAATTGGGTGGGATGACTGCATTGAAGTAATTTCGATTGATGACTTTTCTAGTGGCTCTGATATTTCGATCATATCTTGATCTTCTTCTTCATTTAATCTTTCAATAAGTTTTTGAATAGTTTCTTTTATAGTTTTACGAGTTGTTTTGTTGTCATTGAATGATGAAGGATTAAATAAATATTTTAGTGTATCAGTTAAATCTGTTCGGCTTCGTTTTTCAACATGTTTTTGTAGAGAAATTAATAAATCTTGCGAAACGCGATTACAGACATCTGGTCCTAGAGGTGGTACTGGTGGGAGTAATCTGATGCAACATACGCGTTTGTGTGACACGTTCCACAAAATATGTTTAAATAATTCGATCGTGCTTGATAAATCAGTTAATCCCGAAATTTCGGGATTGTGTTTTCTAATCCCGGGACTCATCAGGTACTTAAAAACGGCGGGATCCCGGGATTTCGGGATCCATGATCCCGGGATTGGAATCCCTAGTTACGACCACGCAGGTAAAAACTGGGAGCATGAAAATTTATAGTTTTGAGTATGCCAGGGTTATCAATTCGGCCTGAAAATAAATGCATACATACATTTATGTATAATAATTAAAAATATTTCCAATTAAATCTAATGAAAACGCGCCAAATGTTTTTAAATATGAAAGTCATATGACGAGGTGAGATAAACTCGATGAAAAATTTAATGAATCAGCCGAGAACAACTCAACGAAAAATGCCATTAACCCATGTCTAAGATCTTTTTCAAAATTGAACAAATCTGACCATGTCGGGACTTGAAACCAGACACACCTGATCAGAGCTATTGCCACGAGACCACAGAGACTATGTTTTATATTTATAAAACGGAGCTTCAAAGTTCTAAGACGCGTTGGCGTGAAAGTTCTTCTTCGAACTAATAGAAGGTCTGCTTCGTCTATAAGTTTAGTTTTTTGCGTTGCTTTCCCATCGCTACTTTATGCAGAAGGGCGCAATCGCTACATATAAAGAAATTAGTTCACTTTATCGTCTCTACATATGAAGGGACATCAAGAAGAATGTCTCTCAGTATTAATGAATATGTAGAATAAAAGCAGATAGTTTGTAGGAATGACTTACTTGTAGGCATCCGCAGATGCCTCTCGTCCGGTTCCTCATGTGGTGGGTTTTGTGCTGCCTCTGAGAGCAGTTGGTGAGGGCGGAAGGGCAGCGCAATCGCGCTAGCCGGGCTCTGGCCACCTCCACGCCTGCTGACCACGAGGGGACTCCCTGGAAACAACAAAGAAACACATGGTTAGCGAAATGCTAATAATGATCTGGATCTACTTTTGCTATGGGATACTAAATAACGCCAACAGCTACATGGTAGATATTGGTATTTAAAAAAAGTGTTTTAAAGTTAATTTCTCAGCCAAGCCCCAAATGATATATTGTGCGAATATTATAGTGTATATCAAGAAGAACGATCTAGCAAAACTGTTATTAAAAAGCATGGAAGATGTGGAATCAACAGCGAAAAAATATTAAATACACAGGGCTCCTGTTTTTTTAACACGTTTAACGGTATTTGTTTTTTTTTTACCACCTTTATTGATAAAACAATTACTGATGACACAATACATCATAAAATGACATTACAAAAAATCACATTCATATGTTAATATTGGCTGAAATAAATATTAGAATAAAGACTACCGTTTTTTGCGAAAAAATGCCGCATGAGTTTTTTCGCGGGCATTTTCTAAAATGATACAAAAGGTTAAGTATAGTTAGTATAAAATATTTGTTTTATCTTATTTCTATATTAAATTTCATTAAATATTCAAACGCGCGTGTCTCAAGAGCATCGGTTCGGTGACCGATGGACCAGGCTAACTTATCATTAGCTGGTCTTTAAAGAATTCACAACAAACACTTTCGGACGAAAGTATCGGAGAGATTATCCATTCTGAGGAATGTCCGGTTCGTTGCGATGATCTCACAATGAGAGATAATCACAGCCTTCAACCTGTCAACAACATGTCCATTGATCTCTCAAGACAGACCATCGGAGATGTCTCAAATGGAGCGCAGCAAGGCGTAGATTACTCTCAACTAGGGCTTCCAATCCCGGGATACCAAGAAGGGGACAAGAAAACGCAATCTTATAATCAAAATTAATTGTAATATAACGTATACTTGCATGTGTCATCTTTGGAACACCGGATGCTCGTGGAAAATAAATTATTTGCATTATGCATTGATGATAGCATCGAATATAAAATTTTGTTTTAAAATGAATTTTGAGGACGAAAAATATCAAATTACAAAACTGGAGCTTATTAATGGTGATAAATAATGTTTTAATGAGTGCCAGTACCAGCAGAGTGTTTTAAAATGTGCAAAAAATCAAAATGAGAATACCACTGCTATTTGGGACGGTGACAAAGCCAGAAAATCAAAGATCATCAAAACCGTTCTCGAAGTGGTGTAACCAACACGACTTTGTCTTTTATATATAGATTTTTGCTCTTCAATAATGGATAATCAACCGATATATAATATTCCCAAAAAAGATAGTGAATATTTTATTCTAAACTCTTTTTAATGATTAACAAAGATGACTAATTATTAATAAATATGAAAATAATCGAGCATTAAACAATATTTTAAAACCCGAGATCGACTTATTTTAACTCCCAAATCCCGGGATTAAAATTTTAGCCCGGGATTGGAAACCCTACTCTCAACTTTCACAAACGGAAATAACCTGCATTGACTGACTAAAGCGATTCGATATCCAACTGCACACAATCGTTAATCAATCAGGCCCAATGCTGCGGCCCACGCGTCATTTCGTTTTCCTCTGAACCGGTCATTGGTGATTTGTTTATTTGCAGCGGTACGAAACCCGCGCGGAATAATAGCCTATAATAACGATACTTTCACATGTAAGGTGTTAAAATCATTCATTTGAGTCGCCAGTCACAAGGGCTGTTCAGCTGATCAATGCACTACCTATTGAGATGGACATTTTCAGCAGTGAGCTTGGTGCTTTATTTTTACGCTTTTGGTTTTTATGGCATTAAAAGGTTGTGCCATTACAAGATCAATCGTGCAGTTGAAATGCCTGAAGATGCTGATAGACGAAACCCGGGCCCTTAGCACCATCAGTCAAAATCATCAATTGTAAATGAACCATATTTTTTTTGCACGACTTCCACATATATTTTACTAATTTCAGGATCATTTTGATTCATCACGAGTATTTTCAAATTATCAATTGAAAATGATTCCAGACCATGTAACAAGACTCTCTATCACCCGCCAACTTTCTTGCTTTCTTCCAGGTTGCCTTAACGTCCAATAGCTCCGTTGGATGCATATTATAGATAGATGGTCATCAGAGGCCTTCTGGGACGATAAAATCCGTCCTAATGGTAAAAGAGACAGCTAGGATTCAGACAGAAAATACTCGCGATGAGCGAAACCATCTTTCAAGGCTCTCTGCGATCTAAAGCCCTCGATATTTGGACACGCTCTGAGCACTGCGTGACAATTCGCCGTGCAATGGTTGCGTAGCCATGGCTTAGTGGTTGAACCAGTGCTCAACTTGAATCTTGCTAGACACGATGTAATATCACCACTGTGAATGCGAGGAAAGTTTTTGGCATTTTATAGAAAACGTGTTAAATACTTTTTCCTTCCTATATTGGGTATGATTGCATCCAAATGTAGGAATATAATTTTCTTCACGTCAACTACGAAAAGGCACTCTTATCGCTGGAAATATTTAACGAAGAGACAGCTTCGAATGTATCTTGAATAACATGAACATCTTTTGTTTGTTTTGTTTTCTGGTTTTATATGGTCCTTGTATGGTTCTTGATAACGTGCCAGAATATTTTTTTAGTTCGACACTGTTATCAATTATGAGAAATAGTTTATTGACTAGTTGGAGGCAGTGGCGGCTGGCGACAGAGTATTAGGGAGTACAAAAAAAGATTCAACAATTTTTCCGTACCACGGACAGCCAAAAATTCATAAGACTGGCACTCCGTTGGTATTGCGAACATCTGAATTGAAAGTCCATGTTATAGAAGTGTTTTCAAATCCAATGAATAGGAAAGAACTCTTGCAAAAATAGTTGAATCTTTTTTTATACTCCCTAATACTCTGTCACCAACCGCCACTGTATGCAGACGGCACAGTTCACGGCCGCCTTTTAATGCGAGCAAGTAAAGAAACCAATTTACTCGCCACTTACTTGGCACGATACAGAGCTGCTCGGTATTGATATATTTACCATGCACAGTAAGAGAAATGTGATTTGCTAAGCCACTTAGTATCCTGTGTCTGTATATTGAGAAAAAATTGTAACAGCTTAACCTGGATTGATTTCTATAATGAAAATAAAAAACACTTTTTCTTCAGATCAGTTTGAATAAATATCTCTAGCCAATTAGGCTAGACTCGGAAAAATCTGAGCCAAAACCAGTATCGGGAAATTAAGTCAGGCATCCATAAAAGGCATCGACTTAATTACGGCTGCACAGATCTTAATGAAAAATTAGCGAACTGGTTTTTCCGGGATCGACCAGAAGCTGTTCTGAAATGGCCATTAAAATATATGGACTAACTCTATATAGAGAGATATGACTTGTATATGGATATTGATATCGAGCTGTACTGGGTGACCTATAAATGATAAGAAAGGGAAAACTGAGGTGGCCCAATACAAGGTCTGGTGGTTGTCATGGATAAAACCAGCTGTAGGTTAATTTATAAGGTGAAGTAACCAAACGTTTATATCCGGCTCCCTCGATATTCGAGAAGGAGCCTCCTATCCGACACTCAGGAAGAGGGATTTTGGGGACGGAGTAGGAGATACATGGCACTCTTATAAAGGAAAGACGATCTCAAAGCGTTATGTGGTTGCGGTTAGCATCCATTATTTAATTGTTTATAGTTTACACAGACGTTATACAACACACGAATATTACGATAGCGAAGAAGATATCAGGAATTTGACTCGAATTTAATTCTTAGGGAGAGGATTGGGCGCATTTAATATAATAATAAAACATTACATTGTCATAATTCCACAGTTAATTTATTGATTGGTAACAGTTGTGAAAATGATAGTGATGATCGAACCGGTGTTGATCTTAATTAATTAATTGTTGAATAAATACATTTTTTTAATTATTACTATTTTTATATAATATCTGACCATCAAGACAGTTAACATATTAAAAGTGAGTAAATTAAGTTCAACGCGTAAGAATAAAGATACAGTACTACACATTTTAGCACGGTAGATAGTTTGCGTTCAAATCGAAGATGTGTTAATCGGATCTCAGTACCCATAGAAAATTTAGGAAAAACAATTTTTTAACCATTTTGGTTTAACGATTAAATTTTATGTTTTTATTTTAAATCCATATTGGCTTCCGTTATGGATCACATGGCCTCTTAATCGAAGTATCTCAACAACAACAAAAAATCGAGAACTGCTTGTTACTCAGTCGCCCAGCATTTCATAAGTTCGATAAGATTAGGGATAGAAGCATTTAGGCTACGGTAGGTCTAGTAGTTAGCTTAACGCTCTGGCTCACAGGATCGGATTGGTGAGAAATAATTTGTAGACAACAACAACACCCATGCCTTTGAACAGAATATGGGCTCAAAGAATGCTTTCGTCTCTTTCTATATCTATATATCGGTAATCTCCTGCGCAAACAGTCCTTATTATTTTGACGTATAAACCAACATTGCCGCCGTGTCAGTGTTACCAGTACAGAATAAGAATTGTCAATTATTATCATAAACGAACCAAACTCAACCTGATCTAAAGAAAAATTGGAACATAATAATTTTAAAGAATGATCAAAAACAAACAAAAATAATAATTTATATTTCATCTCTTCATAAAAATAAAGACTGTTTAACTGAGTAACTGAGCAATCAATTTTGCATACATTTCACATTGCACGGGCATGGTTAAAAAAATGGCATGACAAACAATATAGGAAAAGAAATGCAGATACAAATGACAGCCACTTGCCATTTACGCACTCTGTATATGGCCAGCATTAACAATAATATCCACTCTTCCGTCGCAGTTAATTACAGGTTAACTACAACCGAGATTTAATCATTTAGCTTTATCGCTTGTCTAAAATCACGTTTGACAAACGGAATGAAATTAAGCGAAAGTTGCGAAATGCAAAGCCGGATAATCAGCTTTAGAAATTAATGGCAACATTACTTGCTTATGAATTATTGTAGGTGTCTCTAAACGACAAAACAAACTCGCCAACGCACTGAATGTTGCACAACCTGTGCGTATCTAATGATAATTATTGCAATTTGTTTGTTTGCACAATAACCCAGGTACCGGCGTGATAGCAAGATGCTAATGATAAATTTCGTAATGTCAAATCTGCATGCGGTGGATGCGACATAATAATTAAAATAGTTTGATGTTTGGCTGCGTTTTAGTTTGCGAATTATTTGGTATTATGCGTCTTTATAACAAAATTGTATTTTTTTGTTGTATTTAATTATTTAATAATTATAAATGCAGGTTACTGGCATTTTTTAAGTGATTTTTTTGATCGTCATTTTCGATGTCGATTTTAAATGGCATAGAGATAATTTTTCGTTGGCTTGAAGATTGCAGGGCGTAGAACGTAAGAACCGGATCATAAATCAATCATTATCTCAAAAATGATAATATATGGATAGAGGCGGTTATGCATTTACATCCCTCATTTATTAGCATGGTAAAACAAAAAATATACTACATTATGACATGTTACAATCTTTAACTAAGGCACACAATACAATGAATACGGGTTTTGAAATAAGGAAAATTAAAAATTAATAAAAAATAATTTTCCAATCAAGTTTTACAATGTCGAGCAGGAGTCGACATATGTGTTGAACGTTTTGGTTAAGTTGGGTTTTTGGAGTTGAACTAATTAAACACGTTTACTGCGGAAAAGCCTTGGTGAAAATTGATGTTGCTCCAAAGTGCACATAAATAGAGTCCAAGTTGGTGAATATTTTTTTGAACAAGACTGAAGACACGAGGAATCAATGATCAACTGTTAAATGAAACGGAAATTGCAGAGGATGTGAAAGACGCCTAGCGCAATATATTCAAGGATTATACGGTTTTTGAAAAAAGGATAATTAAAAAATAATTTTCCAATCAAGTTTTACAACGTCGAGCAGGAATCGACATAGAAGTTGATATATGTTTAAATATTACCGAAAAAAGTCTTCCAAATTTAAAATTGTTTGTCAGTGTTGTCACATGTGAAAAATTGTGTTGTTGTGTTTACGTCACATGATTGAGCTGGTCGAATTTTCACATCAACAACTAAAACTGCACTTATGCTCTTGTAGATAATCACATCTGGCAGTCACTTTGTGCCACTACTCACTATTCACTTGTGTCAAACGATACTGAATCAATTCTATTCATGTCACTATAACAGGAAGATGTTTTGATTGAAGCAGGCGTCCAGAAACGTTTAAAGGTTAAAGTTACAATGTGAAAAAGAAATAGCAACGTTTTGAGATATGAGCGTTTGAAGTTTCGATTGATTAAAATTCACTTGTAACAATGAGCAAGTAAAACTGTTTCAAATTACTTATTTTGAGCATATTTTTTCACAACTCTTGCTGAGAAATAATGATCTTAATGATCTAATGATGGAAATAATGGTGACAATCTTAGAACTTTGGCAAATAAATTTAGTATGGAATTGAGTAATGCTAACTTCGTTATTCAACCATAGATAATTCTCAAATTCATATACATATGTATCTATATGATAGAATGAGATAAATACAAGCTTTTCCGACCAAACGGTAATTTTAGGCAAAAATATCAATTAGAACCATTTCAAAGTAACAATCTCGATATACGGTAACGGGCCACATCAAATAACACATACATTTTTTGGACTCTAGAACAATTTTGCATGTTAACGGCCATTATATGAAAATCGGCTAACTCCGATAGGGCATTTTTCAGGAGATAAGTAACTTTCGTAAGTCGTCCGGTCCGTGGAGCAGTGGCAACGGATTTGACTTGCGTGCCAGACCGCCCGTGTTCGATCCCCGGTACGAGCGGATTTTTCAGTCGATAAATCGGCTAAAAGAGCGACGCATAGTGACAGCGATTAGCTAATCACTAGTCCTGCCCTAGTCCTCGTATCCTTTCCATCCCTACTCTCATCAAAAAGGAAAGGTTGAGCAACTGAGTAACAAGCAGTTCTCGTATAAAAATATATGTTGAGATAAACTCCGTGAGGAGTCTATATGCTCCTAGTTGGGAGCGGACATTTTACCGTCACAAAAATATTTTACAGTTAGTATAAAAATCATTCAAATTAAATGAATTGAATAAATGATAACAGCTATGTATTAATTTGTTTGAGTAAAATACTTTCAAAAGAGAAACAAATTATGGGAAATAAAACTCGCACTCGCACGGACGCAACACTGCTGGAGAGTCAGTTCCAAAGCAAGCTTGTATCTGCCAACTCCGCTACCCGCGCTCTCTTTTACCGCTCTAAAAAAAAAAAAGTAACTTTACCATCAAGTATAATATTTAAATATATGAAACACAAATTCATGTGGTTGTTTTTTAACGATTCAAATTAAATACGTTACAAATTGTGGATTTCAGATTAAGCAGTCAATGCTGCACTTTAAATTACACGTCAACTTGTTTGCGACTCCTTTATTTAAGCGATATTCAGTTTTTATAGCAAGACTAAATTAACTGATTCAATCAACACGGCATGTCAGAGATGAACGTCAATAAACACAACTTTGATCCCGTGATTGAATGAGTGAAACTGGTCCTGATCTTTATCTGAATATATGTGGAAGAAGTAATTTATTTACATCAAGGGAAGTGGATCATGATCGCAAAGAATAGTAGGTACTATGAAATGTTCACTTTCAAGGTGTTCACTGTCAATACTTGGCATTATAACAAAAATAATAACACGTTTTTAGTACTTATTCAACATATGTTTTTTAAATTAACTCATTTGATAATGCTCGCCATTAGCGAAACCGGTCCTGATCCAATAATTTGTATGTGAAATAAGTACTAAAAATGTGTTAATATTTTTATTACTATGAAATGTGTTTTATTTCAATACTGATGGATTCTGCGGAATCTTTGTGGAAAATTATTTTTATATAAAATTTAAAATAGCTTTGATTATTTCACGTATTGTTTTACTAATTGTGGTCCGTGTTTCGCCTCTTTGAGACATCTTCGAACTTAATATCGCAAACTTTTCGAAAGTAGTTCGCAAGATTGAGTTGAGTTGAGTGGTTGGGTTGAGGGGTTGGTAGGCCAGAAACCATTGCGGGAGTGTACTCAATAAATTTGTAAAGTTTCACATCGATCGGTCGAGCGGTTTAATAGTCCATAGCGGACATACATACAGACATTCATTTTTATATATATAGATATATAGATAATGCCTTTCCAGCAAGGCGTGGAAATTCAATTTCGATTTGAACTAATCACACATATTTTAAAACGATCAATTACAGTTATTCTCGTTATACAGTATGTGGAATTACTACAAAATACTTTGATTTGTAACTCAAATCATTAGCCTTTGCACGTCTTCCATTCAAACGATTATTTCGTTCACTTTGTTAACATATTCATACTAAAGTATTCAATAATAATATGTTCATCGATTTATCATATTTCCACACGTTTCTTATGCATTTTCATCACGTACCAGACAACAACAAAGAATAACCGACGCGATACGATCTCGCAATCAGCTGTTCTCTATCAAACTCACGGCTGCAACACAATATAATAATAGCCGGTACATAACTTTCGACTGCAATCCATAATCTGTATACCAAAATTACACAATACGGCAACGCATCCTATGCACATGCAAGCTGAATGCAATATCTCTTAATTATTCTAGGCACAATCCAGAGGGACCGCATTTGGAGCACGCACGTCAAACTGAAAGAAGAGGGCTTCCATCGTGGATGAAGATTTTAATTTTATTTGAAAATCTATTTGATGGAACTTCGAGTTCTGATGACCCTGCGTTTAAGGAAGTGATGACTCTGACTATTATTGTCGATTCTTTTACATATTTCAATTAAAAAATGCAAACATAAAAAAAACATAATACAGTTTAATAATACCAGAGAAAAATCGCAAATATTATAAAATGAAGTCAAATTGTCGTTTTTTTGACATTGCAAATCGGCCCAAAGAATATTCATGATTAGTATCCATTTTCCAGTGAATGTGTTATAAAGCCAGACCCTATAGTCTTTCCCGAACGCAAACAATTCCTTAGACAGGTTTTCATGCGCCGTAATGTGGAAAAACTTCTTTCAGCGGAGGAAACGCTGATTATCAAACTTGACAAAATTCGTAACAAAACTCCACGATTAGGATATAATTATAAATTTATCACATGTCGTATATAAAGCTATTTAACTAAAAGGTCGTTAAAAATATTTATTTAAATAAAAATCATTTGAAAATGAATGTTATAATATTTTAAATGGAATAAATTCTACGGTAAGAAAAATAACAATGTATTTTAGTTCTACATAAATTATTTTATATATTTGTTGATAGCTATTTCGGCTTACGCCTTCGTCAGAACCACTCTCCTCATATTCTCCTAGGAATAAATTCTCCTCAGAAGGGAGGCATGGCTCCCATGCCCCCCCTTGGATCCACCAATGGTTTTGGGGCGCCATGAATAGAATGCAATCATTTTCTTTTCCACGATTTTTTTGAATATCTAATTGATGAAGGCTTGAGGAAATGTTCTGAAGCGCGTTAGTGTGAAAGTTCTCCCCGTCTCCTTCGTTTCTAAGTTAAGTTTTAATATTCATACTGCATTCTCTTCCGATCGTTGCCGACAAGAGGGTCGAAACGAAGAGGGGTAAGAAGATGATAAAATCAATGCTTCTTGACAATTTTTGATTGTCATGGAAGAATTTGATCCCAATAGAGGACGTATGTATATCTCAAGCACATGTGTTAGTTGAGAATAACTCAGCATTTTAAAGGAATCTTCTTTAGCAAGAACAGAATAACGAGTGGTATTCAACTAACTCTTGACAATACTTTCGATGGATACTACAGCAACTGTGTGGAAGTTAATTTTAATATAAAATTAACTTCCACGTATTGTGTTTCTTACTGTGACACGTGTTTTGCCTCTTTCAGGGGCATCATCGAACTTACTATCGCCAAGGTCGCTCAAGTAATAAAGCAATTGATTCTAAAATAGTAAATTACAAAAATGAGGGTTGGGATATTTGATGGGCCGATTTTTCTTGGGATGTTGAGAGGTTGTTATTCCCCTCAAAATAGCGCGCCACCTCAATGCGGACCTGGCATTCGTTGCCGGACATAGTCCCCCTTGATTCAATTGAAAATATTCTCTTATGAATTGCAAATGGACGCCCAATAGTGAATCGGTTTCGTGTGTCACAATAGTCCGATTAAACGAAAGTGCTGAATGAACTTCCGATGCGATATAAACAAACAGATGACTGCATCATACAATATTTAATGTTTCGCATAATGTCGACGAATAGTGACGATTTAGTTTTATTAAAATTTCAAAAGCCCAGACTGAAACAATGGGTTTACTGCCAGGGCCCAAGATTTCAATACAGTTTTAAATAATTGAATTCATTGGTAAAAATATGTTAAACAAGCACTTACATCTCATAGGCATCAATACAACAGGAGGAAAATCTTTGTTTCGAGATAATGTTTGTTTAGTGTTTTGCGTAGTCTCATATCTGTTTTGTTCCATGCAGCTGAACCTTACAACAGTCCAAGATTTTAATTAAGTTAAACAAATAGAATTTAATTGTAAAAATATGTTCAACGAGCATTTATATATATAAAGGCATCATTCAAAGCAGATCAAAATACTTTTTCCTGTAAAATTTTGAGAAACTGTGCAAAAATTATTGCATTGTCAAAAATATATATTCACTCTTCACAAACTGAAATAAACATTTAAAACGCACATAAATGATTCAGTAGCTGATATGCGTCACGCCAGCTTACGCGTCGCGAACTAACTAATGTGGTTATGAGATTGTATAATGAAATGTGGGAACCCTGATTTTTCTCAAAGAAACTCCCGACACGTTCTCATCTATTCTACCATCGTTATTTTATGAAAAAAAATAATTCCATTGTAAGTCAGAAACAGTTTGCATAATCGCGAGCATTTTCAATTGAAACAATTCAACATTAACCTTTCAACATTCAGTTTAAAATGCGTTGAATAAGATCACAAAATATCTTATTAGTTTCCACCTAGTATTCTTAGTGAAAACCTCAAAAGGGGTTAATTAAACGGTATATAAGCACAGCCGAAATACCGGGATTCCGGTTTTTGGTAAGGTCGGTATTGCAAATAGCAATCCCTGGTTAGAATTTAGAATTAACTCGTCAATTAGAATATTGATCTATGCCAAGGTTTGAATACCGTTCGCACCATCTTTGTGAGTCCAATTAGTTATTAGATGGATGTTTAATTAATGACCATCGATTCATTAAAACAACACAAACATACTTCGTAATAATTCTCAACATAGAAATACATTTGTAATTTTATCAACGTAAGTACGTGGTCAAAGCGCAATTAAAAACGATTCCCTTTATCAAAAAATAAATACATTGATGTAGAATAGTATTTTTTAACTCCCAGCATGGATCATATGGAATCGTCACTGAGTAAATCTCAACATATACTATTTTAATACGGAAATAAAAATAGCAATGTATTTTAATTCTACATAAATTATTTTATATATTTGTTGATAGCTATTTCGGCTTACGCCTTCGTCAGAACTATGTTTCAAACGTGTATTAGAGATAGCTTATATACCCTTTGCTAGACAGGGTGCCTCCTACATAATCTCTTTCTGTTGAAACCATACCTACGTCACATGAAAGAATTTAAATAAGTTTGATTTGTTGGTCTAAAGTAATGGTTTTAAACATAGTTCTGACGAAGGCGTAAGCCGAAATAGCTATCAACAAATATATAAAATAATTTATGTAGAACTAAAATACATCGTTATTTTTTTACCGTATTATAATGGAGTTCTACCAAGTAAATGCCTACTCAATCAATAAAGTCTATATTATTCTAATACGTTGAATTTTATTGTTGTCTATGCATAATACCAGGGGTTTTAAACTAACTGTTTATTATAGTTATGAGTTTTGGCTTTCGGTATCTCAGGTATTTCAAGTGCATGCCGGGTCGCATAAACATCAAACTATTCAAATTTGATAAAAATTCCTAGTTAAAAATTAATAGTTCTGACGAAGGCGTAAGCCGAAATAGCTATCAACAAATATATAAAATAATTTATGTAGAATTAAAATACATTGCTATTTTTATTTCCGTATTATAATGGAGTTCTACCAAGTAAATGCCTACTCAATCAATATACTATTTTGTCTACGAGAACTTACTTGTTACTAAGCTTCTCTTTTTCGAGGAGAGGAAGATTCAAAGTACACGATGACTAGTGTTTAGTTATTCGCTCTCGCTACGCGCCGCTTTTGAGATCGGAAAGGGTGCCATGTTCCACCCATGCTTTCGAACAGGATCGACTGAAAAAATCTGCTCGTACCCGTGAGGTCCGTCACGGAAGCCTACGACGTTGACCACTGCACCACAGAACCCTTACAGTTGATTATTTGTAAAGAAATTTACTGCATTATTCTTTAAAATCTTTGAAGGAGTATAGACGTCTATTTGGTTCAACACAGTAGAATAAATTAAATTCAAAATAATTTTGATTATTCCACGAAGTGGTTACTAATTGTGACACGTGTTTCGTCTCATTCAGAGGCATCTTCGGACTTACTATCGCAAAATAATGAAGCAAGATTATGTTGAATTGTATTCAGTATAGATCAGTGGTTCTCAAGTGCGGCCACCAGAGGATTTTGCTGCGACCACCAATAGCTTCATAGTTAATATTGATATTTAATAAAAATGAGTTTTTACAGGTTAATTTGTTAACAAAGACACTGAAAATTAAATATTTTGTATGCATTGCATTGTGCACCAAGAACATCTTGTTAACAAAGACTCAACACATCATGTTTAGGTCTTTTTGGCAAAAACACTCAACACAAAAATTTGGTGCGGCCACCAGACATTTCCGTAGTACCGCTGATGTTCCTAATGCGGCCACAGCCAAATTTTACGTGAGAACCACTGGTATAGATCTATTCACTCCTTGAAAGGTTAAGTTCAGCTGTGTGATAGTGTCAAATCAGACTGTCACAATCAGTGTTCGCAAAGGGTTCTGAGCCACCGTTATAATCAAAAGTGACTTAAATGACTGATCAACGGTACATATTGCTTGATGAGCTACTCCGCATTTGATGTAAAAATACGATTAATTAAGCAACTTAACCATTATTTAATTAAGTTTGAAAATATTCATCATAATGTTTTAAATTGTTAATTTATTTAAGATGTCGACCTGTAACGGTTTTAAAGTGTTAAAATTAATTCGATTAATCGCTAATTAATGAAAAATTAGACCTAAAAGACGTCATGGAGTTTTTATTAGCAATTTACGTCGAGAAAAATCACCACGAAATATAAACCAAGCATACAAATATATATAGCCCAATTATATCAACGACACAATAATAAAACACTACTTTAATTTATACGGCAAAATAAATATATTTTACCAAGAAAATATTATAGTTATAATGTCTGACAGCGGGCAGGTTAATTTATAAGTATCCATTAAAATACTAGCTCTGCGAAGAAATAAATCATTCGGTTTGTTTATTACGTAGTTTCAAAGTCACCAGATCTATTTTACACATGTATGTATGTACATAAAATATTGAAGTATTTTTATGTGCTTAATTTTATATTTTAAATTGTGAATAATTTTATTTATGTTCTGCGAGAGTCTTTGACTTATATTTTGTTCAGAGATTGACGTTTAACAATGTGTATAATAATTATAATTCAAACGCTTTTATATTTTAATTCAATAAAATATATATTTTATTGAATTGGCATTTATTTGGAAGAACTCCATTATAACACCGTAAAAAAATGTATAAATTATATTTTATTCCTACTGAAATTATATCAGATATGGTTGATAGCTATTTCAGCTTACGCCATCGTCAGAACTATTAATATGAGAACCATTTGGTCTGACGATGATGAAAGCCGAAATAGCTATCAACCATAAATAATATTATTGTTGTAGGACCAAAATACAGTGTTGTTTTTTCAACGTGAAATAAAACATAATTTATTGGTACTTCTTCTTCGAATCTTCTACTTGTTTCGAGTACTATCACGCGATTTATCGCGTTGAGCGAAACCGGTCCTATATTATATAATGTGCGATAAGTACAAAAAATGTAAATATAATACAATTCCTTAAACATAATATTTATTTTAGATATAAATAAACTAGTATTGCTACCCGGCGTCGCTCGGACTAAGCGACCAATAATTATTAAATGTTATATCATTCGACATAATTATATCACAAAATCTAACATCCAAAATAGAGTTAAAATAAAATCACAAACTTTTTTAATTTGATGACAGTCCCACTATCGCCCATTAAAATGTCCAAATTCAAGGAAAAAATCTAATTTGCTGTCAAAGAAATGTCAAATAATACCTTCACGTAAATAATAAACATTATTATATTGATAAAAGCCGGGAAAAGTTGGTAGAAGACTAATTTATTACATTTTGACTAAATGTCTTCGCCGATAAAAATTCAAACATATTTTCTTTCATATTCGTTTTTATGGCAACTTGCAACAAGAATGCAAAAGGGAATTACAGACATACATACGCCGTTTCGGTTTTATATATAAGATTAACAATTTACGCTCATCGCGAGCATTGTCAGCTAATAAAGCCATCTTAAGTTGACAATGCATTCAATGTCAGCGAAACCTGTCCTGATCTTTATCATTGTTTTAAATAACGTCTTTCCACCAAGGAGCGACAGTCGCTGCCTTAAAATTGATTTTCAATAATTATTATAATAAGTATTACAAGCAAATTGTATTTTGTTTTATTTAAAAAATCATACTGATCAATAGGCTAGCATTAATTTCATTAAATTATCAGTACCCGTTGCAAAAAGCGAGCCACACGAGACAAAAAGAAACGGAATTCAGTCAAAAGGTAAAAAAAAACAGCTATTTGAATATATGTTGATATACAAATGTCATTAAAATTCAAGCGGCAATTCATTTAAATTAAAATACATAAAAACTGATTAAAAAACATGAACTTTGAATATATCCACTTTCAAATTATTTCATTTCACATTATATATAAATTATGATGACTTAATTTTACATTAAATTTAATAAACTTATACTAGATACGATAGATTTTAAAAAAAAATGAGGGAAATGAGTGGGCGTAGAATCATTAAATATATCTAAATTAACAGAGAAAGTTGTCAATAGCTTTTTGAATCTATCTAGTATGGTTGAGTAATTCATCAGAATTTGCTTGATAGAATTTCAATATCGAATTTGAATCATTTAAATTGTGTACTCTTCCATGAGTTTTTTCGCTAACGACCCAGGTTTCGCCTCTGCGCATATTAAGGCATTTTAAGTTTCAAACGATTCAAATTTTCTATCTAAATCTATCTTGTTGAAGATTTCGATTGAATGTGCTTGATGGAATTTCAATATCCAAATCGAATCGATTAAATTGTGTACTATTCCATGAGTTTTTTCGCTAACCACCCGGTTTTCGCCGTTCTGCGTCTTCACGTACGTCAAGTGCACGAATGTCACTTCAAGTTCAATCGTACACTTCAAACAGCTGAAGATGCCCAATGGCAAAACTCGGGTCGTTAGCGACCAAATACACGGAAAAATACAAAGGTAAACGATAAAAACAACTCTCGATGGATTCGTCGGTAAATTTGAGTAAGCTCATTTTAACTCACGTATTCTGTTACTAATTGTGCAAAAGTAAGTCCGAAGACACCTCTGAAAGAAACGAAACACGTGTTACAATTAGTGACACAATACGTGGAATAATCAAAGTTATTTTAAAATTTATATTAAAATGAATTTCCACAAAGTTATCGCCGAAACCATCGAAAATGTCTGAGAGGTTAGCTCTGCGCAAAGTTCAAAGACCGAGCAGGCCAATCCAACAAATGCGTGGCACAATTTAAATCATTCGTCTCTGATTAGCTGTGGTCAACAATTCTTTTTTCGTTCAATTCAAATGAGTAAATTTAAACAAAAAAACTAATATTGTTTACGTACATCAAGACCGAATAATTCTGAATTCTTTTTCGTTGAACTGTGATTATAGAACCCGGCTGGAACTACATACTAGGATTTCATGTACAACAGTTCAGAATCGATTTCAACATTACAAAACGGTTTATTTATTTTTAATTGTTAATTGAGAATTTCAAAGTGAGTAATTTTAATGGTGTCTATTTTTAAATCGATATCGATTCTTTTTTCAAATATGAATTTTAAAGGAATTGGTGCGAAATCGCCATTTTGCGTTGGGTCTGGAATAAGATGGCGTCTTCGCACATGTACAACAAACAGTTCAGAGTTCTTATTTTACTATTACTATTATGTATTTTTTTAAAACTGTTTTGTTATCAAAGTAAAAAACTATTAAAGGTTTGCTTGCTATAAAAATCCGGATAATTATACCAACAACATACTAATTTACCCCTTTTCTAGATTGTAATATGATGTTTTTGTGCTTATAAATAACAATGTCTTGTGCAAGGTAAATGTGAAATAAGCAAATTGTTTGTCTTATCTTATGGTATGGATAAGCAAGCTCGTTTCAAGCGTTGTGTTTTGCTTCACAAGTTTTAACAACAAAAAATACATCTTTAGTATCTTTCATCTTACCTCTAATATTTCAGCAATTGGCCATGTCATGTCAAGTTATTCATAGTATCCACTAAAAGTGCTGCATTTGAATCACGTGTCACTTCGAAATTTAAAACTTTATTTTACCACACCAATTTAAAAAAAAAGTACTATCCTGTTTATGTTTCAAGATCGTATCACTTGATAATTAGTATGGGAATTCGAAATATATTTTTTTTAACCATTTTCCTTCTCGCTCTGGCGTTAGTTATTGTATATGTTACAGCGAAAGTGTATTATCAGTAATATTATATTATCACTAGTTAAAATATACTTTCACTGATCTGGCCAGTGAAAATATATAAAGAAATAAATTTGTATGACAGTGTGATTTCACTAGTCACGATCACGGAGAGTATAATATATTATAATGCTATATGATTGGTCCAAGACAAAGATGAAGTTTCGCACACACCTTCAGAGCGGTTTGTTCGCGTTGACAGCTGTCAGATATGACGTGTGAATTATGCCTGTTAATTTTACGTAAAAATATGTTCAGTAATGAAGAAAAATTATTATGATATTATCCAAGACACCCGTGATTAAGCATAATAACACAATGAACATAGAAAAGTACATTTACTTGATAAACCAAGTGAAAGAGGCGAGATCAAGTCATAAAAAAAATTGGCTGCTGAAACATTAAGATGTGCTAACATGGGTGGAAAGGAATATCTCATTTTGCCAGTTGTGAACTCGGAAATTCTATACTATGTTCCAACAGAAGATACGTTTGATATTTTACATAATATCCATCAATCTATTGGTCACGGAGGACGGGACCGAATGCGAAAAGAATTAAGACGCAAATACAAAAATATATCATATCACGAAATTCAAGTGTTTCTTAACATTTGCGAACCATGCTTTCAGAAGCGAAACAGAAAAAAGGCCTGGTGGTGAAACCAATGGTTTTTTCTCACTTTAATAGTAGATGCCAGGTAGACCTGATTGATTTTCAGTCTCAATGGGACGGAGAATATAAATTTACATTAGACGACCAAACATATTTAGGAATGATGGGAATGATCCCTGAAAAATATCTAAGATTACACCAATTTTTAGCGGGCGGTGCAGAATCATTAGTTGAAAATTATAGGCCAGTGGCTGTTCTCTCAGCGCCAGCGAAGGTTTTAGAGATGATAATGCATCACATGATACTTAAACAAATTGAACCATTTCTAATCGTTCGGTCGGTTCCTGTGGTCTATTGGCAAGAGCGTTGTCCTAGCCATCAGGTGGCCTCCGGGTCAATTCCCGGCAAGGTCAGATTTCAATTGAAAAAGAGACCTTGGGCTGGGTGTATGTAAGTAATTTATCGTTGAGTTGTTCACGACTGATTAATATTTATCATCTAGTTAATCTCATGACTTTTACAATTGAAAATATTTGGCGCATTGACATTAGCTGTAATTCCATACATTTATTTAATCTATAAAAAAAAATAGTAAAAAAATAATAGGTGAACAGCATGGATTCAAAGCCGGGAGATCAATGTTCACTATATTTATAAATGATATTTTAAGTCATTAAAAATTCTAAGTTCTTATCAGTCGCGGATGATTTGAAAGTTTTTCTGAGGGTTGTCACCTTGAATTATTGTCACCGTCTCCAGTCTGATATAGATAATATAATAGAATGGGAAAGAAGCAAAAAACCTCGATTTAATATTGATAAATGTAGTCATTTATCATTTACTGATGTTATTCTATCGCTATTCAATTAATGGCTGAATTCTCACACGGATTTCATCAGTTAAACATTTTGGCATACAAGTTGAGAACAAATTAACATTCAATAATTATCTAAATTAATATTACTTGCAACAAAACATTGCAAATGTTGGGCTTTATCCTCCGTACTACCAGGATAGTTTCTGAAGTAAAAGTTTTGATCTTGTTGATATATGTTAAATATATTTTTTCACTCATATCCGTAAACTATTATTTTTTTTCTTCCAATGTTTTAATTTTTTCACATTGCAAAAGCAATAAACTTTTAATTTGTATTTTTTGTAATGTAAATTTTTAATAAATACAATAAAAAATCATGGTAAAGTACCAGATATCTTAAGGTGAAATGCCAGACGCAACAAAAAAAGCCTCTATAATAATAAATAAAAATAATATTTGATTTATAATAATTAATAACAAACATATTATGTTTATTTCGTGCAAGCCGGGCGCATTATATTTTGATGCAGCGATATTTTCGTTCTGGCAGCACTGGCCTGCAAGAGACGTCAATTCAAACCGTCAAGGTTGAATTTGAAAGCTGTCAAATTTAGTTTCAATATGATTTAACTGGCAAGTGCCAGTGATAATATATTATTGCGAGTGATAATATATTTTCGCTAGCGGAAATGTAGTAAAATAGGCATTCACTGAAATGCCAGTGATAATATATTATCACTGATAATACACTTTCGCTGTAACATATACACAACGACAATTTTGATTACCCGTCAACATTTTAAAATCAAAATGTACTTCTTTTACAATTACGATGATATCAATAGTCTACAGCAGTGATACACAATCTTTTTGGATGAAGGGCCAGATAATAAATAAGACATTAAGAGGAAGTAATTTAATTATCGATATTTTTAATGCATATAAAATTGAAAATTTTATTATTTTGTATTGTTCTTCCACCGTCCGTAAAAAGTTCTCAAGAAAAAAAGGTGATTGATTTTCTCATATTGGACCTCGCTTACTTGGCCCGATACAGAGATTCACGGGACTGATCTTGCAAAAATGCACTATGGTGCTTTCAGAAAAGAAAAAATATGGGGAAACAAACTGATTGGCACCATATTCACGTTATTAAAACAACTGCGTGGGGCGTAACGAAAGCCAGCAGCCAATCACTAGTCCCGTCATATCACTTGTCTTTTCTGTCGCTAGTTTAATCAGAATTAAAGAGGTTGAGTGACTGAGTAACAACTGGCTCTCGTAGAAAAATATCTAAATACCTACATTAGAGGGCATCCGCTCCACATTGAGAGCGGACAATGATTTAAAGAAATAAATGAGCACTGTCCTAGCAAAGTCAATATTTAATAAAATCAAGATCATGGCAAAGTTGTGATGTTATTTATCTTGGAATCAATCTTGAGCGAATTTTAAAAAGTCTTACCAAGCTTAAACTATTTTCAATTAGAACACTCATCGATATATTATTATTATGCAGTCAATTAACGGGTAATTAAGTCATTAACATTTGTTCTTATATAAATTAAACAGAGTAATAGCAAAGATTTACTTTCATCTTACATATATCGTCACGCAAAGGCGCCCGTTACATCGCATGTCATAATTGATCAACTAAGTACATATATTACGTTAATAGATTAATAGTCATTAACATTAATTCATTATTTACTATTTTAATCGATTATTGCACACTTTCTTCACAGGATAGTAAAAATAAACTATTTGATTAATAACTAATAACTCTTTCTGCACACCAAGCAAACGATAATGTTGAGATCAGTAGCGGCCGGTGAAAAGAATATTAGGGAGTGCAAAAACCCTAACTCTTATAAGCGATAAGCCAATGCAAGTTGGCTCATGCATTCGGCAAACCTTTTCGTAGTTTGGCAATCTTTTCCATAGAGACTTCAGCACTTTTCGAACAATACCTATCCATACAAATTTTGCGTGTGGCGTGGTAAATATTGGCGTGACGTCACATTTTTTTTTTGTCAACTCTTTTAATTAAATTTGGAACATTGCAGAAAATGCATCTCATGCACATCATCGGTTGACTTTGACAAACGTATTACTATGATGATAATTTGGCACCGCCGGAATTTTATACGAGTAAAATAGGACGTTAATTTTAATAATGTTTGAATATAAATGGGAGATCAGTACGCAATTGCACCTTAACAAAGTACCGTCCCTGTTTAAGATGCAATGTAGCTAGATTATTGTTTTTAAATAACAATTAATTTCCATTAACTCTGAATTGTTGTGCTATTACACAACTTGTGAGAAACTAATAATTAGGTATATCAGTTTCTCATAAGTTAATTGATTTTTAATATCGATGTCTTCGTGTCGACTACCGCTGTATATATATTAATTATTATAAAGTCAAAATTATTTTTAGCCACAAATTTTGGTAAAAAGCGCGGAACTTTTAACACTAATTTAGTTTAGAGTTCAGTCAATTTTGCTACTGTACTAGAATGTTCATTATTATTGAAGATTTCGACAGAACGTGCTTGATGGAATTTTATTATCAAATTTGAATAGTTTGATGTTTATGCGACCCGGCATGCACTTGAAATACCTGAGATACCGAAAGCCAAAACCATTAACCATAATAAACAGTTAGCTTAAAACCCCTGGCATTATTATTACATAAACGCCATAGACAACAATAAAATCCAACGTATTAGAATAATAATAGACTTTATTGATTGAGTAGGCATTTACTTGGTAGAACTCCATTATAATACGGTAAAAAAATAACGATGTATTTTAGTTCTACATAAATTATTTTATATATTTGTTGATTGCTATTTCGGCTTACGCCTTCGTCAGAACTATGTTTTAAACGTGTATTAGAGATAGCTTATATACAATATGCAAACCACCCCATAGAGAAATCACATGACCAAATTCGGTCCCGATTTGTTTACATTCCTGTCATAAAGGTCTTAAGGTAAATGCACTGGGACAGCTAGAAATTAATAGGTATAATCAATCCAATGACAGTCTTAATGAACAGATTACAATCAACACATCACCACTTCTAAAGCCTTTAACAAGCAGCAAGCTAGAAACAATTTAAAATGGATTCACTCGAGACATTGCGGATTTTGAGTTGGTTCACACGATAAAAATAGCCCAAAATTACCCAGATTAACGTTCACTTCAGGATTACGCCAGATCAATAACTTATTTAAATTTTTTCCATGTGGGGTTGGGATGGTTGAGCAGAGACAAATACCAAACATCCCCTGTATGGTGTACCCTGTATAGCCTAGGTATATAAGCTATCTCTAATACACTTTTAAAACATAGTTCTGACGAAGGCGTAAGCCGAAATATATAAAATAATTTATGTAGAACTAAAATACATTGTTATTTTTCTTACCGTATTATAATAATAGACAATATATTTTTAAAACGACAAAACTACTCTTACAGCTCCATCAACATGTCACTTTTTTTTTTACCAAGCACAACATTATATTACACTAAAAAAACTTTTAAATGCTTTTACGTCGTAACTGATAAATTATAATGTTACTAAATAACAATTGACTCTACACATTGCGTTTAACAAATAATGCTCGTTCTAGATTCAATCTTGAGCGATGACTGAAATGAAAATTCCTGACGCAAGAAAATGTAGAGGAAAATAAATTTTCCACGAATCGTATCTATCGAGATGTCGAGATACGCACGGTAATTGTGCAAGGGCGCCCAGCTGCCGTGTCATACAAGTTTCCGGTAAACATTGTCACTGTATAACTAATGGTTTCCAATAATTGATGTAAGTGCGGTGT
Source organism: Himalopsyche kuldschensis (assembly GCA_028554975.1). Classification (NCBI taxonomy): domain Eukaryota; kingdom Metazoa; phylum Arthropoda; class Insecta; order Trichoptera; family Rhyacophilidae; genus Himalopsyche; species Himalopsyche kuldschensis. The sequence continues at coordinate 527,285 of JAHFWI010000064.1, read as the reverse complement.
TACTGATTATCGACATAGCAGTCAATATGCGGATAACTGTAATATATGGAAGTATTATATGGAACGTTTTAACTTTTTATCTATTCACTTAATATGTTAAATTTGGCTTTTTGCTGGACTGGTTGGCTAGGAAAAAAACATGACAAAATTGTTGTTGACAGTTGTTTTTGGTCAATGCTGGAGTCGGAGCCACAGCCCTGGTAGTAACTGAATTCTTTCAGAAGTGGAAGTTTATTTTAATATAAAATTTAATAAAACTTGTTAAAACAGATTATTTGACGTATTGTGCTACTATTTGTGACCCGTGTTTCGCCTATTTAAGAGTCGTCTTCAGACTAATTAACGATCAAAACGGTTGTTTAAACAATTTAAGAGAGAAAATAATTGAGTGGTTTTAATATTTTGACATGATAAATTCGGTTCCATGACAAATCAGAACATGACATTTCAAAACAATCGGCCTATTATTAATTAATAATTTTTATTATTATTATTATCTATATAAAAATTCTGTGCAAGGCGATCTCGATACGACATTTGAGAAGCGTGTAAAAATATTATATAAATGTTAATTTTAATCTTAAGATATTTTTATGATATTTTTTCCGCCAGAATAAGCCGGTGTTAAGACTGTTAAATAAAGCCGGTGTAAATAAAGACGTATTATAAAACTAAAACCTTCGTTATTTTGCCCGACTCCACTGCCAGATCCCACATATATATATATATACATATTTGTGCCAGCCCAACGAATGAATTTTAAAATGCACGCGAACTAACTACAATAGTTAGTAAACATTTATTTTAATTTCGGCGATCTTATAATTACAGTTATTTTCTTGTTGTGGCAGCCCTATTCATAATTGGTAAATTGTTTATAGACAAATATGTATGTTAAAAACCCAATATTATAAAGCGAGCGCGCTCGGACGGTGTCCGTAGGTAGGCTGATTGTTCTGAATTGTCTTGTTCTGAAAAGTCATGTTCTGATTTGTCCGGTTACCGATAAATTCATGTAAAAACGAAAAATCCCAAACTGCATTTTGTAATTATATCATTTAAAAATATTAGAATCAATCTTGCTTCATTATAGTAAGTCCGAAGATGCATCTGAAAGAGGCGATACACGTGTCGCAATTAGTAGCACAATACGTGGAGTAATCAAAATTATTTTTTATTTTATACTATGATGTTTATTTACATTGTCATCCCTGACTGTGTAACAGTTAAAATATGATTAGATAAGATAACCAAAAGAAAACAAATAAAGCATTCAAAACGTTCTTTACAATATAAAAACACGCCGTCTATCAAAACAACGGTAAATTATAAAAAGCATTACTAATTTGGTAAAAAAAAGTAGTGATAAAAAGCCAAATCAAATTAGCCAGGAATTTCGATCATTGTTTGCAATAACGATGTCGCTTCAGAGATGAGAAAAGATCGAATTAAAATAATAACTATAAACGAGGTTATCAAACTACACAATAACCAAAAAAAAAGATACGTAAAGATTACATTGTTCCTTTGTTTTTTCGTTCGCCTAAACTAGGCGAGTTGTATATTCTCTGCATAACGGAAACGACTTTTGTTCAAAATACATAGACCAGAATAACATTTTATTGTTTAAAAGTGTAAGATATTCCGTATATCTTGCACCACTCTAAGTAATTGAAATCTTCTTCTTCCATCCACTGACCGACAGGATGGGAGAGACTGTTCAACATTGGGGTGACCAAGTGACCTGCTTTAGTGAAAACACTTTGTGAATATTTAATTAAAATATGTTGTAGTTACACAATTGACTAGACTTCCTTTAGAAAGGATTTTAGGATTCAATGGAATAGAATACATGGTGACAAAAAACAAGGTCACGCATTGTATTTCAAATCATTTAGGAGTAGACATGCATATTTTTTCAAAATTTCTAACATGAATTTCTTACAAACTGTTTTTAGTGAATGAATAGGATAATTTTAATATAACTCACCTGCTCCTATACACTGTATGTATAGTTAGATATAGACAGGTCAGTTGCTCAACCAGTGGTGGCCGATGACGAGAATATTAGGGAGTGCAAAAAAATCAACTACTATTTCAAGAAATCCGTCTTCCTATTATTGGGATTTGCAATCACTTTTATAACAAGAACATTTAAGACAGATAGCAGAACCAACTGTTTCTAGGGATTCTTATTTTTATATAATTAAGAATTACGACTGAAGATGCTTGATGGAATTTCAATATCAAATTTGAATGGTTTGAACTTTGTATTTTTCCGGATTTCGCCTTTTGGTAACATCAAGCATTTCAAGTACACGAATGTAGTTGAACTTGACGCGTATAACAGTTTGTAACGCTTATTACATACAAAAATATATCACTAAGTTAAATTGTTATTAATATAATCTACATGAATTAGCGAAAATTTGATGTAAATTAGATTCAATGAGTTATAAATGGACAAACTAAAAATAATTTGTCAACAAAACAATTTAATAGGTACAGATTTTTTTATTCTTTCCACAGTCATTTAGTTACGAGACATCTCAAAGGGATAAACACTTGATTATTAAAAATATGAGATCACTGAATAGTCGCTTTATAATTTTATACAAATTGACACCATAGAAAAGTGTTTTAATTACTTTAAACGCCTATTTTTAACGTTCACAAACGTGCATATGGATTTAAAATCCGTCATCATTAACAATATCAGAATCTATTCTGACTCTTAATCTCAGAACAGAAGTGACTTACCACTTACCCATCGCCACCCAAAAGTATGTGATCATTTAACATACTGTAATATTTCTAAATACCTACAAATATTTAGAAATATCCACATTAAATTATGTACACCCTACCCAAATATACAGGTGGTTCGCGCTATCATTTACTCAATTCTATAGAATGCAATAAAGCAACGAGCACAATATACATTATTTGTTAATGTTTTCAATGGGTGGCATTTCGGGTGAGTGGGTCGATTATTCACAGGGCATTACTTCTCACTTTATCTTATTGAATCTTCGAATTTGCATCTCGCTCCTTAAGCTTTGACCTATCTCGTCGAAGACTCATTCTATCTCGCTCCATATTATTAAATCTTTTGTCTGTTTCTCATTTGCTTTTCTTTGTTCTTTTTTTAAAATTACCTACAATATAACAAGGTGAAAAAATAGCAATGTATTTTAGTCCTACGAAAATTATATTATATATGATTGATAGCTATTTCGTCTTTTGCCATCGTCAGAACTATCAACGTAGTTCTGACGATAGCGCAAGCCGAAATAGCTATCAACTATATATATTATCATATAATTTCTATAGGACTAAAATATATTCCTATTTATTTGTAATTATGAAATTCCACCAAGTAAATGCCAATTCAATCTACCTACAATATATATTATTATGTTATGCCACCTTCAATATTTAGTATAAAAAAGAATCAATTGAGTGTCTTTTTGTTTCCTTAAATAAAAGTACTCAAATATAAAAGATTTTTAGTACTAAAAAACAGCATAATCAATTTGATTTTAAGAGGAAGCGAGCGTGGCACAAAAAGCGTTATTTTGTTAAATTGAAATAAATGTAAGATTAATAATGTTTCAAAATATGTTGCATTTCTAGTCAAAAATGTTTTATTATTTTCCAAAAAAAAAAAATACATCTCGTGTCATCGGTTTTAAGAAATTTGGTAATTCAAGCCGTGTAGACGCATCCCGGGCACACAGTAGGTTAACCTTACAAACGGACATAAAATCTTTGACACGTAAAGTGCGTTTACACATTATACACCGACACACCTGGTACACTTAAATTTAAATGTGCTATAATTACTATTCAATACACGCTACGGACAATGAATTCGAAATGTGTACTTGCCTCAATAATGGACAGCCGACATATTGCTTAAAGGCCACCGGGTCAATTCAGTTTGGTCAAAACATTTGGTTTTTTTTTCTCCGTTTATGTTTTGTTTTATATGGTTCTATAATGATGGAGGACACGTCGATATATCTCAATTATTTTTTACAACAGTAGTCTGGTTAGTTTTCAAATTTTCGGTGTAAATTTTTATTTTCAACTCGTGACGTAGATAAATGATTAAATTATTCTACATTCTACATTATAACACAACCGAGTAACTTCTGATTTTTCTTTAACCATATCCAACATGGAGCTTATGGACTCCTCACGAAGTTTATCTCAACATTTTTTTCAACAAGAGAGTAGGGATGGAAAGGATACGAGGACTAGTGATTAGTTAATCGCTGTTACTATGCGTCGCTCTTTGGGATCGGAAAGGTGGGAAAGAATTTTCACAACACAAACACACATGTCTTTGAACAGATTTATCTACTGAAAAATCCGCTCATACCGGGAATCGATTCCGGGCGATCCGGCACGCAAGCCAACGCCGTTGACACTGCGCCACGGACCGGACACTTCTGATTACAAAAAATATAATGTGTAAAAATATTGGTCGGGTCCGTGGCGCAGTGGTCAACGTTGCGGGCTTGCGTGCTGGACCACCCGGGTTTGATTTCTGGTACGAGCGGATTTTTTAAGTCGATAAATCTGTTCAAAAGGCATGGGTGTTTGTGTTGTTGAAAATCCTTACTCACATTTCATATCCAAAAGAGCGACGCATAGCGAGAGCGATTGGCTAACCAGTAGTCTTGTCCGAGTCCTCGTATCCTTTCCATCCCCTACTCTCTTCAAAAACGAGAAGTTGAGCAACTGAGTAGCAAGCAGTTCTCGTAGAAAAGTTTTGAGATAAACTCTGTTTGGAGTCCATATGCTCCAAGTTGGGAGCGAACATGGTTAAAAAAAACACAAATTAATACCATTCATTTTTGATTCACAGTCAAAATTAAAATTACATGTAAATGTTTGCTCACAAATGAAAAGAAAACTTATTTCGCGACTTTTCCCTTTTTTGTTATAAGATCGTTCAGAAAATAAAGCAATCTATAAAACCAGGGCTGTGGAGTCGTTAAAAAAAGTTACAACTCCGACTCCGACTCCAACATTGACCAAAGACACGACTCCGACTAAAAAAGGTTTAATTTCGTCAATTCCCTATTTATGTGTATTCAATAATATATCAACCGACCAATCCGGCCAATAGCCAAAATCGACATATTATATTATATGCAAAACATAAAAATTTCCGACTTCGAGTACGACTCCGGCCAAAATCCCGCGGCGACTCCGACTCCAACCATTTTTCCTTTTTTTTTAAAACCATGTCCGCTCCCAACTTGGAGCATATGGACTCCTCACGGAGTTTATCTCAGCATATGTTTTGCTACGGGAACTGCTTATTACTCAGTTGCTCAACCTCTCTTTTTCGAAGAGAGTAGGGATGGAAAGGATATGAGGACTAGGGCAGGACTAGTGATTAGCTAATTCACTGTCACTATGCGTCGCTCACTATGCGGATTTTCAACAACACGCATGCCTTTGAACAGATATATCGACTGAAGAAAAAATTCGCTCGTACAGGGAATCGAACCGGGTGCCACGGACCGAAAATACTCCTACACCTACCGTTCTCCGACTCCAACTCCGGCCAAATACTTCGATTCCGACTCCACAGCCCTGTATCAAACTCATTATACAACGACTAAATTTTGAAATTGTATGGTTCAATTCATAAGGCAGGGCATTCTAATTATTACAAATATAAAGAAAAAATTATCGCCTACAAAATATTTATGATAATTTCCATTCAAGTATAAGTCGGCTTGAAAGAATAAATAACGCATAAAAATGTAAAACGCACGTATAACTAATGCCTGTTGATAATATAATCGTACTATTGAAGGTTTTCCAATCGTACCCTCGGGCGCAAATAGCTTTTTTAAGATCTTAATATATATAAAGTTTCCATTAAATTTTAAACATAGCATACTAAAACTGTTTATTGCGTTCTCCTTATACGGCTATTACTTCATTTAACATGTTGAAATACGCTAATGGATTTTTAGACTCTATTGTATTTTTTTTACGTACATTTTAATGATCAAATTATTGATTTGTGTTAGTAAGTTAATTGTTGTTATAAAATGGTGATTTTTTTCTCGGTCCAAATTTTTATTTCGATTTAACATATTTTTACCAAAACCAAGATCAGTATCCCTTCATCTTCAAGGTATTCAATTTGCAATTAATTACGGGGTTCAGTGTTTCTCAAATTTTCAACGTCTCGTTTACTTTTTAAACTTCACTTTAGGGTCTCACAAAAGAATATACATACAATCAAAATAAATATCAACACCGTTTTCAGTAAAAGTATATACCACTTTTAATGTGTATTTATAATAAAAACATTTTAGTACTTATTCCACATAAAATTTATTGGATCAGGACCGGTTTCGCTCATGGCGAGCATTATCAGTTGAACTATCTGAGAATTGATTATCTGGCCCTTCTCCTAAAAATGTTGTGCATCACTGGTGTAAAGGCATTATCAAAATCAGGGTCGGTAATCGTAAGCACTTTCAACTGAAGGTCAGTTGATAATGCTCGCGATGGGCGAAACGGGCCGGATCTTTATCAAACTATCTGAGAAAAAAATATGTGTTTTATTCATTCAAGACAGATTCAAATTATTTCGTCAAAATCATTCAATCAAATATCGATAATTTAATCACTCGTGCGGCCCACGAACCATCTAAGAATTGATTATCTGGCCCTTCACCTAAAAAGGTTGTGCATCACTGCTTTACATGTATGAGAACAATTTTGGCCGTGAGGTGTGTTCAAGTTACGAAACGTTCTTATGTTACACATTTTAAGTAATAAATAGCAATAAATCACATCGTGTCCATATTGATAATGTATAAAACCCAATAACTGTGTAAAAACTATTTTAAAGTCATAAACTAATTAATTAATATTACGATAACAAAGCGACCGGCCTTCAGTCTATTACAAATGTTACACCAACATTAAGAATTCAATATAACTATTATAAATGATTGATATTTTCATTTAACCTTTTCGCGGCGTTTTGATTTATGCAAGCGCTCCACGATGGCGCAAGATTTTCAACAATATTTTCCACTACAACGTATGATAAATTACATTTAATATTGTACGAGTATTTAATTGTTATTGTTTTTTATAAGACAATTTACAAATGAGTGATTCTTAATTTGAAATATTGGCGTTGTTAATTTTTTTTTAATTTCGTATTTAACAATCAATAAATTTCAGAAACACTTGGCATAAATTGATTTCATAACAAAATCTTTTTGGTGTTGAACTTGCACGGTTCGTTATGTGTATAAGATTGTAGTAGATTACTAGAATACCGATGCGTACATATGAAACGTTTTTAGGTTTCTGTGTCAAATAAAATTTCGGTAATGTCAAACATAACGTAATCTTATTGAAGCCAACGCCCCCCCCTCCCACACACCAAATAAACTTTAAGTTTGTGTGCATAATATTTATTTCTTAAAAAGAAGGCCAATTTGTTTAAAATTGATTTCAATGTAGAAACACTCGGATACAGAAACGCAAGGTTCAGGGAGATTTTTTGAGTGCTCCCTTCAAATACGTCTGGTTTTCTTATGTTACTCAGTTACACTTTTCTCTTCTTCTCGGGGGCCGAGTTAATAAGCCTGACATACTCAAGACCTAAATGTGAATGCTTCTAGTTTTTACTTACGTGATAAACTTTTTAATCAAAACTTGAGTCACTAGTCACAAGGGCTGTTTGACGAATCAATGCACTGCCAAAGAAAGTAAACATTTGAAGCAATGAGATTTGTGTACTATTTATTTATTTAAAAAAATCAAATCATGGCATTACAGCTGACGCCAATGCGCCATGGATTTGACAAATATAAATACATGCATTTATATATATATACATGTAAATATATTTCATAAAAATCACAAATTAATTAAAAATTAAAAATAAGATGAAAATTACAATAGTCATAAAAAAACAGAGAGGAAAAATTATTATTAATATCACATTAGAAATTTTCAAAGCTGTCAACCGAGTGAGTTCTGACAAAATCAACTTTTATTCATAAAATATAGTATTCGTCTGAACTCACTCACGTCAATATGAAATACGTCGACATCCGAAGCAATGCCGTTTAAAATTGTTAAAGCTCTTGCCAGTGACACTCCCATTGGCAGATTGGTTCTACCCCTTGCAAGAACAAACAACTCATGTTCACGATTCCTCAAAAAATTATCAGGGACATTCAATTTAACATTCTAAAGAATGGTGGAATTCTCATTTTGGCTACTATCTGTATTATCTAATTATATTTGCCAAATTTATGGTGCATTGGCGTCAGCTGTAATGCAATGTGTTGTTGTTTCCATTTTCTTACAATTATCGTACTGATAAGCAATTAATTGGCGTTATATAAAAATCAATGTTTATTTGTTCGCACTCTATGCGGTGCCATACCGTTCGTCCGATTGCAACGAAGCTTTGGTGATTTGTTGTGTAGACGCCCAGGAAGGTTTTTACGTTCCCAAGCCGTTCATCTGATTGCGATTAAGCTTTTGTGATTTGTTATGTGGACGCTCACAAAAGTTTTTTTACTGCCTATATTTATTATAATGAATGAGATCCTATACCGTACATCCAATTGCGATAAAGCTTTGATGATTTTTTGTGTGGACGGCTACAAAGGTTTTCTTAATTATCTCAGTAAAATATTGTGTGTCCAAAAAACAAAAAGGATGCCTGGTACTCGATTGTTCTTTAATAAAATAATTATTATGTTTTTTCCACATTAAATTTTAATTTTATGTGGAAAAAATTAATAAAAATGTATTATTATTTTTATTATAATGCCTTTCCACCAAGTATTGACAGTGAACACCTTAAAAGTGATATTATGTTTTGTTATATACATATAATGTACTAACTTAATTATATCTGTAAATGCATGGTGAATTGGAGTCAGCTGCAATGCCATGTATTTGTTTCATTCACAATAAACAATAATATATCAAATAAGAAAACAACTGAGAAATTCATCAGAGAAAAGTGATGAACCGGACTGAGGCAAAAGGAAACAAAACAGTAATTTTGCATCGACTGCAGTCGGAATTTGGGACTGCGGTAAAAAGAGCATAATTAATGGTCAGAAACTAATTTTAATAAAACAATTATTATCGAAACCGCGAATACTCTTATTTTCTTCGCGAAATTTCTCTTCTCACGCTGTCGTTACCGCTAGGGTTTCCAATCCCGGATCCCGAAGATTATCGATACCGGATGAATCCCGGGATTAGAAAACATGATCCCATAATTTTCAGGATTGATTTATTTAATAATATTAAAAAATCGTAATAATACGTGCACTTGCACATGTCATCTTTGAAGCACCGGATGCTCTTGGAACCGATTAGCTAACCACTAGTTCTGTCCTTAGTCTTCGCATCCTTTCCATCTCTTCGAAAAAAAGAAAGGTTGAGCCACTGAGTAACAAGCAGTTCTAGTAGAAAAACATATGTTGAGATAAACTCAGTAAGGAGTGCATATGCTCCAAATTGTGTATGTTTTAACAAAAACAACAATTTAGCCATTGAGAGGTGAAGTGAGCTTAATTTAAAAATGTTAAAACTTTTATAGTGGCATTTTGAGTGCAGTCTCGTTTTTAATTTGATTTTTTTTGTGAAATATCAAAAAATTTCAACACTGCAAGGAAGTTTACTACATAAATGAACAACAAAAGTATTTCAGGGAACAAGTGTTATTATTCATTTGAGCCCTTGAGAAGCTAAGTGTGTGCCAAGTAACAATCAAAAGGAGTCCATATGCTACAATCTGTGAAAGGAAATGGTTAAAAAAATGTCCCGGTATCCTTTCATCGACTTATTGCAATCCCGGGATCAAAATTTTGGACCCGCGATTGGAAACCCTTGTCAACACCCGAGGTGCGTGTGAAATGATAGTTTTACAACATTGGCAACATAAGCGGAGATTTCTACAACGGGCCGGCATATTAGCGGTAGCAGACAAACATGACCAACAATAATAGTGCCTCGTATTGAACCCAAAGGAGACGTGCAGCGATTCGGTTCCGGTCTTTCCCCTCCTAAGGTCGAGCCGGTCAGCTGTCAATCATTAGAATCCGTAATAAAAAAAAACGTTGATGTCATTTGTTTCATGATGCGCGCGCACGAAATGGTGACCGGAAAATTCAAAATGGGCGCGTTACGAATGTGACCGATGACAGTTCCTTATGGGGAGAATCTATGACCGACGAGACTAAAACGTCAGGAACTTTGCTAATTCATAGTAAGGTGTGCAAGAAGTTATAAAACCAATTTAAAATTAACCTTTCAACAGTCCGGACAAGGTTTCAATAAATATATGTTAAACAAACACTTCCATATGATATATATGTTACAGTGAAACTGTATTCTCAGTGAAAATGTATCAAGTAATAGATTTGTATGACAACATGATTTAACGGGTCACGATCATTGAAATTATTGGCCCAAGTCGATGATTTGCCGGGTTAAACTTTTGGTTTGCTTAAATAAAACAAAATCAGCAATTAGTCCCTTTCATCAAAAGAGAACCAAAGAAAAACACAGACAAACATAGGGCTGAAGATAGGGCGGTCAAATTTAATTTCAATGACAGCTTGGAGAAGAATACATTTTCACTGAGAATACAGTTTCACTGTAACATATATAAATCGCCGGTCAAAATACTTCCCAAAAACCATCCAATGTCAAATAATATATATTCACTATTTACAGATGGTGCGACTTACAAAACAGGGTTGTGGGGTCGTTAAAAAAAATTTCGACTCCGACTCCAGCATTCACCAAAAACACAACTCCGATTCCGACTAAAAAAAGTTTAATTTCGTCACGCTTTTTTCCTACCATTTCAATTTATGTGTAGGTATTCAATTATATATCAACCAACTAATCCGGCCAATAGCCAAATTTTACATATTTTATTCAAAAATAATGTGTTTAAACTGTTAATAAATTAACTGATATGCCAAATGTCGGCTTACGCGTCGCGATCTAACGAGCGTGGAAGACTAATTTTCTTTTTTATTTAATTGCAACGTAACTAGTCGAAAAAATCATATTTTTCTGAAAAATGTGTAAAGAACAATGATTTGAGAATACCAAGAGTTTACTTTAGTTACTAATTTAGATATTTAAGATAAAGTGGCTTAAGAGGTCCTCTACCTAAACGATCGGAAAGGAAGGGTTAAAAATATGACAATCTACTGACACAAAGTGAAAAAAAATGATTATCAATCATGAAACTTGAGACAGCAAAAAAATTCAACACGGACATTGCAATCTGAATCACTCCTTGTTGTAAAAATGGAGACATTAGTGACTAAATAGGCGTGTTTATTTATCATTCCAAAGAATGATTCAATGCAAACGGGAAATTCTAAGACGGTCACTTACCTGGCCATAATTAATTTTCCTACGTGACAGCCGATATATATACGTTTTAATTAAATGCATCGGAGTGGAACAGGCAAAAAGAAAAAGGTCGATTTTATTGTTCTCGTTAAATCTCAACATACGCCGTTTCGTGTGTGGGTGTTTTTTTTACGTTTATACGTGGCGTAGATGTTTGTTTTGTTAATACAGGTCGTTAAACTTAAATATTATAATTGTTCAAAGGTGTAAGCTTGCTGAACAATCCATTGCCAACTATAAGCTGATATAACATTTCACGTCCATCTTCACCCAGAAGATAAGCGACGAAACAAGATAATCCATGTATTATGTTTGATTCTCCAGTTTCAAAATGAATAGGGTGTTAGCTTTCTCCCAAGGTTAACCCTTCTGATGACGTACGATATGCGATACGCTGCCATTTTACACCATTTTAAAACGCATGCAATGTCACCTATAATGATAAGGACAAGACCACGTATAAGCTTCTTGACGCAAGATTAGAGTACATACTCGCATTTCATTATAATATCTCTCATCCACGTTCGTTAGTTCGCGACGTGTAAGCTGGCATAATGCACATCAGTTACTTGGGTGCTGAATTTTAATCTGTAAAGTGTGAATATTACCACAACCAAAATTTGTGCATAGATTTTCGCATATTTTCGCAAGAATTATAACCGTCCTTGATTGATGCTTATTATAATATGCCATTAAAGTGTTTGTTAAACATATTTTAAAAAAGGAATTCTATTTTTAAACTTCAAATCTTGAGCTGTTTTAAGGTTAAGCAAAATGGCTGCGTTTACATCATAGACGAAAAGTGGAACTTCCTTATTCATCACACAACCACCACTGCAGGAATTGGCGCCACAATCGGATACCAATCCAACAGTTTTAGTTCCAGGAAGGTTTTAAAAAGCAGGCAACATTGCTTTTTGTATGCTTATATGCAGATAAATTGTTTATTTTAATGCATCCGTCAGACACAATACGCGGAAAGCCTTCTACGAAACAATTCGAGCGACCAATAATTATTAAATTGAATTGCCAGCACAATTTTTGTTGACGCTATTAGATACGGCGAGGTCGTTGAAATCGATTACATTTCTCTTCCTTGGTAGATAGGATCTTGCGTAAGTAGCGAGACGAGAACTACTCGTTACTCGGTTACTCGATTTCGTTATTCTTAAAAGTATTCAGTTGATTAGTCTAACGATGATGTTAACCGGTCTCGGTGTAAGTGAAATAAGAACAAAAAACATAGTAATGAAATCTGAATCGTTTGAATTTTGTACTTTTCTATAAGTTCGACTTTCTGTTGGTGTCAGTTCAAGTTTATTCGTGCACTTGAAATGCTTGAAGATTTCCAATAGCGAAACCCGGGTTGTTAGCGACGAAATTCATGGAAAGGTACAAAATTCAAACGATCCAAATTTGATATTGAAATTCCATCCATCGCCTTCAGTAGAAATCCTCTATTATAATTTCAAATGTCTTACATTTTCATTCATATTTTGTGTTTGACGACATTACCTTTTGGCTTCTTCAATAAATCCCAAAATCAATTGAAACCCCAATTTTGTGGAAATTTCCGTTGTTAGATTCGAACCTCAGACCATTAGACTAGGTGTTGTGCGACCTTCAGTTGAAATTTTTAATCTAAGAAATGATTTTTGTATTCATTATAACATAATGCTAATCCTTTAAAGAGGGAATTTTAGGGATCCATGCTTTCGAACAGATCTCGACCTCGTAAACACAGTAACAAACGCCAGCGACGTTGACCACTTCACCACGCTGTTATTTTAAATGTAGAAAAACTATCCACGCTCGATCTGCACTGTCCTATGCATTTTGTAAACAATGATTATCAATCAAGTGGTGAGCAGAAAACCATTCAAATAATAATATAATTCTATCATAAACAATATACCCAATGAACAAAGTCATTATCTGAAACACACTTAACATTACATCTATGATACTTAAATAAGCGGGTACGAAATTTTCATACATGGACGCAGTGGTGTCTCGTCCATACGCACTCCAGAACTGCAACACCCCCAAGCAAATTATGGAAAATAAAAAATCTTCTTTGTGATTTGGTATATTATCCTTTTCGATGGAACATTGTCGAGCGGTAAAAGAGAGCGCGGGTAGCGGAGTTTGCAGAGACTCTCCAGCAGTGTTGCGTCCGTGCGGGTGCGAGTTTTATTTCCCATAATTTGTTTCTCTTTTGAAAGTATTTTACTCAACGAAATAAATACATAGCTGCTATCATTTATTCAATTCATTTAATTTGAATGATTTTTATACTAACTGTAAAATATTTTTGTAACGGTAAAATGTCCGCTCCCAACATGGTGCATATAAACTCCTCGCGGAGCTTATCTCAACATATGTTTTTCTACGAGAACTGATCGTTACTCAGTTGCTCAACCTCTCTTTTTCGAAGAGAGTAGGGATTGAAAGGATACGACAACTAGGACAGGACTAGTAGTTAGCCAATGTATCTCGATATGTGTCGCTTTTTGTGATAGGAAAGGGGGGAAGAGATTTTTAACAACACGAACACCCATCGTCTTCGAACAGAATCGATTTATCAACTGAAAGAAGCGAGCCCGGGCGGTCCGATACGGAAGCCAACGACGTTGACCACTGATCCACAGACCAAGACAGTAAAATATATATACGACACTACAATATAATCAAAATAAACATTTATAAACATTTATTTTGTTTTTTATCAACCGCAGCTCTACTAGATATCTTATCCACGAGCCGCCACTTCATGGACGTATAGACGAGGTCGCACAGGTGCAAGGGAAAATACCTGCCGAAGTAATAGCAATTCTAATAGACTAATCCGATTTCACATCGCGTGTAATTTCGTTGTTTTTCTCCGATAATCCAGATATTATCGTGGCCCGGCCGTTACGGTGGCGGTCTAGCGTTACGGCGCCTTACCATACGCCGGTAATCACCCGCTCAAAACCCGGTTCGGCCCGAGTGAAAGTCGATAAATGTCCGTCGATAACACACTGCGTTTATTATATGTATTTCTGTAGAAAATTGCGTGCCATGGAAAGTTTGCATATTGAAATGGACAGTAAACTAACGGAAGGAAATTGGTTTCTGTTCAACATAACGTACCTGTTTTTAGCAGAGAATCAACATTCTAAGCAAGAGTCCTCTCAGATTTAATCACTTGGTACTCGGTCACTTTAACCGTGAGTTATAGTGATCGTTTAACTGGGTACTGCAACACCGGTAATGTTGAAGACGGGATCCCGTTAATTTGATAATCACGATCGATTAATACCGAAGACATTTGTCTTTTGATCTACAAACTGATTGTGTGAAAGACCAACTGATCGGTTTGTGACTGATATGTTTTTCACACTTAAATTAATAGTGTTTAGTTTTCATTAAAATTTCACTGAAATCTACCAACTAGAGACTCCGATTCGAGTATTGAGTACTAGATACTCGATAATACTCGACCATTTTTCAAGTACTCGACACTCTCGTAAGTAATACTCGTTGACTATGCAATGCGAGAACTTTTGCTTTTAGTCCTGCTGACTTATTTTATCAATGACAAGTTTATGATGACAAGAGACAAAATAAAATATTCAAAACTTCGAACCAATTTAAAATTTGAGACGTTTAATTCTCTTTTTTTTTTTAAATTGAAATAAATGTACCGATGAAATTAAATAAGCTTATTTATCATCTTTTTATACGCAAAAATTTGAATTAATAATATATATTTTGGTACATGTAAAACTACTCGAGTATCGAGTAGTAAAATAGTAAATTACTCGAGTATTTGAGTATACTCGAATAGTTTCAGATGTACTAAAATATATACTGCTTATTCAAATGTGTCTATATACGTAAATAGATGATAAATATGCATATGTAATTTCATTAAAAAAATTATTTCAATTTACAAAACATATATTTCAAAAATAATGGATCATAAACTTGTTATTGATAAGATAAGTCAGCAGAACCCAAAGCGAAAATACCAGCAGAAATTCTCGCATAGCATAGTCAACAGTAAACATTTTAAAAATTATAATACCTGACAGTAAATCCACGCGTAAGACTCAATTAAACGCAACGGTTAAACATTATGTGCATATTTTTTATTTAAGTAAGTACATAAAATTTAGAAATAAATCTTCATTTATAAATTACGGGTATTACTCGAGTATTTTTCAAAATACTCCAGTATCGAGTACTTAAAAAATTGACGAGTATTCTCGATTGTCGAGTATTTGATACTCGAATTGGAGTCTCTACTTCCAACCCATACCCACCGGCGTTTTGTCGAGTGCTTACTGCTGATTGATAACTAGTAAATGTGCGTACATTGATTGATGCGTGGCAATCGCTGAGAATTCCGATTCGTTCATTGCAGACTTAAGACAAACGCTAATCCCATAGCGGCAGGATACTTGGCAGTGTGGCAACACCGAAATCGTGTCGATTCGTCTGTCGCAAAGCATGATCGATGTCTCAACAATGGCCAACGATCTTTATTGAAACTGTAATTGAGTTATGAAAGTCGCGCACAATAATGGATGGATGCTGCAACGGATTTGACCCAAAGCGGCTGGAGCAGTCAACTGTCACTTTTGACCCTTTCGTCGAGGCTGCCCGCCGGCGCGAAAACAAAGGGGAATCAATTCGTGCCAGGGCTGCGGATGTAACATCAACTTACGCGCGCAACGATTTCGCTTTTGTTTGTAGCATTGAAATCGCAGACTGTTCATCTTTGGCGGAAAGACCATAGATAACAATGAATGGAATATGGCAAAAAAGAAAAAAATATATGTAATAACCAAATCTTACGATTATTTGGTTTTTGTTTCGGAATCAAATATAACACATGAATTTGACAAAAAAGAATGATATTTCCATAATATATAAGTGTATTTTTTTAAGCCATGTCCGCTGCTTTGTAACTTGGAGCATATGGAATCCTCACGACAAGTTTATCTCAACATATGTTTTTTTGACGTGACAACGTCTTATAAATCGATGAACGCCCGCTGCACGCACGAAAAAACATGACTCATTGTCCCGTTTGTCGCGTTACGCCGAAGGCAAGCGTGCGAGCGAGAGCGCGGATAAGCGATAGAGAGGCACGGTTGGCCTAACAGCTGGATTGTGCTGCATCTATCTCTTCCACTCGATTGGTCGATGCGTCTGAGTAGAAAAGAGACAGCGGCAGCACACAACTTATACACCTACAGTACCTACACGTGATCTGTTTACAACTGTTTATAAAGTGAAGTGAAATGTTAATGTGGTTTTCATTGTTTATATTACAACAACAATTGCGACAATAAAGGTAATTAATTCTTGCATATTAAAAATCTGATTAACGTATAACAAATATACAAAATATCGCATCCATACAAAATAATGATAATTCAATAAAAATGATTCCATTTTATTCATAAAAGTATGCAATCATTTCATCAATGTTTTCTTATGACGTTGTCACGTTAAACTATCGTCCGTATTTCTATAAGAACTACTGCTCAACCTCAAAAGAGTAGGGATGGAAAGTATACGAGGACAAGGACAGGACTAGTGATTAGCTGTCACTATGCGTCGTATTTTGGGATAGGAAAGGCGGGAAGGGATTTGTAACAATACAAACACCCATTGCCTCTAAGATGTATCGTCTGCTCGTACCGGGAATCGAACCCAGGCGATGCGACACGGTAGCCAAAGACGTTGACCACTGCACCACTGACCAGGCATATATAAAAAAAACATAATAATTATTCACCAGAGAATGGCAAACAAAACATATATATTATTTATATAGAATTTCTAAGAGTAACAACAAATTTAAAAACAAAACGGTTTCCAGCTTTGCTTCCCGTTGCACGTCTGTTTCAAACGATCGGGCTTGAGTAGTGCGAGCTCATATAGGAAATGAAAATTCTGCATTTAAATATTTGTTGGGCTTGTTCTCTAAAATGCTTTTTTGGTAGAAAGATAACATTGCTTCCAAAGCCCTCACAAAGAAGCTAACTAGACAATTTCATTTTTTGAAAGTAGCTCACATCCTTATTGAGTTTGCAAGCCACTGTAATAGGGTATCACAAAAAATCTTTAATCTGGTAGCCCTTTAAAGACAGAAAGATAAAATATATAATTTAAGTATGACTAGGTATTGAAATGGGTTTAAAATGTCGCCAACAATGGTGGGCGTCGCCAACAACGAAGATATTTCAGTGCCCAGCAGTAACGCAACACTTTTATTGGACTTATTGTTTCGTTCGTGTCCTGGTTTTGTTATTTGACATTAGCCTAAAAATGAATGACTTAAATCGCTTACGATTATGTGCAATCTATACGAGACGTGATTCGTATATCGTATCGACGGACGCTGTCAATTTATTAAAAGTACGTTACTCTTTGGAATCGTACACAGATGAACCATGCCCGCACTCAATGAGAAGCAAATAGGCTGTCAATGGATCTGCCACAAAAAGTCCCTGGACAAAATAAATATTTAGATAAATATATTATATATTCAAAATTAATATATATTATATATGTAAATATATAAATATATTCAAAATAATTTTCTTGATATGGCAAGCGTATTAATTTATATTTGTCGAATTTTCTATATGTATGTATGTATATGCAGATTGATTAAAACAATAACTTTGAATGCAAACTATAAATTAATATTCATTTTTGTATTGGGATCATATCAGAAAATTTCAAAAGAAACCACTTTCAATATAGCTATTCATTGAATTTGCTTTAACTGGTTAGAGCTCGGTCAAAAAATACCAATGTATATTTATTTTAACATGCCTGCTCCCAACTTGGAGCATATGGATTTTTAACAGTACAAACACCCATTGCCTTCGAATAGAATCGATAAAGTGACTGAAAAAAACTGCTCGTACAGGGACTCGAACCCGGGCGGCTCGTCCCGGCATTTATTTTAGTCGGAGTATTCGAATTCATGCCGAATCAGCCACATATATATTTTATTTCTTCAACTATTTCAGCTTACGCCCTCGTCGTAACTATGTTTAAACATACATTATCTCATCACTACATACTGTTGTAGAAGAGTTACACAGAACATCATCTCATATATTCTAACATCATAATTTTAAATGGCCTTCTATTCACATAGAGGACCATCGTGACGAAGAAGAGCTTACCTGCTTTTTTCTTTTTCATATGGATGTTATTGATACAAGTTGTATGCAGTTTTTCAATGTGTTGCTTTGTTCTTCCACACAGATTAATATTTCGCATTTTTATTGACCTTGGAAGACTTACCTGAAAACAAAGAAAAAAAAGTTCATTAGAAAAATAATATAGTCATTTTTAAATTTATTTTAAATAAATAATTACACAAAAAACTCGTTATTTCCATTTTTTTTCAAAAAGAGTAGGAATAGAAAGCATACGACTAGTGGTAAGCTAGTCGCTGGGTGGGTGGGGATTTTTTTTGACATCACGAACACCCATGCCTTTGGACTGAATCAATGAATCGATTGAAAAAAATTTTGCTTGTACTGGGATTCAAACCAGTGAAGTCCGTCACGGAAACCAATGACGTTAAGCACTGCACCACGGACCCGACAACTGGATTACACGAATTATTTTTTCCAACACAATTTCCACAAGCAAAAAATTCAATTAAACAAATTTTCTCATGTCACAGCCACAATCGGCCGCACGTATGTCCCCCTGACCTTGGGGTTGCTTAAATACCCTGTGAGTGACACGTGCATCGTACGACAAAGACGATACATTTTGTTTAACAAGCATTTAATGGATATAAAACACCAAATTAAAAGCGTTGCGTCATTGTTTTTTCAGATTTTCTCATTGCAGTTTCGATACGAATATGTCAGGATTACGTATTTATAAAAATATAACACAAATATAAAGAGTGATATTTATTTATTCATGTGCTACACAAACGTACATGTGTTTCGTAAATTAAGAAAACGTCTTCAGACTAACTATCGTAAGGTTAACTTAACAACAAAGTAAACAGTGATTCTAATTCTTGCGCAATACGTATATTAACAAAGTTATCAAAAACATGTACAATATTAAATGAACTTTAATTTTACCGCTGAATCCAAAGAAAGTATTAAAATGAATTTCACCTATTTTATCCACCCAATCCCTCAATTACTACTGACAAATTTTCCATGAATCAATCTTCTGTCAACAAAAATTTACACGATGCTTCGTAGATCTTTTGTGCGATCGGAATATTGTATTTAATTATTCTTGATTATTATCTGTTCCCAAATTACACTGAAGCAAGTTGTACCACCACAACTAACAAACGGAATCAACACCTTATCTCAAAATGTAGTTTTAAAAACATGTTTCCAAAATATTAATTATCACAATTACATTATAAACGCAATTGAAAATTTCCCAAAGTTATTACAAACTGTTCATATGTTTGCATATTTTCATTCAATTACTAAACAAATGACAGATGTCAGATTTTGAAAAAGGAACAACCTGCATTGTTATTATTTTTTAAAAAAGCATAGAGAATAATCGTACTGGGTTAAGTATAACAAAGACATTGCTAATAAGAAAACAGTTTGAAAATGGAACAAAATCGCTGCGACATAAGAGTATGATTATATAAAGCCAATTATTTATTTAGGACATTATTATTTAACGAAGTTATACTAGATTTATTATTCAACTGACAAAAACAATGACATCTTGTACGTGTTCATTGTTCATACACGCTATATTCTTCAAACAATTATTAATATCACGCATTTTTTGCACTGTGCTGTCAGATACCACTCAGACACTTGAACCGTAATGTATGTAAGTGCACATTACAATATAATCGTATTAAGGTGCAATTATTATAATACGAGGAAGTAGGTTTAATATAGACTGAGCGTAGGTATAAAGCAGTGGCTGACAGCCAGTTACTCGCGAGCAGCCAAGTGCCAGCGAAACATATTAAAAGAGACATCACCATTTGTATACTTCAAAACCTGATTGATATTAGAGTAAATATCCAGTGGTCATATGTAAATTAAGGTCTTTCTCAATCTACTATCAGAATGGATATATCAATGTGTGAACTCACTCATGGCAATGAGTGGTAAATTTCTACTCGATTTGTGACCGATTTCTACTCGATTTGCGACCGTGACCAAACCAGACCATTGTTATTCTGAAAACAAGTGCTTTGCGTCGCTCATATGAGTCACTAGTTACAGGGGCTGTTACACTAATCGATTCATTGCCTGAAGAGATGAAAATGTGGCTTTTACGATTGTTTTTCATAATTTTTTAAGTCAACAATTTTTTTGTCTCTAAATAAGGTATTTTTAATAAAAAAAATATTTAATTTATGATTTCGACTGATGGAATGTCAATATCAAATTTGAATAGTTTGAAATTAATACTTTTCTATGAGTTTTATCGCTAAAGACCCGGGTTTCCCTACTTATTTAAAAGCAGTTTGGAATGTCTATTAATTTGGGAAGTTCATCCATGGACTTAAAATGCCTGAAGATGCCGAAAGGCGAAACCCGGATCGTTAGTGACAAAACGTCTGGAAAAGTAAAAATTCAAACGATTCAAATTTAACTATTTTTTATGTAATGTGTTTTTCAAACGCATGGTGCATTGGCGTCACCTGCCTTGCTGTGTATTTTTATTTTTCTGTAAAAATAAAAATTGATAACTGCCGTCGTAATATTTTAACGGCTAAAACTTCCATGAATCTCTCAAAACCTCATTCGACAAGATAAAACTCCCTATGACATGCGGAAGTCATTCGAAGTGCACGTCTTGTAAAAAAAGGTTTCCGACCACTGACATAGACCATAGACAGACACGGCAATAACAGGTTGAATACACTGTGAAAATGTTTATTGTTCTTTGACTGACGTTCAATTATCGCATTATAATGGCAAACAGATCGAACTTTATAATTTATATGACAGGGCCAAATTACCGCGAATCAGGACCAATTTAATTATATCTCTTTCTGATTTTCAAAATTGGAACACAAGTCAAATACATCTAGACTTCATAATTACTTTCAACCCAAAAAGCACTTTAATTTAAATGTTATAATTGTACAATACAAAATATCATATTTTATTTTACTAAATACTAAATATATAAAATTTAAAATAACTTTGATTATTCCACGTATTGTGTAACTAATTGTGACACGTGTTTCGTCTCTTTCAGAGGCATCTTCAGACTTACTATCGCAAAGTTTGCTTAAGTAATGAAGCAAGATAAATTCTAACATTTTAACATTTTAAATTATGAAATTACAAAATGGATTACGGGTTTTTTTCCTTCTAAAGGAAACAAGGAAGGGGGTGATAGAATCAAAACAATGCAATAACATAATGATACTAATAAGGTGCAATCACTCAATCAATTAGATTGGGATTTTTCCTTTTTAAGGGACGCAAGAGAGGGTTATAGAATCGAAACAAAGCAAACAAATATATTTCTAATACTAAATACTAAATATTTCTTTTTCAAATTATAGACATTCCCATCTAGTGAGATTCATAATCTTTTTTTACGATATCACATTTCATTTAAATTGTATATATAAACCTTTTAGAGGTTCGCTATCTATGGCATAAAAATAAAAATCATTACACATTTTTGGTACTTATTCCACATTAAATTTATTAGATCAGAACCGGTTTCGCTCATCTAGATCATTATCAACTGATGAGTCGCATCGTCTGGATCAGTTTGCCATGAGCAAAGCCAGTCCTGATCTAATAAATTGAATGTGGAATAAGAGCTAACAATGTCCCTTTTAAGGTGTTCACTGTCAATTAGAGACTCCAATTCGAGTATCGAGTACTCGATACTCGAGTATACTCGTTCATTTTTCAAGTACTCGATACTCGAGTATTTTGAAAAATACTCGAGTAATACTCGTTTTAGTAATAATCGTCGAAGTTTTTTCTACTGCGAGAATTATAAAGAAAAACATCAAACCAATTTAAAATTTGGGTCGCTTAATTCTCTATTATTGTTGAAATATATGTTGCATAAATGGAAATAAATGTATTAGTAATATTCAATAAGTTTCTTTAATTATTTGTCATTTATAAATATACACAAATTCGAATTAAAAATATATATTTTCGTACATTTGAAACTACTCGAGTATACTCGAGTACTCGAGTATTTTGAAATTTTACTACTCGATACTCGAGTAGTTGAAAAGTCGAGTAATTGGAGTCTCTACTGTCAATACATCAAGTATGAAGTAGGAATGGCATTATAATAAAAATACTAAACACATTTTTAGTACTTATTCCACATAAAATTAATTGGATAGGGACCGAGTTTCGCTAATGGCGAGCATTATCAACTGATAGCTGATTTCAGTTGATAATGCTCGCCATGAGTGAAACCGGTCCTGATCAAATAAATAAAATGCGAAATAAGTACTAACAATGTGTTATTATTTTAAATGTATTATATAAACCAGGGCTGTGGAGTCGGTAAAAAAAAATCCGGATCTGACTCCAACATTGACCAAAAACACGACTCCGACTCCTACTAAAAAAGTTGAATATCGTCACTTTGTTTTGCCTAATTTTACTATTTATGTGTATTCAATTAAATATAAACCCTCGATTTTTCCACGTATTGTGCTACTAACTGTGACACGTGTTTCGCTTCTTTCAGAGGCATCTTCAGACTTACTATCGCAAAGTTTGCTTAAGTAATGAAGCAAGCTTGATTCTAACATTTTAAATTATGAAATTACAAAATGGATTACGGGTTTTTTTCCTTCTAAAGGAAATAAGGAAGGGGGTGATAGAATCACCCTACTAATCCGACCAATGGCCAAATTTGACATATTATATGCAAAAATAAAAGGTTCAAACTTTTCAAAATTTCCGACTCCGAGTACGACTCCGGCCAAATCGTCGCACCGACTCCGGGAAAAAAGCACCGACTCCACGACTTCGACTCCTACTCCGACTCCGACCGAAGAGCCCTGATATAAACGATACAAACTATCTACTACGCTTTAGTTCAAGTTCATGCGTGCGCTTGAAATGCCTGAAGATGTTGAATAGATACAGCCGTGTCGTTATCGTCAAAACGCATGGTAAAGTACAAAAGTGAAACAATTCAAATTAATAGCTTTGCAATATACATTCCTAAGTCCGACTCTGTTCAACGTAATAAATTCAGGTTGATTCATTAGCACCGGCGCTCGGAATTCAAGCAAAATGAAGGCGTGCCCACTTCACAATATAAATATTTGCCACATCCTAGTGATAACTTAGTTCATTGAATGAACGTCGACGTCCAATTATCACAACGAAGTGAAGAGACAGCATGTCAATATATGGATTGGAATTAATGCATGTTGGTAGTCCCGCCACCACACCGTATGTGTTTCAAGCGCATTTGGAATTAAAGCAGCTTAAATTAATCGCTGCAAAAAGTATATGCATTGAAGGAGTAGAATTAAATGGTGCTGTCCGGCTGGTGACGGGGTGCCGGGGGGTGCAAAAGGAAGATTCAACTATTTTTCCGTACTACGAACGAGAAACAGTTGATATTGCGAACATCTGAATTGAAAGTCCATGCTATAGAAGTGTTTTAAAATCCAATGAATAGGAAAGAACTCTTGCAAAAATGGTTGAATCTTCCTTTGCACCCCCCAACACCCCGTCACCAGCCGTCACTGCTTACATTATTTCCAATGATAGGATTAAGCTTCCCTAATTGATTGCATCGCATTAGTGAATATTTTATAATGCTAACGTCATTAGTAGTATAATTATTTGTTTGCTTTGCCTTAATTCTATAACCCCGCCCTCCCACCCCACTTGCCGTACAAATCTCAAACTCCACTTTGTAATTTTATCGTTTTAAAATATTAGAATCAACTTGCTTTATTACTTAAGCACAGTCCGAAGACGCTTCTGAAAGAGGCGAAACACGTGTCACAATTAGTATGACAATACGTGGAATATTATAATATATTTTATGTCAAATTTGGCTATTGGCCCGATTGGTTGGTTGATATTTTATTGAGTACACATAAATAGCTAAATTAGGAAAAAAAAGTGACGAAATTAAACTTTTTTTTGTTTGAGTTGTATTTTTGGTCAATGTTGGAGTCGGAGTCGGAGTCGGAGTTGTGTTTTTGATTAATGCTGGAGTCGGAGTCGTATTTTTTTAACGACTCCACAGCCATGGTAAACACCGCTTGGTTATGTTGACTTATCCCTTCAAAAAGGTTTGTTTGTAAAAGTTTTAAATTACAATTTCGTATATGTTTCGTTCAAAACGATTTTACATCACTGAATCAGTGGTATATCAACTGTAAAATAATTGATTTTCCTCTAAATACATATTACAATGTTTCTCATAAATAAAATTCAATACAATATATACATATTTTAAATTACCACACCTTCAAGATTCAGATTAATAAATATCCATCATCAGTCGGGTATTTCATTGCAGTAAATAACACACGTAAGGTGGCCTTCATTTTTTAATGCCGCAACATAATAGCAACAATCTTTTATCGAATCACAATATAAAAAAACAAAACAGCATTGTACGCAGGGAATTTTTACGATACTTGCTAAATAACTTGCCGTGAGGATTATTTCAAAACCAAATAACAATAAATTACTCAATTTTAATGACCTTTATCGTGTTTGATATTGAATACATATTTTCACTGATATAATCATCGAGCCAGTCAACACGTATTGAATTCCTTTACGTGCTTCTTTCTTATTATCAGAAAGCCAACATATTTGCATGCATTAAAATGTTATAAATCAGTGTTTCTTAACCGGGGGCGCTAGCGCCCCTTTGTGGGCGTTTTTATGGTCTGGGGGGCGTTTTAAAATTTTTAGCATTTGGGGGGCGCTGCACGAGTTCAAGTGGGCGTTGCGTTGTCTCGTACATCGCAACTTGTATGAAATTTTAATACCAGATAGGATAATTAACCCATCATTATCAGATGGAGAAAGTGTAAAAAATTTAAAAGAGCAGTGTATTGAGTTACAAAATGATTGTGAAGCTAAAATAGTATTTAATCAATGTGATTATGACGTTTTTTTGGGTCCATTTTCGCCATCAATACCCTCTTCTGTGGAAAGAAGTAAAATTAAATTTAATTAAATGAATAGAGGTAAATCGTAGCATTTCCTTTATCATATTTAGTAGAAAAGGGTTTTAGCGCAGTAACGCATTTATTAAAAAAATCTCGAAATCAATTACAGGTAAGCAAGCCAAAGACGAGATTTGAGACTGAATTTAACTAAACTTGAACCTAATATTAATAAAATGAGGCTCAAGGATTTCATTTTTTTTTAAATGAGATCTTTGATGTTTATAAAAATAATCATGTTATTTATTTGTTTTTCAAAATGAGGGGGGGCGCTGGATGATTCTACTATGGTAAAGGGGTGATTCTTTCAAGATGATTAAGAATCACTGTTAACTACAAAAAATAATTTAGTTTAAGATTAGGTATCATATAACAAGTGTTTTGGTATAGAAGGTTTTCTAAAAATAATGTTTTTTGTGTACATGTCCGCTCACAGTGTGGAGCATATGTCCTCCTAATGGTGAGGATCTTTACATATGTTTTTCCTACAAAACTCAGGCGCTAAACATCTCTTTATTTCGATAAGAGTAGAGATAGACATGATAGAGCCTAGAACAGGACTAGTGGTTAACTAGCCAACACACACACACACCCATGACTTCGAACAAAATCGACAAATTGACCGAAAAAATGTAGTTCATACTGGGACTTGAACCTGATGCCCGTCACGAAAGTCATCGACATTCACCGGTGCAACACGGACCACCTAAGATAATATCCATTTGAAGTTCATAATTATGCGTTTAGATCAGTGATACACAATCTTTTTGGGAGAAAGGCCAAATAATCAATTCTTAGATAGTTCGAGGGTCGCATGTTTAAAACTGAATAGATAATCGAAATTTTGAATGTATATATTTAAATTTTTTATTGTTTTATATGGTTCTTCCATCGTCCGTAAAAATTTCTAAAGAAAAAAGGTGATTGATATTTCGACACCTTACTTTGAAAAGGTTTTAACTAATCTTGATACTGTTTTGAGAAACTAGCGTTTGAAGTTTCGATTGATTAAAATTCACTTGTAACAATGAGCAAGTAAAAATGTTTCAAATTACTTATTTTCAGTATATTTTGTTCACAACTCTTGCTGAGAAATAATGATCTTAAAGATCTAATGATGGAAATAATGATGACAATCTTTGAACTGTGTCAAATAAATTTAGTAAAAAAAGTGTGCAGATGCAGCGCAACTCCGAAATTCAATCATAGATAATTCTGAAATTCATATATATCATAGAATGCGGTAAATACAAGCTTTTCCGACCATAAGATCATTTAAGGCAAAAAAGTAAGGTAACGATTTGTCATTGCGGGCATCATTCGATGTCATTGAGGGCCGCAGCAGTTGTGCATCACTGGTGTAGATGATTAAAAAACTCGCCCTTGACAAACGAAACACCATCAAAATATCAGACTCCATGGTAAAATGCATCACAAAAACAAATGGATTATAATGTGACCTTTGCAAGCGTGTTTTGAACGTTTCGTTTTTTAAAATGGCGTTTTCCTTTGTATGAAGACATTTGTTTGATATTTTCATACATTTGAATTCACTTCATCCACCGTCTAAATGCATTTCATGACCTTTGATGGTTCGAGTATAGGTCACGAAGCGGCAGCACGGTAAGCTTTGGTGCCAAATAAGCCGTGTTCGAAATTTGAACGGATTTTTACCATTTCAATAATGGAGTTTAAATGATACAGAACTTAATACAACATTACAAATACCATAATAATCATACACATCATTAAGAAATGATAGCTTGATTTTCACGAATAAATATATTATGAATACATTTTCTCAGTCACATCGTCTCAGTGTACACCTAAACCTTTTTTGTGCGGTAGCTGCGTTCCGACGAAAATCGCACAAAAAAAGTTGTTACTTAATGTGAGAACATAACATGTCATGTACATACAACGACGCGGGTGTCAAGGTCACAATGTAATAAACAGGTAGACCATCGGATTTTGCTCGTTTTATGATGTCTTTTGTTAAGAAACATATAAATTTGATATTGAAATTCTATCAGGCACCCTCAGTCGAAATCCTTAATTATATAAATGAAGAAAGAAAAAACACGCCGATGAATCGTGTCAAAAAAACTGAGGCTCTGGTTTTCTTCGCACATATTCGTGGGGCTGACAGATCGGTCCCGTGGGATTAAAAGGGTTAAATATAGATAAGAAACAGTACTATAAGCCGTTTAACCGTTTAATTTTCTCCCTGAAATGGTCGTGATTTATGAGTTTAGGTCGTTCATCGCGGTTTCCGACTGTCCCAGTTTGGCGACGACCTATTTGTCAAAATACCACATCGAGGTTTCTCTCGGCTTGCGGCAAAACGAAACACGTTGAGCTTTACACAAAATGACCTTTTTTGAATGGTCGGATTGATAGAGTAAATCACCCAAATGCAGACGTTTGCCATCTTCCAAACCAATCGGGCCGCAATAATTATTGTTTTGGATATCTATTTGATGTAGCTTCAAGTTCTAAGACTACGGCCACAGTGACAGACGTAGCTTCATGCGTGGCATAGCTTCACTTATTTCATAATCAAAGGTTGCCGCAATGGCGCTTACTGAGAAGTCGAAACGCAGCGTAAATGCCGAAGTTAGTTTTAAATTTAACAGCTTCAGCGTACATTTTTTTACGTTATGACGTTGCGTTTATATTTCTCAGACGGCGCCATTGTTAAATTCATTGGGGAAACTTTTGATTATGAAGCAAATCTTGCAACGCTACGCCAAAATTTACGCCTGTCACTGTGGCCATACCCTGAGAAATCGAAACACAGCGTAAATGCCGAAGTCAAATAAGTTTGAAATTTAACAGCGCCTGCTTCGGCATACAATTTTTAATGTTATGACGTTGCGCTTAGATTTTCCAGACGGTGCCATTGATAAAGCCATTGCGGCAAACTTTAATCATGATACAAGTGTCGCTACGCCACGCCAGAAGTTACGCCTGTCACTGTGGCCGCAGCCTAAAGCGCGATGGCGTCAGAGTTCTCCCCGTCTCCTTCGTCTCCAATTCAATTTTTTTTAGATTCAGAAATATGTATCTCATGTCATCGAAGCACACTAAATAAATGGACATCAATTGTTGGGTTAGTAATAGAGCTTAACTCAATCAGTCAGATGGGATTTTTTAAATTTAAATTTGAGTCACTTTTAAGGTGTTCACTGTCTATAACGGAATGGCATTATAATAAAAAAAAATAGTACTTATTCCACATTGAATTTATTTAGACCAGGACCGGTTTCACTCATCACGAGCACCACCAACAGAATCATTATCATCACACAATCACTATCATCAGTTGGTGATTCCCGTGGTGAGCGAAACCAGTCATAATTTTAATGTGTTTTTTTTTTATTAAATTTGAGTTTTTGTTATGTCTTCTCTCCTCGAGTTGATCACGAGTGACTTCCAAATATCTGGCGCATTGGCTGGTTATATCATATATATTTCGTAACATTTAATTTAAAAATAAATTCATCATAAAAACAATGCACATTTTTGAATATTGTGAGATTATTTTTCGCTATCTACGAAAGAAAAGCTGATTATCTTACGAGGCTCGTGACTAGTTGTCGCGGTAGGTAGGTAATAGACGGATAGGTTGAATGGGTATGTTGAAATTGCCATCCGCGGATTTGAACTTTAAACGCCACCCGCGCCTGCTGTATTTTGCCATTTGCACCAGTGCAGTCGGTTGCATTTTCTTCTAATATCCAAGTTAAGGATACAAATGATGAGGTCAATGCAATTTGGCTTTTGTCCAATTTGCTTTCGCGATCAAGGTTGTAAAACCACGAAGGGAATCCTTATGCAATGATTTTTCAAGGGCTGTGGAGTCTGTAAAAAAAAGTCTCCAACATTGACCAAAAACACGACTCCCACTAAAAAAGTTTAATATCGTCACTTTTTTTCCTAATTTTCTTACTACTGTGTATTCAATTAAATATCAATTCCTCCAATAGTCAAATTTGACATATTATATGCAAAAATAAAAAGTTCAATCTTTTCAAAATTTCCGACACCGCTTACGACTTCGGCCAAAACGCAGCGGCGACTCCGACTCCGGCCAAAATGCCCCGACTCAACGACTCCGACTCAAACTCCACAGCTCTGGATTTTTCTATCGGTTCATGAATTTTATTTATATGGACGAATGTGTTGTTTTATTTCTTTTGATACCCTTATCCTGTGAAGTGAAGTCCCTATAAACCTCTCCGAAGAAAGAAGTTAAACGACTGATGTTTACTCAAACTGTCTTTCAAGCCCTACCTTCTTCATATCAAAGACTCAATCGAATACGATCAAATATATTTCAACTTTTCAGAAACAACCCTAAATTACAAATATTCGAATATCCAATTTTCGAATATTCAAATTTTATCATGTATTGGCATTTTATCTTTTTTCTGGTGATACATTATAATTCTAATCTTACACTTTTACAGTTGCACGTGTCTTGAGTGAGTATAGTGGTGTTTAATAAATAAAATATTGCATAAAGATTACATAAAAATATATTAAAAGTGATGTCGACTAACATATTTTGTCTTTGTAGTGGTTTAATACATGTAAATAGTATGAAATAATAATTTTCAAATATCAAAAAGAGCCGAAGATGTTCGAATATCTAATGTTCGAATATTGAATTGGAGTCCCAATAGACAGCTCATAATTTCATGAACAGGCATATTATGTATTTGAATGATACGTATCTTCTTAAATACTTTATTTGAACATATTTTATTTTAACATGACAAAGATATGATTGTTTGTTAACTCAATGAGATAAGAAATGGACATAGAATATCTTTGCACTGAGTATTAATCTATCGATACGATGTGATGCTTTGTGACAAATGGTGATGTTTTTGGAGTTATATCTTTTAGAAGCGCCACTGGCAGTCATCTGTCTCCATTTAACACGGTATCATAATATCCTATCATTATATTACAAATAGCAACCGAGCAACAAGTGAAACAGTTTGGCCCGCTTACCCACTGACATTCCGTACTTAGGTCGTTTTGCCTGCTCAATAAGGCACTTACGACCCGAACCTTCGCAAACTCTCAAGGCACTTATGCCCTACTTAAAACACATCGCTATCGCATGACAGTAAAGCATCTTAACTTACACACAGAATAGACCGATGAGCTTATTCAATATTTGTACTTCGAAAATTGAAATTAAATTATATCGACGAAATAACTAAGCAACTAGGTGTCTGTGTTTCTATAATTTTCACGAAGAAATTTTAATGTATGTGACGCATTTGACATATTGTAATTCCCTTTTGCATTGTTCCTCATTAAGTTTCCATAAAACAATAAAAAAAGAAAATATTTTGGCATTTTTATCATCGTCACATTTTATCTTATAATAAAAAAAACGGCGTTGTATACTGAACTTTTCCCGGCTTTTGCATTGTTGGTCATTAATTTCCATAAAATTATTTGAATATAAAAGAAAATTTTCCTGAATTTGAATTTTAATCGGCGATACATTTAGTCAAATGTAAAAATTAGTTTCTACTGAACTTTTATTTTTATCAATATAATAATGTTTATTTTTGATAAATTATTATTGACATTTCATTAAATAATTAGATTTTTTCCTTGAATTTGGACATTTTAATGGGCGATAGTGGGGCTGTCTTCAAATTTATAAAAAAAAGTTTTAACGATTGTGTATGAGCAATAAAATATGTGTGTGTGGGGCTAAAAAATGGCTTATTTAAATTAGTATAATGAAGTTCTACTAAACAAATAATCAAACCATAAAGACTGTTTTGAAAGCTATTTTTTAACCATGTTTCTCTTAACGTGGAGCATACGTTTTCCTTACGAATTTTATCTCAACATATGTTTTTCTAAGACAATTTTTTGTTACTCAGTTGCTCAACCTCTCGTAAGAAATTATAAGACTAGGAAAGGACTAATGGTAAGCTAATCTCTCTTGCTACGCACCTCTTTTAGGTATGGGAAGGGATTTTTAACAACAAAAAAAACCCATGCCTTCAAACAGGATCTATAAATCGACTAAAATCTGCTCGTGCAGGACGTCGAACCCGTGAGGTCCACCACGGAAGCCAGCGACGTTCAAAGCTGTACTACGGACCCCGCAAACAAAAAAGACATATTTAATTATTGAAAACACATTGATACGAACGGTAAAGTAAATCTGAAGATACTTCTCACATAGACAAAACACGTGCCACAACTAGTATAACAACAGAGTTATCACCGAATCTAATGGAATAAGAATTACACATATAGTTATTATCTTAAAAATTGATCAGAAGCCTTCATAGTAAACTATTATCATACCTTTCAGATAAAATAATCGATAATTTCTTGAGTAAGAATAAACATTGGACTTAATTCGTCCTGGGGCTGCTCAGTATTTTAAACATATTGTTATAATAGTGCATTGTAAATTGTTTTATTGTTAATTAAGATAGCCGCTCGAGCACAATTCGTGTAAAGGTAGTTATTTACTCAACATTCGGATGTTGTAAGCTTAAAGCATAGACAAGTGAAGTTTTGAAATATCAAATACAGTTTTAATGTGTACCAATATTCAATTTATTTTCTGCGGTATTATAACCAGTGATTTCTTTTAGATATTCGAACTTAAAATATCTAGTTATTGCTTGTTCGAAAATCGAATAGCAAGGATCAATATTCTGTGATAGTAGCATGTGTAAATGAGAAAAAAATCGATTGTTAACGTTGTTGGTTTGAGTTGCAAAGCTCACGGGATCGAATCTTAGAACTGCTTCTTTTATTAATTGATTTTTCGTTTATTGTTTGTTGTCACAAATCCAATCTTAAAAAAGTGTCGTTGCGATAACGATTATCTAACAACTATTACATTACCCCCCCCCCCGATCCTTAAACTTCTGATAGCTTCGAAAAATAGAAGTCTTGCCACTGAGTAACAAGTCTGATGATGATTCTCAAAGAGACGAACCACGTGTCGCAGTAAATTACACGATAGTGGAATAAATAAAGATATTTTAATTGTATCTTCGCCGAATCTATTGAAAGTATTGAATATTAAGCTGTTTTCACAGAAAAAACTTTAATCAAGACAAGCTTCGCTATCCGAGTCCATATGATCCACATTGAGAGCGGAAGTGGTTAAAATAAATACATATAAAAAGCCAAATTCTATGGTCGAGTGCAGTGTTTCCCAAAGTGTGATACACGTACCTCCTGGGCGACAGGAAAAGTTTTGTGGTGGTACGGGTTAATTTTACTGTTATTAAAGTATGTATATGCGATGTTTTTGACGAAGGGTACTCGGCGTACAGAAAGGGCAAACAAATGTCGAATGCTTGGGAAACACTGGTCGAGTTATAAGATCTTTAACATTGAGATGGTTAACATTTGATTTGGACGAATTTCATTACTTAGTCAATATTTTATATATGAGGGGTTTAAATGCATAACCGCCTTTGTCCACAGTCAAATTGTTCAGCAATCGAAAAAAACGATTTTAATCTTCAAGTATTATATTAGAATAATTTCATTAGAAGCAAAGGGAACACAAAACGTTTGTATGGTGACAGGGCGGTAGGTCAGTGTTCCCTGGCTCGTGATTGGTGCATTTAGATTGTGGCGGTTTTGAACTTAACATATGGTGGAGAGAGGCGGTTATGCATTTGATCGTTATTTTCGATGTCGATTTTAAATGGCATAGAGGAAATTTTTCGTTGGTTTGAAGATAACAGGGTATAAAAGGTAAGAACCGGATCATTAACCAGTCATTATCTCAAAAATGATAATATATGGATAGAGGCGGTTATGCCTCTACACCCCTCATATAGAAGTTGAAATCTTAGAGATGGATATTCTTTTCTCCTCGCAACTTGAAAAATCTCACGGGCATATCTTCCAATTTGTATTAACGTTGATTTACTATTCTCACATCCGTAATAATAGCGTCATTAAATCTGAATGATGTGACACTTACATCACAATGTAGGAAATCCACAGCAGATTTCGACTACCAATAATAATTACTGTCATCATGAACACTATAGTTTCATAATGATCGAATGATCTATCACAACAATACAATGTGGATTTTTCTAAAAGGCAAGGTTGGATTCAAATTCCACGTTCAGTAACATTATAATGATATTATTATGTATTCAAGAAACAACGTAGCAAAAAAAAAACAAATGCTCGCCATTTACGAATGAATGGAAACAGATATACGTGTTCGTTGAATGTGTGTCTCAAACAATTATTGAACATACTATACTTACAGTTCAATTCAATGAAATGAGCAGATGTTTGAGCTTCACAAAAAAATATTTTAAGGAAAGTGTCGAATGAGCCATTGAGAGGTAAAGTCAGCCAATTGGAATTTTCGGAAGAAATGAGTTTCCCACAAGTGAAGTTAGGTTATTCAAAATGCATTGAAATAGGTAGTGTTTTTTTTTCATAAAATAACAGTTTAATTAAGAATTTCGACTGAAGGTGCTTGATGGAAATTCAAAGACTGACTGACTGTCCGTTCAAGTACATTCGTGCACATAAAATGCCTGAAGATGCCGAAAGGTGAAATACGCGTCGTTAGCGACAAAACTCATGAAAGTTTGAATAAATAAAATACAAATTCTATCATTTCTCTGACACCTATTGTTTATTATGCATACGTTTTAAAATATATGTTTCTTCAGTTTATAATGCTCATGGTAGCAAAACCGGTCCTAAACTTTTATCAAATACGTGGAATAAGTCGGATCCGTAGTCATACGTGTCATCGTCGTTGGCATCGGTTGCAGAGCTCGCGGGTTCGAGTCCCGTCTGGGCACTTTCATTTATATATCGAATTATATTATATTTAAAATTCCCTCCCAATCCTATCCCATTCCAAGATCAGGACCTCGCGATAGCCATCAGCAAACCACTAATCCTGTTTTAGTTCTATCGTTTTATCCCTATTCTCATTTTGAAAAAGAAAGGGTGAAACACTCCATTAGGAGTCCATATTTTCTTTATTGGAAGCGGATATGGTTAAAAATAACGCCTTTCCAACAATAATTGCTATATGAAACTTCAAAAGATACGGAAAGTTCACTGTTTTTTATTTTTTTCATATAGCCGCCACACGGTGCCTCCAGGATTCTTTATGACCCGCCATCTTCCTCGCATCTTCCCAGGTCGTTGACTACGAGAAATCCATTGATAGTCCGCACCGGCATTTTCTATGACCACGATTATCGCCATCATCAAATGCTGTTATATTAACCGCGTTAATTGAAGAACACAATTTAACCTTTTGTTGCAATCTTCAGATGCACTCTTTTTTAAATAAATTAAATCATACGGTAAGAAAAATAACAATGTATTTTAGTTCTACATAAATTATTTTATATATTTGTTGATAGCTATTTCGGCTTACGCCTCCGTCAGAAATATGTTTTAAACGTGTATTAGAGATAGCTTATATACCTATGCTAAACAGGGTACCCGTTACATCCTCTCTCTGTTCAAACCATACCAACGTCACATGGAAAAATTTAAATAAGTTTTCTTTATTGGTCTAGCGCAGTGCTTCTCATGTGCGGCCACCAACAGCTTCATAGTAAATTTGATATTTAATAAACTTATTATATAAAAAACGTTTAAAACTAGCTAGAAAACTTATTTACCCTAACTTAAAACAAGAAAACCGCTTCTTTAAATCAATTAACTACTTAGGGAGTATAAGTGAAAAAATTCACCACGAGATTAAAAATTCAGTAAATGTAGCATTTAAAGTTAATAATAACTTAGGTACACATCTTAAAAATAGTAAAGACAGGATTAATAAACTTGATAGAAGCGGTATATATAAGATGACTTGCGGTACATGTGATTTAGTATATGTCGGACAAACCGGTAGTAAATTTCAATTCGCGCAAACGAACATGTCAGATCCTTTAACAATGGAAAAACTGATTCACAATATGCAAATCACCTTATAGAATTAGCACATAATCCGAATTCGGTCCCGATTCGTTTACATTCCTGCAATAAGGGCCTCAAACTGAATGCATTGGAACAGCTTGAAATTAATAGGTATAATCAGTCCAATGAAATTCTTAACGATCAGATCACAATTAATAGCTCACCTCTGTTAAAACCATTAACAAACAATAAACCTAAAACAATTTAAAATAGATGCACTTAGAAATTGCAGATTTTAAGTGCTTTCACACGATCCCCCAAAATACCCAAATTATTGTTTCCCACCATTACTTTAGACCAATAAATCAAACTTATTTAAATTCTTTCATGTGACGTCGGTATGGTTTCAACAGAAAGAGATTATGTAGGAGGCACCCTGTCTAGCAAAGGGTATATAAGCTATCTCTAATACACGTTTTAAACATAGTTCTGACGAAGGCGTAAGCCGAAATAGCTATCAACAAATATTTAAAAATAATTTATGTAGAATTAAAATACATTGTTATTTTTCTTTCCGTATTATAATGGAGTTCTACCAAGTAAATGCCTACTCAATCAATAATAAAAATGTGTTATAACAATTTAATTTTGTCAACAAATTCACTGAAAATTAGATATTTCGTATGCATTCTATTGTGCATCAAGAATTGTTAGTTAGCAAAAACACAAACACATGCATGGTTCGGTCTTTTTGATAAAAAAGACTCGACACAAAAATTTGGTGCGGCCACCGGACATTTCCGTATGATTGCTAATGTTCATAATGTGGCCACAGCCAAATTTTACGTGAGAACAACTGGTCTAGCGTAATACTGAGAACATAATCTGGGAACATAATCAATAAATTAAATCATCATTAAAATTGTGTGATGCAGAATATTAAACGAATTTAAATCATCTGTTAATGTTCGCGAGTAAGGCTATACTTCTATCATTCACTACCGCATTCTTTAAGCAGCATGCGCGAAATCCATTACACTCTACAGACTATTGGAGATTGTACAATGCATTCGTACACCACATACACACATAACTGAGACGTATTTGCACTGGGACATTATCCCATGCAAATACACACAACTCCATTCGACGCACGAATGGGAGGTAATTCACACAAGATGTCTGTCAGGTGATGCATTATTTTGCAGGCACTTTGAATTTGAAACAGTAGAGTGAAATTTTATCCCACTATCTGGAGTATCCAAAGTCTTATACAAATAATGTCGTTCCAGCTAGGTATGAGAACACATTTTTTGTGCGACATAAAAAGATATTTATATTGAGGATTTTGAAAATTTGGGAAACCCTGGTGTAGAAGAATTTTATATTTCTAAGGCAGTGACGATGGCCTTTAAAGTGTTAGCATTTGTAGTACTACTTGCACATTTATTCTGATAAAGATCAGAACCAGTTTCACTAATAGCGAGCATTGTTTGATAACGCTCGCGATAAGTGATACTTCGTTGGATTCCGTGACGGACCACCCGGGCTCGAGTCCTGGTACGAACAGATTTTTTCAGTCGATATATTGATTCTGTTCGAAGGCAGTGGGTGTTTGTGTTGTTAAAATCCTTTCCCACCTTTCCGATTCCGAAAAGCGGCGAGCGAATAGCTTGCCACTAGTCCTGCTTTAGCCCTCGCATCTTTTCAACACACACTCTCTTCGAAAAAGAGAAGCTGAGTAAATAAGTAACAAGTAGTTCTCGTTGAAAAAAAAACATGCTGAGATAAGCTCCGTGTGAAGTCCCTATGCCCCAAGTTGGTAGTGTGTCTCATGGTAAATAAAAGTTTGAATTTCCTCAGATTTTTTCAATCCGAAAAGCTAGGCACAACGATATCCATTTACGAGACATCGTTTCTAGATCACTATAATTAATCAGTGCCGTTGGACAGAGCTGTTATTAAATATTCTAAAACACCGTCAAATTGACAGCTAAAGTAAACTCGAACAGAATAATTATTCTGAACATGTAATAAATTACAAACAACAACTGATATTAATTATTGGTATTATGGAATTATTTTACATTCCTGTTTCAATCAAGTTAATGAAACTATGTGAGCCATAATTCATGATGGATTTACGAGCTATTTTAAATATCAAACAACTTTATATACTCACCGCTTTCATAATAACTACAGTAGGCAATTGTCTCATACTGCTCCTGATGTGACCGCGTGACAAACAGTTGTCCATTTTAAAACACAGCTGTTGGTCTTTTGTTTTCATAAAACTGTTACTGTTTATGAAATTAAATCAGGAAGAAAGGAAAGAAATTATCAGGAGCCATGTTTCATTGTAAATGAGTATATCGCTGCCACACGGTGCCTCTCAGATTCGCTGTCACTCCCCGACAATCTTGCTTCCTTATCAATGACTTTAGAGGGCGACGGAATTCGTCCGATTGGTATAAGAGCATGATTCATTTTATTTTGGACGTAATAAGAGGCTGGTTTATCCGCTCTCTTACCTCTGAGTTCTTGACAGAAAGTCAAACCTCCATACTCCTTATATTCATATTTGCCACTTTATCTTTTACCCTTTGCTTTTGTAATGTGAAATTGTGTGAGGTTGTAATTTTAAGAGGGACTGGATCTGACATATGTAATGTTTCGAATGATATTCCTCTTCTTCATTCAAATGCAATGTACATATCTATCCAAGATCACGTTTTGTTCATAACGAATGTCTATAATGAAATTGCCAAAGATTTTAATCAAGAGTAATAATACTAAAGAGTAATAATTTTTCTGAGTTTGCCAATCATTTAATAGAAAATGACCATAATTTTAATCAGACTAGTAATGTAGAAATACTCCACCGAGTAAATAAAAAAGGTTTAAAGATGAATAGTCTAGAATTTTTAGAAATAAATAAAACTCTTAATAAAAAAGATATATTATTAAATAATATTCTTAACAGGACAGGTTGCTCACCTCTGCTAACATTATTCCCAATTCAAAAGAGTGATCACCCAACCTAACTGATTGATTGCAGCTCATTAGTTTATAGTTTATTAGTTTGTAATGTTTAACGTCATTAGAAATATATTTGTTTGCTTTGTTTCGATTCTATAACCCTCTCTTGCGTCCCTTAAAAAGGAAAAATCCCAATCTAATTGATTGAGTGATTGCACCTTATTAGTATCATTATGTTATTGCATTGTTTTGATTCTATCACCCCCTTCCTTGTTTCCTTTAGAAGGAAAAAAAACCCGTAATCCATTTTGTAATTTCATAATTTAAAATGTTAAAATGTTAGAATTTATCTTGCTTCATTACTTAAGCAAACTTTGCGATAGTAAGTCTGAAGATGCTTCTGAAAGAAGCGAAACACGTCTCACAAATAGTTACACAATACGTGGAATAATCAAAGTTATTTTAAATTTTATATTAAAATGAACTTCCACAAAGTTACCGCCGAAACCATCGAAAATGCTAAAGATTCATTTGAAAGCAGCAGGTATGCGTTATATAGAGAATTTAGTGTGCTTAGATTTTCTAGATCATTCGTGAAACGTCTAAAAAGTTACACAAGGCAGTGGGCCTTCATTGTAACCCAACGATATCTTGCCTGCTGAATTATGGCGAGAAGGCACCTGAGAATTGTTATAGATCTAGATTCTAGAGTCATTATTCTCGATGACCCTGCATATGTGAAAGGAAAACGTGAACTGGCATCTCTGGGATTGCTCACCACTTCAACAATAGCGCCCTCCTGTCTGCAGCGACTAAATTGAAAAACTGAACGTAGAGACAAAGGAGACAGGAAAAACTTTGAAGATAACGCGCGTAACAACAAGATGCTCTTTCAAACAGATTTGAAAAATTGATCTGAGCTATCTGCTTTCATTTAACAAATTCAGATTCCTTCCCTCAGTTGTTATCATCTGCACGATTTGCTGTCATGAAATTTATTAATCTCAGCTGGTTTGCATAACAACGCAACTTTGTTAAAACCATGGCAACCAGAATATTGTATAATATCAATATCTCAAACAATCAAAACAATTTCATCGCTAATATAACTTTAATTATTCCACGTGTTGTGTTACTAATTCGTGGGTGTAGGGACATACGGGCGAAACTACAAAAACAACGAACTGAGATAAATGGCAAAACAGTTTTTAATGTTAAACTTTGTTCTTACGGATTTGCAGGAAAGCAGAGCAATATTTGGTAAGCAGCCCTTCGTACAAGTTTCATATTTTTATATCTTATAGAACTGCTGAATTCAGTTGACAATGCTCGCCATGAGCGAAACCGGTCCTGATGAAATAAATCTCATGTGGAAAAAGTACTAAAAATGTGTAATTATTTTTATTATAATGCCTTTCCACCAAGTATTGACAGTGAACACCTTAAAATTGATTATAGAACTGCATTTGAGCACGACAATGCCATATTTAACTCAAAACAGCCATTTTTGTAGTTTCGCCCGTATGTCCCTACACCCACGAATTGTGACACGTGTTTCGCCTCTTTCAGACGCATCTTCAGACTTACTCTAGCAAAGTTTGCGAAAGAAATAAAGCAAGATTGATTATAATTTTTCCTTTTTACACGAAGAAAGGATTTTATAGAAACAAAACTAAAAAATAATTGTGAATACTACTTATGACGTTAGCATTACAAATTATTAACCTATGAGATGCAATCAATTGGGAAGGGTTTAAAACATTGGAAATAATTAAGCAGTGGCGAGTAACCTACCTTATTAAGGATATTATTTGAAAATATGTCTTTACTGTTAATACTTTTATTTATTTATAAAAATTCGTTTTCTATTAAACAAAAACGAAATATTAATTGATTCAGATAATAAATACAAAATGCGTCTACATATCAATCTCGAACTATTAAATTTTAAAAAAAAATCTTTTATACACACGAGTTCAGGAAGAAACTATTTTTTTGTTGTTGTATAATTGATTATACAGTCGAAGTAAATTATTATTAATGTTCTAATGAGAGGAATTTCATTTCCTGGATCGAACTTATGTAAATCTTTTACTGTAGCTTTTCTTAGACGTTGAACGACAGCTTATTACAGAAAATATACTTTTTTTTCCTTCCTTATTACAAAATAAGTTTTGAAAGATTTAAAAATAAAAAAATATATATGCATTAGCATAACACTGTATTACACAATATTTTTAAATGTTTACGATAAATAATTAAGTAGTCATTGATATAATTAAGGATTTCGACTGAGGGTGCTTGATGGAATTTCAATATAAAATTTGAATTGTTTGAATTTTGTACTTTTCCAAGAGTTTTGTCGCTTACGACCGGGTTTCGTCTTTCGGCATGGTGCACGGATGTACTTGAACTGACAGTTTGTATCGTTTGTATACAAAAATAGAAGTAGATCACTAAGTTAAATTGCTATTAAAATGTAAATTAGTGAAAATTGTATGTAAACAAATTTCAATGAATTTAATCGGTTTGCTATATTTATAGGGATTTTTTAAAAATACTAATGACCTGGTAAAAATTTCTCAAATAAATCTAAGGTTTTATCCGACGTATTAATAATGAGTTGATTGATTTCAAGTCTTTGAATTAATACTCAATGATAGTTAGTGCTTGAATTGTTAATAAATGAGATATATCTAAAAGGGTACAACAATGGTGAACTTGGTAACTGAAGTTGCTCGTTTAAAATTGGCAAACCGTTAAGCTGAGCTCTATTCATTTCCAAAATTTGTTGATAAAATAATTTAAATTCGCCCCTGTTAATATGCAACAAATCAATAGTCATTTATAATAAAAAATAAAGCTCTTACTATTTATAGACTGGTATAACAATCCCATTGTTGAAAAAACTATCTAACTGTAAATATGTTTTTAAAACAAAACCGTCCATAAAAATACATTCGATAGTTATAGTGGAAATTGCTGTTTACTTGGCCGTAACACAACTAAGAAAATATTCACTATTATGAATTTTCTTTTTTTTTTTTAATTACCTTATTGAAAATGACTCGAATTGCATGGTGGTCGCGGATCACATGGCTTTTATAAAAAAGTGTCGGCACCTGACAATGTATTACCCCGTGTCTTAGGTAAGCGACGCGAACCGGCAAGCGAATTTAGGCGAATCCAGTCAATTTAAAACGTAGTTGATCAAAGATCTTATGTGCCATCGCTCGGCCAGACGCAATTAACGCTCTGGTGAGCTTGGACCGTTTCATATTTTCAAGCGATTCGCGTGCGCCATGAGTGCGCACTTGAGGCGACTTGCGACATATGCCGTCCTGACCGGATCGCTTCGCTCACGTATGACACTTGCATGGGCGAGGACCGTTTGATATTTTAAAACTCTGCCGCTTTCAAAGCTGCGCCGGATCGCCTCGCCTAGATTCGCCCAGCTAAGACGACCCGTTATAGTTAGTCGTCACATTTTGTGGATTTCCATATGATAGCAGCCGATTTCTGTTCAGCAAATAGCTTTTACTAAGTGGCTAAGTTAATCATTTTTTTTTCCCATCCTATTTTTTTTGAATAACTCAATTTCATAAATTTTGCGAGTTACTGTCTTGTCTCATTGGAACGGCAGTAAAGATGGTTACTGAATAGACTATTTTTACGTGGAAAAAAATATCAGGCATATACTTAATGTAGTGAAATGTGCAAAGTGCGCATTTTCAAGGAAATCCAAATAAAGATATATACGTTTCTGAACATAAAGCTCTAAAAAACGATAATTTCAAAACAAATAGCCTTAAAAACGATAGAATGATGAAACGATATGATGTCATGGTTTAGTTGCCAATAAATAACAATTTAATTGCGGTTCTTCGAAATCTTAATCAAATAATGAAAATCTAAATGTTTTTACAAATAAATAAATTGAAATTAAGCGGATAATAATTAATAACCACAGTGCGATAAGTATCACCTGGCATTGGAAACATAAATAATGCCATCTAAAGTTAAGTGGGAGTTTAAAAAAAGCTCTCGAAATCATAATATGGAGCAATCGTCAGGAAATATTTTTAGACATTGTGATGCTATCGGCAATCCATTTGAGTTATTTAAAGTGCATAAAATAAAATTCATTCCCACCCACCCATCAAATACCATAAGGGAGTGTTAAGCCAACCACTAGTACTGTCCTACCCTTAACCTTTCTACCCCCTTTTTCCATATCCGCTCCTTATTCGGAGGATCACTCGCCAGCCTCCTCACTTCTTCCCAGGTAAAGACTTTTATTAATCGACATGTCATCGAGAAGTAATTTTTTTAAATACTCGAGTAGTTTCAGATGTACCAAAGTACAAATTATTAATTCAAATTTCTGTATATGTTACAGTGAAACTGTGTTCTCAGTGAAAATGTATCAAGTAATAGATTTGTATGACAACATGATTTCACTGGTCACGATCATTGAAATTATTGGCTCAAATCGATGATTTGCTGGCCTAAAATTTTGGTTTACTTCAATGAAACAAAATCAGCAAGTAGTCCCTTTCATAAAAAAAGAAGCAAAGAAAAACACAGACAAACATAGGGCTGAAGATAAGGCGGTCAAATTTAATTTCAATGACAGCTTGGAGAAGAATATATTTTCACTGAGAATACAGTTTCACTGTAAGATCTATAAATAGATGACAAATATACAAAAAAAGGTTATTTGATTTAATTAAATATGTTTCAAAAATAATAGAGAATTAAACGTCTCAAATTAAAGTGAGGGTTTAGTTTTGATCAGTACGAGTATTACTCGAGTATTTTTTTAAATACTCGAGAATCGAGAACTTCACGTACTCGAGTATTTGAAATGGACGAGTATTCTCGAGTATCAAGTATTCGATACTTGAATAGGAGTCTTTACTCCCAAGTCATCCTATTGACGGTCATCAATGGCCTTCCAGAACGACGGGATCTATATGGTTGATGGAAGAGACAGACTCCCCTGGGACATCCGCAGCACATGTCCAAGCCAGGTGCATCGTCACCCGTATACGGTTACGCTGCGCTTGTGTATTGTGCCATGAATCGCAACCGTAGTCCAGTATGCATGCGTTAAATAAGTGACACTTGGTTACTATCCTGACTCTCATCAAATTAAAGGGAGAGGTTCAACGACTGAGTTAAATTCTTTTGTTAAGACGCCTCAAATGGCAGGCCATATTCTCCATATTGGGTTACAAAATTACGTATTCAAATATTTTTCAACTAAATTCCTAGATGTCTAGTGACCAAACCCGGATTTAGAGCGCAATAAATAATAAAAAATAAAACACTAAATATAAATCTCCAATACATAATGTACGCTTAAAACTGTCAAAATAAAAACAAATATTTACTAGCTGATGCCTCTTTGGCAACAAAAATAAACCAGAAATAAATAATCTAACCTTGGTAATATTATGACTGTATTTTAAATTTAAAGATCTATAAATAATTAAAGAAGAGAAATCGAAAGTAACATGGCATCCTTGAGCTGTCAATATTTGCATCCGAATAAATAAATGCTTCGCATCGATGTTTCGAAACAAATGCATGTA
Source organism: Himalopsyche kuldschensis (assembly GCA_028554975.1). Classification (NCBI taxonomy): domain Eukaryota; kingdom Metazoa; phylum Arthropoda; class Insecta; order Trichoptera; family Rhyacophilidae; genus Himalopsyche; species Himalopsyche kuldschensis. The sequence continues at coordinate 483,128 of JAHFWI010000064.1, read as the reverse complement.
CAATTAAAATAATCACTACCCATACATTTTAAGCCGGCAGCGGTGGACAGCATTTTGTTTTTGTACTTGTTAAAATGTGAAAGATAAGAAAGCTCATTAATTAAAAATGTGAAACTACTTTACGACTGCTTTTGAACACATTATAAAATGGTGTAAGATGTAGAAACTTGTCATTTTCATATTGAAATCTTACATATAAAACCGAAACGGCGTATGTATGTATGTATGTCTGTTATTCCCTTTTGCATTATTGTTGTTGCAAGTTGCCATAAAAACGAATATGAAAGAAAATATGTTTGAATTTTTATCGGCGAAGACATTTAGTCAAAATGTAATAAATTAGTCTTCTACCAACTTTTTTTCCCGGCTTTTATTAATATAATAATATTTATTATTTACGTGAAGGTATTATTTGACATTTCTTTGATAGCAAATTAGATTTTTTCCTTGAATTTGGACATTTTAATGGGCGAGAATGGGGCTGTCGTCAAATTAAATAAAGTTTGTGATTTTATTTTAACTCTATTTTGGATGTTAGATTTTGTGATATAATTATGTCGAATGATATAACGTTAAATAATTATTGGTCGCTTAGTCCGAGCGACGCCGGGTAGCAATACTAGTTATTTTATATATTTTTTGATAGCTATTTCGGCTTACGCCCTCATCAGAACTAGTTCTGACGAGGGCGTAAGCCGAAATAGCTATCAACAAATATATAAAATAATTTATGTAGAACTAAAATACATTGTTATGTTTCTTACCGTATTATAATGAAGTTCTACCAAGTAAATGCCTACTCAATCAAAAATTAAAAGATGTTCGGATTATTTGAAATAATGCGTTGCCGTTCCCTGCGACAGGGTGTGTCGGAAACAACAAGCTAGATACAATAGTTACCCACATGCGTTCGTATCTTCCTACGATACATTATGGGCCCGCTGATTGCGATAATTAATGCATCGAGAGCAGAATTTGCAGTTGCGATATTGGCCAATTGGCATCCAGCACGACGTTCGATTCTAATTGTATGAAAATTTATTCAAAATTCGAACGCACCTGTCATTATGCTCATTATGCAGGCATTCCTTGAAATGTGTCTGCCTGGGTAACGTGAACGTACCGCAATTTGCTAAATGTGCCAAATCACAGCTTTGCAAATGAACTGTTATTTATTATTTATTTATTAAAAAAAAAAATACAAATCATGGCATTACAGCTGACGCCAATACGCCATGAATTTGACAAATTTAAATACATACATTTATATACATACTAGTATTGCTACCCGGCATCGCTCGGACTAAGCGACCAATAATTATTTAATGTTATATCATTCGACATAATTATATCACAAAATCTAACATCCAAATTAGAGTTAAAATAAAATCACAAACTTTATTTAATTTGATGACAGCCCCGCCCCATTCTCGCCCATTAAAATGTCCAAATTCAAGGAAAAAATATAATTTGCTGTCAAAGAAATGTCAAATTATACCTTCACGTAAATAATAAACATTAATATATTAATAAAAGCCGGGTAAAATTCAGTAGAAGACTAATTTATTACATTTTTACTAAATGTCTTCGCCGATAAAAATTCAAACATATTTTCTTTCATATTCGTTTTTATGGCAACTTAATGACCAACAATGCAAAAGGGAATTACAGACCCACAGACATACATACGCCGTTTCGATTTTATATAACACTGTTTTCACTGTAATATATATATATATGTTACAGTGAAACTGTATTCTCAGTAAAAATGTATCAAGTAATAGATTTGTATGACAACATGATTTTACTGGTCACGATCAGGGAAATTATTAGCCCAAGTCGATGATTTGCCGGCCTAAAATTTTGTTTTGTTTCAATGAAACATAATCAGCAAGTAGTCCCTTTCATAAAAAGAGAACCAAAGATAAACACAGACAAACAGCTTGGAGACAGCTTTCAATGACAGCTTGGAGAAGAATATATCCAAACCAACAAATACGTGACATAATCGTCTAGCAACTATTGCTTCATGACCTATTATATGCTCTACACCAGTGGTTCTCACGTCAAATTTGGCTGTGTCCGCATAAGGAAAATCAGTGGTCTTACGGAAATGTCCGGTGGCCGCATCAAATCTTTGTGCCGAGTCTTTTTTGTCAAAAAGACCTTAACATCTATATCAGTGGTTCTCACGTAAAATTGTCTGGTGGCCGCACCAAATTTTTGTTTTGAATCTTTTGGTTTGTGATTTATCAAATGGACCATACTATACTTGTCAATTTACTATTGGCATTGATTACACAAGAAATTTTGAATTTTCAGAGTATTTTTTGATAAATTAACTTATAAGGGCACATTTTTTTTCATTATCAATATTTAATAAAAAGCTATTGGTGGGCGCACATGAGAACCACTGATCTATATTATGTTTGAGTTTTTGTTAACCAACAATTCTTGATGCACAATACAATATAAACGAAATGTTTAATTTTCAATGTCTTTGTTGACAAATTAACTTGTAAAAACACATTTATATTAAATATTGATACCGCATGATGTTGTAGGGTATCAGAACTCTCTCGGACGATCTTATTTATCACCTCAATCAATAATAATAAGACCAAACAAGTAATATAACGCGAATAAATGCATTCAAATTGTTATAAATTCATGTAACCGACTCATTGCGACGGCTTTGCAGTGATTAGTTGAATTCAGCTCAGGCCAGAATGCTTTGCGTTGATTGGTCGAGCTGTTTTTCATACTAGAATCACGGAGTATAAATGCGGCTGTCAAATAAAATAACCGCCAAATCAGTCAGTCGTTATCCTTCTTTCAAAAGTCATCAGTTTTTTATCGCCCTCCTTTCTCGGACAGGAGGAAGTCACATTATTCATTTGGTCTTACGCTTTGAAATGTAGTCGCAACTACAATTATATCTGTGTAACTGACAATCTAAATTGAGAACAATAAACTAGCCTACTCTGGGATAGAGTTACGGCAAAGAGAAACCGTTTGAAATCTTTGCGAGAGACACCTTTCTCCCCATCCTGTCCCTAAGTTCCGTCGACGAACGCCTTAGAATGACGCTGTCTGACGCAGTCAGATTGGGAAGAAACCCTGGTCGTCTTAATATCAATATGAACTTTGGAGCTGTTGGTGGCCGCAGCAAAATCCTCTGGTGGCCGCACATGAGAACCACTGCTCTACACATTGGAAGTGGGCGTGGATTAAAAATGAATTGTCAAACACACGTTTTTATTAATTTATCCAAAATGATATCCAAAATAAATCTCTAAGCTAAGATTTTCTGATAGTTCCACTGTTGCATTGACGCAGCGATACGCGCACGTAAAATATAACAAATAATCCAACGCGCAGTTGCCAATGGCGATGGAGTCACAATGGAAAAATTGCAACATGGTTTTCGAAGAGATTGCCGCGACCACATTCCAACAGAAGCTGCTTCTTGCTTACTTCACTTGTTTACTTTCGTCAAGAAACGCGACAGTCGACTTTTGCAATCCCATCGAAAGCTGGCGCACAGCTTTCCAGCTCACACTGTAATTATTTCTGCAAACTGACGTTTAACACCCCGAATGCGGAAGGCGGAAATGCGCCGGGAAGTCAAAATGTTTCAACATTAATTATTAATCAGTCAGTGTTCTTCATTGTTTATTCAACAGTGCGTTACTGGCCGGTAATAGATTTAGACGGTCGATTGTTTAATTAACAACAAAAATAATCAATTGTAATTAGCAAAACATAAATCATTACATTGAGTTTGAAGCTACTTGACGTCATTTCGATATCAAATTTGAATCTATTATTTATTTGAGAATCAAACATCTTAAAAACATCATAAATTGGCATTCCTTTACGCATCTTGGTTAAGTCATTTTCAGCCAAAAGTGGAGTTAACAACATTACTCTTTAGGCCAGGCATGGGCCACCTTTCCTAGGTTTGGGGCCAAATTATCATTCTGTCTCCGAGTCAAGGGCCGGACCAAATTTCTAAACATAATAAAGTAATATTTAATTCAATAAAACACGTTGCTTTTTCTTATATATTTTTATATTTATAAAATGAACGACATAATATTATATACTGTTTACAAAATTTAGTGTGAACGAGTGTGGGTGTAAAATTGGCCTTGTACTTGAATTACGAGAATATCAATATTGGCGTTGATAATCGCATAGGATTTTCGAGATTTTTATCTGTTATCCTCGTTCGAATTTTTCAATTAGTGTGTTTCATCCTCGAAAAGAAAAAATGATTTTTCTTGCAAATGCGCATAAATTTGTATATGTTTCTTCCACCAAATATAATTTATAAAAATCCGTCAAAGCAGTGTTTTAAAATTGTGGTTTTAGCACTTAATCGCCCTGAAGCTCAATAAGTTCCATCTGTAAATTTGCTGGCACATTATTTTCATCTGCATCCAATGGGCGAGCAAATATAGTGAATGTGGAGTATTTGTTTTTGAAGTCAGCAAACCTCGTCAAATTGCTTAGTGCATTCAGTCCATCTCCATAAGAATTATATGTGATGTTTGTATGAGCTGATAGACTAGGAAAATGGTAACTAGTAATTCCTTTCTCTATTACTTTACCGATATGAATCAGGGCCGGTCAAAATAGCTCTGAGGGCCGCGGGCCGGTGGTTGCCCATGTATGCTTTAAAGTTTAAACCATCGAAATGCTTAAAGGGCTTTTTTCCATTTAAAGCGGTGGAACGGCGTTCCAGCACCTTTTTTCAGGTTTTTTTTTCATTCTAATTTTCAAAACCTTTTAGACGAAACAATGTTTGCGCTTACCTACGTAATTACTAACTATATTTATATAATTCATCAAAATGATATAATATGGTATTGTAATGAACCGAATGAGATGTGGATGGATTCAAAATTGGTGACGAGGGTGAAGGGGACTTGTCCACGTTCCCATTGGTCACTCGTGCTCAAGGACTGATAACGGCCAATAACGTCTGACGTTTGTGATTGACAATGTGCGGGATATGTTATTTGCTTAGTTTTACAAAAATATGATAAATTTGAGTACCAGCAGCTTTATTTTCAACTAAAAGCCCTGAAAAGAAAAGCACTTCCTAAAGGAATCCCAATTTATGATGCGTTTCAGTTTCCACTAAGATGTGTAAAATTTGTTGCGAGACGTCGCGTGTTAAGAGGGTCCAGAGGCGATGATGTACAAGCGCGAATGAGTAATGGCGGAAAAGCAAATTCGTCTCGTAAATCGTCGCCAATAAAGCGAAATGCAGGCGCCATGACAGCACGCCGGAGACATGCATTCGGAACGAGTATTGCGCACGCGCGCATTTTGGCGCCAAGGCGAAATATTCGGTCATCATTGGTTGGTTTCGCAATTACATTTTTAACAAAATAAATCAAGATGGAAGCATTTCCGCTGCTTGGTTCCGGGAGTCTATATATTTACGAATGTGTATGTATAATTTAATTACATTAACGACTTTAGAAAGGCAAATAAGACGTAACCCAAGCAGTACTCATTTTGATATTGATGTGGTATAGTCCGGATTCTTTGCCGAAAATTTCAGGCATCCTCCTTTTTTTAAACTTACTACCAGGGATGTGGAGTCGGACTTCACTTCACAGGATGACGGTATACACTATGACGGTATCAAAAGAAAAAAAACAAAACATTCGTCCACATAAATAAAATTCATGAACCGATAGAAAAATCCAGAGCCTTGGAGTTTGAGTCGGAGTCGTGGAGTCGGGGCTTTTTGGCCGGAGTCGGAGTCATCGCGGCTAAAGGCCAGAGTCGTACACGGAGTCAGAAATTTTGAAAAATTTCAACTTTTAATTATTGCATTCATGTGTATGTCAAATTTGGCTATTGACCGGATTGGTAGGATTATTATTAAATTGAATACACATACATAGGAAAATTGGGGAAAAATAGTGACGATATTAAGCTTTTTTTAGTCGGAGACGGAGTCGTGTTTTTGGGTAAAGTTGGAGTCGAAGTCGGACTTTTTTTACTGAGTCCACAGCCCTGCTTACAAATCTTACTACTCGGGTTTCGCCTTTGGGCATCTTCAGGCATTTCAAAAGCACGAATCACCTTGAACTGACGTTAGCGACAAAGCTAATGGAAAATTACAAAATTCAAACGCATCAAATTTTATATTGAAATTCCATCAAGCACTTTCAGTCGAAATCCTGAATTATATCTATACAGTTTTGATTGAACGAGAATTAAGTTGTGTACATTGTGAATATCTAAGTTAATACAATATTTAAAAAAAACAGGGGGATACGTCCTTACAATTTTCTATAATCGATATGTTTATATCATTGTATTATATGAAACGTTGTGCTTACACCCACACACACACCACATTGGCACATGCGCAGAGAGAGAGTGAGTATGCGATTAAATGTTGAATGACTGATTTGACACACCCATATTGAACTTATGTATATGTATTCACAACTTTTATGTTTAGCGTATTGAGCGAACGTTGACCGGTGGCACTGCAAACTAGTAATAATGGCTTGTATGTTAGTAACGCAAATTAAAACAATGCGCTTGCGCATTATGGTCGACCATGCAGAGCAAGAGAGAGAATATGTGTGTGAGAGTAGTTCTGATGATGCTTCTGAAAGAGACGAAACACGTGTCTATAAACTAAGTCAATTTCAATTTTATATATGAAAATGAACATACGCAAAGTTACCGCCGAATCAATCGAAATAATTTGTTACTAACTCTTTGGAAACAATATATTAGTAAGAATCAATGACATCCCGATGCGTTAGTCAAAATATGTACTATCTACATAGTTCATACAGAATTTGCTAACAATCAACGAAAGAAAAAACTTTTTTTAAACCTCCGATGTCTTCACTCATATTTCCTGATCCTACTTTTTGACATAATATAAAAAATAAAATTGACGAGACTAATTTTTAAAATCCATCAATTTGTTGCAATACCGCATGGACGGAAAAGATTAGCTGGATTAATTAAATAATTATGTTATACAGAGGTATGCGACCTTCGTTGAATAATAATGGAGCACCTAACATTGTTTTTTTTATCACAGCCTATAATGTTGATCTTGAAAAAACTAGTTCATTCAATTGGTATAGTCCTCGTGCGTAATTAATGACTATTATATTATCCTTAAGTCATAATATTAGATTTTATATGCAGAAAAAAAACAGATTCATTTCCTACTGTAAAAGTGTATACGCGTAAAAAATACGTAATCAACTAACTCTCGCAAGTTTGCAATTTGACTTCAATAAAAACAAACAACAAAAAAAAACGACACATAAATAGGGTTTCTAACCCCGGGCCAAAATTGTGATCCCGGGATTGAAATAGGTCTAACCCAGGATCCCGAGACTGGTTCCGGGATTTTAAATATTATTTTATGGTCGATAATTTTCATATTTATTAAATACTAGTATTATTACCCGGCTTCGCTCGGACTAAGCGACCAATAATTATTTAATTTTATATCATTCCCAAAGAATTACATACCCACAGACATACATACATACGCCGTTTCGGTTTTATATATAGGATTAGCCATTTTTATGTATCATTAAAAAAATTCAGGAATAATATCTATTTCTGAATATCGATAGCTTAAATAGTAAATTTGCTAACTCCGTTTTTGTAAATTGCGCAGGAGAGGGTAAAAACTGATTAATTTTGTATTTTCAAACCGATCGGGAAAATTTCAAATGGGCTTACAAACGATTTTTTTTTTGCAACACCGCTTAAAAAGTTTCCTAAAACGTTTTTACGATGCACTCAAATAAGTTTTGGATATAAAAATTTGGTTTACGGGACATGCACATTGCATGATACAACAAGATGGCATTATTAAGTCATTTTCAGCCAAAAGAGGAGTTAACAAAATTACTCTTTAAGCCATCGATATTATATTTCGATTGTTTATCCATTACTGAAGAACGAAAATATTTGATTGAAATATAATGTACGAGAGTATCGGTCTTGTTCGAATGCGATCTGATAACTACACAATCTTTTAAAAAATTCAGACTCAGAAAAGGAAATAAATTACGCTTTTATTGATGATAAATCAACCCCGAAAATTTCGGGATTATGTTTTATAATCCCGGGATTCATCAGGTATTGAAAATTCTCGGGATCCCGGGACTGGAACCCCTACTTATAAGTACAATAAAAAGCACGCCCAGTACATGGTATGCGGAAAATAATTGTATTTTTTTTACACTGCATCAATCATGAAGAAAAAAACATAAATAATTACTTGTTACACATTATTTAGCGAGTCTTTTTTAGTACATAAATGCTTCATAAACGAAATCAATTTTGATTACATGGAAAAAAACGAGCCGCGATAGATACATAAACATAACAATATTGCATAATTTTATAGGTTACATATTCAAATTTTTTGCCATGTACGATGTAAAAACTTCTGTTTAATTTAAAGTCAATCTTTTACAAGCATTTTTTAGTTAATTTTATCCAATTATGCTATTCGACAACGTTGCAATATTGTAATTAATTACACGAATTGATTTATATTGTATCAAAGCTATCTGTCAGTCTGATTCATAAAACTACCACCAGAGTCCGCATGAATAGGTTTAATAATGTCTATATAGGTTATTAAATAAAAAAATAATGTTTGATTGTTTGTTTGACTGACCCGTATGCGTTCCTGTATCGTCATCCGATGGCGATAAAACTTCAGTGAGTTGTTGTGCGGACGCTCACAAAGGTTTTAAAAAATCATATGTTCACTTGATTTGCATTCGGTGAAAAAGATAACGAACAATATCATGGAAGCTAAAAATTTTATCAGAAGATGTACTGTGGCCACGCATCTCAATGATTCCGACAGTAATGCCATTCGAATTAAAACTTCAAAAAATCACATGGACAATCGCCACAAGTGTGTGGACTAAATTTGGAAAAACCATGCTTCTCACATGGACAACTGTATTTAGCCTGCATTTAGACTTGGACAACCTTCTGATTTATTCGTAAACGCTCCAAAAAAATTGTGTATCCAAAAGTACTTCAACAGAATTAAAACACAAACACGTTCTTTATTTGAGTGGCATTGTAGCGCATGCCAGGTACTCGCTGATTACTAATAAAAAAAATCTTCGGTAAGTACAGGAAACATAACAATATTTCATATCTTTATACGATGTAAAAACTTCTGTTTAATTTAAACACAAACTTTTACAAGTATGTTTTAGTTCATTTCATCTAATTATAATATCATTATTATAATTAATAACAAAAATGATTTGACATTGTATCAAAGCTATCTGTCAGTTTGGTCCATAAAACTACCACCAGAGTCCGCCCGAATAGGTTTCATAGGTTTAGTAAAATTATATGGCAGACGAATTTGAATAATTTTGGAACGCATTTTATTTTTGAAAAATAGAGTCATTACGAGGTATCTAAACATAAAACGTCTTTATTAATAAATATCAGAATTAATCGATGTTTACGGAATGTTGAAAAAATTGCGTAACACAAATAACAACAAGCCATTGATTTATTTGCAGATTTGGACATCGTAAATATCGTGGCGTAGAAAGTGAAATTTTTATCATTGGATAGTAAATTTAATATTAGTCAAATTTGGAATTCATAGAATGCGCATTTTTTATTCGATAACCATAGATAATAGTGCATTCGAATTTTTAGAAAATACTTTTATTTAAATTATGTAATATCTCTGCAACACTATTGTATTTTTTATTATATAAAAAATATAAGCCATAATTGGACGTTTTTTATTTAAAATGATATTTGAAGTTCTTTTCGTTATGTTACGTCCTCATTTGCTGTTCAAGACATGTTTCGATGTAACATTATTATCAACATATAACTGCATTGACATTTTAAAAAGGGTAAAGTATAACACAATATGGCTATGTAAAACTACCCATTTCTTACTATTTTAAGAATGGGGTTGGAACTAAATACAATATTGAAGATATTTGCAGATGAAAAAAGATAACCTATAAGATTGATAGTGTATGTAATATCATGATTTCAAAATAATAATTCAAGCCATTTTGATTCAGCACTTGAGATGCATAAAGATGGCAAAAGACGAAACCCGAGTCGTAAGCGATACAACTCGTAGAAATTTATAAAACTCAAACGAATCAAATATTGCAATAGCGATTACTTCGCCACTTTTCCGGCCCTAGTCCTTATATCCTTTCAATCCTCAATCTCTTCGACAAAGAGAGATTCGGCTACTGAGTAACAAACAGTTCTCGTAAAAAAACATATTTTGTGACAAACTCCGTAAGACAGAAGGGCTGATAAATAAATAAATCCTAAAGAGAGATCAGCGAAATAACAGACATTTGGTCACCGCAAAGATATCTTACTTATTGATCGAATTGGCATTTACGTGGTGAAAAAATTGCTATGTATTTTAGTCCAACATAAATATACTACTTATGTATGATTGAAAGCTATTTCAATTTACGCCATCGCCAGAACTAGTTCTTACGATGACGAGAGTCGAAAAAGCTATCAACCATATATAGTATAACTTCTGTAGGACTAAATTAAATTGAAATTTTTTCACCGTGTTATATCTTACTTATTTGTGAAAATTGGTTGCTATACATCACGGATTCCCAACCCATGGGTCGCGACGTGTTCTCTGTGGGGTCGCCAACATAAAAGTCGTCAACAAAAAAAATATTCGCTATAATGTATTTTCGTTTTTTTTTAATTACCTTATTAAAAATGCCTTGGGGGTCGCGAGTCACATGGCTTTTATAAAAAAGGGTCGCCACCCGGAAAACGTTGAGAGCTTATGCTTAACATTATATAATACAGCCCGTGGTGAGAACACAGAAAAATGTGTAGGTAATCATAAATATTATTAAATTTATGCTAATAATACTGTTTTGAAACATATTCACAGCGAATGCGAGAACTCGTAAATCGCAGAATAAACATTTGAATATCAAATTTATTTAATTTATGGCAACACCGAATCATATTCGAATTCCTCGAAATGTGAAAATGAAGTTTCACGCATCGAGTTACACTCCCATGCGATTTTGCATAATATTTAAATAATAACGATTATGTTCATACGCGAGCATAATAAATTACTGGTATTAAATTTTTAACAAGGATATTAATATCGTGATTGATCATTGGCTTAATATTGTTATGAAATAAACGTAAAAATAATAAATAAGACCTTACTGGAAAACTTCATCCATATTTCGATGTTTATTGGATATATTTTGTTACTATAATCAGCAGTGGCGGCTGGCGACGGAGTATTATGGAGTACACTATTTTTCCGTACTACGGACAGCCAAAAATTGATAAGACTGGCACTCCGTTGGTATTGCGAACATCTGAATTGAAAGTCCATGTTATAGAAGTGTTTTAAAATACAATGAATAGGAAAGAACTCATACAAAAATAGTTTCGTCTTTTTTTGTACTCCCTAATACTTTGTCACTAGCCGCCACTGATAATCAGGGCTGTGGAGTCGGTAAAAAACAATTCGACTCCGACTCCAGCATTTACCAAAACCACGACTCCGACTCCAATATTGACCAAAAACACGATCTCCGACTAAAAAAGTTCAATATCGTCACGTTTTTTTGTGTATTCAAATAAATATGAACCTTAACAATTCGGCCAATAGCCAAATTTGACATATTATATGCAAAAATAAAAAGTTCAAGCTTTTCAAAATTTCCGACTCCGAGTACGACTCCGGCCAAATCACCGCGACGACTTCGACTCCGGCCAAAAAGCCCCGACTCCTACTCCACAGCCCGTTTTTTTGTGTAAATATTTAGTAGGAGTAATACTATCGTATGCAGCTAAAAATAAAATTTTAGAATTTAGAATAATTAGAATTGTCCCATTGATGAAAAAGTTAGTGAACCCCTGTTTTAGGACATTAAGACAGACAGATCGAATGCAAAAAAATGAATCATCGTTGTAATATATAACCCGTGGAGAGCAATAACATATGTTTAATCTAAACAGTTCCACCTGTGAGCAGATGGTTGAGCCACAGAAATAATGACCTGGGGCCGCACCGTCGAAGTGATCAAAAGTACATTGAAGGCTTCTAACAACGCGGTGTGGTGCACCTGTGGAAATGGAGCCAGCCATAATCAAATGAACTCTAGCTTAAGTCACGTGGGACGAGTGGCTGTGCAAAATAAAGATGGAGGGACTGATATGAATATTTTTTCAAGGAAATGAGAGACGCTATTAGATAAATAAGTAAAACACATGAAACATTACTATTTGCACGTGTACTCTGATAAATATTGCACTACTCAATATATTATTTTTTTCCTTTCAGCAATTCCTCAATTGATTTGAGAAATTGATTTAGATCACTGGTTTGCATATTTATTAGCGTGGTAAAACAAAATTCCAAAAAATACCACATACCACATTATGACATGTTACAATCTTTAACACACAATCCATTAAATACGGTTTTTGAAATAAGGATTAAAAAATAATTGTAAAACCAAGTTTTACAATGTCAAGCAGAAATCGACGTATGAGTTGCAAGTTACCTATACAATGCTTAGTAGATTCGATATAGAAGTTGTAGGAATTAAGATCAGGACCGTTTTCGCTCAACGCGAGCATTTTCGACTGATCAATCTGCATTGATAACACATACTGGGATATTGATACAAATCTGTATCGATGTAAATCATTATCAAGTATAGCCGGTCCTGATTTGAATAAACTAATTGTGAAAAAAGTACTATTTTTTATTTTATTTTTAATATAATGCCTTTCCACCGTGTCTAACAATGAACAGCTTGAAAGTGAGAATCATAACTACTTTCGTGTGACGCTATCGTCAAGAATAGTTAGTGTAATAGTTTACTTATAAATACAAGTGCAATTGTATCTTATTTAGAATTTCGACTGAATCCGCTTGATGTGATTTTAATTTCAATTCTAATCGTTTGAATTTTGTACGAACTTAATTCAAGTTCATTTGTTCACTTGAAATTCCTGACGATGCCGAAAGGAGAAACCCGGGAAGTTAACGTTACGCTCAGAGAAAAGTTCAAGATTATCGTTTTGAATGTATGATTAAGTCTTCAATGTAAAAGATACCGCTCTACTTTCAGAAATACTACTTTTCAATAAAACGTTTATGTTTGCACTCTTTCACAATTATAATAAAGCCCACGCCATAAATCCGAATTCCGACAGTTCACGGCCAATGTCTTTTATATTACGGCCGAGCCATTGATACGAAAAAAGCATAAATTATTTTATTTTCTTCTATCTATGTCACGCCCAATTCGCGTACGACATGGCGAATCGCATTCCAGATCTCTCGCTCGAATAATAGATGGACATTATAAGCCAGGGCTGTGGAGTCGGAGTCGGAGTCGTGGAGTCGCGGTTTTTTAACTGGAGTCGGAGTCGGAGTTTTTTTGCGAATCCACATCCTTTGAAAGAATTCAATAATTAAAAATGTTACTATTATTTACGAATGCTTTTGGGCATATTGCACAATTTTGAAATATCATGTATCATATTTTGAGTCGTGAAAAACTTGAACTTGAAAGTTTGAACTTTATATTTGTGCGTTTTTTTATTTTTTCTTCATTCACTTTTAGCACTATTTAAATGTACATACATATAATGTAATAACGTAATTAACAGCGCGTTGTACACAATCTATTCGTGCAAAATCCAGTGTTTCACCTGTTTATTACGATGTGACCTTGACACGTGCGTCCTTGTGCATGTTATGTCCCCATAGTAGGTCATAGATTTGTTTGTGCGATTTTCCCCGGAACGCATTTACCGCACAAAAAAAAGTTTAGGTGTAACATATTGGTCGGATTGTTTGGTTGATATTTTATTGATTGAAAAAATAATAAAACATATTTAGTACTTATTCCATATGAAATTTATTGGATCAGGACCGGTTTTGCTCATGGTGAGCATTGTCATAATAGCTTGCAACATTTTAATTATAATTTATTTTTCTTACATTTTGCTTCAATTTATTTGCTTAGTTATAGTACCAATTGTTTGTCACACCTTTGTATAAATATCACTGTTTCGTTGTATTTCTTATCAGTTGACAATGCTTGCCGTGAGAGAAACCGGTCTTGATCTACTAAATTTTATGTGGAATAAGTACTAAAAATGTTTTATTATTTTTGTTATATTCCACCAAGTATTGACAGTGATCATATTAAAAGTGATTATATTGATTGGTAGAAAAAAGTAGAGTCGAAGTTGTGTTATTGGTCAATGCTGGAGTCGGTGTCGTTTTTTCAACGACTCCACAGCCCTGCTATAAACAAATAAATAACATTCGAGAATTGTTTACTGGACTGAAATTAACATGATCGCGCCTCAAAAAGAAATGAAAACCTGTTGAAAGTGATTGAGTCATTTCACCTTATTTTTGATCCTACTAAACTTTCGCAAAATTTGAATTTGGAATCCATAAACAAAAAACACGTCATACACTATTGACTAGAATACATATCGCTACATGAATGCAACAGTAGGACAATAGACATAAAACATGTTTTGAGCTATTATATTAAGCCTTCGATAAACGCGCTGCGATTTTAAAACGAGCAATTTCATTTCTGAATAAACTTCAACAACCTATCGATTATTTTTTATAGATTTAAAAAAAAAATTGGCATTACAACGTACGCCAATGCGCCAAATATTCTCAGTTGTGAAAGTCATACGAGATTAAATCGATGGTAAATAATGTATCAGTTGTTGTATCAGACCTTGCCAGGGATTGAACCCGGCCCCCCGATTGCTTGGACGAAGCTCTTGCCACAAGACCACAGGGACCGACGAATTCTCGAACATATCTCTGGAATAAAGGGTTTTCCCTTGAGGCAAATTAGGGTTCCCCCATTTCATTATAATATCTCACATCCACGATCGTTCGTTCGCAACGCGTAAGCTGGCAGAACGCATATCAGATAATTGATCATATATTTTCATTATAAATTGGTATTGATGATTAATCTGTCATGAGTGAATATATATTTTTTGACAATGTATGGTGTTGCGACATCCTAAACTTTGGAATAGATTTTCGCAAAATTGAACAGGAAAAAGTATTTTGACTGGCTTTTATTTTTTTATTTTTTTCCTACCTTTACTTTCCTACTGAAACTATATGTGGAGTCCTCTAGGCGGGCTCTAGTTTCCTGGCTATTTTTGTTGCTAGGGTGGATACAGACTAAGTCTTTGTTTCCCTTTCCCGCATGTAAGCTAGCTAAGTATTGACTTTCTAAAATATTCTGTCAGCTGAGGGCTTTGTGTGGGGAAAACACTGAAGAAAAACCCCTTACGAGAATGATTGTCTTTATTGATGCCAATGCTATTTAAATGATTTGTCAACAAAGTGTTGTATTCTTTGTATATATGGTATTTGTCGAGATCTCGGTTGATCTTCAAAGTTTTTGGCTTTGGTTGCGAATCTCACGTCACTTTATCCCAGCTCTCTTCGCAAAAAATAGCAACAAACCGTTTTCGTATGAAGACTGCTTGTTACTGAGCTCAACATTAGGAGTGAAAAATGTTTAGATGTCGAGACAGTTCGATACACATTTCCCGGAAAATTCGAGCCTTTTGGTAGTCTCGTTTCCCGGATCTTAACAAAACCCTGAATGCTAGACTCATAGCCCAGGATTACTGAAGCGGGAGTATCGTGGTTCTTGATATGCAGTCGAGGATAGATCATTACCTGATCGCTGATATGCCATCACCTCATACTCCGGTCGGGTTCGTCCCGTAATTGAGAAAACGTGGCTGATTCTAGAAACGGTTTTGTACTCATTACTGCAGGCAAAAGTTATTATACGAAACGAAACTAATTAACGGTAGCTTTTAACGTTCGGCCATTGATTTCACATTTATGTATTGACAGGAAAAAACACTTACAAATTTGAAAGTAATTCTTTTAAAACGAAACGAATTGCAAAACGCAGGACATCAGCTTTCATTTCGTTGAAGATATTCATTTAAAAAGGGAAAAGTAGTGACGATTGATTTTCAGGGATTGAGAATCATACTTTGTGAGACACGTGTTTCGCCTGTTCGAGAAGCATGATCAAGCTTAATTTATGTTACCGCAGAATATCTTTTATTATTTAAATACTAATATTCGAACCCGACTTCGCTCGGACCAGTTTGGGGTTATGTTCACCTCGGCGCGTAAATTCAGACGGGCCAAGTTGAAACAACTGGCAACTTAATGACCAACAATGCAAAAGGGAATTACAGACCCACATACATACATACGCCGTTTCGGTTTTATATATAAGATTCTAGACTAGATCATTGTTTATTAGCGGGGTCGTTTTTATATTTAAATCATTTGTGTTTACTGCGATTCCAAGTGGGTGAATACATTATTGCATAAGTATAAGGTGCTACCGTTAATTTTTGGCATCAGTTTATCCGAGTGATTCTGCATTTGAAATTAATTGTAAATTGGCATACATTGGTCTTTATTTACTTTATAAAATTAGTTTTATATCGTTTTTATTTCGCTGGGAGTTATGAAAGATTTTGATATTGACAACACAGGGCATAGCGAGACCGACTAGTAAGTTAGCAACTAGTCTAGTCCTAACTATATGCCTTCTTCGAATAGGAAAGATTGAGCAATTGAGCAGTATCAAGCAATACTTCAGCTCAGATAACCTCCACAATGGAATCCATATTCTTCACACTGGAAGCGAATATCAGTTGGTAAAGCTTGAATGAGCGAAACCGGTTCTGATAAATGATGCAAAATTTATTTGTTTCAAATTACGCCAGTTAATACAAAAAAGTGGTTGGTTAAAATGACTACATATCAAAACAAGAAATTTAGCCATGGATAAAGAGCGAAACCATAATCTTTATTATCAGAGCATTTTTGTCGCGTAGATCATGTGAGTCACTAGCAACAAGGACTATTAAGCTGATCAATGGAATACCTATTGAGGTAGACATTTTCAACAGTGAACTTGGTGATTTGTTTTTACTCTTGTAATTTCTATGTAAATGATGTTTTTTATATATTATCTTAATTATACTTTTAAAACGTATGACGCATTGGCGTCAGCTATAATTCTTTATATTATATTTTCTACAACAAACAACCAATAACACATCAGTAAAATAAATTCTTCACTGTAGAAATCTTTAATACCCAATAATCAATCGACGTTTTCTAAATACCTCTGTTGTTTATACATAGTAATTTATGTATTTGTTATGTCACAACATTTTTATAAAATCCTTGACCAATGAAAGCGGCTTTAAGCACAAAATGGAGCATTACATAATGAAATTGGTATAATCTCAGTTATAATATATGCAAAATACATAGTCGCAGAAACAACACCACTTCCGGATTAGTGTGATTAGCATAATATTGAACACCGTTGTCATTTTTACACACCTATTAATTTTCTAAACATAAATTCGTTAATGCTACATTATTTATGACATTATAACTATAATTCAAACATGTTTACAAGCTTTACAACAAATATCGAGACAATCACGGAATTTATTCCCGGGAATCCCAGTCTTTAATGTCGGATCGATGTCATTTATATTTCATTTCAGTCATCAAAAATAGAATGGTAAATAGATTCATATTGATATAAAATTTATTATTAATTGTGACACGTGTTTCGTAATTACTAAAGCAAACTTTGCGATAGTAGGTCCGAAGATGCATCCGAAAAAGGCGAAACATGTGTCACTATAAGTGACACAGTACAAAGTTATTTTATATTAAAATGAACTTCCACAAAGTTACCGCTGGATCAATCTAAAAAATCATATTGATAAAATAATTATGAGGCGTGATTGAATTATCAACAACTTAAGTAGAACTCCATTATCCAAAGGTGAAAAAAAATCCACGGGAAAGGCAGAAAAAATATATTTTTCCAAGTAACTAATTAATTGTTAAAAAACCTTTTTGATTTAGTTAAATATTTTTATTTACCGGGTTACCGTATACTGTGGCTTCGAATTGACATTTACTTGGTAGAACTCCATTAAAATATGGTAAAAAAAATAACAATCTCTTTTAAATTCTACAGAAATTATTGTATATATTTGTTGATAGCTATTTTGGCTTACGCGATCGTCATAACAATCATCATCGTCTCGTCATTTTTTCATCGTATTAATCTGAACGTTACAAAAAAGTCTCAATTCCTGTGAAAATCCGGGATTTATCGAGACAGTAGCGTAAAAAAGTCGAGAACTTTATGGCAAATTGCAGACTCCTTTTCATAATAATACTACCATAATCATTCTCCGAGCACTTGTTTATTTGCCAATATCATGTATGAAAACAACACGTAATACTTGAATATATCATCAATTAACTTCATGTTTTAAAATTCCTCTGCGTATCGGGCTTTAAAGACAATTTATTAAATCCCATAATTGATTATAATACTATGTTATTAAAATTTTCTTGGTCAAGCAGCTGTGATTTTTATGGTCATATTTATTAAGGACAAGGTTTTATTGCCGATGACTAAATATATCGCCGGCAACTATATATGTAAATATTGTAAAGGTTAGATCTCAAAAATGTTATTATTTCAGTTCGGGTCCGTAGTGCAGTGGTCAATAATGTTGGCTTCCGTGACGGACCTCACAGGTTCGTCCAAGGGTGTAATTTGTATGAAAAACCAATTACACTCAATTGACAATTTACCAGGACCACGTCACTATTTTCAGGACAATTCTGGCCAGTTCAGTTGGAACTCTAGTTCCAGAACAATTTCGTTGAACGATTGGCAAACCTAATTCGAGCTCGAGTGCGATCAGCATTTTCAGTTGATTTATCGATTCTATTGTAAAGCTGGTGCCGATCCTGTAAGACGGGCATTGCGAGTGCGACCGGCGAACTACCAGTCCTTATCCTTAGCCTTATATTTTTATCCCAACTCACATCGAACCAAAGAGAGGTTAAGCATGTAACAAGCAGTAGTTGAAAGAAGAAGTTAAGATTCCTCCATTTAGGAAGTTATATGCTCAACATTGGGAGCGGAAATGGACTTAAATGTTTATATATATATATATATGAGATTTGAATCGTTTATTGTTCGGGAATGAGCCTGGGGCTCGGGTAGGGCCGGCTCGGAGATTTTCGGACTCCTGCAGACTTACTATTTATTTATATTAGTACTTTACCTTCAACGATTGACAGTTGACATCTTAGCACAATGCTTACGGAGTGCACAAATTTGTGCTTTTGTTAATTGTCCATCAAATACGAAATAAAATGTTAATTCCGCAAGTAACAAAAAGGGCATCTGGACTAATACCTAAGTTTTGGTCACAAACTACAAGAGCTACATTACATAATAGAACTGATAATGAGTCGTCAATTTTAGACTCAACATGCTCAGAAATGCCAAGATAGAATGTATCTAAAACACAAAGTATTTTGAGGAAAAATATGTCATGTTTTTTTTTTCTTCAACGGCGAAAGTAAAATTTAAATTATACACTTTAAATCCACGCTGCTGAGTCACCTATTGGTATCGATAAATCGTAGGTAATTTGTATGCGGTTTCAAACAACCGATCAGATATAAAATAGCAAGGTCCGCGTGCATTGGTCCAAGAGCACACTATAACGGGACGCGACCCGTCTCTTAGCGAATCCAAACCTGTTCCAGCAAAAGTTGAACCTTTTCATTAGTCGGCAACACTCGGTAGCGGCAAATTTTTTTTTTTGTAATTTTTAGCGGAATTGTTTCCGGTAGGCATATTTCTCATGGACATGAGTGAGTTCAGACGAGTTCTATTTTTTATCTCTTATATTTATTAACTATGTAATTTCTTCACCCAATGATTTAATCATTTTTCACATTGCAAAATCAATAAACTTATAATTTTTGTTTAATAAATTAATATTTATGTGAATCCGGCTCGAAGGAACTCTTTTTCCCGATCCGCGGCGCAGTGGTTAAGGTCGTTGGCTTCCGTGACGGACCAGCAGATTTTGTCAGTCGATTAATTGATTCTGTTCCACGGCAATATGGGTGGGTGTTTGTGTGGTAAAAAAATCCTTCCCACCTTTCCGTTCCCAAAAAAGTGGAGCACGTAGCGAGAACGATTAGCTAACCACTAGTCCTCGTATCATTGAATTTTGAAATGATTCTTTTTTCAAGTAATTTAAAGATTGAAAACAAATATTTTTTTATGTTATTTATGGATGTGCTAAATTATAAGTATTCCGCGCTAACGTCGCTGCAATGTTTAATATGTATTTTTCTATGAGAACTGCTTGTTGCGTGTTGTTTTTCGAAGAGAGTAGGGGATGAATAAGATACGACGACTCGGACAGAACTAGTAGTTAGCTAATCGCTCTCGATATGCGTCGCTCTTTAGGATAGGAAAGGTGGGAAGGGATATTCAACAACACAAACACGCATGCCTTTGAACAGATTAATCGACTGAGAAAAACCTGCCCGTACCGGGAATCGAACCCGGGTGGTCCGGCACGTAAGCCAACAACGTTGACAATTGCGCCACGGACCGGACATTTTAATACTGCTTACATATTAATGGGAGATCAGTGCACCTGTGCACTTTTACAAAACTGTCCCAATCTGCTGTAGGCATGTTGAGACGATTTGCTTTTTGCATTCTACGCTCAATATGTTGTCGTTTGATTATAATAATCTAATAAATATATTTATTTTAATACTGCTAAGAATATTAATGGGAGATCAGTGCATTACTGCACTGTTACAAAAACCGTCCCAATCTGCTGTGGGATGTTGAAATGAGTTGAGACGATTTGATTTTGCATTCTACGCTCGATATGTTGTAGTTTGTTTATTATAATTAAACAAATAAACTGTTTCCTATCACTGTGTTGGAAAACGCGGCACTAGAGCCGCAGGTGAACGGTTTGTTGATGTTGTTTTTTCATCGCTGACACACTGACACTTTTTCAATTCTCGGCTATACGGCTGGAGTCATCAAACCGACACTCGGATCACGATCTTGCTCCGATTTGCTCCAGAGAACTAACCGCTCGGGATCACCCGTTTAGTCGACTGTTTTAAAAGCACCCACTAAAACAGTAATTACTACACTATACTTAATGATTTCTAATGTTTTTCGAACGGATGTGTGGATTTTTAAATCGCATATAACAGTACTCGCCAACCGGTGGTCCGTGAGTAAACTTTGATGGTACGTAGTGTTTCCCAACGTGTGGTACGCTTACCCCCCTGGGAGACGAAAAGTTTATTTTGTCTATGCACGAAAAATTTAAAAAAATCATTTTTCGATTGTTAAGTACGAGTGGTACTCGGTGTGTCCCAAACTGTGGTACGCGTGCTCTCTGGGTGACAGGAAATATAGGAATGCACCTACACTGTTTTGTAAAAAAATCTTTATTTTGACAAAAGGAAATGCGTGTTTATTTTTTGATGAGCGGTACTCGATGTTACGAAAATTATTATAGAATGGGTACGCAGATGTCTAAAGTTTGAGAAACACTGTTTTTTAGTAACGCCTTTTAACCAATAGTGCTGAAAGCTTCATTAAAGCTCGAAGCAGCAAATAGCGTGCGTGTAAAACTTGAATCGTTGTAATGCCTGAAGATGAAGAAAGGTGAAACCAGTGTCTTCAGTAGAATTTCATTATAAAATTAAAAATCGTTTGAATTTTGTACTCTTTCATGAGTTTTCTCGCTTACGCTGGCAGTTTACGTTCATCTGTGCACTTGAAATATCACATTTAACTTGATAATGTAATTAACCCATGCAATTACTAATCCAATGAATTGAACCACATTAATTAGCATTCGCCAAATCATCCAGATTTCATTAATAACAATGAAACTAATTTACGTACTTTTCATCGTTATATACAAGCGACAAAAACTATTTAATACTCATCAGTTCAAGTTTATTCGAGCACTTGAAATTCCCGGAGACGAAAAAAGTTTCTGATTCCAGCCAGCGAAATTGTTTCAATAAGCCAAGTTGTTTTGTTTGAAATAATGTCTATCTCTTTCTATTTGCAACTGACGAACAAAAATAATAAACTTTTTCTTACGGCATCGTGTTTACCTCACAGCCTAGAATTTGCTTTGCAAATAAAATCTATTTATTCAAATATGGTTATCCAAACAAAGCTTAAAGTGAAACTGACAACCTATTTGTAAGATGCCAATACGGATTATAGTCAAAGTATTTGACAGATAATTCTTGTTTAATCTCTCACAATTCAAATAGAAATTCGCGCTGTTGCGAGTCAGGTTCTCTCCTCAATCAATTAAGTTTAATATGTTCAAGTATGCTATTCACCAGACACATTCCTTACACATACAAAAGCACAAGTTTGTTGTTTTTACCAGGGCTGTGGAGTCGGTAGCAAAAAGTTCGGAGTCGACTCCAAGATTGACCAAAAACACGACTCCGATTCCGACTCCGACTAAAAAAGTTTAATATCGACACTTTTTTTTTGCCTTATTTTCCTATATATTTGTAGTCAATTAAATATCAACCCTACCAATTCGGCCAATAGCCAAATTTGACATATTATATGCAAAAATAAAAAGGTCAAACTTTTCAAAATTTACGACTCCGGCCAAATCGCCGCGACGACTCCGACTCCACAGCACAGGTTTTTACTTCCACGCATATTTTGTTAACCTAGATAGATCTGATATTTTGTTTGTCATTTTGATAGAATTTTTACAAATTATAAGCTATATTTTATTTTTGTACCATCTCCGCTCCCAAATTGGAGCATATGGACTCCTCACTGAGTATATCTCAAAATATGTTTTTCTACGAGCACTGCTTGTTGCTCAATTGCTCAACCTCTCTTTTTCGATGAGAGTAGGGATTGAACAGATACGAAAACTAGGTCAGGACTAGTGGTGAGCTAATCGTTCTCGCAATGCGTCGTTTTTTGGGATCAGTAAGGTGGGAAGGGATTTTTAACAACACAAACACCCATTCATTGCCTTTGAACAGAATCGATTTATCGACTGGAAAAATCTGCTCGCACAGGGAATCGAGCTTGGGCGGTCCATCGCAGAAGCCAACAACGTTAACCACTGCAACTACACTTAAAACTACATTTTTGTCATGGTTTTCATGATGTCTGTTCTTTAAAAAATAATGGAAGGTCCATACGGGTCAATATCAGGACACGTTTTACTAATCGAGAGCATTCTCAAAGAATAAACAATAATTGATTATTAATTGGGACCGGTTTGTTTTTTTTAATGTTGATATAGCTAGTAATTCAATCCATGCAATCTTTGATTTTTGACATTACTACCAATAATTTAAATCTTCTTAAATAATATATATGTAGGTATAATACAATAGCCATAAATAAAATCACGCAGATTCACCTACAAGCAGCTGTCAAAATTAGGCAATGAAACGTTGTAATAAAAATTCGATGGCTTTTTCACTACATTCATAATACCCGTTTGTCTATGCTATTTTATTCTACCGATTTGCGCCCATATTATTATGAATGCATAGACATTCCGCAGGCTGGGCAACATAAAAACATCTGTATAATTATTTTTTTCGCGTCTGACAACTTGACAACAACGACCGAATAAGAAACATGGCGGCGAATCGAACATCAGCTGTTGGAATTTGCCGCCGCTCCGCGCCACACAACACCTCGATGATTTCGATTATTTTATTCATTTTGAATGCAAATTTACTCTCACTTATCCAGCGGGCTGGGTAATATTAGCATTATTAATGTCTGCCGATACAAACATATTCGCAATTGCATCATAAGCTACTTGAAATATTGATTCTATAAAATCTACGAATATATTTATTAATCTGTCAAACCTTACTAACCCGGCGTAAACATGCTATCCCAAACATGTTTTATATACTCACTAGTATTGCTACCCGGCGTCGCTCGGACTAACCCCGTGCTTAGGTAGGCGAGACGAAGCGCTGCGGTGCGCTGCGGCGACGTGTAAAAACCAATTAATTTTAAACGCAGCGGACTAAAGGTCGTATGTGCCATCGCTCGGTCAGACGCAATTAACGCTCTGGTGAGCTTGGACCGTTTGATATTTTCAAGCGATTCGCGCGCGACATGAGTCAGGCACTTGAGGCGACTTACGACATATGCCGTCCTGACCGGATCGCGTCGCCCACATATGACACTTGCATGGGCGAGGACCGTTTGATATTTTAAAACTCTCCCGCTTTTAAAGCGCGCCGGATCGCTTCGCCCACCTAAGACGACCCGTAAGCGACCAATAATTATTTAATGTTATATCATTCGACATAATTATATCACAAAATCTAACATCCAAAATAGAGTTAAAATAAAATCACAAACTTTATTTAATTTGATGTAAGCCCCATTCTCGCCCATTAAAATGTCCAAATTCAAGGAAAAAATCTAATTTGCTGTCAAAGAAATGTCAAATAATACCTTCACGTAAATAAAAACATTATTATATTAATAAAAGCCGGGAAAAGTTCAGTAGAAGACTAATTTATTACATTTTGACTAAATGTCTTCGCCGATAAATAATCAAACATATTTTCTTTCATATTCGTTTTTATGGCAACTTAATGACCAACAATGCAAAAGGGAATTACAGACCCACATACATACATACAGCGTTTCGGTTTTATATATAACGGGTCGTCTTAGCTGCGAATTTCATAGTTTCCAGGCGTTCCGGCGCGGCTTTGAAAGCGTATATGTTACAGAACTGTATTAAAATATTCTTCTGAAATTCGGTCCTTTGACCGCCCTATCTTCAGCCCAATGTTTTTCTGTGTTTTTATTTGGTTCTCTTTTTATGAAAAGGATTACTTGCTGATTTTGCTTCATTGAAGCAAACCAAAATTGTAGGCCGGCAAATCATCGACTTGGGCCAATAATTTCAATAATCGTGACCAGTGAAAGCATGTTGTCCAAGCTCACCAGAGCGTTATATACACTGCCATCTTTACTGACTGATTTTAGCAGAACAAATAATACGTGATCGAACACGTCGACATATAGATCATAAACTGGGAACACTAACACGGCGGCCATGTTTAAAAACGTCAAAATTGACTGGATTCGCCTTACTTGAAAAGGTTCTAACTGACATTTTGGTGGGCAAAGTTTGTATTCGCCGTATTCTAGTTACGAGTATATATTATGATAACTTCAGCATCATATATTATTGAATTACGGAATAAGCAGAATTCCAGAGTTCATCTGCACACTCTTTTAAGTTATAAAATTATCATCATTATTTACATCATTCAAATCATTATTTATCGGTATAATAGTTTGATCTTTAAAAAAATATGCTTGAAATAAGTAATTTCAAACATTTTTACTTGCTCAATGTTACAGGTGAATTTTATCTTTTGAATTAAATAGTATGATTAATCCAAACTTCAAACGCTCATATCTCAAAACAGGGTCAAGAAAATTAAGATCCTTTTCAAAGTAAGGTGTCGTACTGTTAAATAAATGTATGAAACAACATTTCAGTTTGAAACAATTAACTTGTTACTTACGTTTTTCAGAAACGTCACTATTCTTAACACTTCCAAAATGGCTTCGAAGATGTAGTAAAGGAAGTGATAACTTACCTGAAAGAAAAGAAAACAAAAAACAATTAATAAAATGTGGTTATTTGGTGCAAAACAGCTTAGCATGTTGACGTACACTCAAACTTCTTTTTATGCGACTTTTTTGTGCGATTTCAAAGTTATGCGAGTTTTTTTTAAATCATTTTTATTTTTTAAAATATGTTTTTAGGAATATATAAACGTAATTAACAACGCTTTGTTCACATACTGTACGTGCAAATCCATTTTTCACCTGTTTAATACAATGTGACCTTGACACGTGCGCTTTTTTGTACGATTTAATTTTGTGCGAATTTCCGCAGAATGTATCTACAGCTATAATTGGATCCATCCCGGAAGGACATATCCAACAGAAACATCAATACATAACAGTTTTTGAGTCATACGGTATGTTTTCATTCACCATTTGTAGGTTTTAGCGATGCTGGCTTCCGTTGCAGTGTTGCCGTGCTCAAATCACGATACAGATAGGTAGGTAGTCTCATAAATTTTTATTCGAAGACATGGGTTTCCGTGACAGCGATATCAAAAACATTGTCTTACAAAAGTTTATAAATAGAATACATTTTACGAATAAATCGTATTTATATTTAGATTACAGTGCAGTGATTGCCAGTACTTTTACATCGGGAAAACCAGCCGCACCTTGAATATAAGAGTGGTTGAATATCTACCCGTTTTTAGATTGAATAAAAAGACATCAACCTTGAATCGATGAAGAGGTTAAAAACTTACATCACAACACGGGTGATCATAAATTATTTTCACAGGAAAAACTAGAAATCCAACGGGCACAGCTGAATAGTTTGCAAATATAGAATGAGAAACTTGATCGAATTGATATATCATTAATTACATTAAAACAATCGAAATAAATCAATTCTTTATTAATAAATCGGATAAAACTATCTTTTAAATCAGTAACCATGCCAAGAGTTGATTATTAAATCTTAACGATATGAAATTTAAAGTACGTTTAAGTTAGTTCAAATACGTTTGTGCGCTTAAAATTCCTGAAGATGCCAAAAGGTTAACCCCGGGACTTTGAACATCGTCTATATTATTTAGGAAAGAAGTGCAAGATTTATAATGCTGTTAAAAATATTGGTGATGCCTGGATACTTTATTGTGTAATAAATACGCAGAATTTACCATGTACCTAAAAAATCAATATTTCCCATTCATGTTGTCTTATTATGTTGATTCATCAATCTAAAAATTCTTGGTTTTAAATTTTCTCGACTTTTTGACTGACATGAACACTTTGGAACCAATAATTAGTCGCTTAAGTCGAAGTCTTACCGTATAATATAATGCCTAGCTCTATCTAATTGATTTTTGTAAACATCCTGAAGTTCCCTCCGCGCCAGGAAGTAATAAAACAATCACAATTTGACACCGGGTGCTTTCATGGAACAAGATGCATTAACAGTATTAAAACCAGGGCTTTCCGGTTTTCAAAAACCGTTTTTTTTTTGGTAAATTTGCGACGGTCAAAAACTTTTTTTTTCATGTTTGTAACCGACTTTAAATATATTTTTTATTATTTAAATATGAACGTTCTGAATTGATTTTGTCATGGTTTCAAATAAAAATGATATGAAATACATATGTATGTGCATTGTTTCATATTCACTATATAATGTATTTTATATTATACAAGGATTTTTTTTTTACAAAAATACCGGATCTAAGGGATCGATTAATGGACGCTTTGTGTTTTCTTAAATCATATTTTCTGAGGAGTAAAACCAAATAAAAAAGAATTTTCATTTTTTTCAGTGATTTTGAGCAACCACTTTGCACACAAACCAACCCGTGTTCCGAAAAGTGTTAATAGGTGGCATAGTACTTATTAATTTTATTTAAATGGGTTTAAAAAAAAGTTTATTCTTCGCAATCTATGAGGTTAAATAAACACCATCAAATATTGAATTTATCATAAATTGAAAACACATTTTTGAGGATGTTAAAATTTTAAATTTAACTAAAATATATATGTAGAAGCAGTGGAGCACAACCAATTTCCGTGCTCCGGCCAAAGACTTTTTGCTCCATGCTCCTGCTTTTTTTGTAATACTTGGAAAACCGGTTTTTGAAAAATATTGACATTAAAAAACCGTTTTTTACAAAATGCGGTTTTTGTAAAAGCCCTAATTAAAACGAACACGCATTCAACACAATGGCCGGTGCATAAAAAAACACTCTATTTTATTGAAGTAAACTGTTTCCAAATTGCATCGAAAGCCGTACACGGATCCTCGGTTGTTTTAATGGATTCCAATGAAATCGTTAATGGGACATGTAGATTTACGAGCATCAAGTAAAACGTTGGTTACTTAGATGTAATTAGGTCCCAGAGACAATGGCGGACATGTACAAGCGACGCCGCACGCATTTGAATAGCGTCTATAGGTCACGAGACCATTTGAATATTGCCTGGAAACTGCAAACAATGTAAACCCATCTTAATTATGCAATTATTCGGTGAAAACTGGCATTTATATATTCGATACTGAAAGTGGCGATTTCTTTTTGGCAAAAGCTTCAACTCTAACCGAGCTTCCAGTCCCGGAACTAGCATGACTAATTCTTATTGAATTGCTAACGATTTTTATCAGGCTTATACAACCAACCAATCCGACCAATAGCCAAATTTTACATGTTATATGCAAAAATAAAAAGTTCAAACTTTTAAAAATTTCCGACTCCGAAAATGACTCCGGCCAAAACCCCGCGACGACTCCGACTCCGACTCCACAGCCCTTATTACTTATGACTTTGAACAGCATTAAAATAATAAGTAAAAACACTTTTTTGTACTAATTCCACATTCGATTTATTAGGTTCATGACCGGTTTCGCAAGACGCGAGCATGATCAACTGGTAAGAAATATACAAAATCTCAATTATCAATCCAGTTATCATTTTGTTATCCCCACTCTCATCGAACTAAAGAGAGGTTGAGCGAGTACAATCAGCTGTCGTAAAAAATATATGTCGAGTTTCCTTGATTAGTAGACCTTATGTCCCACTTTTCTTTTACTATGTCTGTTCCGAACTTGGAACATATGGACTCCTTGCTACTTGTTACTCAGTTGCTCAACCTCTCTTTTACGAATAGAGTAGGGATGGAAAGGATACAAGGACTAGGACAGGACTAATGGTTAGCTAATAGCTGTCACTATGCGTCACTCTTTGGGATCGAAAATGTGGGAAGAGATTTTTATCAACACAAATACCCATTGCCTCCGAGCAGAATCGATTTATCGTCTGAAAAAAAAGCTCATTCCGGGAACCGAACCAGGCCGGTCCGACACGGTAGCCAACGACGTTGACCACTGCACCATGACCGGGCAAAATCACGTTGGGAGAGTGTTATTGTTTTTCATTGAACAAAAATGCTGTCAAAAGGTTTATTATTTGGAAACAAATGAGCCATATATAATCCATTTTCATTAAATCTTATTCCTAGAATCAAAGTCAATATAGGCTAGATAAAAAAATAGTCGGTCAAATCTTTCAACGATTTCAATTGGTAATAGATTTGTGGCATATTTTCTCGAGTCGTTGGCCAAGATATTTTTATTTTTTGTAGCGCAATATTGTTTCATTACTATCCGATGTGGATTGAGGATTAATGAACCGTCAGTTTGCAGAAAATTTCACGCTTCATTGCACGTTGCAGTAGAAAACTCAAACAACATCTAATATTGTTGTTTTAAAGGCATTATAAGACAGCTGGGTGTGTTATCGAGTGTCGACGACTTTGCTTCGGTATCATGAATCGATTTATTGAATTCTGTCCGAAGGCATGGATGTCTTTAACTCCTTCAACTTCTATGTTGAGTCAAAAATATTTTTTATTAATTGTTAATTATCCGAATTTCAAAAACCGTTTTTATTGGAGTGTGAGCCATAGTTAAAGTTTGTAACATCTCATAATGTGGTATATTTTTCGGTATTTCGTTTAAACATGCTAACAAATACGCAAACCCTGTGATATCAATCAATTTCTCAAATCTATGAGGATTTTCTGGAAGGATAAAAATAATGTATTGAGAAGTGCAAAGGGTGAACTTACCTACCAATCGAGCGTGAACTTTAACTAAGTATGTCTGAAGATGCCGAAAGGCAAACCCGGTTTGTAGGCGACAAAAATCATTGAAATGTTACCAATTCTAACGATTCAAATTTCATATTGAAAATTTCATCAAGCATTATGTGTAAAATATACTAAATCGTTCTGATGGTGGCGTGACGCGAAAATAGTTATTATTCTCACTTTGAAGGTGTTTACTGTCAATACCTGTGGTGGAAAGACACTGTATCAAAAAGTAACAAAACATTTTGTTGTACTTATTACACAATTAATTTATGAAGATCAGTGCAGAGTACTATGTTTTATGTACGAGGGCGTAAGCCGAAATAGCTATCAACAAATATATAAAATAATTTCTGTAGAATTAAAATACATTGTTATTTTTCTTACCGTATTTTAATGGAGTTCTACCAAGTATATGCCTACTCAATCAATCAATATATTATAGTCAAATTATCGGATATACTCGGTCGACTTCATTATCAATCTCCAATGTATTTTTTTTATTTTATCCTATTAAAAACAATAAACTTAATTTGTGAATTTCAGTGAGGATATTTCAATCGAGACATTCATCTCCGATAATCCTTAAAATATTATAGTTTTAAATTATCGAATAGAATAACCCAATAATGCTTGTATTTTTTCTCGTTTTAATAGCAATATTAAATAATATAATATATATTAAACGCCTAATCCGGAAGTATTCATATAAGTTCAACGTTCCACTTGGAAAGCAGGGCGGATGAACTGTGAATTAGCATTTTTCTTGTGTGATTTTTTGTGAAATCGTGCTCATTTATTTTCCGAATCAGCCTTGAGAAAAACAATTGATTCAATTTGAAAAACAAATATTTGCAAACGGATAAACGAACGAAACAAGAATTCAAACACTTTTAGACATAAACAAAGTCAATATGAGCTAATTTAAATGTTTTTTAAACATTCAAAAATTCGTCACTTATTGTCCACTTTCTTTCGAAGTCCTGAGGTCAAAAACGTGCTTGTTTTGCCATATTATAAAGCCAATATAATTCAATTAACACTCCGGCTATGGGTTTGACAAAAGAATTAAAATTAAGAACAATACTACCTATTTTTTTTGTTGTTGCTATAAATTACTATTCCACTGTCGTATGTCAACACCGTCGGTTCAAGGTAGCTAGCGGATTTGAAGCCCAGGAAGAGCAGTTTTTACCAGGGCTGTGGAGTCGGAGTCGAAGTCGTCGTGGCGATTTGGCCGGAGTCGTACTCGTACTCGGAAATTTTGAAAAGTTTGTAATTTTTATTTTTGCATTTAATATGTCAAATTTGGCTATTGGCCGGATTGGCAGGGTTGGTATTTAATTGAATACACATAAATACGAAAATTAGACAAAAAAAGTGACGATATTAAGCTTTTTTAGTCGGAGTCGGAATCAGAGTCGTGTTTTTGGTCACAATGTTGGAGTCGGAGTCGGAGTCGTGGATTTGGTAAATGCTGGAGTCGGAGTCGGACCGACTCCACAGCCCTGGTTTTTACTCAATTTGTGAATTTTTTGCGTTAAAAATTCCCTCCTACTCTAGCGGTCTTCAAAATTGAGCGTAGCGATAACAATTAGCTAACCGCTAGTCTATCATATCTCTATCATCTTATCCATACTCTGCAAAACAAAATAAAACGAGTTCTCATATGAAAGTTGTTGCTGTGATAAGGCTCCAAAAATAATAGTCTAAATCAGTGGTTCTCACGGAAAATTTCACTGTGGCTGCATCATAAACATCCTAAGGAAATGTCTGGTGGCCAAATTTTTGTTTTGAGTCTGTTGTGTTTCAGGTATGTCAAATTGACCTAAACATGCTTGTCAATTTACTATTAGTATTAATTGCGTCATAAATATTCAATTTTAAGAGTCTTTGTTAACAAATTAACTAGTAAAACCTAATTTTTTAAAATATCAATATTTTCTATGAAACTCTTGGTGGCCGCACATGAGAACCACCGGTCTAAATGCTAAACAATGTGAAGCGGCATGATCCAAGAAAAAGCTTAAACGCGATGAAATAATATTTTCGGTAGAACTCCATTATAATACAACGATAAAATATCAATCTCTTTTTGACAAGTTCCACAAAAATTATATAATATGGTATATATGGCTTTTTCGACTTACGCCTTCGTCAGAACGTTCTATAGCTATTTTGCTGGAACTAAAACACATTGCTCTTTTTCCATTGTGTCATAATGAAGTTCTACCAAATAAATGCAATCAATGAATGAAGCTAAAAGGTAACCAATATCACTTTCACATTGTTGTTGTCAAGATTTTTTCGCTGTATTCTTTATTTTACGGAATAAAATATGGTCACCGCAGATTATTGTTGTAGTGTAAGTTAGAAAAAATTCGATATTGCAATCTTTTTTACCATTTTAATCTAGGTTTATTTACTACGAATTACTTTTTCTCAATACCAACAAATACCAATATCTTTGGCAATGGCGCTTGTAAAATTGTAATTGAATGTCAATAAAATATATTTCAAAATTCAATTTTGACTTTCAATAAATAAACAGTGTTTGGCCGGAGTTGCTATATTTTTTTATTATTATCATCTTTATGGCAAGTACTCAGCGATTGTCAAAGATCTGTGATGAAAAAGAGTAGGCTTGCATACTGCTCCATATCCCTTCCTGGAACATTTTTATTACTTAGATATTTGCATATTTTGATTTATTGAATTTGTTATCTATGACACTTTTGATATTTGCTTTAAGAAATTTATTCAATGAATAAGGAAGATTAAGTTGGTCATTTCAAACTGGCATCATATTTAACTGTGCAATATTTATTTAAATAAATAAAACACTCTTTTTGCCTCTTTTCTACGTCGAGTTGTGTTTGTAAGAATCGAAATGGTAAAGATAAATTGATTTTCAGAATCCTCTTGGCCGTTGAATTGGAATAATATTCTGCCCCACTTTACCCGCGAATTGATTGAAAGTGTTGAGTTTTATTGGATCGTTTTTTCTAATACTGAAATACAGTAGCTTCTATTAATTTGTAAGACATTTAACATTAGAACTTGAACATTTTAACTATAGTCTATTTAAAAGACAAAATTATGCTTATTTTGTTTCATTTTTTTTGATTTGCATAAAAATAATAACACATTTTTAGTACTTATCCCACATTAAATTTATTGGAACAAGACCGGTTTCAAAATACTTTATTTCGCTTCGATTTATTTGCTTAGTTGTGAAACCATTGTTTGTCATACCTTTTAATTCTTATTTAACTTTTGTATAAATATCACTGTTTCGTTTTATTTATTATCAGTTGATAATGCTAGCCATGGGCGAAACCGTTCCTGATCCAATAAATTGTATGTGGAAAAAGTTCTAAAAATGTTTTATTATTTTTATTAATGCTACCAATTGTTTGCTACACACTTATTATTCTTGCTTAGTTTGTATTGACACCGCCTTATGTGGTAGGTCATCAGAACTCTCTCGAACGATCTATTTTTCACCTCAGTCTATGAGTTTAAGTCGATATCAGGAAATAAATTCATTCTTATAATACTCTATATTGAAATCTATAGCGATTCAATATAGACTAATTTCAATTTTGTAAAAGAGATATTTATGCGAACGTCTCGCTTTAAATGCCTATTATCTCTTTTACGCCCTGAGTGTACGAGAGTGCATGGTACTTCATAAAAAGTTCGATGGGCCATAAATAATGGCTTATCTTGCGTGACGTTTAACGGTCGTTTTGCAACGGTTTGGCTACCTACAGGAACCGCTTTTTTTCATACAATCAGTGAGAGATTGAACAGCTTTGAGAATGCACGCTCCTAATCCTCTCCCTAAGAATTGAATTCGAGTCAAATTCTGATATCTACTTCGCTATCGTAATATTTGTGTTTTGTCTTGTATTTAAATTCAATAAACTAGTGTAATATAACGTCTGTGTAAATTCTTAACGATTAAATAATGTGTGCTAATCACACCCCATAACGCTTTGAGATTGTTTTGTTTATAAGAGCACCATGTTTCTCCTACTCCGTTCCCAAAACTCCTCTTCCTGAGTGTCGGATAGGAGGCTCCTTCTCGATTTACGAGGCAGCCGAATCAAGGTCGTCTCAGTATAAACAGCGAAACTGGTTCTGATCATTATAAATAAATTTTGGAATAAGCACAAATATATTTGGCAATTGATTAACAATAAAGTGACAAATTTGTGTTAGAGAGTAAAACAAATGTGTTCAATACATACCACGTTGATCTTATCCATGATGTTGGTAATCTGCTCTTTGTTGCACATCATCTTGAAGAATATTTCACTTGTTCACCTTGTACTTTTGTGGTAGTACTCCTATTACTGCTTCGTAAATTTGTCTTGTTTTTACTTTCGAATCGATCCAACTCGACTTTGATTATTTCGTCGATCACTTTCGGCAGAAATGCCTTTTGTTACGGTCAAAACAGTTCACATTTTCCATTCAGCTGTCTTAATAGATAAATAACACATTATTTTCAATCGGTATAAAAACAGACTTCACACTTTACATTCTATCAAGATATATATGTATATAGAGCAGAAACTAACTGACGTTTCTTTGTTGTAATAGAGTATAGCGACCGAAATATATTGCTATATATTTTAAGATATCTACTATTTAAAACATCAACAAAAAACCTGTCACCTACCGTAAGGGTTGTCAGACAAACCTCAACATCCCTTACTTCATTAATCTTATATCAAATAATGCACGTTTGAGTTGCATTGTCAACTGATGTAATCTTAGTGATTTAAATTAAGTTTTATCCCAAATGCATTGATAATTAAATATTATAGACCGCAAAGCTTCTCTGTTCTTCTTTATCTTGGGTAAATGGAATCAAATCTTTGTAACATAAAAATTACTCCACAAACTTTCCCATACTATATTTCACGTTCTCATTAGTTAAGTATTTCGACTGAGGGTGCTTGATGGAATTTCAATATCAAATTTGAACTTTTTGAATTTTGTACTTTTCCATGAGTTTTGTCGATAACGACCCGGGTTTCGCCTTTCGGCATCTTCAGGCATTCCAAGTGCAAGAATGTACTTGAACTGACGCGTAGTAAACAGTTTGTATCGTTTATATACAAAAATATAAGTAGATCACTAAGTTAAAAGGTTATTAAAATGTTAACTAGCGAAATTTGAATGAATACAAGTTTCAATTAATTTAGTGGGTTTGATATAATTATGGGGATTATTGAAAATATTTATGACCAGATAATAACATAAGAACATTTAAAATAAATCTAGGGTTTTATCCGACCTATCATTAATGAGTTGAAGACTTTGAAATAGTAAGTGAATTGATATTTAATGATAGCAAGTGCTTGAATTGTAAATAAATGACAATTATTAATAAATGACAATTATTTAAAAATAACAATTATTTAAGAGGGTATAACAATGGCGAATTAGGCAAATAAAGTTGTTCGTTCAAAATTGGCAAACTGTTGAGCTGAGCTCGATTAATCTCTAAGATTTCTTGATAAAATAGTTGAAACTCGCCCCTGTTAGTATGTAATAAATCAATGCCCGAGTCAAAATTAAACGTGTGGTTTTCAAGAATTAAATGGTTGGCTAAGGTGGAGGTATCTTTTTTTAAGCGAAAAGCGGCTAAATGCTCAGCCACTCTTATATTTAAGGTTCTAGCAGTTTTACCAATATAAAATCTGGGACAATCACTACACTGCAATCTATGAATCCCAGATTTGTTTTTATAATCTATAACATCTTTTTAATTATCAAAGTTCTCATTAGTGATAACTAGAGAAACTAACTCATTTTTCTCTACTTTTCAGAAAAGCAAAAAACAGATTTAAGAGATAGAAATTTTCTTTTCGTTGTCTTTAAAGGCTGCTTTTGCTTTCTGAGTTATTTGTTCGCGTCAAAGTTTGTCCCGTCTTCTCTGTCTCAATATGCAAGTTGAATTCCTTTTCCATCGTGGTTGACAGGAGGGCGCGATTGCTGTAGTGGTTAGCAATTCCTAGTGAAGCCAGTTCAAAAGGCCAGCTTACTCATAAAGGATTATCGAGATGAATGGTTCTCGATCTAAAGCAATTCTCAGATGCTTTCTCGTCAAAATACTGCAGCTAAGAGATCGTTGGTTACAATGATGGCCCACTGCCTTGTGGTAATTTTTAAAGGTTTCAGTAACGAACTCGCGAATAGTGGGTGTGCTTAAATCCCTATGTTATAGCGTACGGGTTTGCCATTATGATTTATTTTGACTAATCTAGAGCAGTGGTTCTCATGTGCGGCCACCATCAGCTTTATTATAAATATTGACATTTAAAAAAATGTGCTTTTACAAGTTAATTTACCAACAAATACAAAAATTTCGAGTGAAATTTATATCACGGTAAGAAAAATAGCTATGTATTTTAAGTCTACATAAATTATTTTATATATTTGTTGATAGCTATTTCGGCTTACGCCCTCGTCAGAACTATGTTTTTAACGTGCATTAGAACTAGCTTATATACCTAGGCTAGACAGGGTACACTATACATCTTCTTCTCTGTTCCACCATCTTAAGTTTATATTATAGTTCTACCAAGTAAATGCCTACTCAATCAATAAGAAATTTATACCAATAGTAAACAGTCAAACATGTTTTGGTACCTTTGACAAACCTCAAAAAAAACAGATTCAAAGCGAAAATTTTGTGCGGCCAGGCATTTCCGCAAGACCACGATGCGGCCACAGGAAAATTTTACCTGAGAACCACCTATCTAGAGTCTATGGGTGTTTTTGGTGAGAAAAGGCCATCCTGATGTAGCGTGCATCAGAATTGGACGAGTTGTATCTACAGTACATGAATCCATCCCTGGAAACATGAGAATGAATATTTAACACAAAATGAAGATGCTCTAAATTATTCATTCTTTGTTACAACATACTTTAAATAAAACAAATAGTTTATCGATCCGCTTGATTAGCTTTATTCTTACAAAATAACGGAGGCGAGACATTCGACATAATTAGAACTCGACTCGAGATGTAAGCCGAAATGAAGACAATGACAAAAAGCTACACGACCAACTCGCTGAGGGAATTCGGTGGTTTTTGTCTTTTATTGTTCTTGCCCGATGATAATTCGTCAGAGTGTCATCGCAGAGGCGTTAAACCGACGGTTAAAAAGTTAAAAATTGAAAAGGGCGTGTAAGTTATATTTACTAGTGAAATATGGGTGACATGGTAGATAAAGCCATCATTTTTGATACATGATACTTCTTTGCGTGTTTACATGAAAATCAACGCTCATTAAATTCACCTTATGTCTCGATCTAGACCATTTTTTCCCAACCGATGGTCCGCGACGGCCGCAGAGACTTTCCGCCGGGCTGCAAACGGTATGCCAAATTTATTATTATAAACTTAAATACTTGAAATCTTTCAATTCAGATTAACCCCACAAATTATTCATCGACATTTCCATCTTATTATCTGATAATTAGTATGTGCAATACCTACATTCAAAATACGTGATTTTAAGTTCTTCTAACCAAGTGATCGCCAAACAGTAGCTCGCGGTGGCATTTTCGGTAGCTCGCGAAGGAAAAGTTTGGAAAATCCATGCTTCTTACATGGATAGCTGCATGTGGCCTACTCATGCGTTGGTAAACCTTCTGATTTATTCGTGTACGCACCAGACAGAAAAAAAATATTTTGTATCCAAAAGCACTAAAATAAACAGAATTAAAACATAAACACTTTCTTTCTTTGAGTTGCATTGCATCGCATGCTGGGTACTCGCTAGTTTTGTTTATAAATAAGTAATTTAACTACTCATTGTATGCTTTATTGGAGGTACGATTCTATTTAAGTAATACTATAATAATATGTATGGTACAATAAAAGACGACGATAAAACAATATACAAAAGTAGCTCACCAGACAATTTCAATTTCTGAAAGTAGCTCGCATCCTCATTGAGTTTGGAGACCACTGTTCTAACCTAATCTAGTATTACTCGAGTATTTTTCAAAATACTCGGATTAAAGTCTCTTACCTCGATTGATCATGTAAAAATTATCGGTAATGCAAACAAGTCCAGATTATGTATCTTTTGACAAACGATAAGCTAAATATTATCATAGGATTGTAGCTAGGAAAGAAGTGTCAAGACATACTAACAAACACGGATGAAAAATCCTAAATCTTAATAGATACGAGATTTTACCAGACTAATCGATAAAATACTGTTTCCTCAAGAAATTTCTACTGTTATCGGCAACGGGCCAGCGTGATTAAACGGCTGTTTTATTCCCATCGATAAAACAACACTTTGACCCACTTTATAAAAACACACAACCTGCGAATTACAATAAGTGCAGTTAGTTAAGCAACACTGCCTGCATTCAAATTATACGTGCTCCACATTTCTTAATAGATTTACGAGTGGTGAAAAAAATCGAACCCATCAAAAAACGCGGATCGAGCGGCTTTTGTGCGAAAAAAGCTGTATCGATAAAAGTCCAGTGGTTGCAGTTCTGCAGCTCGCATGGAGCCAATGAACTTGGTTACAGCAATGTGCACCGTGTTTCGTTTTTACTCTTATAATATCTAAATGAATGAAATTTTTGTGTATTTTACAGGGCTGTTGAGTCGGTAAAAAAAAGTTCGACTCCGACTCCAGCATTTAGCAAAAACATGACTCCGACTCCGACTGAAAAATTTTAATATCTAATTTTCCTATTTATGTGCATCCAATTAAACATCAACCCAATCGATGCCGCCAAAAGCCAAATTTGACATATTAAATGCAAAAATAAAAAGTTCAAACTTGTAAAAACTTCTGACTCCACAGCCTTGGTATTTTATACCAATATAAAATTTCAAATAACTGTATTGATTGAGTAGGCATTTACTTGATAGAACTCCATAATAATACGGTAAGAAAATAACAATGTATTTTAATTCTACATAAATTATTTTATATAGTTCTGACGAGGGCGTAAGCCGAAATAGCTAAAATATATAAAATAATATATGTAGAATTAAAATACATTGTTATTTTTCTTACCGTATTCAAATAACTTTGATTATCCCACGTATTACTATCACGTATACGTTATTACTAATTGTGACACGTAATTCGCCTCTTTCAGAGGAATCTTCGGATTCACTATCGCAAAGTTTACTTAAGTATTCAAGCAAGTTGATTCTTATATTTTGAAATGAAATCATTTTAATTATTGGATCAGGTCCGGTTTCGCTCATGGCGAGCATTGTCAACTGATAATAAATACAACAAAACAGTGATATTTATACAGAGTAATAATTACAAGTTATGACAAACAATTGGTATTATAAATAAGCAAATAAATTGAAGCTAAATGTAAGAAAAATAGATTATAATCAAAATGTTGAAGACCTCTTAGCAACGCAAGCTATAACATCAAAAATCGATTAGTATGAATAATCATTAGGAAAGTAAAAACCAAAACTAGTGCATTTAATAAATCTTAATGTCTTTAATCCACGTGGATTCTAGCTTATTATATTGTATACTTTTATTTCGTTTGATTTCTGTTTCATAGTGTTTGCTTATATTTGTAAGAATTGATAATCCCCCCTTTTAATTCTTTGCGCAGAACTCGGTGGATTGAGCACTCCACAAAAATGTCAATTAGAACCCTTTCAAAGTAAGGTATCGGCTTGTTGCAAGTAAGTGTCTTCGGTAGTGTCGGTCGAGTTCAGATAACTGTCTCGGCTGGCATGTTCAAAACGACCGCTCGACATTTCAGGTTTGCGAAAAATTAATAACCCATTTGAGCCACGCGGCCGACATAAATTATTCACGATTTTTGTCTGTTCTGTTATCTCAAAAAACATTATCAAATTGTGCAATCCCGACAGCGAGCATTTTTTGTACTCTCGCTTTTAATGCGTTAATTGACAATTCTCGGTGGCAAAGCATTATATATCGCTGTTACTTTGTATTTCTTATCAGTTGATAATTCTCGCCATGAGCGAAACAGGTCCTGATCGAATAAATTTTATGTGGAATAAGTACTATTAATATGTTATTATTTTCATTATATAATAATTAAATAAATGAAACGCATTTTTTCTGTGGATTTGGCGTGAGCTTTGTGGAAAAACTTTTTTAAAATAACTTAAAATGCCCCACGTTGTTACTATTCGTGTTTCGCCTCTTTCGAATGCATCTTCATACTTACCATCGCAAAGGTTGCTTTATTAATGAGCAACTTGCTAAAGTAATGAGCAAAACACGTGTCACGAATAGTTAGACTAATTGTGTAATAAGCTAAAAAAAATACAATATAGCACATTTTAAAGTACCTCATACTTCCACATATTCTGATAAAGGCCAGGACCAGTTCCGGAAGATTAAGTATTTCTACTGAAGGTGCTTGATGGGCTTTCAATATTAAATTTTGAGTTTTATCGCTAACTAACCGGGTTTCAACTTTCGGTATCTTCGGACATCATGATCAAAAACAAAACTCAAGCTAACTGCAGAAAATGTCTATCTCAATAGGCAGTGTATTGGTCAGCCGAACAGCCCGTGTGACTGATGACTCAAATGAACTACGCGGCGTAAACCGAGATCACAGAGGTTCTTGGTCAAGAATTCAATTTACAAGAGGCAAAAAATAGGTCACATTATGTCATTTAACTCTCGCGGTTATATTTCGTTTTTATGATAACAAAAAAAATCCGTTGGGCATCTTCAGGCATTTCAAGTGCATGAATGAACTTGAAATCACTGGTTTAGGGTCTTAAAAATTCTACCTATTCATTACACTCTTCACAGGATGGTCGCCACTTTTATTTGAACTAACGCTTAAGAGAACGGTTCATAGAAGTAAGCAATAGTCAGTCGATAGCCAAAAGACGAGCGCGAGACCTTGCTTCTACCATCATATACATGCCACATACACTTATAATAACAATTATTTAATCGGTTATACCCATGCGGCACTCGAGCTACATATCTGATAATGTAGCCCTTTTCCCAAAAAGGTTGTGCATCACTGAACTTCACAAATCGGTGTGTTTATCTAAAGCAGTGGTTCTCTTGTGCGGCCACCAAGAGCTTTAGAGTAAATATTGATATTTAATAAAAACGTGTTTTCACAAGTTAATTTGTCAACAAAGACACTGATAATTTAATATGCATTGTATTGTGCATCAGGAATTGTTAGTTCACAAAAACTTAAACACATACATGTTTAGGTATTTTTGAGAAAAAAGATTCCACACAAAAGTTTGGTGTGGCCACCAGACATTTTCGTAGGACCGCTGTTGTCGCTAATGCGGCCACAGGCCAATTTTCCGTGAGAACCACTGCTCTTCACGCTTCACTCTTCCGCTTTCATTTGCACTTACGCTTATGAGAACGGCTTAAAAAAATATGCAATAGTCAGTCGATAGCCAAAAGGCGAGCGCGTGAACTTGCTCCTACCGTCATGTGCATGCCACACACACTTAATATAACAATTATTCAATCACTTTTATAATGTGGCCCCTTTCTCAAAAAGGTCGTGCATCACTGATCTACACAAACAAGTGTATTTATCTAGAGCACACGATTATAATAAACACATCGATTCGTATATATTACCCGCATGTAAGTCATTAACCGAAAACAATGCGTAACTTTGGTTCCCACATTAACGGGTAATTAATTTCTCCCCGTAACGGTGATTAATTGAAATCAGCCAAGATTCGAACCGCGCGAAACTAGCGGCATCTGCCGGTGTCGAAAACAAGCGCCGAATTCACCGCTCTACTGACATCATAAACTCGCTTGCCCATCGACCTCGAACTGGGAGGCAAAAAAAAATGGACGAGTTTTTTTTTGTTGTCTTCATTCAGATGAGAATAACGATATTACTTTTGAAAGAGCTATTTCGGATTAATCTACCCGTTACCGATCAGTTGTAATGGTTGTTATCGAACGAAAACATGTTTGCGGGCGTTTGTTGAATTGGACGTATTTATTTCTGCAAAAGAGATCCAACACACATAATTACCGAAATTGACAAATCCATTGGTCACTTTTAATGTGTTCACTGTCAATACTTGATGGAGAGGCATTGTAATAAAAATAATAATACATTTTTAGTACTTTTTCCACATAAAATTTATTTGATCAGGACCGGTTTCGCTCATGGCGAGCTCTGTTGCTCAGTTGCTCAGTGAGCTCAGTAATAAAAATAATAATACATTTTTAGTACTTTTTCCACATAAAATTTATTTGATCAGGACCGGTTTCGCTCATGGCCACTGAGCCTCGCCGAAACCGATCCTAATCGAATAAATTTTATATGGAAAAAGTACTAAAAATGTATTATTATTTTTATTATCACTAGGAAAAATTTATTAACCGTAGAGAAAATTGTATTCAATATTCGATTAAAAAAATCTAGATGTACCGACTTTTCTACCAATAGATATAGTTTATTAATTATATAATATTATAATAACATGACTCAGAAAAGATCCAAAACACTTGGATCTTTTTTGCTTTATTTAAAATGTAGATAGATAATTGTTTTGCAAAATGGACCTTCGTCAGGTAAAAAAAGCCTATCAATTTTTCCTTCCAATTTCTAAATTCAATCAAAAAAAGACTGACAATTTTTCTCACCGTAATCAATAGTTATTTTAAATTTTATACTAAAATGAACTTCCACAAAGTTACCGCCGAAGCCATCGAAAGTATTATGCTAATTCACCTCGCAAAAAAAATCGCGCCTCCCCTAGTAAGAAAACACGCCAATTCCCAATTCGTAAACCGCTGCCGTAGTGCATTTTCAAAGAAACTTTAACCTTTACCATTATTAATTGAATTGGAA
The DNA here is from genome assembly GCA_028554975.1 of Himalopsyche kuldschensis. Lineage (NCBI taxonomy): Eukaryota > Metazoa > Arthropoda > Insecta > Trichoptera > Rhyacophilidae > Himalopsyche > Himalopsyche kuldschensis. Next base: position 440,449 of record JAHFWI010000064.1, on the reverse strand, counting down.
TTTACTTGGTAGAACTCCGTAATAACATGATGAAAAAATAGCAATGTTTTAGAGTTTTATAACAATTATATAATATATAGTTGTTGACTATTTCGGCTTAAGCCCTATCTGACCCAGATCGGACGAATGGTGTAAGCTGAAATAGCTATCAACCATATATTATAACATTTTTGTAGAACTGAAATAATCCATGTTTGCCATGTATCAATTGTTATAAAAACATTAATGAATTATAAAGATTCATATATGTCGGTATACAAATATATCAATGTAAACTAGAGGTCTGCACGGGCCGAAATTTAAAAATTTTACCCGGCCCGAACCTGAAGACTTCCGACCCGGCCCGGCCCGGGCCCGAGGCTCATTTCCAAAACTCTTACCCGAACCCGACATTTTGCAACCTTGCCCGAAACAAATCCGATTTTTTTTTTTGAAAAGATGACTAATACGAGGACGTGATGTTCATTATAGTATTAAATTTAGATTTACGATAATGGAAATTCGGAAATAGCCCGATTTTTGTTATATTTTGTTGTATGTATGCTTGCGTCCGAGCCCGGCCCGACCCGGCCCGCGGGCCGGGCGGGTAAGGCCCACGGGCCAAACCCGAGCCCATGCAGACCTCTAATGTAAACGAATCGATATAAAATACATTAATGACGATCCAATCAGCTAAGATTCATAAAGATTCATTTGGATTCAAAAGCGATTCATAGTGATTCGATCGATGAAACTGTAACCGAATTCCAAATTCAAATTTGTGCCCAACGTAATGAAACAATTATTTCGATAAATATAACATGACAGCAACGACTGAACAAGCCCAATTCTGTCAATCGATTTTTACAGATCAACTTACAGGTTCGTCGATTATTATTATTGCCGAAAAAACTTTTAATCGGCAGTTTTTTGTTTCTGCGACATTCCACGCCGCGACTTAAGTCGTTCGGAATGTTGTCCCTATCGGCCGACAAATGAAAAAATTGGCGCACTATGAAAAGTGAATGTGTTCAAGTAGAAAAAAACAGCAAGTCGATATTTTGCGAGTCTACAGTCTGGCAAAACGGAGTCTGCGAACGAAGCTGTTATTAATGATATATATATTATACTAATATTGCTACCCGACGTCGCTCGGACTAAGCGACCAATAATTATTTAATGTTATATCATTCGACATAATTATATCACAAAATCTAACATCCAAAATAGAGTTAAAATAAAATCACAAACTTTATTTAATTTGATGACAGCCCCATTCTCGCCCATTAAAATGTCCAAATTCAACAAATAAAATCTAATTTGCTGTCAAATAAATTTAAAATAATACCTTCACGTAAATAATAAACATTTGTATTAATAATAAAAGCCGGAAAAGTACAGTAGAAGACTAATTTATTACATTTTGACTAAATGTCTTCGCCGATAAAAATTCAAACATATTTTTTTTCATATTCGTTTTTATGGCAACTTAATGACTAACAATGCAAAAGGGAATTACAGACCCACAGACATAGATACGCCGTTTCGGTTTTATATATAAGATTACTTTACGGTAGATCGCTGTAATTTAAGATATAGGCCGTAAATAGTTCTGCCAATGAACAATACTCTTCGATATGTACTTGCTTTAATTATAGCATTGAATTGCTCGAGATTTGAAAGGAGACAGAGATTTAAATAGCTCTAAAGATTTTAAATTTATGTCGATTTTCCGATCATAATCCGAATTCGGTCAAGATTCGTTTACGAAATAAGGTTCTGTAATAAGGGCGTAAAGCTAAATGCATTGGATCAGCTGTAAATGACTTAGACATTGCAGATTTTAAGTGGTTTCACATGATAAAATAACCCAAAAATACCCAAATTATTGTTTCCCACCATTACTTTAGACCAATAAATCAAACTTATTTAAATTCTTTCATGTGACGTAGGTATGGTTTCAACAGAAAGAGATGATGCAGGGGGCACCCTGTCTAGCAAAGGTATATAAGCTAACTCTAATACACGTTTTAAACATAGTTCTGACGAAGGCGTAAGCCGAAATAGCTACCAACTAATATATAAAATAATTTATGTAGAACTAAAATATTGTTATTTTTCTTTCCGTATTATAATGGAGTTCTACCAATTAAATGCCTACTCAATCAATAAATTAATTTGATGTTACAATCAATTCAGATAGTTTCATTGTAACTTCTCTGCTTCATTCGCGTATTCGAAACTGCCGGACTACATCATACAGTTCGTGACATAATTAAAGCGACTTTTAAAATAAGTATTTATTATGCATATAAAAAAACACATGCTCTTGAAATGTATCCAATGTGAAGTGGTGTAATTTGTCGCTGTTCGCTCATACTCACGGAGCGGAGAGGTTGGTATTTGAACCCGGATACCCAGCGATCTTAGACAATGTGTCTATCATCCATTTCAGTTAATGCCAGTTATTTATATTATTAGATAAGATCATTCTCTTACGCTATATACAATAGGCCAATTATATACAGTCAGACATATAATTCTAATATGCATTCGTAACGTAATCAAGACAAAAAAAATGCAACTGGTTTCGCCATTGAATACTTTTTGGTGACACAATCTTAATATCGGTTTTCGACTTAAGGTGCCTGATGGAATAACAATATAATAAGTTCAAGGACCATTCGTACACTTAAAATGCCTGAAGATGTCAAAAGGGGAAACCAGGGTCGTTGATGACGAAAGTCATGGAAAAGTCCAAAATTCTTACAGTATATTTTAAATTTTAAAAGCAAGGAGGTGAGAATAGAAACAAAACAAATAATAAATATACTACTTATGACGTTAACATTACAAAATATTTTATAATGAGATGCAATCAATTGAGAAGGGTTAAACCCATTGGAAATAAAATTAGCTAGCCTTGCTTCCCGTAAAAAGGAAAAATACCAAACTCCATTTTGTAATATATTATTTTAAAATATTAGAATCAATCTTGCTTTATTACTTAAGCAAACTTTGCTATATCAAGTCCGAAGATGCTTCTGAAAGAGACGAAACGCGCGTCACAATGCGTTGAAAAATCGAAAAGTTATTTTATATTACGGTGAGAAAAATAACAATGTATTTTAATTCTACAGAAATTATTTTATATTTTAATTTGTGAATTTCCACAAAGTTACCGCCGAATCCATCGAAAGCAAAAATCACATTGTAAATATTCACAGAAGTAAAGCGATACGAAAAAATCAGATTAGTCTTAGAAACCTTACGAAAAATTTGTTTTGCGTATATCGCATTAGCGAAAATGTGAATGTTTCGCTTTCAAAAAACTTACACGCTATGTCAAGAGCACACACACTAAAAATTTTCATCACGTTTCGGCTATAAAATTAAATTTGAAACATATCAACGTTGCACATCATCCGATTAAATTGATGTGATGTTTTAGCACATTTTTGCATTCTCAAAGTGTTTTTTTCTTTTTTACAATATACGCTGACAGAACTGTTTGTTACCATCGTAAGAAAGTCAGGATAAAAGCATCGTTTACTTTGACATATATTTGGTGTCCATTTCCGGGCCGCCACACGGTGCTTCCAAAGGTTCTCTATCACCCGCCAACTTCCTCGCTTCTTCCCAGATCATCCCGGCGTCCTGTAGCTCCCATGATTACATCGTACGGATGGTCATCAAATGGCTTCCAGGGAGTCAGGATCCATCAGGTGATAGAAGAGGCAGCCAGGATTTAGGCTCCCCTGGGGCCTCCGCAGCACATGTCCAAGTTACCTCCATCGTCGCCTTTTTATTTTAGACGTAATAAGGGGCTGGTTTTCCCGCTCTCTTACCTCCGTGTTCCTGACAAAGTCAAACCACCGCACATCTAATAATCGCCGCAGGCATCTGTTTTCTAAGCACAGTATACGGTTACCATGCGCTTTTGTAATGCGCCATGACTCACAACCGTAAAGCAGCACAGTCAGTATGCGTGCGTTGAATAATTGACATCTGGTTCAGGCCGGGTACAACCGCGAGTCTCAGACTTTCCGCAATTAATAGAATGTTGCTCCAGCTATCCCTAATCGGATCGCGAGCTCTTTTCGCGGGTTGTCATCTCCAGTGTTAAATGAACTTGAAATGACGCGTAGTAAACAGTTTGTATCGTTTATATTTATTATAGACTTTTTGGTATATTATTTCGTTTTGAGTTTGAGAAACTTTTTTTGAAATACACACAATTGCCCAACACATAGCTCGAACAAACGTGACTTTTGGTCAATAAGTCAAAGTGCCTTTACCTTTGATCATCATTTTATACCAAAATGCCGATGAGTTAAAATTACGCATTCCATCGTAATTATTATGTCTTAGAAATATTTTTTGCCAGCATTTAATCAACCATGGTCTATTAAATTATCCGATTGAAGTTTTAACCACTGAAACGCCAGCGTCATACTGGTGTGTCACAACTATTTCTGCTTATAAAAAACACATTTTTTCTTACCCTAAAAATAATAATTACATCTATGTATCTGCAATATGGAATGGAGTCATAAAATAACACCCAACTAAACATGTCAGAACACACTAAAATAAATTTAAAAAAAAAAACACATTCAAGACATTTTTTTATGATTACAAAATAGCTGGCGTGAGGGGTCAATTCGAATACTTCGCGGTTGGCAGTTAACTGGTTAAAAATATAAAATAGACTTATTTTTCAGTCAAAATGCTTTACATTGAGAATGGACACGGTTGATTTTTTTAAATTATTCTTATAAAGCGGAATTGTTACAAGAAACTAAAGAAATCACAGCCCATTTTCAAATATCGTTCTGGAACAAGGACGCCATTTTGTAAAGCATGGTTTCAAACAAAATAACTTATCCAAAAAATAGTAACGGTTCCACGCCTTAATTGAAAAGCTATTTCGATAGTGAGATGCATTCATATCATTAATGGAACTATTAGGTCGAAAGAGCAGCGTCTATTTCAAATATCGTTCTGGAACAAGGACGCCATTTTGTAAAGCATGGTTTCAAACAAAATGGCTTACCCAAAAAAACTAACGTTTTACACTTTGATGGAAAAGCCATTTCGATAGTAGTTACATTAATACAGTAAATATAATAAATAATTCAATTCGAGTCTATTTGGATGAAAGTGCTGCATTTATTTCAATTTCGTTCTGGAACAAGGACGCCATTTTGTGAAACATGATTTCAAACAAAATGGCTTATCCAAAAAAATACTAACGTTTTACACTTTGATGTAAAAGCCATTTCGATAAGTAGTTACATTAATACAGTAAATAATTAATTGAATTCGAGTATATTTGGATGCAAGCGCAGCGCTGAATAACGTGTTATTTCCCCATAGGCAAAATCGAATTATGCACAAATGGCGCAAGATTTTCAATAAGTTCCGATAGCGATATGATTTATTCCGAGCAGGCCGCAGTGGACAGTGCACCTTACAATAACTAGTTACCTGTCCATAAAACAACAGGTAATTTATACGCCGTGATAAAATATTAAATTCGGAGTTATGGTAACGTTGCGAAATCGCGTACATGTGTGCCGCTGGCAATAAGGCCGCAGGTAACTGGCAGATTGACAACTAGTTCCTTCTGTGTTGCCACATACTTCGTAACGACTGCCTGCCAATGTGACCATTTACGGAAAATGAAAATGTATCGATCAGAACTAAACTGTGGCACTTGTTGCTTTTCCGGCAGGCCAACGATGCAAGTGACGATTGCATAATTCTTCCGGATTTTAATATATAACGCTAAAAATGCTAGAATTGAACAATGTCACATCTGTCCCTCTTTTAGCAGATACCTGTACCTAACACTGGATAAACTAACGTTTTTTATGACGTTGTCATACATAGTTCTCAAATCATACAATTGCGTCATTGTTCTGCCCAAGAAACTGTATGCAGAACATAGAACTTGTGTGGCCCACGAGGGGTTAATTTGTGCATACGGGATAAAAAAAAAACATTTCATTTTATATATCTAGTCTATATTTTTAATTAACTATACAATATAGGTAATTAAAAACTTTTGTGGACGTCCACACAACAAATCACCAAAGCTTTATCGCAATCGGATGAATAATTTGGGAACGCAAGAGCTTTCCCAGGTGTCAACAGAACAAATCACCAAAGTTTCCTTGCAATCGGATGAACCGTTTGGCAGCGCATAGAGCACGAACAAACAAACAAACAAACAAGTATTGATTTTTTATATTTAAGATTAGATTATCCTGCCAGGAAATTTTGAAGTTAACGTCTTTTCGAAGATGGTTAAGATTGTAATCATAACCAATTTATCAAAACCAAAAGAAGCTATTATCATAGTATGTTAAAGAAAACACAAAATGGCCGTCAATCAGATGTGACGTCGGCCGCAGTTCGATCGGCAGCTGTCAAAAAAAGAGAAAAGAAGACGTATCCCGCCACTGCAATGGCACCAACTCAGCGACAATCGGACCGTTTGGCCGCGGAATCCAAAAAAAAACCACGGCCGGCCATTGGGCCAGTGAAAAGAAAACGTTTATACGTGCCCGAACGTCTATTTTAACTTTCTGACAAAATAATTGCCGGTGTGTGGCAAACTTCACAACGCAAATGAAATGCCAAGCTGTCCCGTGTTTTTTTGCAATTATTTTTAATCAATGGCGATCCGCTCGGATGGTACCGTAAAACGGGGTGAATAGAGACTGCGGGGCGAAAAGAGACAAAAGCAAGGATTGAACATTAGCGCAACTATACTAAGTTTCAAATGTATTTTTTACTATTTGTATATGTTATAGTGAAACTGTATTCTCAGTGAAAATGTATCAAGTAATAGATTTGTATGACAACATGATTTCACTGGTCACGATCATTGAAATTTATTGGCCCAAGTCGATGAATTGCCGGCCTAAAATTTTGGTTTGCTTCAATGAAACAAAATCAGCAAATAATCCCTTTCATAAAAAGAGAATCAAAAAAAACCACAGACAAACATTGGGCTGAAGATAGGGCGGTCAAATTTAATTTCAACGACAGCTTGGAGAAGAATATATTTTAGAATACAGTTTCACTGTAACATAATTATATAATTCTTTACAATGACTATAATACTATCTCTCAAATGACCAAACCAAACCAACTAAATTGAAACAAAGGTGTTTAAGTCGGATGCCTGTGCATCCTTACTTTTTGACCCCTTATAAACTTCTCTTTTATTGCACGAACATTAAATTAAATCATGTTTTTGTTAGTTAGTAAGTACCGTAAAACGGAATGAATAGAGACTCATATAGAATAAAGGTTCATATATTCCAATCACTACAATCTGTTGTTTAGTCTCTATTCACCTGCCAAGTCTCTATTCACCCTCTCTCGTCTCTATTCACCCCAATTCAATGTGAATAGAGACATCGAACAAAATTGACTGTGTCTTAATGACGATAGTGAATATTGTCATGAATGTGTAGTAGGACCACAGAAACACGTTTCAAGCCATTCATATTTGAATTATGTGGCGCAGGTGTGAAGAAACATCGTCGTGATGAGTAAAAAGTGTCTCTATTCACCTCGTTTTACGGTATGTTTCACTCTCGATTTAGACAGGTCAATTTTAAGGCCGGCATGAAGATGTTTATTTGTAATTACCTCTTCAATTATTGCCTGTCAAATTATAATTGCTATGTAAAAACTACGACTTTCACTATATCGATAATTAAATACACAGAAGTGTTGATTATGATTTGAACATACACAACATGGTCCCTTAAAAATCGTGTCAGAAAAGAGATTCAGATGTGCATGATCGATACAGAAATGCAAATAGATAATCGAATGAGAAAGTGAATCCAACACCGTAGTTTGTTAGAATGACTATGTTTATTCACGATCGAGATATAATCATAATAATTTAAAACCCGATTCCCGGTACGAACAGATTTTTTCAGTCGATACTGCTCGAATGCGAAATGGGTGGGTGTTAGTGTTGTTAAAGCTCCATTCCCACCTTTACAATGCTAAAAAAGCTGGGCACGTAGCGACAGCGCTTAGCTAACTACTATTCCTTTCCTAGTTCTCTTATCGTTTCAATCTCTACACTTTTCGAATGAAAAATGTTGAGATAAAAAAAAGTTAGGAGTACATATGCTCCAAGCTGGGAGCGGACATGGTAATATATATATTTTTATTGTACACCAATAGAAACATGTTAAAATACGATGCAAATAGAATCACGGGAATCAAAAGAAATTAATTATGAACAATGCTGATAAAGGGAATGAATTAATTTTTTGTCATTGGTAACACTGATTCTGTTAAAAATTATGTGACAGCAAAAAAGGAAACTAGTTGTCAATATTAAAAATTGATAATAACAATTAGTGCCAAAAATCTGATTTCACCTTTTAAAGCCCTACGGATTAGACTGATTTAGATAATAGTTTTCAACATATGAATATTAGCTTTCATAAATAATGTCTTTGAGATATTTTACCTATATTTTTATTTTCGGTTTCGCTAAATATTTTTGCCATAATGATGAATATAAACATCTGCGGTACAAGGTTGACTCTTGGGATATGCGTTGTGTTATATCCGGTGAACCGTAATAAATAAGCTTTATTCACAACATACAATATATTTCAATGGTATTGAATTTTTTTCGATACCTGAAATTTACCCTTTGAGGTAACTAATTGTTTTTTAAAGATAGCTGTAAGTTACTAGAAAGCGTACAAAAAATTCACGGGCGTTTAAAGGTTTAAATTGTCTATAAAGCTAGTTTATATATAATTATATTGACAAAACAAACATCAGTATCGGAGACTGATTGAATTCTGGTTCGTGATAGATGGGTTGGGCCCCTTATGATTTAATTACGTGTAACTTTTTCTGTGATCATAATTGGCAACTGTATAAGTTTGGGTTTTTTCCTATAATTACAGGATGTATTTTATTGGTTGTAATACGTTGCACTAATTTCGGTTTTTAGTTCCGGTGTTTGTTATTTAAATAAATAAATCATCCGTCTAGTCTCGTAAATAATTATCGGCAAACCTGTTATTTTTTCCTAAACTTTCGTCGAGTAAGTTCTTTTATTTTATACGATATTAATTTAATAATTATTACTATTGATTCGCATTATTTTATGTGCGAATCATTTAATGTTTGTGTTTTTATGATGCGCAATCTCCCTTTTAATATAGGAGAGAGATTGATTAAATTCAGTATTGACGGTTTTTCGACCGTAGCGGCAAATAACCGATATATTGGCAACTCCTTTAACCAGGGCTGTGGAGTCGTAGTCAGAGTAGTCGCGGGGCTTTGGCCGGAGTCGTACTCGGAGTCGGAAATTTTTAAAAGTTTGAACTTTTTATTTTTGCATATAATATGTCGAATTTGGCTATTGGCCGGATTGGTAGGGTTGATATTCAATTTAATACACATAATAAGGAAAATTAGGGGAAAAAGTCGTGTCTTTGGTCAATGTTGGGGTCGGAGTCAGAGTCGCAGTCGTCGTTTTGGTAAATGCTGGAGTCAGAGTCGAACTTTTTTTACTCCACACTTTACGACTCCACAGCCCTGCTTTTAAATCCTACATCGTATAGGTCAGTGTTTTCCAACCGGTGGTCCACGTCCCAGTGCTGGATCGTAGAGACTTTCCGCTGGGCCGCAAACAGTATGCCAAAATTCATCCTTTACTATCACTTGATAATATTTGCGATGAGCGAATCCTCGGACTTAATTGATATAAAAATAGAATATGTGGATTGGTATGGCAAAATTGTACTTATTTGTGTTTATTTAAACATTTTATACGGTATACTTTATTTGATATTATAACCAAGTTTTAAATGAGGTGATAGTATAAAATCCATTCCGACTGAAAAAAAATTGATTGTTATTTTGTTTCATCATACTTTAAACGTTCTTCTTGGTCGATGATGCAGAGAAGCATAACAATGTTTACCAACTCAGCTGTGAATCCAAGATCAAAAACAATTATAATGAACACAATTATTCATGGGTAGAAAACAATGCAAGTTCGTTGGCGGACCGCTTGTACTAATAGTGGAATATGGATCTGAATTACAAATGTTAAATGTCAAACTTGAGTAATTTAATTAACATGTTGTTCGTTATGTCTTAGAAACTATCGAATGCGTGGATTATATGGTCGAGTTTTAACGTCGTTCGTTGGCTTCGGTTGTTGAGCTCACAGGATCGAGTCCTAGTAGTTGTAATTGATTTATAAATTTGATGTCTGATCTTAAAATTTGGTTGAAGCGACATTGATTAGCTTAGAACTAATCCTATCGTACCTTTTCAATCCAGTCTTCGAAAAATAAAGTTTAACCAAAATGATTTAACTTACTAACCTTTAAATGCCATGGAATCTATCAGCCGCACAAATATATGCGAAGAATCCCAGTTTTTTAACACATTTGAACTCCTAGTACTCCTATGTATAATCTAGCTCGACTTCGTATAGGTAACGTGCTACTCCTATATCGAGTCCTGCTCGACGTTGTACAACTTGGTTAAGTAAATATTTTTTATGAATTTTATACAATTGTTTATTCGTTTTATTATGCTAATAAATACGAAAAAATTGTGATATCAATCAATTTCTCAAATCTATTGAGTAGCTCTGCTGGTAGGAAAAAAATAACATATTGAGGAATGCAAAAGGTTGACGGCATTTGTTTTTCTTTTCATTTCTCCGCTTTTACACCGATATAAAACAATTAATTTTAACAATAAACATCATAAAACGAATTTACAAAAAAAAAATACATCGATAAGTTGATATAAGCTGAGATAAATAATAAAATAAAGAGCCTTGGGATTTTTCGCTGGTATTTTCCATTAACCGTCTGGGATCCGAAGGGTTAACCCTTTATAGGGCAAAAAATAATTATAATCATTTCATTTCATATACAAATACACATACACATACATTTATAAAACAAATCCCATAAGTTATCAGTCTGGTGTAGTCATAGCAACATGTCGCATGTTTCGTCAATGCGTTTACGTTATTTTTTTCGCTATGACTAATATTTGTTTTCTGGTCTGCAGACAACAATGTCAGAAGTCGCTGTCCACAATACATAAATCGACTTGTTATAATTAATAGGGCAAGTCATTGAAAAAGTCATTAATAATCTAAAATTCTGTGCAACGGACACATTCGGACAAGTCACGATGGAGTTGGCATTTTTTTAAATTAAAATATATTTATAAATATATCCAGATCCTTGAGTCGAAACGAGGCGTGGCCGGTGCGTCCTTGTTGAAACATTTTTGACACATGGAATAATGGCCGAACGAATTATTTTGACTACTAATTTATATCAATTTAATTGAATCGTTTTTTGGTATGTGAAGTTTTTGTTTTCAAACGAATAAGCTTTGTACAGACTGACCACGCTACTTATGCACTACAAGGAGTGGCACTGTGAGAATGTCCTGAATGACACCGACAAAAAAAAGATTGCCAGAGTTCGAAAATTTTAAATTCCCTAATTTGATATATACTGAACGCGTGGGGTTAGTGCGGTATGTGGATTCTTATATCAGAGGGAGAACATTTATTTAGTATCAACCAAGGCTGTGGAGTCGGTAAAAAAAATTACGACTCCGACCACAGCATTTACCAAGAGCACGACTCCGACGCCGACTAAAAAAAATTTCTCCCTAGGTAGAGACGCAATAGTAATCTGACTTCTCAACTACAGCGATCGCGCCCTCCTATCGGCAGCGATGGGAAGGGAATGCAAACAAATAAAAAACTGTAAGTTTAAAGCATTTAGAGATGAAGGAGACTGGAAGAACGTTGGCGCTAACACGCTTTAGAACTTGATGCTCCGTCAAATTGATATCCAAAAAATAAAAAAAAAATATATCAGCAACCAATCCTGCTAATAGTCAAATGTGACATATTATATGTACAAATAAAAAGTTCAATCTTTTCAAAATTTCCGACTCCGACTTCGAATCCGACCAAAACGACGCGACGACTACGCCTCCGGCCAAAAAACCACGACTCTACGACTTCGAATCCCTAATATCAACGGCGGCCGCAAACTTGAGTGTACTGTTAAAGAAATCAGAGTGCAGGCATGTTTTCAAAGAAATATATCTCCTCTTTGTAGCTTGGGCAGCAATCGTTTTTTTTCGGACACTTCAAGCATTTGTTTTAAATTTTTTTATTTCTCTTCGAGTTTGCTATCTTTCGTTTTGAGAGAACATTTCATAAACAGACAGATGTTTATATCAAAGACAATGACATTATTATAAAAGCGCAATTTCATAACTGTTTCTACCATTGTGTGATGAAAGTAAAAAGTGTGAATTCTAACACCTGACAATTAAATGAAATCAAGAATAAATTGTTGAGAGCCATTATTATTCTTCTAAGCCTGTGAAAATAAATGCTCTTTATATAACAAACAAAATTAATGTTATCTAATGAGCCACTCAAAGCGAATTAATTTGTTTTTAGAATCCTTTCGAAATATATTCACTTTTCCCAGCATATTTGAGTAGGCAAAGAAGAACACATTCAAGGATTGACGTCACTTCCCTTAAAGACATTTAAATGTTATAGTTTTAACGACGACTTTAAAAAGGTCCGGTCCGTGGCTCAGTGTTAACGTTGTTGGCTTGCGTGCCGGACAGCCCGGGTTCGATTCCCGGCACGAGCGGATTTTTTCAGTCGTAAAATCTGTTCAAAGACATTGATGTTTGTGCTGTTGAAAATCCCTTCCCACCTTTCCTATCCCAAAGAGCGACGCATAACGAGATAGATTAGCTAACCATTAGTCCTGTCCCGAGTCCTCGTATCGTTTCCAATCCCTACTCTCTTCGAAAAAGTCGAGAAACAAGCTGTTCTCGTAGAAAAATATTTATTGAGATAAACTCCGTGAGGAGTCCATATGCTCCAAGTTGGGAGCGGACATGGCAAAAAAAAGGTATGAACAGTAAAACGGAAAGGTATCAAGCTTAAGTTTTTAAGATAGTATTATCAACAGTATCTTTGTCATAGGGAGAGAAAATAGATGTGTTGTCACTGCTATAATCTAATAAAATCAGTCATCTCTACGCGATAATTCTTTGCGACGGTGTATCCGAAATCTTCTGCATTAAAATACTGTTGTCTAAAAAATCCTCACACTTCCGATCCTAAAATGCGGGTTGTTGCAAAAGCGATTACCTTGACACTGGTCATATCATTTCTATCTCTACTCTTTTCGTGTTTTTGTATTACATGTAAAACGATACTAGAAATAAAAAATTTATAAATCAAATTTTATCACTTTATTAAAGTATCAATTTATCAAAGTGTTAACTGTCACTTCTGAAATAAAACACATACTATTGTTATACTTCCACATTTATTCCGATCACTATCAGGAACGGTTTCGTTAATCAGTTGACAATGCTCGTGACGAGCGAAACCGGTCATGATCTTTATCAGAATATACAAGGTACATTTAATGTGTTTTTAATTTATTTAAACATACTAAAATGAACTTCTACATAGTATTTGAGTATACTGCAGCTCTTTCAGAAAACTGTTGTAGAAAATTAAGGATTTCGACTGAGGGTGCTTGATGGAATTTCAATTGTTTGAATTTTGTACTTTTCCATGCGTTTTGTCGCTAACGACCCTGGTTTCACCTAGTAAATCCGAGCACTTGAAATGCCTGAAGGTGCCGAAAGGTAAAATACAAAATTCAAACAATTCAAATTTGTTCTGTTGAGATTTACTCGATTTGGAGCGGAGATAGACTTAGACAATAAGGCAATAAGGCTTCATTAAGGTTAAGGAAAGCTGCCTTAGCGGCGCAGCCTTTGATATCCGTGATAATCATTCGAAAGTTCTTATAGGAAACGCCCATTAGGCTAGACGGAAAATCTTTAGTACCCTGGGAAGTTGGCTAGTGATTCTAGCAATAAATCTCATTACGAATAGAAAAAAATCCGAACCGATGCAATAAAAAATCAGCACAGAGATTTAAATAATAAGCGCCATTTTAGAAAAGCACATAATCATCATATATTTGACACTGATTCATTCATATCGCAGTGTAGGGGTGTGCCAAAACGAATCCGAGAGTGAATCGTTCATAAAAAATCATTAGGCTACGTTCACATGGCACATTTTTTTTCCGTATACCGTATTCGAGATTTTACCGAACACGTCAGTGGCATTAGATGTTACATGCAGCTGTTCACACAGACTACACCAGTGGTTCTCACGTAAAATTTGGCTGTGGCCGCATTAGGAACATCAGTGGTCATACGAAAATGTCTGCTGGCCGCACCAAATTTTTGTGTTGAGTCTTTTTTCTCAAAAACACCTAAACATGTATGTGTTTAAGTTTTTGCGAACTAACAATTCCTGATGCACAATATAATGCATACAACATATTAAATTTTCAGTGTCTTTGTTGATAATTTGACTTGTAAAAACACATTTTTATTAAATATCAATATTAACTATCAAGCTGTTGATGGTCGTACATGAGAACCACTGGACTACACCCAAACATCTGTGTGCGATTTCAAAGTTTTGCGAGTTTTTTAATGCATTTTTTTATTTATTTGAAATATAGTTTTAAGACTATATAAACATACATATGGAATAACGTAATTAACAACGCGTTTTTCACGTGAAAACTCCAGTGTTTCACCTGATTATTAAAATTTGACTTTGACATGTGCGTCTTTGTAAATGGTATGTTCCCATATTAAGTCATAGCTTTCGGTGCGCGGGGAATCCGTGTGAGCGCATCCATATAAGAAGCAATGCCACTGTGCCCCAGACGCCAAAACCCTTTTTTGTGTGGTAGATGCGTTCCGCGATAAATCGATCAAAAAAAGTCGCACGAAAAATGCTAGGACTTAATATGGGAACATAACATGTCCAAGGATGCATGTGTCTAGGTGACATTGTAATAAACAGGTGAAACACTGGATTTTGCACGTACAATATGTGAACAACGCGCTGTAAATTACGTTAACATAGTACCAACAATACATTTAAAAAAAAAACAAAATCGCATAACTCAGGAGGTAGTTTTCAAAAGTGGTCAAATCCATTTGTTGAAAAACTGAGAATGTTAGATATTTTCTTTACTTTTTCCTCATAAATTTGTGTTTACCATCAATATTTTCAAAATATGTTTTAAATTAAAAAATTACAGATACAGTGTAAAAATTCAAGCTATTTCATGTGAATAAAAAAGGTCACAAAAGTTTAATCTAAAAATGGCAGATGAAAAAATATATTTTGGAATTGACCACTTTTGAAAATTACCTCAATAATAGGTTTATGGGAACGTGAAAATCTCGCATCGAACAGTCTCATGTGAACGTAGCTTTAATTAGTGGAACGACGAACGAGTTAAAAAAATCGAATCGGTTTTAAAGGCAAATAATTATAGACAATCGAAGGTCGGTTCGATTGCACACCTCAATTATATTTGAATAATTCTCGTGCCAGTAACGATCAGCTGTCTATGCTGCTAACTCACAATCCTCAATAAGCCTGGCAAAGAGAAGGTAAGGTAAGAGCGCCATTAAGTAATGTCTATTGTCGACGCGAAGCCATGAAAATATTGTACATAGCCGTGGGGGTCTTTTTGGTAACAGGTGTTTAAGTGTGGTGTGGGCATCGAAGTGTGCTTCAATTTTTCTGGATTTTTTTTTTAAACTGTCAACCGGTTTTAAAAAAACGATTAACCGGTTTTCTTTCCCGGAAAAAACCGATTGCATCGATAAGTTTTTTTTTAAAATTTGTTTCGATTTGTGATGGCTTTATAACAACACTGAAATACTATTTTTTGTTACTGAATGTGCACTATAATAAGTAATGAAGATAAAATTACAAAATGGAGTTTGGGATTTTTCCTTTTTACGGGAAGCAAGGAGGGGGTTATAGAATCAAAACAAAGCAAACAAATAATTATACTACTAATGACATTAGCATTAAAAACTATTAAACTAATGAACTGCAATTAATCGGATTTTGGGTTTTCCCTATAAATTAAATTATATTAAAATTTACTTCCACAAAGTTACCGCCGAAACCATCGATAGTATGATTTATTTCTAGTTGCTTTAACCTTTAGCAATGGTTTGAGAAGTGGAGATTGATTAATATTAGTTTGTTATTTAATAATAGCTTTCAACTATAAATAAAATAATTTCTGTAGAACCAAAATACATTAAAACTTTTTTCACCGTGTTATAGTGGAGTTCTACCAAGTTAATGCTAATTAAAAAAACGCAATCTGTTCTCTGCCATTAATTTCACTGGTGAACCAAGCTCGTCAGATGAATCCACAAGTGTGTGTCTAATTATTAAATTAACATAGTGTTTAAAAAATCTGATTATTCAAAAAAAAATATGTTATATTTTGAATAAAATTAACATGGCGTTACACTGTGACACTGTTCGTAAAATCTGTCATCGTAAGCCGGCATCCAAAATGACAAGTCGAACGGTTCATGTCTTGTCAGGTTTATGACCGTGAAAACTGTCAGGTTTCTACAGGCGTTAATTAACAGTTTTATCTATGAAGCCATTATAAGTAAGAAGAAATATTGTACGTAAAAATAACAACTTTCCTTGCGATAAGAACGGCCCAATTCCGAACACTCAGTGAACTGCCTCAACACCATTTCGATGATAATTTTAATGTATTTTATTACGTTGAATTCAGTTGGAATTGCTTTTTTCTGACTCAAAGAAAGTGGTATTTCTTTGAATTGTAAAATAAATTTCTATGAGACTTGTTTAACGTTATTCAGGGTTCAAAAAAAATATACTCAAAATGAATATATGTAAGTATGCACTACAAATGTTTTATTATTTTTATTATGTACGTGTTACAGTGAAACTGTATTCTCAGTGAAAATGTATCAAGTAATAGATTTGTATGACAACATGATTACACTGGTCACGATCATTGAAATTATTGGCCCAAGTCGATGATTTTGCCGCCCTAAAACTTTGGTATGCTTCAATGAAACAAAATCAGCAAGTTGTTCGTCCCATTCATAAAAAGAGAACCAAAGACAAAACACAGACAAACATAGGTTTAAAGATAGGGCGGTCAAATTCGATTTCGATGACAGCTTGGAGAAGAATATATTTTCACTGAGAATACAGTTTAACTGTAACATAATTATACATTTACGTTCCATGTCGATGTATTGATCACTTTGCACTTCTTGATATATTATTTTCTTCCTTCAAGGAGCAACTCCTCAATAGATTTGATAAATTGAATAATATCACAGGTTTTGCGTATTTATTAGCATGGTACAACGAAATACCAATAAATATACCACATTATGACATGTTACAAACATTAACCAAAGCACACAATCCAATAAATGCGGTTTGCGGGCAAAAAATGAATAAAAAGCATAGTTCGGATAAAACCCTACATTTACTTTAGATGTTCCTATATTATCTGGTCATAAGTACTTGCGATACTACATTCAAAAATCACGATAATTATAACAAACCTACTTAATTCATTGAAACTCGAAAAATTAACATTTTAATAGTAATTTAACTTAGTGATCTACGTCTGTTTTTGTATATAAACGATACAAACTGTTGTTGTTTACTGTGCGGCAGTTCAAGTACATCCATGCACTTGAAATGCTTCAAGATGCCGAAAGGCTAAACCCGGGTCGTTGGCGACATAACTCATAGAAAAGTACAAAATTCAAACAATTTAATATTGAATAAAAAACAGTTTTCCAATTAAGTTTTACAATGTAGTGCAGGACTAGACACATGAGTTGCGCGTTATTTATACGATGATGTGCTAGACTCGGCATAGGAGCCAATAATTATTATTTTTTTACCCTATAAGAAGTGTCATTTGACTGAAACAAAACCCCGTTTTGATACTCCACTCCTGAAGCGAAAATGACACGAAACAATCTCAGATTTGACTCCAGTGTCCAACATAAAGTAATTTGATACTTTATCTACATTTACTAAAACAAAATCGGAAGAAAGCTAACAACATACAATATGCTTTTAAGGTGTTCACTGTCAATACTTGGTGGAATGGCATTATAATAAAAATAAAAAAACATTGTTAGTACTTATTCCAAATTAAATTTATTAGAATTACTTAGAAATTTAATGTGGAATAATTAGGTACTAAAAATGTTTTATTATACTTTGCGAGGGCAAAAATCCCAATGTGTCATGTATACATTTTACGAGATTTAAATATATATAATTTGACTATAGTAATAAACATTTTCATGATTTCGTATTTGATTGCAAACTGTTAATTAATATTTATCTTGGTATTTACTGCCAATTCTAGGAGGAAAGCTAAAAGATTTTTCTTTTACAAAGCTCTCAGTATACCAATTCTGGTGTATACTTAAAGTGACCATACGTCCCGTTTTTAGGTAGCCTGTCCCGTTGTCCCCAAGTACAGCTTCGGGGCGTCGAAATGTCATGTTTTCAAAATGACGGTAACAATTTTAAAAAAAGTGCAAAAAATCGACGGTGGTACGTATGAGCATTCACTTATTAGTAAATATATACCACCCCAAAAAGTGACCGAATGGAATATTGGAAACGTTTCAATCGAAAATCGTTGGATTAAATTGTTCCAAAACTTTCGCAATAATAATTTGAGCCATAAAAACTTTAGAGTAATCATTGAATACATTTTATGCTTGCCCGGAACAAATGCACTCGTAGAAAGAGTCTTTTCACAGATGAATAAGTTGTGGACGACAGAAAAAACACAATTACAAGTCGGAGTACTTAAAGCGATGTTGTTAGTTTAAATGAATTCTAAAAAATCCTGCCAAGAATTCCATTCTTATTTAATAGCAAACCAAGTTGTAATTAAGAAAAAAAATTCATCAAAAAAATATAAAACAATATAATTTTTTTCATATTTATATTCTATATCAACATTCCTTTTCTTTTTATTAATACATAAAAACTATGAAAAAATACGTGTTTTCTTGAATATACATACATTGAGGACAAAAATAAATGGTCACATTATGTATACTGCTGTTCCAAATAAGAAGGCAGTAAGTGACTCTGACAAACTTTTGAGAAAAATTACATAATGTGTTATTTGTAGTTTTATTATTACAATTTATAAAAAGCGGTTGATGCGAAAATGCACTAATTTCATTGTTAACAAACAGTTATAGTTATGGGTAAATTATGGATATATGGTCACGGGACAGAACCCCAATCCTCTCGAGCTAAGCTCAAAATTTTTTTACATACTGGCTTATAATTTTATGTTTTGACTTTACTCTTTGAGTTCTTGTGGATTATTATAAAATGTGGAATCAAAATAATTAAATCTGAATAATATTACTGATTAATGTATGATTTCTGAAAGAAGAATTTGTTTTTTAATATTAGCCTATAATAAAATTATTCTTTCTGTTTTAAACAAATAATAAACTTATGTGACTGTCTCTATCTGTATACTATTATTATTTGTGTAGTTTTTGGTTGCACTTTTGCTCCTGTAAATTAAAACAACTCGATTTCATACTCATTGCGAAGTATTCTTTAGGATCTTCTATTATAATAAATTTAAAAATTAAAGACGAAGCATTTCAAAAAAATCGTAAGCCTTTCATTCATTTCATTTAATGTGCTTATTTTTCATAAATCTTTGCAAAAATTCCGTCCCGTGACCATATATATATCCATAATTTACCGAGTTATGTTGTCAAAAAGAACATTTCATTGCATACTATCCTATGCGCGGGGCGTAGCGAGAGCGCCTCGCTAACCACTAGACCAACTCTCATCGAACTAAAAAGAGGTTGATTTACTCACAATCAGTTCTCGTAGAAAAAATATACCAAGATACCTCGAGTAAAAGGCAATGTGCTCTACATTAGAGGCGGACATAGTATAGGAAAAATTATTAGGCCGGGTTCGTGTCGGACTTCACGGGTTCCCAGCACGAGCAGAATTTTTCATTTACGTCCTCAATAATACCGTGTGAAATCTGTTTTTAAACAAATGAACTTGAATAAATTCTTCCTCATCATCCAATAAATACTTACGACATCAATCATACTATTGCATTTAATCCAAAAAAAAACATCCAGTCGTCCAAACTTCTTTTGAGAACACTTTTTGTTTTACCAAGAACTGACACAAAACACAACAATTATTATAATTATATTCGTAAAAAAACTTGTACTATAAAAATTCTGTTAAAAATTAAAAATGAACAAGAATTAAAAAAAAAAAACAACAACAAACACTTGTTTTCTATAAATACTTAATGGAATGACATTTAATGAATCAAAAATATATCGCACAATTGTACTTAATCTTTTATGCGAACAGGACCGGTTTCACCTATTCATTAGTAAACACTGTCATCGGATTATAAAAAAAATATTTAGAAAATTTACATTTACTACAGCAGAACAATTACATAAAGATGGGAGAGCAATTTAGCTTTATCCACATGATTTTATATATTTATGAGTTTTGTCGCTAACGAGCCTGGTTTCGCTTTTCGGCATCTTCAGGCATTTCAAATACAAGAATGAACAAGAACTAAACGACGAAAAATAAATTGAATGTTGAAAAATACAAAATTAAAATGATTCAAATTTGAAATTGAAATTCCACCAAGCACCTTCGGTCTGAATCCCGTATATTTTTACTAAATAATAAATTGATAAAATGTCATTCCATCAAGGGTGTTCATAATATGAATATTAAATCACTGCGAAGCTATTTATTAATAAATCACAATGAATAACTCGATTTTGAGTATAAAATTTAATTTGACAATGATTTTCAAAGAGACGAAACACGTGTCACTTTTTGCGACACAGTTTTATTTTACATCACAGAATAAAAATGTATCAAAGTATCTTACGATGCTTTCAATTTGTAACGAATTGTTTTTTTTTTTTTGTAATTGAACTGTCTTTGTTGAAAGCATGAATTTTTTAATCAATTCACCGCGAGAATTCACATTAACCTTCGCGTTACGGACTTGTTTTCTTAATTGTGAATAAGCGAACCGGAAGTGGGTCGAGAAAGCGCCCGTGTTTTGCGACCGCTGAGGTGCAAAGCCGCCGATCGACTGATACGTTCGACGTCGCTTACACGTAACGCAGTACACCTGTACTAGGTGAAAGAAGCAAATTCTTCGAGATATTTTACTCCGCTTGTGTGTGTAGGGAGGGGTTAATCGAGACGACGATAGTCAAATTCGAATAACACACCGCGACGATGATGAGAATATAGCAGTATACATAAATCCCTCGGTTAACGCGGTAGGTCGGTTCCGGTAAAATGCAACGTTGTTGAAAAATCGCCAGGGCAATGGAGTCGGAGTCGTAGTCGTCGCGGCGATTTGGCCGGAGACGTACTCGGAGTCTGAAATTTTATAAAGTTTGAACTTTTTATTTTTGCATATAATATGTTAAATTTGGCTATTGGCAGGATTGGTTGGTTGATATATAATTGAATACACATAAATATGAAAAGTAGAACAAAAACGTGACGAAATTAAACTTTTTTAAGTTAGTCGTGTTTTTGGGCAATGTCGGAGTCGGAGTCATGTTGTTTATAAATGCTGGAGTATGAGTCGTAATTTTTTAACTGACTCCATTGCCCTGGTTTACGCACGTCTATTATAAGAAAAGTGAACTTCTCAAGTTTACGTAAACATAACGAGCAATTCTTGGTAAGAATTGAACCTTTTTAATGATTCCAAGACAATCATTCTCGTAAGGGGTTTTTCTTAAGTTTTTCCCCACACAAAGCCCTCAGCTGATAGAATCTTTAAGAAAGTCAATACTTAGCTAGCTTACATGCGGGGAAAAGGAAACAAAGACTTTTTCTGTATACACCCTAGCAAGACAAATAGTCAGGAAACTAGGATTCCGCCTAGCGGACTCCGCATATAGTTTTAGCAGAAATGTAAAGGTAGAAAAAAAAGAAGGAATAAAATGGATTGGCATTTATTTGACACTGTGTATTGTGGATGTAACTACATACATGTCAATTGAAAAGTTCAAACATTTTATTTATGCATATCAAATGTAAAATTTGTCTATTGGCACTGGGTGGTTGATATTTAATGTAATACACACAAATAGGAAAAGTAAGCAAAAACGTCAAAAAATATTTTTTAGTCAGAGTCGTGCTTTTTTTAACGACTCCACAGCCCTTAAATATGCAATATATTAGCTGTTCAACCCACGACCGAAACTCTCAATGTGGACACAGGAACATAAATAACTTTGCGTTGTGTATCCGAGTTATCTTTAAAGAAATGTTGAGCAACTGAGGAAAGGGCGTTCTCTTAGAAAAACGTTTTCAGTTGACAATCCTTGCGATGAGCGAAACCGGTTCTTACAAACCATGTGTCATTATGTTGTTTTGACCGTGTTCCAACTCCAACTGGAACATGATCACAATAATTTGACCGTGTAAAACCAAAGTATTGCATTTCCGAAATGTAGTATCTAATACAGACATACTTTTAAGTTTAAGCTGTCAATACTTGATGGAAATGCATTGTATTTATAAATAAAAAATATTTCTTGTACTTATTTCACATTTTATTTATTATGATCATGACCAATTTCGCTCATCGTGAGAATTTTAAAATTCTTCCTGTGTGTTTTTATTTTGACCTCTTTAACGCGACAACATTGTGCTTAAATTAAATATCATTTTTTGTCTGTTCCCATTTTAGACCTCGTGGATGTTTTGTGAATCATTTCACAGCGTGCGGTAGTTAACGGTAACTGTTTGTAAATTTTAATCCAGGAAGTTTTCGGATAAAAACGACTGAATTGTAATCAATGATCTGCTCTCAATAATTGCAACCAATCCCACAGAAACGACGTTTCTTCAACGAATAATATATATTTTTTCATTCAGACAAAGCTTAGCAAGAACTTAATTTTGTACTTTGCCATGAGGTTTGTCGCCAACGACCCGGGTTTCGCCTCTCGGCATCTTCAAATCGGACGATATCTTAATAAATTTATTGTGGAATAGGTACAATAAACAATTTAGTATTTTGTATTGAAGTTCTTGATGGAATTTAAATGTCAAATATGAACCGTTTGAATTTTGTACTTTTCCATAAGTTTCTATATTTTTTTCCATGTCCGCCCCCAACTTGGAGCATGTAGACTCCCCACAGAGTTTATCTCAAAAAAAGCTTGAAAAAAGTTGCTCAACTTTTTTTTTTCAAAGAGATTAGGGATCGAAAGGATACGACTACTAGGACAGGACTAGTGGTTAGCTAGTTGCTCTCGCTAGTCACCGCTTTTTTTGATCGGAAATATGGGAAAAGATTTTAAGCAACACGAACATCCATTGTCTTCGAACAGAATCGATTTATCGACTGAAAAAATCATATGTTCATACCGGGAATTGAACCCGGGTGGAAAATGGTGAAATAAACTCCAAGAGGAGTCTATATGCTGAAAGCTGGTAGCCGACATGGAAAAAAATGAAAACTCATGGAAAAAAACAAAAAGCACCCTCAGTAGAAATCCTTAAATATAATATATATATAAAGCTTTTTTTCCATATCCGCTCCCTATTCGGAGCATATGGCCGACACACGGTGCCTCCAAGATCCTCTGTCTCCCGCCAACTTCCTCGCATCTTCCTTGGTCTTCCCGGCGTCCCTTATCTCCCCTGAGTACATCCTATGGATGGTCATCAGAGGCCTTCCGCGGCGTCGGGATCCATCAGGTTGATAAAAGATGCAGGCAGAATTCAGGCTCCCCTGGGGCATCCGCAGCACATTTCCAAGCCATTTACATAGTCGCCTTTTAATTTTGGACGTAATAAGGGGCTGGTTTGTCCGCTCTCTTACCTCCGTGTTCCTGACAAAGTTAAACCAACTTACTCCTAATATTCGCCGCAGGCATCTGTTTTCGAAGCAGCGTATACGGTTACCCTATCCTTGTGTGATGTGCCATGACTCGCAACCGTAAAGCAGCACTGTCAGTATGCATGCGTTGAATAAGCGGCACTTGGTTCTGACCGAGTACGACCGTGAGTCCCAATATATACATAGCTTAGCTAATATTTAAACATAGACATTAATATTTAAACATCATTCATTAAAAACAATTAATTTTAGTTAAGCAGGAATGCCAACGGAAAAAATAATTATTTTTTTACAATAAAAACATTAGAAATATTTATTTCTCTTAAAGATAACTCGAATAAACATCAAACAAATCGAACATTATCAACACAGTCCAATAAGGAAATAATATAGGAGAACCGGTTTTTTTTTAATAATATTATTATTTTCCGGTTGCCTAGCAATAACAAATAACGTAGGTATAATGATTTTTTTTAATACTGACCATCAATTCATCGCTTTAACATAATTAATACTAACAATTTACATATTTTTATTGATGTAATATATTACTACAATATTTACAGTATAAATTAAGTGAAATATGCATTTTTTGAACATTTTTTTGCTTGAAATTTTAAATGCATTAGTCATTGCTAGGGTTTTCAACTCCGGGAAAAAATTTTGATCCCGGGATTTCCAAATTGCTATGAGTCGATTCCTGGACTGGTTCCTGGATTTGTGATATTTTTTTAACTATGATACTTTTCATATTTATTCAACATGGCATATATATGTTGGTAGATATCTTCATCACAAAAAATGACAAATAAAACGTTTATTGCTTTTGCAATGTGAAAAAAATATATGGTTCACAGATTTTAGAGTGAAAAAATTGACATTGGAAATTGGCAAAGAAGTCAACCGAGTGTGTTCCGACAAAATCAACTATAATACATAAAAAATATAGCTCGTCTGAACTCACTCACGTCCATGTTAAATATGTCGAC
The DNA here is from genome assembly GCA_028554975.1 of Himalopsyche kuldschensis. Lineage (NCBI taxonomy): Eukaryota > Metazoa > Arthropoda > Insecta > Trichoptera > Rhyacophilidae > Himalopsyche > Himalopsyche kuldschensis. Next base: position 415,533 of record JAHFWI010000064.1, on the reverse strand, counting down.
ATCCGAAGCAATACCGCTTAAAATAGCTAAAGCTACTCCCAGTGGCATCTCCATTGGCAGACTGGTTCTACTATTTTGAAGAACAAACAACTCATGTTCACGATTCCTCAAAAAGAAATATCAGGAACATTCAATTTATCATTCTCATGAATGGTGAAATTTTCATTTTGGTCTCGGATAAGCCAAAAGAAATGTATTCCCAATTGATATGGGTATTGGATAAGAAGTTATATCTTGTGATTCCTTTATGAGGTGGTTTGCTAATTGGAAGCTAAATGTTCTTCCGGTCTGTTCTATTTATATCAAAGTGAACGGTTTTTTTATCCCAACTTAATCTTGGGACCAGTCCAGGATTGACTTATTTCAATCCTGAAATCCCAGGATCAACATTTTGTTCCGGGATTGGAAACCCAAGAGACGAGCAAGAGACGAGCAAGTGAACGAGATTTTACGATTTTATGAATAATAATTCGTTTGTGCTTGATAAAAATATCAATCAGGATTATTACTTTCGATGGTTTAGGCGGTAACTTTGTGGAAGTTCATTTTAATATTAAACTAAAAATAACTTTGATTATTCCACGTATTTTGCTACTAACTGTGACACGTGTTTCGCTTCTTTCAGAGGCATCTTCGGACTTACTGTCGTAATTATTGCAAAGTTTGCATTACTTACGCAAACTCTCCGATAGTAAGTCCGAAGATGTCTCTGAAAGAGGCGAAACACGTATCACAGTTAGAAGCACAATACGTGGAATAATCAAAGTTATTTTAAATTTTATATTAATCAAGTTTATATAATTAAGTATTTCGACTGAGGGTGCTTGATGGAATTTCAATATCAAATAAGATTTTTTTGAATTTTCATTGAATTGTCAGTTCAAGTACATCCGTGCACTTGGAATGCCTGAAGATGCCGAAAGGCGAAACCCAGGTCGTTATCGACAAAACTCATGGAAAAGTACAAAATTCAAAAAATTCTAATAATCAAGTTTATGTTTTCTAATCCCGTAGGTATTAAAAATCTTCGAATTCCCGGGATTGGAAACTCTAGCCATTGCATCAAGGTCTCCACAAGGCTTCTTATTCCGTTGGAATAAGAGATATTTTACAACGCCACCTCATTACTTCAGAAATTCGACACAGCAATTATTTTCGATCACGAATTTAATAACTTTGACATATGGAAACAATGTATAATTATTATAACACGACGCGTATTAAAAAATACAATTATTTTAATTTTGAAGATTGATGATGGTAAAAGTTGTCTCATATTTCTACATGAAAGGATAAAAGAGTCATTGTCAAAATCTAGAAATTTTTGATAGAAATTAAACGAAAGTTATTCAGTGAGACATTGCTATTGTTTTTTTTAAGAGAGCTCTGTAGATAATAATATCAAATGGAAGATAATGAAAACATTATTAATTTAAGATAACTTTGATTAATACACGTATTGTGTGACAAGCTGTGACACGTGTTTCGCTTCCTTGAGAGACATCTCCGGGCTACCACGAACCAGTTAGACTATTTGTCAAAAATCTTAATAATAATTGGACTCACTTTTTAAGGTGTTCACTGTCAATACTTGGTGGAATGGCGCTATCTAATGAATAATAAAACATTTTTTTCCAGCATGTTCTGTGGAATAATAAATTAGTTTTCTAAAATGCTCGCGATGAGCGGCACCGGTCCGGATCCTAATAAATGTAATGTGGAATAAGTACAAAAAAATGTCTTGTTATTTTTTAATATAAGTTCAGTTGATAATGCTCGCTATGACTGAAACCGGTCTTGATCTAATACATTTAATGTAGAATAAGTACTTAAAACTTTTTATGATTTTTTTAATAATTGGACTGTTACCGTTCATCGGCAAACATTTCTGAGGCTTTGATGACAGTGACAAGCGTAAATTTTGGTGTAGCGTGGCGAGACTTGCTTCATAATCAAAGGTTGCCGCGATGGCTTTAACGATGGCGCCGTATGAGAAGTCGAAACGCACCACATATAAGTAGTTTCAGTGATAAAGTCAGGGTAGAACCAAATTTAAAGATTATTAAAAGTGTGGGTTTAGTTTGTCGTCGAAATGTATTTTAACCGTTCATACGTCGCTGCGTGCAGGCACGCAATCGCCACTACAAGTTTATTTATGAATAAATATCGTATTTTTAAATAAAAACCCAGTGCAGATACATTTTTTCAAGGCAATTTGATTGTTAAAATATCGATATGTTTCGCCGTTTTTATTTTATTTGATGTTAAGCTAACAGATGTCACTAGGGATTGCACCTTATTATCGTAAATATCCCTGAAAACATTTTATAAATCAAATTAGAATTTTGTAATTTTCCATGAGTTTTGTCGCTAACGACCCGGGTTTCGCCCTTCAGCATCTTCAGGCATTCCAAGTACATCAAGGTCAGTTCAAGTACATCCGTGCACTTGGAATGCCTGAAGATGCCGAAGGGCGAAACCCGGGTCGTTAGCGACAAAACTCATGGAAAAGTACAAAATTCAAAAAATTCTAATTTGATATTGAAATTCCATCAAGCACCCTCAGTCGAAATACTTAATTTTATAAATCATTTTTTAATAAGTTCACAAAATAAGTTGGGTACAAAATAATTTTCCGGGTAGGTGACGTGGTATTTTCATGGAATAATCGATGGTTGAATATGATGGCCTTTGTCCAAAATCCATGTTATTGCCTTGGCGTTTAAAAGGTAAAAGTTTAAAATTAAAAAGTAAACTGTTGTAAGTGAAAAATGCCAACTATTTTATCATATCAAATTTCTCATTGACATTCTTACAAGTTTCAAGAGCATGTTTTTGCTGTCCGATTCAACCAGTGTCAAATTTTAAGCGCAGATATTTAATACTGAAAAGAAACAATGTATGTTTTGTAGATTAATATCAAAGTCACATTTGTATTGTTTAAAATTTCTAATTTCTTCATTGAAAGTCTTTCTAATTAATATTAAAAAACGTCAGTCGTTAGTACACACAAAACAATAACCGTTTACCATTCTTTCTTAACGATGGCGCAAAAGCCTTCTTCTTTGTACTTGTGTATTATTAACTGTCATTTCGTTATCTTACTTTGAAAAGGTTCTAATTGACATTTTTGTTTAAAATGACCTTTTGGTCGGAAAAGCTTGTATTTACCGCGTTATATCACATATATGAATTTCAGAATTATCTATGGTTGAATAATGGAGTTAGCAGAATTCCAAAGTTGCACTGCATCTGCACACTATTTTTATTAAAATTATTTGACAAAGTACTAAGATTGTCATCATTATTTCCATCAATAAATCTTTAAGGTCATTATTTCTCAGCAAGAGTTGTGGAAAAATATGCTTGAAATAAGTAATTTGAAACTTGCTCATTGTTACAAGTGAATTTTAATCAATCGAAACTTCAAACGCTCATATCTCAAAACAGTCTCAGAGCAGTTAGAACCTTTTCAAAGTAAAGTTTCGTATTGTCAACTGACATTTGTCGGGTGCGTGGTCGTGTGTCAACATCTTCGGTTGCAGAGCGCAGTGGGAGCTAGTCCCCTCTTTTTCTATGTCTAATCTCTCCTAAAAAGAGAAGTTGAGCAGTTGATTTATAAGCAGGCTGGAATTATTCCATGTCCGAAAATGGAGTGTCAGTTTTTATATTACATCATTATCTCTGAATTTTTGATTTTCTGAGTCCATATGCTCCAGTTTGGGACCGGCCGATTGTTTTTGGGAATTTTTGATTCTGGTAATCGTGCTATAATAAATAATTAAATTTTATACTCTTTACAGTAAAAAGATGATACGCAGTGTATCGAGCTCGATTGTCTTTAATGAACAGGTTTCTCGACGTATTCTTAGACCAGTGTTCTTCAACATTTTTACATCCCGCAGACCGGTGAATATGTTGGAAAAATATTTCACGGACGAAAATATTCGAACTAAAGACGGAGTATAAATAAGTAAAAAGAACTAAAACATCTGACAAATATTTTTCAAAATACTTGAATGTCAAAATTGGACGTTTTTATTTGAATTCCTGGCTTACGTCAAAGGTGGTGGAACGTAACCAATTGCAAGTCGAGAACTGAATGTGCATGATTGCTCAGGATAATAATTTTCCAGTCTGGAGGCAAGAGCTTAGCCCTAGCGATCAAGTGGGTCACGGTTCAAGTCCCGAGCTTATCTCGTATGACTTTCATGATTAAAAATATTTGGCGCATTGGCATAAGCCGTGAAATATATTACATATTTTTTTAAGATACATGGTTTACTTTTAAGGTGTTCACTTTTAATACTTGGTGGAATAACATTATAATAAAAATAGTAATACATTTTTAGTACTTTTTCCACATAAAATTTATTTGATCAGGACCGGTTTCGCGCATGGCGAGCATTGTCAACTGTTAAGGAATACAATAAAACAGTGATATTTATACAAAAGTTAAGTAAGGAAAACAAGGTATGACAAACAATTGGTAAAACAACTAAGCAAATAAATTGAAACCAATTTTTCATGTAATAAAAAAAGAAAAAGATTGTGGGGGCATTTATTTTTCTTTCAATTGCCTTAATACGGCTCTGGAGAAAAAAAGCCAATTACAAAGTCATCAACATAACGCTGTTAAATTAGTAATAATCGTTTCGATAATCTATCGATTATTTTTTTTGATTCAGAACAAAACAGTTCGTGCTATATCAACCACAGTTCTATTTTTTAATTGTTCACGATTTGTATTTATACTAGTTATTAAGCTGGTACCGGTACGCGGACCACTGGTTGACGAACACTGTTTTAGTCTATCCGCGTTCTTGCGGGCACAAAAATGCCGATTGAGAGAAATTAATGGCGGCAACACTCCGGTAACTGATAACACAGACAAAATGGTGTCAAAGTTTAATACGACGTATTAATTCTCTAGACGTCTCTCTCCACGTCTGCCCGCCAATTAGCGTTCGTTGTAATTTATCGACCCCTGATTATTGGCATGATGCTGTGAGTCTTAAACAAATGAATGACGGCAATAAATCAATCGCCCAATTGGATGTATGCTAATTTCAACCGATTTAATTCGTACTAGGCTTAACCTGTTACCGGCTTGAAGAATTCCCCAAATTTTGCCCTGTACGCTAGGACTTTTTATAAAATTAAAAAAAGGACAATAACTTAAAACAACTTACGACATTTAAGGTCTTAGATATCTTTGATCCCTTATGAAAGCAATCCCATGCTGATTACCCTACCACATGGCTTTTCGAGCGTTTTTACGGATCCTCGGTAACGGTTGTCACACACAGTTTTTAATACTATGTAAATTTTGCACCCCGATTGGCTATCATAAAATAAATTGTTGTTGAATTTTTCTTATGATTTTATCAGGGCTGTGGAGTCGGAGTCGTGGAGTCAAGGCTTTTTGGCCGAAGTCTAAGTCGGAGTTAGAGTCGTCGCGGCGATCTGGCCGGAGTCGTACTCGGAGTCAGAAGTTTTGAAAAGATTAAACTTTTTATTTTTGCATATAATATGTCAAATTTGGCTATTGGCCGGATTGGTAAGGTTGATATTCAATTAAATAAACATGAATAGGAAAATTAAGCAAAAAAAAGTGACGATATTAAACTTTTTTAGTTGGAGTCGGGGTCGTGTTTTTGGTCAATGTTGGAGTCGGAGTTGAACTTTTTTTTACCGACTCCACAGCCCTGGATTTTATGAATAATTTGTATTTATTCATTTGGTTTGAAACATATATACCTACATGCGAAATAATATTTTATCAACAATTTTGACAGACCTAATATCCTCTATACACTTTTTGTTGAATATCTTTTAAGAAAACTATTGTAACGAATAGTTTATATTCATTTTGTGAGCCTTAAGAGATCTCAGATCAATATTCGATGTGATAATTTAACAAATATTATTCTTTCACGCCTTAAACATAGTTGCCCACCGGTGAGTTCTTAGCTGTCGGAGCTTTTTCTAATGCGACACACCGGTGTGTCGTTAGCTTAAGTCAGGTTTAGGTGTACACATAAATAGGAAATGTAGGGGGAAAATGTGACGAAATTAAACTTTATTTAGTCGGATTCGTGTTTTTCGCAGGGCATTTACCAAATCCACCACTCCTAACTCCGACTCCAGCATTGACCAAAAACACGACTCTCCCCTGATTTTCCATTTTATGTGTATTCAATTAAATATCAAACCTATCAATGCGGCCAAAAGCCAAATTTGACATATTAAATGCAAAAATAAAAAGTTCAAACTTTTCAAAATTTCCGACTCCGAGTACGGCACCGGCCAAAACACCGCGACGGCTCAGACTCCGACTCCACAGCCCTGGTTCTTTGTCAATGTTGAAGTCGTAGTCGGATTTGGAGTCGTGTTCTTGGCAATGCTGAAGTTGGAGCTGGAGTCGTGTTTTTTTTAACGACTCCATAGCCCTGGTTTCTACGGTACGTGATTTATATCGACCACCAGCTATTAAATAAATTCTATAAAAATCCTTTCTCGGCATGAGTCATCGAGAATCATAAACGTTATCAAGGACTAACACAAAATAAAAATAAAATTTTCGTACGTAAACAGCTATTATAATTAAAAACCACTGACATTCAACATTTAAATATTTTATTTGATAGGTGATAATGTGAAAAAATCTTAGTTTCTGATGCTTTAAAATGTCAATATATGGAAAGTTTTTTTTTGTGTACGAAATTTAGATTGATAAATCGAGAGCATAATTTATGAATGAAATTAATATTCATTTACATTCATAGAGTGTGAATTTAAAATATCACATTTCTTTGGGCGACTATTTTATTTACGTTGCCATATTATACTCGAGCAGCTGTCGGCAACCTGCGGTTCGGTAATAAATTTTGGCACAAAAAAATGTTTACATATAAAATTTGAATAAAATTAATAAAAACAATTTTAGTACTTTTTACCACATAAAATTTATTGGATCAGCTGAACTACTAGGTCGAGATAGTTCTGACGAATGGTTTCGTCGAAATGGCTATCGACTTTATGCATAATAAAACATTTTCAGTGAGTAATTATTCCACATTAAATTTATTAGATCAGGACCGGTTTCGCTGATCTGCAACTAACTCAGTTGATAATGTTCGCCATGAGCAAAACCGGTCCTGATCCAATAAAGTTTATGTTGAAAAAGTACTAAAATGTTTTATTATTTTTATTATAATGCCATTCCACCAAGTATTGACAGTGAACACCTTAAAAGTGATATACCTCACGTGTATTTTGATGAAGATAAGGACAGGGTTCGCTCATTCGATCACTGTCAACATACTTTTAGTTGTCAACTGTCAAAGATCATAAGTGGCTCAGCTTATCGTGGATGTATTGCAGTTTCACCAAGAATTGTCAGTCAACAATTTCCACTTGTCCGCTTCCAACTTGGAGCATATGGACCCCTCACGGAGTTTACCTCAACGTGAACTGCTTCTTACTCACTTGTTTAACCTCTCTTTTTCGAAGAGAGTATACAATCGAAGAGAGTATACAATCGAATAGAATATACAAGAGAGAAGGGATGGAAAGGATACGAGGACTAAGACAGGACTAGTGATAAGCTTATCGCTGTCACTATGCGTCGCTCTTAGGGATCGGAAAGGTGCGAAGGAATTTTCAACAACACAAACACCCATGCCTTTGACCCAACAGATTTATCGACTGAAAAAGTCCTTGAAAGGGATTGAAAGGATACGACGACTAGTGGTAAGCCAATCGATCTCGCAATGCGTCGCTTTTTGGCATCGGAAAGGTGGGAAGGAATTTTAGCACAATTTCATACAGAATCAAATTATTGAATGAAAAAATCTGATCGTACCGGGGATCAAACCCGGGTGGCCCATCAAAGAAGCCACCGACGTTGACCACTGCACTCTGCTTCTAATATTCTATAATGACGATTACAAAAATGGAGTTTGGTATTTTTCCTTTTTACGGAAATGTGAACATTTTAAAATCTCGTGACGTTATTAAAAAGATATAAAAAATACAGTTACAAGGCAATTTTGTTAATGTCTTTCTTGTCAGTTAAAATGTTTTACTTTTCTGCTCGAGTCTAGTGACAAATGAGTGCATTGGTCACTCGTGACTCATTGCAGTTAATATGTGATAAAATGCGACCCAAGTAAATAATTGAGAATTGATTCTGCATTCCAAATTCTTCGAAAAGCAAAAGTTTGCCGTCAAAGTTTTCAAAACATTGTGGTGCAGCAGTCGCCAACCAGTGGTCCACTACACAGTTTTTTGGTGCCTATAATTATTCCAGTTAATGTCTTGAGCAAGAGATTCATAAATCTGACATATTTTAAACCCACAGCAAACAGTATAATTGTGTTTTGATTGATGATTTTAACGAAGATGCTGAATGAAATTTAGTTTGACGTTTGAATTTTGTAATGCCTGAAGATGTCGAAAGACAAAACCCGTCTCGTCAGCGACAAAACTCGCGGACAAGTACATAATTCAATCGATTAAATTTTGATCCTTTTGGCAAGTCTAAAATTACCTCCGACGAAAATGGGTACCCGGTATATTATATATTTCTCATGGGGACTTGGGCTATGGGCCTAGTCCATTTCATCTTGGTGAGTTAATTAGGTTTTATAAGAGAGGGTTAAAATTAAATTACATTACATTTATAAGGTAAGGGTTTCTTGATGTTTTGGTTCGCTGAGCGCTGATGCAATAACCTCAAGTTTTTTTTTTTATATATATATTTTATAAATAATGTTGTAATTATCTATCATGCGTACACAAGTGTACTAATATAGTGATTTTTTTTATATTCACTCGAGGTGAGGTACGAAAATGGGATGCATTTAAAGACTTACATATAAGCTAGCAACTAGACCTACTCTCTTCTAAAGAAATGAGATTGAGCAATTAAACAACGTGGAGTACATATACTTCAAATTAAGAACGGACATGCAATATAAAAAAAAATCAAAAAAAAAAATATTTCGCCGCTCCACTAGAGTGCGTTACGGTTTTATATTATTGCAGGCCCGCGGCCTTGATGCGACCCTGTCGAATCCAGGGGCACCAATCAATCAGAACTTTCCAAATCTGAGATGTGAGGATGACAAACGAAGAGAAATAGATTAACCGGCGCGACGAGCACCTCGTAAATTTAACGACAGGTAATTTATAAGTTGACCGCTCGGTAAATGACTTTCATTCCGCTCGCCATCAATCGGCATCAATCGTTTTATTGAATGAATTATTGGTGTTTATTACGACTTGATATAGACGGCATGAAATGAGAACGGGACGGAGCCTACATTGTGTGTCTGTAAGGCGCGACGCCGCCTTACAAAAAAGCTAACGTCTTTTGGCCAATGTAAAAATTATTACCGATGCAGCATTTTTCAAGGTTATTACGCCTCCCTAGGGTAAAAGACATCAACATTATCAGTTGATAATGCTCGCTTTTATCGTAACCAGTCTTGATCTAATAAATTAAATGTGGAATAAGCAGGGCGGGGAGTCGGTAAAAAAAATCGACTCTGACTCCAGCATTTACCAAAACCATGACTCCGACTCTAACATTGACCAAAATCACGACTCCGACTCCGACTAAAAAAAGTTAATTTCGTCATTTTAGTTTCCTAATTTTCCTATTTATGTGTATTCAATTAAATATCAATCCTACCAATCCGGCCAATAGCCAAAATTGATATATTATGTGCAAAAATAAAAATTTCAAACTTTTAAAAATTTCCCACTCCGAATACGACTCCGGCTAAAGCCCCGCGACGAATTTGACTCTGACTACGACTCCACAGTCCTGGTAAAATTTTAAATTTCATTAGAAATTACATTATTATTATAATTATATTAGAACATATAAATTAATATTCCAATTGGATTTCAACACAAATTCATTTCTCATCCAGCCCGCCAAGTTTTTAAAAATTTCAATCCGGCAGGTTTCTCAAAAGTCTAGAGGAGTCGACTACCAAATAAATTCATCGCGAAACGTCGCCAATTTCTACAGCATATTCGACAACACCTTCAACGCTTTTCGCACAAGTACAATGTACCATTACATATTATTTTCTAATACAATCGAACGAAATGTTTATTTTTTTGCTGACAAAAAAGACGAATTGAAATTATTGAAACCGATAATATGTTATTATACGAAAACAATCTGTCGGCAATTTAAAACAGTAAACTGTTTCGCTCCAGCGGATCATTAAAATGGCGAAATTTAAAAAATTGCACTAACAAGAATGCAAATTAACGAATTGAGATCTAGTAGCCACAATTCTGGTATATTTGTGATGAAGAATTGTCTTTATCTTCATTTTGCGTATCGTATGTAAGATTATATTTTAATATATTAAAGCTGCATTCCCTTCTAGGGTTTTCAATCCCAGGATAAGAAAATTTTCGGAATAGATTTATTTATCAATCATAACCGATTAATTATTCAAAAAAACACTAGATGCTCGTGGAAAATAAATTATTTGCGTTATGCTTTGATGACGGCATCGAATATAAAATATTATATTGAAATGAATTTACAAGACGAACAATATCAAGTAACAAAACTAGAGTTTATAATGCTTATGGAGCTGGTGATACATAATGTTTATGATGCCAATTTATTTAATGGGTACCAAATGCATACAGTTCTAAAATTGATCCCAACATCCTGAATGGTGATGGATTTGTCATCAATAAAGACAACATATCGATCACATTCGAACGAGACCGATTCTCTCGTACATTATATACTAATATATAGCAATAAAACATTTTCCCTCTTCAGTAATGGCTAAACAACCGAAATATTCATAAAAAGATAGTGACATCAATTATGCTGAACTATTTTTAATGACACATTAACATAGCTAATCTTATATATAAAACCGAAACGGCGTATGTATGTAATTCCCTTTTGCATTGTTGTTGCAAGTTGCCATAAAAACGAATATGAAAGAAAATATGTTTGAATTTTTATCGGCGAAGACATTTAGTCAAAATGTAATAAATTAGTCTTCTACTGGACTTTTCCCGGCTTTTATTAATATAATAATGTTTATTATTTACGTGAAGGTATTATTTGACATTTCTTTAACAGCAAATTAGATTTTTTCCTTGAATTTGGACATTTTAATGGGCGAGAATGGGGCTGTCATCAATTTAAATAAAGTTTGTGATTTTATTTTAACTCTATTTTGGATGTTAGATTTTGTGATATAATTATGTCGAATGATATAACATTAAATAATTATTAGTCTCTTAGTCCGAGCGACGCCGGGTAGCAAAACTAGTATTTCATAAATTTGAAAACTAACGACCATTAAAAAAATATTAAAATCCCGAAACTCGTCCCGGGATCGACTTATTGCAATCCCGGGATCATAATTTTGGCACAGGATTGCAAACCCTAGTGATGGCCCACTGCCTTGTGATCAAGGCTGTGGAGTCGGTAAAAAAATTCGACTCCGATACCAGCATTTACCAAAACCACAAATCCGACTCCAAAATTGTCCAAAAACACGACTCCGATTAAAAAAGGTTTAATATCGTCACTTTTTTCCCCTAATTTTCACAATTTCTGTGTATTCAATTAAATATCAACCCTATCAATGCGGCCAAAAGCCAAATTTAAACATATTAAATGCAAAAATAAAAATGTTCAAACTCTCCAAAATTTCCGACTTTGAGTACGACTCCAGCCAAAAAGCCCCGACTCCGCAGCTCTGCTTGTGATGCTTTTTAGAGGTTGCACGAACCAACTCGCGAATAGTAAAGATCTTGAGGTCTCAATGTGTCATTTCCACGAGATTTTGTCCAAATGATCATTCGACAACTTTTCGAGTTCTACGACCCGAGTGAAGAAAAACAAAACGGCTACTTATGTTAAACAATGCCTTCGATAAGCATTCTGGCGGAGTTTTTCTGTCCGCTAGAACGAAGATCATTTCTTTTTTTCCCGTTGGCGGCCGAATTACCTCATCTAAGGTTGCCATTACCTGGTATTATCGTCGAACGGTGATCGATATTCGGCGTTTTTCTTTTTTGGTCACAGTGCGAATTCGGACACAGGGTGTCAGCAAACGAACAGCGCAGTATTTGGTACAGAAGTATCAAAAAAGATCCTAACATACAGATAACCCAGTACATATATACAAAGCGTTGAGGACAACAGGAAACAACATAACATCCGGATTCTTTTTCTCACTAAGCCTCTATTGATAAATTCCATGGCAAAATCTTTGATTGACTGTCTAAATCATACATGGGCAAACACCGGCCCTCCGAGCTATTTTATCCGGCCCTGATTCATCTGAGCAAAGTAAAGGAGAAAGAAATTAATAGTTCCAGAGAGAGATAATAATTTTTTAAAACCATTTTCCTAGTCCATCAGCTCACACAAACATCACATATAATTCTTATGGAGGTAAATAAAAAAATATATAAGTAGTAAAATTGTGTTTTACTGAATTAAATATTACTTTTTTATGTTTAATAATTTGGTCCGGCCCTTCACTGAGGCCCCAAATGAAAGGTTGCCCATGCTTGGTCTAAATGACGTCATAACTTTTAAATTATCAACACCGGGCATGCCCCAAACCTTAGCTCGCGGGCCACATGTGCCCATATTGAAAGTATTATGTGGCCCTTTATAGGTTTTCAACATTATATTATTTTTTATTCCACACCTTACTTTGAAAAAGTTCTTACTGCTCTTCTGTTACAAATAATTACCATTTTTCTCGAAACAAATCAAAATCAGCAATGCATCAATTTTTTAAATTATTTGCGTAGTTTTATTACCAATTGTTTGTCACACCTTTATCAGTCTTGCTTAGTTTCTGTACATATGTGATGTATTTCTTATCAGTTGAAAATGCTCGCGATGAGCGTTAATCATTAGTATTTTCTTTACTATAATACCATTCCACCAAGTATTGACAGTGAACACCTCGAAAGTAATCAACGAAGCTAGTAATACTGCTCGTGGTGAGCGAAACCGGTCCTGATCTAATAAATCTAATATGGAATAAGTACATAAAATTTAATAGTATTTTTACAATATTAAAATGCCATTTCACCGGGTATTGAAAGTGAGCACCTAAGAAATGATAAATCTGTAAAACGTTAAATACACACTGTAAAAAAACATTTTCTAACCACACTGTAATTTGCCACGGTAAAAAAGTCAACGATAATAATTGTTTAAATTTTACAATTTCGTAAAAACCGATCGGTACGCGGTCGCATATTTACGACCACAGCACGTGGACGATATCTGCCAGTCCTCGGCTTCGAGATTGGCCACGGTTCTGCCAAGCCTGACGCTGCAACAAGCCGCTTCGTGACTAATGCGGACTCCTTAGAATCGTCAGAATTACCTGGAAGTACAATAAGGGGACCACGATGCCGACAGAGGACCCGAAGGGTCGCCGGAAATGTATGGCGACGAATTCGTCGGTGAAATTCAAACAACTTATATATTTCTCTAAATTATTTAATTTCAGCTAATTTTATTTAATCAACAAAGTAATAAAGCCTGGTCCGTTGCGCAGTGGTCAACGTCGTTGGCTACTGTGTCGGACCACCCAGGTTCGATTCCTGGTACGAGCAGATATTTTCAGTCGATAAATCGATTCAGTTCAGAGGCAATGGGTGTCTGAGTTGTTAAAAATCCCTTCCCACCTTTCCGAAAGAGCGACGCATAGTGAACCACTAGGGCAGTCATAGTCTTCGTATCCTTTCCATCCCTACTCTCTCCAAATAAGGGAGGTTAAGCAACTGCAACAAGCAGTTCTCGTAGGAAAAAAATATATGCTGAGATAAACTCCGTGAGTTGGGAGCGGACATCGTAAAAAAAAGGTATATCACTTTTCACTGTGAATTCTTGGTGGAATGGCATTATAATACAAATAATAACACATTTTGAGTAATTATTCCACTTTAGATTTATTGAGATCAGTACTTATTTCGCTCATCGCTCAGTTGATAATACTCGAGATGAGTGAAACCGGACCTGATCTTAATAACTCTAATGTGATTAATAAATCTAATCTTAAGTGTTGACAGTGAACACCTTGTAAGTTATAGTGACATAAAATAAGCGATACCAACTATTTATTACGCGCCAGTTCATTCGTGCACTTGTTATGCCTGAAGATGCCGAAAGGCAAAACCCGGGTCGTCAGCGACACAACTAATGGGAAAGAGCGAAATTCATATGATTCTAATTTGATATTGAAATTCCATAAAGTCCTCAATTATTGATAGTTTTTTTATTCCGCTGGTCGTATTACGAATTACGACACGCGCTCCTCAAACTAAGGTACTCTATCGTGTCGACAATTTCGGCTGATGAATGCACTGCCTGTTGAACCTCTTCGGTAGTGAGCTTGGTTCTTTGTTTTTATATTTTTTCTTTTATGTAATTATGTTTCTGTTCTGATCCATATTTATTTTATTTTTTCAATTTTGTAATACTTTTTGTGTTATTTTTATTAATTGTCAAATGCATGGCGCATTGGCGTCAGCCATGTATTCTGTTTTACAATAAATAAAAAAATAAATAAATAAATAAATATAGTTATAGAACCAGTGGAATAACAAAATTATCAATTTTAATCGTAAATTATTAATTTACCACCGAATCCATCAAAACATATTGATGTGAATTGTGACGTCTATAAACTGACCGAAGCGATTTTGCGGCAATTAAGGGAACTAAACTTTCACATTTACTTCATCACGATTTCAATGTATGATCGATATTACGCTCAAATGTTCGCTCATTTAACATCTGCTTTGCCATGCAGACACCAAAGTATGTTGAGCCGATGCAATTAATTAAATAAAAGTGAAAATGATACCATTATAACCATGTGTATGTTTGCAAGTTTGTTTTTTTCTTCTTAAATAGGCTAAAATAATTCAAATTTAAGTGGTCGGCTAAGATTTCTCGCGATTTGATATTTTTATTGATGGCGCGTGTTGCAGATTAAGTACGGCGTCTAGTTTAGTTCCCTAAAATGCCACAATAGCGCATCGGTCAGATGCTCTGATACTGAATGTAAATATACGCTCTTAAAGTCTATTTAACATTGATAGCATGTTATTTATTGGTTCAAATCAGAACTGTAGAGACGTTAAAACAAAAGACTCCCACTCCAGCATTGACAAAAAAACGTTTTTTTCTCACCTTTCCTATTTATATGTATTTAATTAAATATCAACCAACCAATGCGGCCAATAACCAAATTTTACCTGTAATATGAATAAATAAAAGGTTCAAACTGTTCAAAAGTTTTTCATGACTCCGGCCAAAAAACCGCGACTCCACAACCCTGGATTCATATTGCTTGATTCTGGTTTGGTAACAAAGCATCTGTCACGCTTTTATATATGTATGTTACAATGAAACTGTATTCAAAGTGAAAATGTATCAAGTAATAGATTTCACTGGTTACGATCATTGAAATTATTGGCACAAGTCGATGATTTGCCGGCCTAATATTTTGGTTTGCTTCAATGAAACAAAATCAGCAAGTAGTCTAAGAAAAACACAGACAAACATAGGGCTGAAGATAGGGCGGACAAATTTAATTTCAATGACAGCTTGGAGAAGTATATATTTTCACTGAGAATACAGTTGCAGTGTATATATTTAATTTCGAATTTAGTTATTTAATCAATTGTAGAATATTTGAGATTTTACAGTAAATAATGTTTTGCCCAAACCTGGTATCAGGGTTGTGGAGTCGGTCTAAAAAGTCCGACTCCGACTCCAGCATTTACTAAAACCACGACTCCGACTCCGACATTGACCAAAAATACACTCCGACTAAAAAAAAGTTAATATCGTCACCTTTTTCCACTAATTTTCCTATTTATGTGTATTCAATAAAATGTCAACCCTATCAATGGGGCCATAACTCAAATTTGACATATTAAATGCAAAAATAAAAAGTTCAAACTTTTCAAAATTTCCGACTCCGAGTACGACTCCGTCGACTAAATCGCCGCGACGACTCGGACTCCGGCCAAAAAGCTACGACTCCACACTCCACAGCCCTGCCTGGTATATATTTAAATATTTTATAAGAATATTTGATTCATCGGTGAGAAATGCATTAACTTTGAACAGAAATTGAATCGTTAAAATGATGACATGTAAATTACCCTAATCACACCATCATACATATAATACATTCTACAATAAATGTCGTAAAAAAAAAAAAATCAAATAAAATATAAATAAATTTATTCAATTACATGACTAACCAAATAGAAAAATCAAACAAAAATAATGGGCTGCCGAAACCAGGGATCGAACCAGGGACATTTAGATCTTCAGTCTAACGCTCTCCCAACTGAGCTATTTCGGCTGTAAACAGAGTGAAATATGTTTTGAATTTAATTCATAAAAATATGAAAGTAATCTTTATGTTTTCTTATAATGTTATCACGGCGTGAAAGATTACGTGCAATAATAAATAATGTTATAGAATTGTATTTTTGATTGTTTTATATTAACCTTTCCTTTAGGAACCCAAAAAAACACATCCAATTCTGTGATATGATCTATGCCAGTGATACACAACCTACGGCCCTCAATGACATTTTATGTGGCCCAATTTATATCTACCACTTTTTTTGGACGATGGTTGAACAATATAAAATATTAAATATTATTTACACTAAATTTAATGACTTTCAAACATTGGCCCTCGAACTATATGAGAATTGATTAACTGGCCCTTCTTACAAAAGTTTTTGAATCACTGATTTATGCCATGCCATAAAAACACCATCTTTGTATGAAGCGTAGTGACTTTACATCCACTGAATCGGATGTTTTTTTGGACCGTAAAGAAAAGGTTAAGGCCACAGAATTAACATAACATTAGAAGAAGCACAATAATGAACACATAATGCAGCCGTGAACCAACTGCGGCCCACTATTTATTTATGTGCGTCATGTGAGCTTACTGATAACATCATCGTTGTATCTGTTCAGTTAACGACCCGTTTTCATTTTGTAATTTTAATGCGGCCCTCAAAAAAAAAAAAATTTAAAAAAAATCACGTTGAATCTTATTGGAACAATAGACATTTGTCATTACAAAAACTGGTTCTGAGAAAAATTTAAGGAAAGGATTCATAAACAAACTTCAAGATAAAGGACTGGTATTTTTAGACTGCAAACGGAAATGGTTTCGCAAACGTCAAACGAAAATTGCCGCACGTTAATATCATCAGATGATGGTGGGTAAGCGACTCCAATTTCCGTAGCCCGCCGCCGACCCTGAACATGGAATCCGAAGGTCGGCCTAGCCCAAAAGGCCAACGAGCTGCTGACAGTTATTTGTTGGTGAATATCGGCTTGAGGAATTTGTTTTTTGCAAAAGACCGCAGTCGGAAAATAATAGGACTGCTTAACGTTTAAAAATAAAACGGAAGACCGAACTTTGATCAATCGGATGATTTAACAAAGTCTTTGGCCGATGGCGACACCCCCACATGCTGCAATATTTCCGGTCATGACTAGAGACTCCAATTCGAATATCGGATACTCGATATTCAAGTATTTTGAAAAATACTCGAGTAATACTCGGTATTTATAAATGAAGATTTATATACACAAATTTGAATCAATAATTTGTATTTTGGTACATCTGAAACTACTCGAGTATACTTGAGTATTTCCAAAGTTTACTACTCGATACTCGAGTAGTTGAGATGTCAAGTAATTGTAGTCTCTAGTCATGATTCAAATCCGTAGCGGACCAAGTATATGAAGAGTAAATTCTCGATGGTTTCGGCAGTAACTTTGTGGAAGTTCATTTTAATATAAAATTTTATATTAAGAGTAAATTCGTTTATATTCTTGATGGCAAAGCGTTATGGAAAGCAGCTTTGAACACCGGCATGCACATAGCGGGAGGTGGTGGGACAGCCAATTTTCACATCCAAATATATGTATTTATTAGAAAATAAAGAAAAGGTCTTTCTTGCCATAGTGAATGGTTAAAATATCAGTTCCGTGCAGCTCTGTATCGGGCCAGCTAAGTGAGTATATTCGTTTCTTGGTGACAAAGCGTTATGAAAGACGGCCGTGGACAACGCCTGCACAGGCATTGCGGGAGGTGTTGGAACATATTTGTTTTTATAAATGTTAAATACCTTTGATTATGCCAAATGTTGTGTAACTATGTGTGACACGTGTTTCGCCTCGTTCAGAGTCATTTTCAGACTATCTTACAATCACAAAGTTTGTTTCAGTAATTACTTATGTACATTTTTAATAAGGATATATTTCTGAGTATTTTTTTCCATTCTTTAACTTGTCTTTGATTAAATAACCACTTTAAGGGTTTCGTGTGATGGACACATAAAACTGTGAGTTTTTTAGTATAGGAAAGATGAATAACTTACCTATGTACTGGATTTGCTCATTTTCGGAATCAGATTTTGGTTTTAAGGAGTTGTTTGAAGACTTACCTGAAAGTATAAAAAAGAATAAATTAATAATTTTATCTTAACTACTATCCAACATAATTTTCCGCGGTTTTCATTGCCTCATCCGAGATTTATTTCAACGACATAGTACTGAGTAGAGACTCCAATTACTCGACATCTCAACTACTCGAGTATCGAGTAGTAAAATTCTAAAATACTCGAGTATCCTCGAGTAGTTTGAGATGTACCAAAATATGTATTATTAATTCAAATTTGTGTACATAGATAGATAATAAATAAAAAAATAAGCTTATTTTATTGAATCAATACATTTATTTCAAGTTATGAAACATATATTCAAAAATAATGGAGAATTAAAAGTCACAAATCATAATATGGTTAGAAGTTTTGTTTTTTAATCCCGCAGTAGATAAAATCTCTCTGTTGCTGTGGACGTCGGTTTGAAAGTTAACAATGAATTAAATAATGCTATCTAGTTTTTCTGTCCACTGTTTCTAAAAAATGAAAATAAAACATCATTTATAAATTACGAGTATTACTCGAGTATTTTTCAAATTACTCGATTATCGAGTACTTGTAAAATGGACGAGTATACTCGAGTATCGAGTACTCGATACTCGAATTGGAGTCTCTAGTACTGAGGTCTAAACTACTCCCAACCACCACCCGCCACGGCCTTACATTCGGTATCAGCGATCGTGTCCCGTGGCGTAACAACGTTAAGCGTATCTGTTCTGTTTGCGAGTATGGAGTTGTCTCGGGAGCATTTGCCCAGGACTTGGAGGCCAAGGCACTCAAGTGTGCATTACTGACTCTAAATAATTAGCAAACCCTATACGTTACTGATTCTAGAAATGCTATTTAATGCTGTCATTAATGCAATCAACAAAGGCCGGTTACGGACCTATACGAATAGGTCCGTCCTTGCACCGTATGACGCTGCAATTTGCTGAAGGCCAAATAATTATTTTTATTGGCTACCATGTCGGCGTGGCCTACTGGTCCGACAGCTGGTCGGACCAACCTGAGTAAATCTTCCCGCTCAGAGGACATAAAAGGACAAATCCATTAGAATGTGATCAGCATCCATTATATCGCCGCATCTACATGTACTGAGGTCTACGGGCTGTACGGCTTAGCCGGTGCAGTTTTATAATGGTTTGCTTTACTTCACTGGTTTTAGTTGATGCATATTTAGGCATCACGCCATCGTCAGAACTATTGAATGAATTAAACAATGCAATCAAATTGTGCAGCGAGTGTCTTAACGTTAGAATTTTTAATACTTGCCAGTCCTAAATGGAAGTATGCAAATTTGAATGTTTGAATTTGGAGTTTACTATGTTAAGAAATGACATTTTAATGCGGCATCCGCATTTTAGTGCCTATTAATAGCAAACATTTGTCCAATAGAATTTACTAATTGAAATAAAGCAATTTATATACACAACCGTTTCCTATATTCAAATACAGTGATCCTCAAACTACACAAATTTGGAAGCTTATTTCGAGATCTAAATTACCTAACTTGCAACTCGTGTTTTTTTACAATTTAATACGAAAATATCCATCTTCATAAATGCCACCATGGACCACCATTAGTCTACATTTATAAAAATTATCATTAAGAAACTATTGTTATACTTGTAGACAGTGGCGGCTGGTGACAGAGTATTAGGGAGTACAAAAAAAGATTCAAATATTTTTGCAAGAGTTCTTTCCTATTCATTGGATTTTAAAACACTTCTATAACATGGACTTTCAATTCAGATGTTCGCAATACCAACGGAGTGCCAGTCTTATGAATTTTTGGCTGTCCGTAGTACGGAAAAATAGTTGAATCTTTTTTTGTACTCCCTAATACTCTGTCGCTAGCCGCCACTGCTTGAAGACATGGCATTAATTTCAACCGTATTTCAATCATCACTTTTAAATTGTAAATCAAATTAAGACGTTACCTGTCACTTCTTGAACGAAAGGCATTATTTAAATAAAACACATAAGTACAATTTCCCGTATGTTTGTATAAAGATCAGGACCGGTTTCGCTCTTTATAGAATTTTTAACTGATTCAAATTATTAGTGGAAAGTAGTTATATTGATTGAATTGTAATTTACTTGGTAGAACTCCATTATAACACGGTGAAAAAACAGCAAAGTATTTTAATTATATGATAATGGTTGATAGCTATTTAAGCTGACGCCATCGTTCTGACGATGTTCGTTTACAGACTTTGCTAATTCACCGTGTTGAAATGCATTATATTAAACAAAATAAATCCACTTTGTTTTACTACTTTTGCATATATTTTTTAAAGGTTGGGACCGGTTGTGCTCTTTTACATGTGTGCCATTGCACCACGAATACGTAAAAAGTCAACACCTAAAAAGCAGGGCTGTGGAGTCGGTCAAAAAAAGTCCGACTCCGACTCCGACATTGACGAAAAACACGATTCCGACTCCGACTAAAAAAAGGTTAATATCGTCACTTTTCCCCCCTAATTTTCCTATTTATGTGTATTCAATTGAATATCAACCCTATCAATGCGGCCACAAGCCAAATTTGACATATTAAATGCAAAAATAAAAAGTTCAAAATTTCGACTCCGACTCCACAGTCCTGCTAAAAAGTGATCACTTAACTCGTTGGCGACAGTTTGGGGACCGGTGTAACGGTGTATACATCCTAAAATTTCGTTTACTAATCAATTAGGAATGTATTTTAGTTTTTAAGTTATTTAACATAAATGAACATACTTCCATATTGAGGAAAAGTTATGTTTCGAAACAAAGCGATATTAATAAGTATTCGTGTGTCGTGTTTGGGTAATAGAGACCCACTCGTTTTTTGTCAGATCGACACTTTACTTTGAAAAGGTTCTTACTGCTCTTGACCCTGTTTTGGGATATGAGCGCTTAAAGTTTTTATTGATAATTCTATTTAAATCAAAAGACAAAATTCCCTTATAAGCAAGTAAAAATGTTCAATACAAATTTCTTATTAAGGCATATTTTTCCCCAACTCAAGCCATTATTTTAAGATGTTCACTGTCAATACTTGGTGGAATGGCAATATAGTCAAAATAATAACACATTTTAATTACATATTCCACATCAAATTTATTGGATCAGGACCGGTTTTGCTAATAGCGAGAATTATGAACTGAATAGATGCAATTCAATGATCACTGATTAGATACGATGATTCAGTTGATATTGCTCGCCATGAGCGAAACCGGTCCTAATCCAAAAAAAAAATATGTGGAATAAGTACTAAAAATGTGTTATTATTTTTATTCAAGCTTTTACATTGAAAAATTTGGTGCGGCCACCAGACACTTGCTTAGGACCGCTTATGTTTACGATGCGGCCACAGGGCAATTTTCCGTGAGAACCATTGTGCTAGAATATGGTTAATACAAACTTTTCCGTTCATAAAGTCATTTATAGCCAAAATGTAAACTAGAACCTTTTCAAAGTAAGGTAACGCAATAAAAAAGTCGTTTTTACCAAAATAGTAATTTTCTACGATAAAAATTACCGTTTTCTTTTTTTAACGTTCTTATAATGGATATTATGTGAGATTTGTCTTGTCGTGTATTCTTTCACTTGTAATTATTGTGTTTACCCATATACTTAAACATTATATTCGGTGAAAGAAAATCTTATATATAAAACCGAAACGGCGTATGTATGTCTGTGGGTCTGTAATTCCCTTTTGCATTGTTGGTCATTAAGTTGCCATAAAAACGAATATGAAAGAAAATATGTTTGAATTTATAAATTAGTCTTCTACTGAACTTTTCCCGGCTTTTATTATTAATAATAATGTTTATTATTTACGTGAAGGTATTATTTGATATTTCTTTGACAGCAAATTAGATTTTTTCCTTGAATTTGGACATTTTAATGGGCGAGAATGGGGCTGTCAATGTTCATTTTAATTCCATTTTAATTGACCAAGACTTTTGAATTTTGAAAAAAGTTGTTTTAACTTGGCCCGTCTGAATTTACGTGCCGAGGTGAACATAGCCCCAAACTGGTCCAAGCGAAGCCGGGTAGCAATACTAGTATAGATATAAAAAAAATACGCTCTGAATAAATTTGATATATCGTCAGCTTAATTCTAATATCGTCAGTTACCCTAAGTGTTCAGAAGACAGCTAAAACTGAATAAAAGGTTGAGAACATTAATAGAGTATGAATAGAGAGGATGACAAAGTGATTAACTAGCAGTTTTTGTACAAATAAAACATGTTATACATATATTTATGTATATGTATTTTTCAACCATCTCCACTCTCAACTTGTAGCATATGGACTCCTCACGGAGTTTTTCCTAAGCATATGTTTTTCTACGAGAACCGCTTGTTACTTCTATTTTTCGAAGAGAGTAAGGATGGAAAGGATACGAGGACTAGGGACAGGACTAGTGATTAGCTAATCGCTGTCATGCGTCGCTCTTTGGGATCAGAAAGGCTGTTAAGGGATTTTTAACAATACTAACACTCATTGCCTCTTAGCAGAATCGATTTATCGACTGAAAATATCTGCTCGTACCGGGGATCGAGCCCGGGCGGTCTGACACGGTAACCAACGACGTTAACCACTGCACCACGGATCGAGCAATATATATATTATATAAATATATATTTGTTATGATATAGTCGCTCTCGGTACGCCCTGCTTACAGAATCTGAAGCTGGGAATGAATTTTAAGACAACACAAACACCCATTGAATGAATTGAAATGCTACTCACACTGGGACATGAAACCGCGAAATCCGTCACGGAAGCCAACGACGTTGACCACATTAATCAAACTAAACGCCAAAAATGCAAGTGTGAATTTGAGCACATCAAAGCCTCGAACCCGTGACGCCCTGACGAACGACGTTGGCCACTGCAACACGGACCCGACAAGGCTAAAGACTGAAGTCTTTGTGTGCGGAAAAACTTTCCAGTAATTTCTTGCTATATCGGTGCAAAATTTTAAAATCTATTTTATTTTTTCAATCAAAAAAAAGTGAATTTTAAAATAGACGATCCATACATGTCAGTTTGGGCCTCGATCCACCCACAGGGTTGTGAATCACTGCATTACAGCAACAAAGAAACAATCAAAACAGTTAACATAATTTAATATATTTGTAATGCTTTGTTAATGCTACAAATAAAACCGTGTTATAAACTTAACCCTTTATAGGGCAAAGGCCGAAATTGGTTAATATATTAACCACTCGCATTAAGGTCAAAACATCCAATACCACCCATAATAAAGTCAATATAAGTATGTCAATGTACCGACGATAATATTATTTCCTCATTAAATTTATCAAATGGCGGAAATTTTGCGTTGTTTCCCATAAATCAATGTCTTTATCCTAGAGTCTTTAAATTAACTATTAGCCATTTGTGCGCGCAACTAACAGATTTGGAGCACCGTATTGCATTTGGACCTGAATTATGTTGGCTGTTTTGCGATTTTTAGAGAAACCTATTTTTATAATCATTACATATACAAATACACATACATTTATGAAAAAATCCCATAAATTATCAGTCTGCTGTAGTCTTAGCAACATTTCATTGTCATGTTTTAATGGAAAAACTTCCAACTTCAATGTCGCACAGTTGACTTAAAAAAAATATAAATCGTTCAATGTATTTTTTTTTTACCATGTCCGCTCCCAACTTGGAGCAGATGAACTCCTCACGGAGTTTATCTCAACATATATTTTTCGACGAGAACTGCTTGTTACTCAGTTTCTCAACCTCTCTTTTTTCGAAGAAAGTAGGGATGGAAAGGATACGAAGACTAGGACAGGACTAGTG
This sequence comes from Himalopsyche kuldschensis, assembly GCA_028554975.1. Taxonomy (NCBI): domain Eukaryota; kingdom Metazoa; phylum Arthropoda; class Insecta; order Trichoptera; family Rhyacophilidae; genus Himalopsyche; species Himalopsyche kuldschensis. The sequence continues at coordinate 391,185 of JAHFWI010000064.1, read as the reverse complement.
ATTAGCTAATCGCTGTCACTATGCGTCGTTTTTTTTGGGATTGGAAAGGTGAGAAGGGATTTTCAACAATACAGACACCCATGCTCTTGAACAGATTTATCGACTGGAAAAATCTGCTCGTACCGAGAATCGAGCCCGGGCGATCCGGCACGCCAACACCGTTGACACTGCGCCACGGACAGGACAATGAAAATATTGATGTTACAGACTTGTTGTTTTTTTTTTTAATAAGAATAATAAATATTTTAAATATCGTCTAAATTCGATATTCATAATATTTAATTTGCCCTATAGAGGGTTAATATCTTATGATTTCTTAATCGAATCGTATTTCTTACTTTATTATCGATATTAAAGAAACAATTCATTAGCAATGTAATTTTAATAAAGTTGACCAACTTGATAAGCCGGTCAAACAAACCATGTACCAATGTATTGATCACAAAACAATCGCATTGAGATTTTTATCGGGCGTGTTCAATTGTGGTGCCCAATGTGGGGGACGTGATAGTTGAACATTTTCTTGGCCGTACAGTTACGGTGGTAGAATGAGCTATTCAAAATTAATTAAATAATCGTATTTAAGTTGTAAATCACTTTTAAGACGTTAACTATCACTTCTTGAAGCGAAGGCATTATTTAAAAAAAATAAAACACATACTATAATACAATTTCTCCGTATATTTGTATAAAGATCAGGACCGGTTTCGCTCTTTCGAGCATTGTCAAATGATCAAATTATTGGTGGAAAGTTATTATATTGTTTGAATTGGAATTTACTTGGTACAACTCTACCATTATAACACGGTGAAAAAATAGCAAAATATTTCAATTCTACAGAAATTATATGATATATGGTTGATAGCTATTTCGGCTTACGCCATCGTTCTGGCGATGTTCGTTACAGACTATCTTAATTCACCGTGTTGAAATGCATTCAAAATGAATTTAATAATATCTTTTAAAGTGTACACAATCAATACTTGGTGGAAAGTCATGATAATTCCACAATTAATTCAACTAATGTTGAAAATTCTCGCGATGAGCGAAACCGGCCCTGATATTTAATTGTAGAATTAGTACAAGCAATTGTTTTGTTATATTTTAATTGAATTGAATAATAATAATAATAACACATTTTTAGTACTTATTCCACATTTTATTGATTGAGTAGGCATTTACTTGGTAGAACTCCATTATGATACGGTAAGAAAAATAACAATGTATTTTAATTCTACATAAATTATTTTTTATATTTCTTGATTTCGGCTTACGCCTTCGTCAGATTCCACATAATATTTATTGGGCTAGAAACGGTTTCGCTCAAGGCGAGCATTATCAACTGATAATAAATACAACAAAACAGTGATATTTATACAAAAGCTAAGCAAGAAATACATGACAAACAATTGGTATGACAACTAAGCAAATAAATTAAAGCCAACTAGAAGCAAAATAGACTATAATTAAAATGTTGAAGACATCTTAGCAATGCAAGCTATTACATCAAAAATCAATAAGTATGAATTACTAACAAAGTTAAAACCAAAATAAGTGCATTTAATAAATAGATAATAAATCTTAAAGTTTTTATTAATTTGTATTTCTTATCAGTTGATAATGCTCGCCAATAGCGAAACCGGTCCTGATCCAATACATTTGATGTAGGATAAGTAATGTTTATACTATAAAAAACAGGCCGCACTGAAACAACGATACCAATGAAATGATAGAAAAAAATGGTGGGCCCTCAGTAAATAAACTTTCAGAATCACTGGCATGTAAGTATAATGACACAAACCTGCAAATACGCATTACAAAACAAAACTAACTTCACCTGACACGATTTTAATAATATAACTTTCTAGCATTTACCGAGACATATTCATTTGTAATTAAGCGTTCGCTCAAATCTCATAACAGAATCTGACTTTCCAGGACATGCTCACGAGCAAGGCACTGTAATTATTTCGAGCAATTAAGAGCATTTTGAAATAACCATTTTTGATACAGTCTATGTGACAAAGTACAATGGATTTTTTTTTGTTAATCGTGAAATCGCAAAATAGCCGCGAGAGCTTAATGACATGTTATTTATTTTTTGCCACATGTGAAATGAATTTTTAGCCTCTGTGATTTCGGACTGACTGACTGATATATGATAATTTTATGGGGACTTGGGCGGTAGCCTAATCCCTTTCATCGATATGGACTTTAAGATGTTGAAGTAATGATCTTTTTAGCCGTTGCGGCGCTTGCGTCGGCTGGCGTTTGCTGGCTTCTACGGCAACCAGAAGGCTTGGTGTCGTGGTGATGATGTGAGGGTGGAGATATTGCCATTGGTCGGGGTTTCTGGTGGTTGAGGTTGATAGTGGTTGATGATGATCTTCAGAAGCCGTCTGATCGGGTGAATGAAGGCAACCAAAACAGTCGACCGCGGTAGTCTGTAATACATGCGGAGTGGACCCACCCCATGCGCTGTGTGCTCTGTGCATCACTAAAGACAAGGTGGTAGTCCTTCGGCAGGATTCCCGACTGCTGGGCGGTCTTCTGGTATATCTGGCTTATGCGGTCATGATTTCGGCTTAGCTTGCTAAAGTTATATCGTAGCTAAAGTTGAGTACGTTATTTGAGCGAGTCACCAGTCACAGGGCTATTCGGCTGATCAATGCTGCTCTGTCCATTCTTCTTTTCTGCCAAGAAAGAAAAAGGCAGTGTCTCGCAATATTTCTGAATCATAGGTTCCCAACTTTTTTCGGGTGGCGACCTCTTTTTATAAAAGTCATGTGAATGTGAACCACCAATTGAATTGAAAAAGGACTTTTTAATAAGGTTATTAAAAAAAAAACGAAGATGCAAATGGATTATACAGAATATTAGTTGACTGTATAAGTTGGCGACCACCTTAGGGGTCGCGAGTCGCGACCCATGGGTTAGGAACCCGTGCTATAAATGGTGCTCATTTTTATAGCAGTATTATAACTAAAATACTTACATCTCAAAAATCACCACATTAAAATCAAAACATTCATTCAATTTAGAATGTCGAATGAAGGTGCTTGATGGAATTTCAATATAAAATTTGAATCGATTGAATTTAGTACATTTCCATGAGTTTTGTCGATAGCGAATTGGGTTTCACCTTTCGGCATATTCAGGCATTTCAAGTGCACGAATGAACTTGAATTGACGCAATTGAGGATTTCGAATGATGTCACTTGATGTCAATTCAATATCAAAATTGTATCGTTTGAATTTAGTACATTTCCGTGAATTTTGACGCTAAAGAATTGGGTTTCACCTCTCGGTATCTTCAGTCATTTCAAGTGAACGCTTTGGTCGCTTTAGTGTAAGATGCCGAAAGCGAAACCCTTGTCGTTTGCAACCAATCTAAAGTCATACATGTTTGAAATTTTGACACGCAGAAATTAACTAATATAATAAAAATTTGCCCATAACACGCACAGACATTTTAAATTGTTGCACCACGCATATTTATCTCTCTGTGCTTATATTTTGCCAACCCCTGCTCTAGGCAATCATTAATAACGACACGTCCTAAATTTGAAACAAATAATGTATCAGAATTCATACGAAATCGATTTAAATAACAGAATATTATCACAAAAAAAACTGTCAATCAAACACTAACACGAAATAAACATATTATTTCATCACCATTTTATCGTTTCAGGCATCTCTATCATACGTTCCACAATGAGATCGGTTGCGAAATTCTGCGTGAATTTAGAAATCGCATGAATTGAGTTGCAGACTTCATTTTATTGTTATGCTATTGTATTTTGTGCAAGATTTACAATCGATCTATATGTTTGCCATTTAGTTCTCGGATTCGAATGATAAAATATTTAAATTTAAATAAATCAGAATGATTGTGCGCTTTTGTTTGCTTTAGTCTATGTATTAAAGATTCGATGTCATTTATTGGTCTGCAAATCTATTTAAGTATCGAATACTCGTCCATTTTTCAAGTTCTCGATACTCAAGTATGTTGAAAAATAATCGAGAAATACTCGTTATTTACAAATGAAGACTTATTTCCAAATGTTATATACTTACTAGTATTCGAACCCGGCTTCGCTCGGACCAGTTTGGAGTTATGTTCACCTCGGCGCGTAAATTCAGACGGGCCAAGTTGAAACAACTGGCAACTTAATGACCAACAATGCAAAAGGGAATTACAGACCCACAGACATATTTCGGTTTTATATATAAGATATTTTGGTTCATATGAAACTACTCGAGTACTCGAGTATTTTGTAAAATTTACTACTCGATACTCGAGTAATTGGAGACACACATTGATAACGAAACAAATTTACCGTCGTAGCTTTCGCGAGCGAAATCAATTCGTTTGTTTGAACTTGCAACAACAAGGCAAAAGGGAATTACTAATTATTTAATGTTATATCATTCGACATAATTATATCACAAAATCTAACATCCAAAATAGAGTTAAAATAAAATCACAAACTTTATTTAATTTGATGACAGCCCCATTAAAATGTCCAAATTCAAGAAAAAAATCTAATTTGCTGTCAAATAAATGTCAAATAATACCTTCACGTAAATAATAAACATTATTATTAATAATAAAAGCCGGTAAAGTACAGTAGAAGACTAATTTATTACATTTTGACTAAATTTCTAACAACAATGCAAAAGGGAATTACAGACCCACATACATACATACGCCGTTTCGGTTTTATATATAAGATAAAATGAAAATATTATTCTTAACCGTTGCGTTTAACTGAACCTTTTGCTTTGGGTCCTGCTATGCTAAACGCTAAACACTAATCGCTAAACGCTAAATGCTAAATGCCATATGCTATATATCATATGCTGTACGCCATATGCCATTATTGTCTTATTCCGGAATGAGCCTCGGGCTCGTGTCGGACCGGGTCGAAGATTTTCAGGCTCGGGCCGGGTAAAATTTTCAAATTTCGGCCCGTGCAGACCACTTACATGCATTTCCTAATGATGGACCACGAAGCCAGTTACCGTATTTTTACATTTGAAGATAAGATTAAAATCAAACTGAATTATATTTATGCAACTTCTGTGACATTATGACAGAGGACGCCATCGTTATGAAAATGGTACGACTATGACAATTCGCTTTACTGCCGGGTTTTCGATCAATGTAGCAAACGCCCATGTATTGGAGATAAGATTAAACTTTATATCGCTGGAGCGGTCTCGAAATAAGAGCAATATTATTTCGGGTTACCACAATTGTTAAGTATCGATATGGGACGTTTAACCTTTTGCACTCCTTAATATGTTTTATTTTCCTTCCAGCAACTCCTCAATAGATTTGAGAATTGTATGTGCCATAGTTGGTTCGTAGTTTTGGTTGGTATTATTTGTATCCAAATAATCTTTTAGATATGTATACAAACTTGTTGAACAGAATATTTATGTTGGCAATGGACATTCTTCCTTTGATTCGTTTAAGCTTTGTAGCTTTCTATAAGTTTTGTCGCTTACAACCTAGGTTTCACCTTATAATAATGAACACCTCTAAAGTGATAATAATACATATTTCAGCGACACACCATCCTCAGCAATATTTAGTGTTGCATCTTTTTAACTAATAATTTAAACTACTATTTTATCTAATTTAGAATTTTTACTGAATATGTTTGATTGGATTTCAAAATCAAATTTTAATCGTTTAAATTTTGAACATTTCTCTTAGTTTGGTCGCTAACGACCCGGAATTCGTATTTAGGCATCTTCGGGAATTTACAAGCACTTGTCATTTCAAGTACATCCGTGCACTTGAAAAGCCTGAATATGCCTAAAGGCGAAGCCCGATTCGTTAGCGACCAAACTTTCGGAAAAATACAAAATTCAAACAATTCAAATATAATATTGAAATTCCATCAAGCACCCTCAGTCGAAATCCTTAAGTATGCAATATTAGATAATATTATTTCCCTTTCAGTAACTTGGTTTCGAGTAGAGGTCTGCACGAGCTTAGGTAAGCCCACGGGCCCGAGCCCGGCCCAAATAATATCTTATATATATTGGCCCCGTGCAGACCTCAAGTTTTGAGTCATTCATCACGGAGAATTGAGAGAGAACAAGAGACAAATCATATAGTAATATGGGGCTGGATAGTGAAATGCAGGGACAGTCCCGTATATGCGGAACGTATGGCAACCCCAGCGATATTGCATATTGATCGATTGGATAGATAGCAGTATTATCTGTTGTAAAAGTCATTGCGGCAACCATTTTTCTTAAAAGAATTTACACAGTTACTCAATCGGGCAACGCACACCTGAACGATGGTCAATTGTGCGATATTCTAAAGCAAGAAGTGATTTTTTTTTGTATAGGCACTATTTATTACTATTTTTTGGGTCAGTGTTCGAGTGTCAACGTCGTTAGCTTCAGTCAGAGAGCTCTCGAGCAGTTTCATTTTTCAATCAACTATTAATTTCTGTTCGGAAACATGGAGTCCCTACAATTCCTGACCACATTCGATTCTGAAAACGGGACGAAGCAGAAGCGATAAGCTTACCACTTGGTACTTTGTCTTGTATTGTCCTTTCTATCCTCACCTTCGTCGAAACAAATCGAAGTTGGGCAACCGAGTAACAAGCAGCTCTAGTAGAAAACTAATTTTTAGTTAAACTCCAATTTGAGGACATTTGCTCTACGTTAGGAGGGGGCATGAAAGACAACAATAATCTATCCCAGAACAACTCCCCAATTGTATAATTTTTGATGTTGCAAGGTAATATCAAGCAAGAGAGGGTGACATAAAGACAAAACATATTATTTATATAGAACACTTTTAAGGTGTTCACTGTCAATACTTAAATTATATAAAATTATAATAAAAATAATAAAACATTATTAGTATTTTTTCCACATAAAATTTATTGGATCATGACCGGTATCGTCCATGGTGAGCATTGTCAACTGATAAGAAATACAACAAAACAGTGATATTTATACAAAGTTTAAGTAATAATTACAAGGTATGACAAACAATTGGTATTGTAACTAAGCAAATAAATTGAAGCAAATTGTAAGAAAAATAGATTATAATTAAAATGTTGAAAACCACATAGCAATGCCAGCTATTACATTTTTGATGTTATAACTGGCATTGCTAAGTCTACCATTTTTTGCGCGGGCATTTTTAAAAAACGAAAAAGAAAACTTGGCGTTGGTTACGGATATGCAAGTTACAGTTGACAGGGTAAACTTGGCCCCGAAGAAGAAGAGAAAAATATTTCAATATTGAAAATGATCTCCGAGCTTCAAGAGAGTGAAACGAGAGGATTCATAAAATAAACTTGGTTGGATAATACTTCTTTGATGTCAAAGCTATATGACACGCTGACGATAATACTCGTCAAGATTATTTATTATAATGTAATATATGAATCAATAAAATTGAGAAACAAATCGTGGCGTTGACATTAAGAGATGTGTCTGTTTTTATTATAACTAATAACCTCTGAAGAAAATCGTTTCCTTGTATTTCAAAACACTATCGAATGCTTATTCCATCCAAGCTCTGTAATGTCAAAGATGTAATTGAAATCGAGTACTTTGCAATTGGATAATAGACGCATAATTTCAAAACTGTAAATGACAACGTGGCGTGACTGATCTATTTCGACACCACGCCATCAACAAGCATAAATGTCAACTCGCAATTTGCTTTATCCCATACCCGCCTCGTATTCTCCTAGTCACCTGCCAACCTCTTCGCTTGCTCCCACGATAACCTGGCGTCCCATAGCTACACTGAGTACATCCTTCATCAGCGGTCTTCTAGGATGACGGAATCCGTCCGGTTGATTGAAAAGACAGGATTCAGGCTCTCTTGGGGCATCCGCAGCACATGTCCAAATCGAGTCCATCGTCGCCTTTTTATTTTAGACGTAATACGGACTGGTTTGTACCCTCTCTTACCTCTGAGTTCTCGACAAAATCGAACCACCTTATCCTAAATGTTCTACGCTGGCATCTGCATTCGAAGCACAGTATACGGTTACCTTGTACTTTTGATTCGCAACCGTAAAGCAGCACAGTCAGTATGCATGAGTGCAAGGTATTTTTTAACGTACCAAATTATATATTAAACAACTACCTTTGCCTTCGAACAGAAATCTTTATTCAATTGGTAAGTGAAACTGTCCGTACCGGGATTAGAACTCGTAAGCTCCACAACTGAAGCCAACGACACTGGCACAACCACGGACTCGACATATATAAATAAAAATAATTGCATTCAAGAGTGTTTTACTGCAGGCCTTTTAACGATAAAGTTATGACCACAGTGACGAGTGTAAATTTTGGCGTAACTGATCGAGATTTCACAATCAAAGGTTAGCGCAATGTCCTTAACGATGGAGCCGTTTGAGAAATCGAAACGCTGTTAAATTTCAACTTGATTTGACTTCGGCATTTACGCTGCGCTTCGACTTCTCAGACGGCGCCATCGTTAAAGCCATTGCGGCAACCTTTGATTATGAAGAAACTCTTGCCCGACTACGCCAAAATTTACGCTCGTCGCTTTGGCCATAGCTTTAGAAGATTCCAGAATTGAAAATGACTTATGTTTTAACTTTTACCTGGCTGAGGGTGAAACAGTCGACCACCACTGCTACTTTATCTTAAATATCTTTCTTTTTATTAGTGATACAATGTGCTAACTTTTGGTATTCTTAAATCATTGTTTTTTACATCATTTGCAGTAAAAAATATGATTTTGATAGACCAGTTTCGTCGCAATTAAATAAAAAGAAGATAAGTCGGATTATTACTGGCCGAAAACCATTTACATATATTGTCATTACCAAATGCCAGGATTAAAACTTCACCGCGCATACGCGTTAAGATAACGTTATCTTGTCTTTAACGCGCTGCTTTCAACGACCATTCCAAATCAAATGGATGCTTTTTACATTAAAAGGTGTAGATAAGAAGTCGCATTCACAGTTTTGATATCGACAGTCTAGAATAAACAAGAACACGATCAGGTTGTCTCATTCATGCGCGCTTTGATGTATAAAGATACGTCAAAGCATAATCAATCATTTTTTTTATTTCAGTCTATCCATACCACTGGGGTCTTTTTTTAAACCCCCCCTTCGGCTTACGAGTTATTTTTCAAGGACAGTATTTCGATGGTTAAGGTTAAATTGCAATCAAAAGAGGACAGTATACAAAACAAATATCAATTGATCAACATATACCATAAATTCCTTATCAATGAATATCTATAAACGAATGATACATCAAAATAAATTACATAGAAATTATATCACGTTTCGTAGAAATGATATATCTTTATAGGTCGCGCGACATAAATAACGTCGAATGTGACGAGACACGTGCCACTGGAATAGTCAATACAACGGAACCTTTATTTGTCACGTGCTTAGAAGCTTAATTCAAAGTCAGACAACCTAAATTGTGATTCTAAATATTTTTTCTGTCACCGAAAATTGGCATAGATGACGTGACGTTACATAAAAGATAGTTAGCGGGAAGCGACAATATGTTAGTTACTTTAAAAATGAATCTTTGTTTTTTTGTCCCGTTCATCTGATTGCGATAAAACTTTGGTGAGTTGTTGTGTGGATGCTCACAAAGGTTTCTTAATTATCTATGTATCAATGTTCCTATACCGTTCATCCGATTGCGAAAAAACTTTTAAAAGTTTTTGTGCAGCAAAATTGAAAAAATCTTGTATTAATTTGATTTACCAAACACAATGAACATTATAATCGAAACTACAATTATAAATGGAAAATTAAAAGGAGAAGATATACTGTTGCCACGCATCCTAATGATTCCGACAGATATGCAATTGAAATTGAAACTTTTACAGTTTCCGGTGCGACTCGCATTTGCAATGACCATCAACAAAGCACAGGGACAATCGCTACAAGTGTGGACGAAATTTGAAAAATCCATGATTCTCACATGGATAGCTGTTTGTGACCTGGTTACGCACCGGAAAACTTTCCGATTTATTCGTATACGCACCAGACAGAAAAATAAAAAAAATATAACCAAAAGTACTTCAATAAACGAAATTAAGACACGAACACTTTCTTTCTTTGCACAGTGGCAAACGTTGCTTGCATTGTTTAATTGTCCTGTATCCGTTCCTATACCGTTCATTCGATTGCGATAAAACTTTGTTTATATTTTGAGTGGACGCCCACGAAGGTTCTTGGGTTCCAAGACTGTTCATCCGATTGCGATAAAACTTTGATGAATTATATTATTTAACACTTTCTTTCTTTGCATTGCATGCCAGGCACTCGCCAGTGATAAATAAACTATATGTTATACATCTTTTTTCATAGAATGACAAGAAAAGACTAATAATACAAGTATTCTCTTCGTCATCGTGGCCAGTTAGTAACGATGCGTAAACAAAGTATTCATATATTTCGCGTGAAAAAATTACAAGCAGACATGTCGAATGAAACAATGCAATTTACGCAAACGTTTTCTAGTGAAGTGTCCACTCGGAATATTAAGTCCGCAACGGGACTCGACAGGTTGTCCTCGGTTCGAGAGTCGCGTATTTGTGTCAGTTGACCGTGCTCTATGACGGGCAATAACAACAACATATTATTATTTGACCCATCCAAAATAATGCGGCGATCTATTGTAACAGAATTGTTAATTTTATTTTATTCGATGACAATGCACTGATTGAGATATTACAAATCGTCGGTCCCTGTGGTCTAGTGGCAAGAGCTTTGTCCTAGCGATCGGGGGGGCCGGGTTCAATTCCCGGCAAGGTCAGATTTTTTCGATTGAAAAGAAAGAGATCTTGGGTTGGGTATATGTTATTTATCGTTGATTTTGTGCACAACTGATACATTATATATCATCGAGTAAATCTCGTATGACTTTTACAATTAATAATATTTGGCGCATTGGCGTAAGCTGTAAATCCAAATATTTGAATAAAAATAAAATATTGTATGTCTCTTTTTGGTGGAAAGTAGAGACTCCAATTACTCGACATTTCAAATTCTCGAGTATCGAGTAGTAAAATTGGTTTATGGCTGTTATGATTTGAGTGTCACAGCTACATTTATTTGTCGGCAAATCTAAAGATTATTTGTCAATGTTATATTCATAAACTTGCCATTCATAAGATAAATCAACAGGACCCAAAGCAAAAGTAACAAAACAAATTCTCGCATAGCATAGTCAACAGCAAAAATATTTAAAAAAAAATATCAACTGACAGTAAAATCCAGGCGTACGACGCAACGGTTAAATATTAAAGAAAATATATTTTGAAATGAGTAAAATTAAAAAAAACTAACGATTAATGTGGGAAAATGTAAAATATGAAATAAAAAAGAATTTAAAAAACTTATTTATTTATTAGACTTTCTTAATATATGTACATACATCTAACATTCTTTTTTTTTTAAATTACTTAATACTGCGTTGCTTCTTTGCAGTTTCGTACTTCAATTTTAACAAAGACCCTTCAAATTCGCATATTTTTCCAACTTCTTCTCATTAGTTGCAGCTCGGATTTTTTCTAAGAACCGATTGGATGGGTTCGAATGTGCTTCTAAGAAATATTCAACAAAAACGGTTGATCGGGATAATATATGTGACGGACCATAATATTTAGACGATAAATCGAGGAACGAAGAATGCGGGATTTTTTGACATTGTTCTTACAGGTGTTCCGCCGGGACTATAGAAAATGCGAATTAACGAACCACGCAGGAAAACGAATAATGCGGAAACGTTAGTTCGGGGTTCTACTGTACTACTAAATTATTGATTGCGTATCTTACTTAATAAAACTTAACCGTCTGCTGTTTGTTTTTTTTTCGTTTATTCTAAGCGTTGGTTTATTCAAAAGCAGTTTCGCTTCACACTCTGTTTCTCACGCGCGTTAGTTTTTTTTGGTCGAATAGTTTTTTGACAACATCTTTGGCCTTTTTTTTCAATTTCCTTATTACTACAAGTTGCGTGGCTTCTTTGTTACAAACCGAAAAACTGTCACCGAAGCGATGCAGTCACTGCATATTACGGAATAAGCAGCCAGTGATTGAAAACCCAAATTAAGCCAAATAGATAATGTTTTAATTTAAGATTGTATAGCGAAGTTTAAAATATTAATTGAATTAGCATTTACTTGGTTGACCCCATACCCAATGAATCAGTAGTGACAAGAAAATTTGGGAGTGCAAAAAACTATAAAAAATTTTTTTTTGCAAAAAAAATGTATTTGTCATTACAACTTACGCCAATGCGCCAAATATTCTTAATTGTGAAAGCAATACGAGATTAACTCGATGATAAATAATGAATCAGTTGGGTACAAAATCAGCGATAAATAACATACACCCAGCCCAAGATCTCTTTTTTCAATTGAAACAATCTGACCTTGCCGGGAATTGAGCCCGACCCCCCTGATCGCTAGGAAAAGCTCTTGCCACTAGACCACAGGGACCGACTAAGTGGTTCGTTGGGACTTAGCCAGGGCTGTGGAGTCGTTAAAAAAGTTACGACTCCGACTCCAACATTGACCAAAAACACGATTCCGACTCCGACTAAAAAAAGTTTAATTTCGTCACGATTTTTTCCTACCTTTCCTATTTATGTGTATTCAATTATATATCTACCAACCAATCCGGCCAATATCCAAATTTTACATATTACACATATGCTAAAATAAAAAGTTCAAACTTTTCAAAATTTCCGACTCCTAGTACGACTCCGGCCAAAACGCAGCGACGACTTCGACTCTGACTCCGGCCAAAAATCCCCGACTCCAACTCCGACTCCACAGCCCTGGACTTAACTCTTACTAAGAACAACAATATAAAAATATGCAACAAATTAGTGCAAGTTGATATATGCATTCGGCATAGCTCGTCATAATTCGGTAATATTTTCTTGGGAGACCTCAGCACCGATGAAGATAAGTTTGCGTGTGGCGTGGCAAACATTAGCGTAACGTTACACAATATTTTTTTTGCCTTATATTTCAACTCTATTTGGGGCATTACAGCACGTCATCGGCTGACTTTGACTGACGTATTGCTTTGAATATAATTTTTGCACCGTTCGCTGAGCATGTGGGAATCATCGCGACCTGCAATATTTGATTTGGAACAAGCCAGGAATTTTAAATGATTAAATTGGTTTATATTTAGTTTGATATTGCCTATAGCTTGAAAATAAATGGTGGGTCAGTACACCATTGCACCATTACAAAAGCCGTTTCTGCGTAGAGTATAATATACATATCTGAACAGTTTATAAATCTACAACTTTGGCAACTTAATCATGGGCGGATGTAACGTATTTATACATACCTTCCAAGACCTCTCCTCAGACCATCCATTTTTCCTTACCCTCTCACATAGATAGATCGGGCGAGTTATTTATGGGATATTTTTGGATCCAATATCCAACCCACACATGTGTCGTTCTGAGATACATCAATATTTGATTGAAAATTCGTTGGAGTTTCATCTCGAAACTTTCCATTAAAATATCCACGCCAGTGTGACACATAATGGAAAAGTGCAGAAAAATCGATCTATTTTGCAAAATTAATATCAATCTACAATTTAAATGAAGCAAAAAATAATCCAAGTGTTTTGGATCTACCTACTTTGAGTAATATTTATTTTTGACAAACTATATATTGAGACCGACCTTGATTAGGCTCCCTCGTAAATCGAGAAGGAGCCTCCTATCCAACACTCAGGAGAGGATTTTTGGGAACGGAGTACGAGAAACATGGTGCTCTTATAAACAAAAGACGATCTCAAAGCGTTATGTGGGTGCGGTTAGCACCCATTATTTAATTTTTACGAATTTTACACAGACTTTACACACGGATTTAACAAAGATAGATATACAATACACGTTACGTTCTACAATACATAATACACGACTATTATAAATGCGAAGGCGATATCAGGAATTTACTAGACTTTATCCTTAGGGAGAGGATTAGGAGCTTGCAAGCTACTTCCAGGACATACAGTTGGAAGAAGCCCCTCAACCACGACTGTAAGGCTTATCTGGCAAGCGCGTGTATTCTCAATGCTGTCCAATCTCTAACTGCCAACTGTATGAAAAAAAAGCAGTTCCTTTAGGTATCAACCGTTACCAAAATATCGTTAACACGTGCACCCGATAAGCCATTATTTATGGCCCATCGGACTTTGCATGAAGTACCATGCACTCCCATGCACTCAGGGCGTGAAAGAGAGACATTTAGAGCGAGACGTCAGCATAAATGTCTCTTTTACAAATTTGAAATTACTCTATGTTGAATCGCTATAGATTTCAATATAGAGTATTATTAGAAATGAATTTATTTCCTGATATCGACTTAAACTCATAGACTGAGGTGAAAAATAGATCGTTCGAGAGAGTTTTTATGACCTACCTACCTACATAAGGCGGTGTCAATACATTTATGTATATTTTAAAAGAAATATCGAACATGATGAATCTTTTTATTTTTAGAATCAATTGTACAGCTTGGTATGGATAATTCAATTTCAGTCAATTAATGGGTTGGATCTCTTTTGCAATAATACGTCAAAATAAAAGATTATACTACCAGAAATGTTGTCAATCCACCAATCGTACAATTAAATATCAATTATGTTTACAAAACATTTCATAGTCCAACCAAAATATAGTCCTGATAAACTAATTAAGTATAATAAATAATATTTATCAGCTGTGGCAACACAATCAATTTAACGACCTGGCAACCTCGCCAGGTGTTGGACCGTGAATGAACAGACATTAATGAGATAATAAATAATTATAAATTTAATATAACTATCAATTTCGAATTAAAATGTTTAAAAGTTGTTACTCAACTGATAATTCATCACAGCGGGTCAAAGATTGAAATAAAAAAAATCTTAATGCAAAATGTTTTTCTTTTCGATCTTTAGATATTAAATATAAAAAATGTGTCGTAAGCGATTCGTTATTTTTTCCGTAATACTGAAATTGTCATCTTTACTGAACCACTCGCACGCCTCAATATATTATTTCTTTCCTTCCAGCAACTCCTCAATAGATTTTAGAAATTGATTTATATCATAGGGTTTGCGTATTTATTTCTTTTTAACCATGTCCGCTCCCAACATGGAGCACATAGACTCTTTACGGAGTTTATCTCAACATATATTTTTCTACGAGAACTGCTTGCTACTCTGTTGCTCAATCTCTCTTTTTCGAAGATAGTAGGGATGGAAAGGATACAAGGACTATTAGTTAGCTAATCGCTGTCATGAGTCGCTCCTTGGAAAGGTGGGAAGGGATTTTAAACAACACAAACACCCATTGCCTCTGAGCGGAATCGATTTAGCGACTGTAAAAATCGGATCGAGCCCGGGCGGTCCGACACGGTAGTCATCGACGTTAACCACTGCACCACGGACCGGCGTATTGCGTATTTATTCGCATGGTAAAACAAAATATCGAAATATATACCACATTATGACGTGTTACAGACTGTAACTTAGGCACACAATCCAATAAATACGGTTTTATAATTGAGGATAATTTAAAATTAATAATAAATAATTCTCCAACCAAGTTTTGTAATGTCGAGCTAGACTTGGAGGCATAAGAGTAAAGGTCCTAAGTCTTGTTGATTGATTGAATTGTAATTTACTTTGCAGAACTCCATTACAAGACGGTGAAAAAATAGCATCGTATTTCAGTTCTACAAAAATTATATAAAACGTGCATAGTGCATCTAATGTCGTCGTCGGAAATATGTTTAAACATACATTATCCTGTCCATATATATACTGGTGTAGAAGAGATACCCCAGAAATATTTTCATTTCTTACTCGCTTCAATTTCGATTTTGATATCTAGAGCCCCGCTTGGGTAGGGTTGATGGAAAATATTAAGGTATATAGGCTCTGCGGATAGATAAAATAGAGGTGATAGGATAGAAACAGATAATCAATGAATGTACGTGTTTATTTTCATTTCTAAGTCCTCCATTACTGTCCCATCCATTAATTTTTTTTTAGAGCTGAATTTTGATTCTTCGTTCTAGCGGACAGAAAAACTCCGCCAGAATGCTTATCGAAGGCATTGTTTAACATAAGTAGCCGTTTTGTTTTTCTTCACTCGGGTCGTAGAACTCGAAAAGTTGTCGAATGATCATTTGGACCAAGTCTCGTGGAAATGACACATTGAGACCTCAAGATATTTACTATTCGCGAGTTGGTTCCTGCAACCTTTAAAAAGCATCACAAGCAGAGCTGCGGAGTCGGGGTTTCTTGGCCGGAGTCGTACTCGAAGTCGGAAATTTTGAAAAGTTTGAACTTTTTATTTTTGCATGTAATATGTAAAATTTGGCTATTGGCCGGATTGGTAGGGTTGATATTCAATTGAATACACGTAAAAGGAAAATTAGGAAAAAAAAATGACGATATTAAACGTTTTTTGTCGGAGTCGGAGACGTATTTTTAGTAGGGCTGTGGAGTCGGTTAGAAAAAGTCCGACTCCAACTCCATCATTTACCAAAACCACGACTCCGTCTCCGACTCCGACATTGACCAAAAACACGACTCCGACTACAAAAAGGTTAATATCATCACTTTTTTCCCCTAAATTTCCAATTTATGTGTATTCAATTAAATATAAACCCTATCAATGCGGCCAAAAGCCAAATTTGTATTAAATACACAATAACTACATATTAAATACAAAAATAAAAAGTTCAAACTTTTCAAAATCTCCGACTCCGAGTACGACTACAGCCGAAGCACCGCTCCGAATCCGACTCCGGCCAAAAAGCTCTGACTCCACGACTCCGACTCCGACTCCACAGCCCTGATTTTTAGTCAATGTTGCAGTCGTGGTTTTGGTAAATGCCGGAGCCGGAGTTGGAGACAAACTTTTTTTTTACGACTCCACAGCCCTGGTTTTTTTCCTCAGTCGAGAGTGTCTCAGAAGCAACTGCATAAATCTTGATTGCGCCCACTTAATTTCGCAGAAAATCAATCCCTCTCAATAAAAAGAAGCTTATATGAGTTGATACACTCTTTATCAGCTATCAAGTCAAGTGACCGATCCGTCCGATGGATGGTTGAACCACCTCGTACAGCTCTTTCCTTAAATCGCGCATTAAACGACACTCATATTGAATTTATGTGCTATATTGACGCCATTCTCCGTTGAATGAATGTTTTGTTTTTTGTATGTGTTTATTATATTTGTTGAGTGTATGGCGCATTGGCGTCAGCTGTTATGACATCATTTTTATTTTTTCTCGATAAAGAACTATATTTTGTCCCTTTCTGCTTTCGAGAATCGACTGACACTGGTCAAAGAATCCTGAAAAAGAATTGTTTACAATCTTGCCAATCTGTTACTTTAAGAAAGGCAAAATTACGACATTAAAACGAATAAAAAACTATTTCTTATTACAAGTAAAAAATATAACATAAAACGTTAAAAAAGAATATAAATATATATATCCCGTTTGGTCTACAGTTAATTAGTCAATTTTTTTCGCCAACTTTTGGCCTCGCGCGGACTATGAGATATTACATATTAAATTTATTTGATAATCATAATAATTATTAATTGCAAGCGATACATATGTAATACATGTTATCAATTAATAATGTAATGTTATGTTATGCGATACAGGTGACATCAACGCTATAAAATGGTGCCATTTGTTGGCATTAAAACTTTGATATACAGGAGGGGTTGGAAGTTTCATACAGTTACATATTATATTAATAAAGAGAAATCTAAAAAAATGTTTAGTTTAAGACGACTCCGTTAACTTTTGCCAGGCTGAAACATTCGACCACCACTGCTACTTTATCCTAAATGTCAATCTTAATATTAATGATACAATGTGTAAACTTTTGATATTCTTAAATCATTGTTTTTTACATCTTTTGCAGTAAAAATAAATATGAGTTTTATCGACTACTTTCGTCGCAATTGAATAAAAAATAAAATAGGTCTGATTATTATTGGCCGAAAACCATTTATACTGTCGCTACCAATTGCCAGGATTAAGACTTCACTCCCACACGCGATAAAATAACGTTATCTTATCTCTAACGCGCCTCTTTCAACGAACATTCCAAATCAAATGGATGCTTTTTACATTAAACGGTGTAGATAAGAATTCACGTTCACAGTTTTGATATCGCCAGTCTAGAATAAACAAAAACACGATCAGGTTGTTTCATTCAACCGTGACTTAAAATATAAATAATTATAGGAAAATTATCGATTTTCACATAATTTTTTTTAGAGAACGATGAAAGACACGTCAAAGCATAATCAATCATTTTTTTATTGCAGTCTATGCCAATAAAGCCATTCCACTTTCACTGACTTTTTAGCCCCTCCCTTCGGCCTACGAGCTATTTTTCAAGGACAGTCTTTCGAAGGTTAATGCAGGCATTCCTAATAATATAGGGCAGTGATGCACAACCTATTTGGGAAAAAGGCCCAGATAATCAATTCTCAGATAGTTCGAGGGCCACATGGTAAAAACTAAATAAATTTTGATATTTTTAATTTGTATATTACTCATTCAAAAAAATAGTTCTTACTTGTTCTTAAGATGCTAGCGATGATTGAAACCGGTACTGATCTCAATAAAGTAATTGCAGAATATGTTCAAAAATTGATTTATATAGTGCTTTTCCACCAAGCATTACCTTAAAAATATGTGTATAGTGTATGTTTGCAAAAAATACTGTTCTACCGCATATACAAACATAGACGGTCATAAGATTGCAATTTGATAACTTACGTGTTTATATTTTATTGCACTTGGACCGCAAACCAGCAAACCGCAAGTTTGCAAAGACCTGACATATGCTCGCGACAAGTGAAACCGGTACAGATCTTAATAAATTAATTGCAGAATAAGTTTTAAATATTGATTTATTAAGTTTTAATATGTCAAGCTTTGACAGTGAACACCTTAAAACAGCGATGCACAAACTTTTTGGCAGAAGGGCTAGCTTATAATTTTTCAGATAGTTCATAGGCCGCATGGGTAAAATCGATTAAACTAAGTGTCGATTAAATTTTAAAAGTTTTATGTTTCTGAAAAAAAGGGTGATTGATATTTGTCATGTTGAGTCGCATGAAATGACATTTCGGGCTGCAGGTTGAGCATCACTGCCTTAAAAGCATGTTTATGTATGCCGAAAATACTGTTCTACCCAATATACAAACAAAGCATTTTCTCACACTGCACCAATTCAATTAATTTGTCGTGGTTTAGATTTGAACTGCATTTCGATATTTCACGTTTTTAATTTTTATTGCACTTGGACCGCAAACCGGCACACCGCAAGATTGCAAAGCCCTGACATATGACTCGGAGCATATTTCTCTCACCGCACATTTCAAAGAGCAATAATTATTCATAAAATTATATCAATCATTTCGGTTTCACAATAACATTTCACATTTAATCAATTATAATAATTACAATATCGGCTTTCAAATAATTTTAAATTATCATTTTGATATTATTTGTACTACTTACTTGAGACCAATTAATATTTTTTTGAATAAAAATTAAAGCGTTACAAAAATATTCTTTAAGCGTGACTTTAACCACTTTGACCAGTAATGCACACTCCTTGGCCCAAGGTCCACATGTGGTCCAATTGAAGGTTTTGTGTGGCCCTATCAATGCTTTCCATTTTCAATACATTAAGCATTTCTTTATTAGTATAATACATTTGAAAAATACTTTTTTGTCCTTCTCAACTTGGAGCATATGGACTCCTCAGAGCTTGTTTTTTCGATGAGAACTGCTTGTTACTCAGTTGCTCAATCTCTCTTTTTCTAAGAGAGTAGGGATGACAGGAAAAAAGACTAGTGGTTAGTAATATGCATTTTCCTCTGTCTGCCCCACATATCAATGCGAGTCATTTTGTATGAAAAGTAAAATTCTTTATAATTCATCGGATACAAACTATTTCTAAAATGCATAAAGATGCCGAAAGGCGAAACCAGGGTCTTTGTCGACAAAACTCAAGGTAAAGTACAAAATTCAGTAAATTCTGTACTGAGCTTCATCGGACGAAGCCACACCCCTCTCGAGCTAGGCGACACCCCTCTCGGACTATCTGACAGCTATTGCAGGCGTACCACTATTTCATTTCAGCCGCCATAAACAATTCTGTTCAAAAGATAAATCTGTTTAAGTCAAAAGATTTCAGGATTTTAAAACAAAATAATTGTAATTCATAACTCATTTTCGAAAATTTTGTTGGTTTCAGAGTTACTGCCTTCTTCATTGTAAGGGCAGTATAGATCTCAGGATTGATTCATTTACTTACGCCACGGATGTCTTTGGTATTATTGGTTGACTAATATAAAATAGATTGCTGAATCAGCTATCTGTTAAACTATTTTTTAAGCCCGACTATCGGGCTTTAAATGTCCCAACACGTGCTAAGAAATCATTTAACCAATAATCTTAAGTTTCTACTATGGGATGAGAATCTTGCGTGACCCAAACAATTTCCTCTGCAGAAACACAGATGGAAATTAGAAAATATTGATGATTTTAAAATGTCTACCGCTTATGCAATTTGACAGCTATTAACAAGACATTTAAAGACAGTAATGTTTGGTGTTTTAGAAAGCCAAATCTAACGAAAGTATTCTTTTTTGCCATGCCTGATAAATCGGAAATCAGTTTCCCGTTATTGTGGCTGTGTTTACAGGAGTTGGAGTCTCGCGGTATTTTGGCCTGAGTTGTAGTCTTGAAAAACATGAGGAAAGGTTTTAACTTTCTATTTTCTTTACATTTAAATGTAAAATTTGGCTATTGGCCGGATTGGTTGGTTGATATTTAATCAAATGCACATAAATAGGAAAGGTATGAAAAAAAGTGACAGAAGTAAACTTTTTCTCGATTCGTGTTTTTGGTCAATGCTGGAGTTGTAGTCGGGTTTTTTTAACGACTCCACATCCCTAGTAGATATACAAATTCTGCAAGTTACTGACTTGTCCTTGGAACGGCAGTATCGGTGTAATCCAGGGCTGTAGAGTCGGAGTCGGAGTCGTCGCGGTCATTTGGCCGGAGTCATACTCGGAGTCGGAAATTTTGAAAAGTTTGAACTTTTTATTTTTGCATATACATATGTACATAATATGTCAAATATGTCTTTTGGCCGAATTGGTAGGGTTGATATTTAATTGAATACATATAAATAGGAAAATTAGGCAAAAAAAAGTGACGGTATTCAACTTTTTTAGTCGGAGTCGTGTATTTGGTCAATTCGGAGTCAGAGTCGGAGTCGGAGTCGTGGTTTTGGTAAAAGCTGGAGTCGAAGTCGGAGTCGAACTTTTTTTTACCGACTCCACAGCCCTGGTGTAATCGGTAATTATTCCACATGCGTTGAGAGTTTTTTGTTAAAAATTGGCGGCACTGGCGGAAAGGACAATCATGTTTGAGTTCTTTACAAGTCTTGGAAATGAAGAATCCATCAAGACGATTGCATTAATCTTTCTTTGTTAGTTAAACGCTTTTGTCAACAGGTGTCGCAACACCGAGAAGAACGTAACGTGTTTTAAGCCCGAATAGAAAATAGCAGAAGTTAGCAGAACACCGAGCACCACTTTTGCAATACTTCGTGACGCAGGCTTCTGTTGGCTGTTTGAAATATCAACTGCAACAAAGAAGTGTTTGCAATAAACAAAATAATGGCGACACAATTGCAAAGATGCCGATAGGCGTGCGTAAATGTATTACTTTACAAATATCACAACTTCAATTTACAAGGAAAGGGCGTGAAACAAAAACAATCGCAGTTGTTGTGAATCTTTTCATCTCAATGATAATACACCTAAACCTTTTTTGTGCGGTAGATGCGTTCCGTCTTTTCATCTCAATGATAAAACCAGGGCTCGGAGTCGGAGTTGTGGAGTCGGATCTTTTTGCCCGGAGTCGGAGTCGTCGTGGCGTTTTGGCCGGAGTCGTACTGAAATTTGAAAAGTTTGCACATTAATATGTCAAATTTGCCTTTGGCCGCATTGATAGGGTTGATATTCAATTGAATATACATAAATAAGAAAATTAGGGGGAAAATGTGACGATATTAAATTTTTTTTAGTCGGAGTCGGAGTCATGTTTTTAGTTAATGTTGGAGTCGGACTTTTTTTTACCGACTCCACAGCCCTGGATAAAGCACCTAAATCTTTGTGCGGTAGATGCGACTTAATATGGTAACATAACATGTACAAAAGCGCACGTATCAAGATCACATTGTAATAGACAGGTGAAACACTGGATTTTTCACGTACAGTACCGTAAAACGAGGTGAATAGAGACACTTTTTACCTTTCACGACTATGTATCTTCATACCTGCGCCACACAATTCAAATATGAATGGCTTAAAACTTGTTTCTTTGGTCCTACTACACATTCATGACAATATTTGTGAAATATTCACTATCGTTATTAAGACACAGTCAATTTTATCCAATGTCTCTATTCACATTGAAACGTGGTGAATAGAGACGAGAGAGGGTAAATCGTACTTGGCAGGTGAATAGAGAAAAAAATACAGATTGTAATGATTGGAATATAATGAACCTCTATTCTATACGAGTCTCTATTCATTCCGTTTTACGATACTTATTAACCAAAAAACATGATTTTCGTCCAATAAAAGAGAAGTTTATAAGGGGTCAAAAAGTAAGGATGCACAGGCATCAAACTTAAACACGTTTGTTTCAATTTAGTTGTTTTGGTTTTGTCATTCGAGAGGTATTATAGTCATTGTAAAGAATTCTATATGTGGAAATAGTTAAAAATACATTGGATACTTAGTAAAGCTATTCACCCCGTTTTACGGTGTATGAACAACGCGCTGTTTTATTACGTTTATAAAATCCCAAAAGTGTATTTTCTTAAAAAAATTTTTTTTTCACAAAATACGATAAGAAATAGTTCAAGACTATCGTTTGTAATACCGAGCAGGTATGTAAATTTAGTATTTAATTTTTTTACTAAACATTATTTGAATTGCTTTATTACATCAGCCGAAATAGCTCAGTTGGGAGAGCGTTAGACTGAAGATCTAAAGGTCCCTGGTTCGATCCCTGGTTTCGGCATTCCTTTTTTATGCTTTTTAGTAAACCACCCATGTATTTAGATGTAATCTTTTAAAAAATACACATCTTAAAAATCATGCGTGCATTAATGATGTAGAAAATTCAATTCGCACTGCATCAAATGAAATAATTCTGCATTCTGTGGTGAAGCTTTGTTTATATATATGTATATGTTATTATGTATCAAGTAATAGATTTGTATGACAACATGATTTCACTGGTCACGATCATTGAAATTATTGGTCCAAGTCGATGATTTGCCGGCCTAAAATTTTGGTTCGCTTCAATGAAACAAAATCAGCAAGTAGTCCCATTGACCAAAAAAGAGAACCAAAGACAAAACACAGACAAACATAGGGCTGAATATAGGGCGGTCAAATCTGATTTCAATGACAGCTTGGTGAAGAATATATTTTCACTGAGAATACAGTTTCACTGTAACATATATACTAGTATTGCTACCCGGCATCGCTCGGACTAAGCGACAAATAATTATTTAATGTTATATCATTCGACATAATTCTATCACAAAATCTAACATCCAAAATAGAGTTAAAATAAAATCACAAACTTTATTTAAATTGATGACAGTCCCCATTCTCGCCCGTTAAAATGTCCAAATTCAAGGAAAAAATCTAATTTGCTGTCAAAGAAATGTCAAATAATACCTTCACGTAAATAATAAACATTATTATATTAATAAAAGCCGGGAAAAGTTCAGTAGAAGACTAATTTATTACATTTTGACTAAATGTCTTCGCCGATAAAAATTCAAACATATTTTCTTTCATATTGGTTTTTATGGCAACTTAATGACCAACAATGCAAAAGGGAATAACAGACCCACAGACATACATACGCCGTTTCGGTTTTATATATTATATTATATAAGATTTTTTCACTCAAAGAGCTACCCTGAAGATCCCCATGGGCACTTTTAATCAGCGTAACTATCGAATAAAGTGTTCACAAAACGAATAATATCTGTGATACATAATATTGAATCTGGATTGGTTCACAGCTCGAGCCAATCAGAGTGGCAAATTTTAGTCGCACACTACAATTGGTGGGCAGTGCAACCCAGCAGGGCCAATCTCAGAGACTTTTAAGCCTCGAGAATCTCAGACAAGACACTAGAATTAATCACGCTACCTTTTGTGCACTATATTAATTTGACGTAAATATTTGAATTTTGCGCGTTTTATATTCAAATTAAGAATCATTATCTATTGTCATTGAAAAAAAAGACCGCTCCCAATCTGAAGCAATCTGGTATCTAAACATTTTTTTTGTGTAAGAACTGCTTGTTACTCAGTCGCTTAACCTATTCTGTTAAATTTTAATGAGAGGAGGGATAGAAAGGATATGACTAGGACTAGAGGTTTTTTTTTTTTTACGGGTTGGGAGGGATATAGATACAGGAATTGATTGGTTACATAAAAACGCGGGCGAATAAAAATCGTTTTATCAAAAAATATTAGAGATAAATAGGGATCAGAGCATAGCATATCAGATTGCAAACCTTCTAAGTTGCGCAGAAGAACGTAGCTAACGTATAGCATGAGCAAGACAGTAGGGCATTCTGACGAGATGCGATCCGAGTGAAGAAATATTTAGCGCAAGGGTCGTTAGGTCGGCGGAGAGATGTCACTTTCTCGAATGTCAGTCGCGCGTCTTTGGCGCGCTTGCAGCATTCAAAATTTAATAAAACTGTCATATTAACGCACATAAACTGTGTATACATTGAATTAAATGCAGTTAATTGATTGAATTGGCATTTATTTGGTTAAACTCTATTACAGCACGGGGGAAAACGAGCAATGTATTTTAGTTTTAAGTATCTTATATATAAAACCGAAACGGCGTATGTCTATGGGTATGTAATTCCCTTCTGCATTATTGGTCATTAAGTTGCTATAAAAACGAATATGAAAGAAAATATGTTTGAATTTTTATCGGCGAAGACATTTAGTCAAAATGTAATAAATTAGTCTTCTACTGAACTTTTCCCGGATTTTATTATTAATAATAATGTTTATTATTTACGTGAAGGTATTATTTGACATTTCTTTGACAGCAAATTAGATTTTTTCCTTGAATTTGGACATTTTAATGAGCGAGAATGGGGCGGGGCTGTCATCAAATTAAATAAAGTTTGTGATTTTATTTTAACTCTATTTTGGATGTTAGATTTTGTGATATAATTATGTCGAATGATATAACATTAAATAATTACTGGTCGCTTAGTCCGAGCCACGCCGGGTAGCAATACTAGTATTTGATAACTATTTCGGATTACGCCCTCGTCAAAACTATGTAAAGCTTCCGATGATTTGTATATACATACATATATGTATAATAAAAATAATAAAACATTTTTAGTACTTACTCCACATACAATTTATAAGATCAGGACCAGTTTCACTCATCGCAGGCATTATCAACTGAAACAACTTTATCACCCTAATTTACGTGACTACCCCGCAGTAAACCCACCTTTGCTTTCATTTCAAGAATCACCTGATAAATCTAATGTGCAATAAGTACAAAAAAAGTGTTGTCATTGTTATTTTTTTGTGTTTTACTTCCATACCATTCCACCAAGTATTGACAGTGGACACCTTAAAAGTGAGTTGAAATTGGTTCACTTTAGAAAATAGTCTTCAAGAGTTTACTTTCAATAATAAGGTTAACAATTGGAAACCTCCGTGCCAGAGTAGGTGGCATATTTTACTTTAAATATTATGACATCCAAGTTGGTTTTTCCCACCACCATTCGTTGTGTTTATGCAGCCAATGTTTCATGGCTGCCATTTACAACGCTATTGACATAGAAAAAGGAATTTATCCACTAAAATTCATACAGCAGATCTTGAATAAAATAAACTGAAATCAGTTTGATTCAAAGTATCCTGTGTATAATCCGTATACTGAGATCCCGTCGTGTTAGACGAGTTAATTGACTCTAGTGAAGAATCGAGGATATGTCGATCTTGACATCAACTGAAAAATTCATCAATTCCTTCGTGACTTTGATTATGTAGGCTAAGAACTTTACCATTATAATTAATTAAAAACATTCACCAATCTATGTCATAAATTATACATCGGTGTTTATTATACTGTCCCTCCTTTGGCACCATGTAAAAGCTTTAATCTCACTTTTTGTTATCACAACGTTTTAATACCGTGCATCAAAGACCACAATTAACAGCAAACTTTTGCGAAGAAAGAGGTGCAAAAATACATAGTTCCGTGTCGCACGTTTTTTACTATATTTACTGCCAACATCGCGTGTCTCTTTGACGTCGGCGGTTTATTATATAGCGCACAATAAACGCCGTTAATTGTTCAGCGAACAAAAGCTGAAAAATCTGCATATCGCGCCTTCAGTGGATTTATTGCTGCGGCATTAAAATGTGGGTTGGTGTCGGCCGCGCCTAATAGGTTAACAAGGACTCAGGTGTGCCGATGTAAAGTAAGTCTGACAATCACTAATGTTTTAACTGATAACTTTTAACATTAGCGTTCGTGGAAAGATGACCTCGACCAAAACTGAGAGATTTTTTGTTGGAAGAGTTTAAACTTTTAAAGATTGAAGTGATTTACACTCTTGGGCATTTTTTGTATTTGATAACAGAAATGATTTTATCAGTCAAGTATAGAATAGTTTAAAAAACACATAGATGGTAGAGGTTTTTGCATTTCAAATTGTAAACAGGTGAAACCCATAGCTCATAGCATCATTGAAAAAAAAAAATTTTTTTTCTACTGCAATGCGTAATGCCACAAAATGCAATATAACGTCATGAGAAACAATTATTAAAATCACAGTACAAATTTTAGTATTCGTCTGAACTCACTCACGTCAATGAAACATGACGATTACCGAAGCAATGCCGCTTAAAATTGCTATTATTGGATACTGAGCACACGCCTCGCGTGTCCAACTGCATACTAAAAACAGGTTCAGCATTTAATGTGTTAACATTAATTTATATTAACATATGTGGAAGTTGTAGTATAAGAAAGTGACGAAGTACAAAAAATTCTTGAAACATACCTGTTCACAATGAAATTAACCACTTTTAAAACGTTTTTAACAGCAGGAGGTATACTATTTTACGTTTTATAAAAAATACATAATTATGATTAAAATTTTATTGATTAATCATTATAATTTTGCATTAATAAATAATCATTATGAAACATCGATTGCTAAATCACGTTGCACTAAAAATAGTTTTTATTCGATTTATTCCAGTGAAGCACAACTTGTGGCCCGTGGACCGCACGTGGCTCAAAAGGCCGTTTATTGCGAATCATCGATTGCATGCTAAGTTTCATAGGATTAACTTTGATTTTGTGCCAGGGATTTTTTTATTGGCATAGGCTTTTTTCGTTTTCTTGAAGTGTTATTTTCAACCCATCGTAAGAGAGCTGTGACTTTGAAGTATTTCCGTAAACAATTTCATTTGTTGATTTGTTTACTCGATTGTAACTAAACACAAAAACCATATGTGCAATGTTATCTCAGTGACAATATACTGTTGGTAGTAACCACACACCTCAAGCTTTCAACAGCCCAGACAAAAACACCAGATATACAGTTCAGGGCCAAAGATTTCTATAAGTTTTTAAAAAAATAGAATTAACTTGTAAAAATGTATTCAACAAAATAAAATGCATTTCATTGTTTTTTTTACTTAACTATATACATATGTACGTGGGTTACCCCACAAAAAACCCGTAGCCAGTGACGGCTAGTGACGGGGTGTTGGGGGTTGCAAAAGGAAGATTCAACTATTTTTCCGTACTACGGAAGAGAAACAGTTGGTAATGCGAGCATCTGAATTGAAAGTCTATGCTATAGAAGTGTTTTAAAATCCAATAAATAGGAAAGAACTCTTGCAAAAACGGTTGAATCTTCCTTTGCACCCCCCAGCACCCTGTCGCCTGCCGTCACTGCGGCCGTAGCGATCCCTTTTGGGGTAGCGACCCATGGGTTGGAAGCCCGTGTGTTAGAACATCAGTATCCGTCGAACTATTATCGTCTGCTGCCCACGAATAATTAGAAAAAGAATAGTGCGGCTCGTCAGTTAAATTAGGTGTGCATCACTGATTTATATAAACATATTCGACTTGACCTTTTCACGTCTGACTCACCCACTACAAAATTCCGTATCGATTTGACGATGGTTTACCTTCATAAAATACACGTTATTGAGGAAATAATAGATTGTTTGTTAATGTTGTATTTTGAGTGTCAACAATGCATATATTACAAACACAAAACGTTTTTTACAACAGTGGTTTGCAACCCGGAAATCGCGTCTTGTATTAAGTGCATTGGTCACTTATGACTCATGGCAGTGGATGAGTTTATAACACATCTGACAAATTCTGGCTTTCGCACATGTTATTAATCATAGCTGTGTCGACGTCGCCAAATTGCATCCTGCATTGCAGAGTCGAAAATCTATCGGATAATCTTCTTTAAAGATGAACTTTTGTAAATTGCGATGAGAGGGGTTAGAACTTTTCATGCAGTCTAAAGATGCATGAATTGTTGCCTAAAAATCTCATTCTTTCATCACATACTATGGTTTGGATGTTGACCAGTAATCCAAGATACACGAACTCATCAACTGTCTCTATAACATGGCAATCGAAGTTGTATTAGCATCGGTAAAGATATTTGAATTTTGTACTTTTCCATGAGTTTTGTCGCTAACGACCCGGGTTTCGCCTTTCAGCATCTTCAGGCATTTCAAGTGCACGGATGTACTTGAACTGACGCGTAGTAGACAGTTTGTATCGTTTATATACAAAAATATAAGTAGATCACTAAGTTAAAAGGTTATTGAAATGTAAATTAGCGAAATTTGAATGAATACAAGTTTCAATGATTTAAGTGGGTTTGTTATAATTATGGGGATTATTGAAAATATTAATGACCAGATGATAACATAAGAATATTTAAAATAAATCTAGGGTCCTATCCGACCTCTCTTTAATGAGTTGATTGATTTCAAGCCTTTGAACTAATATTAATGATAGTAAGTGAATTGATATTTAATAATAGCAAGTGCTTGAATTTTAAATAAATGACAATAAATTAAAAATAATAATTATTTAAAAGGGTACAACAATGGCGAACTAGGCAAATAAAGTTGCTCGTTCAAAATTGGCAGACCGTCAGCTCAACGGTTTTAACTTAGTGATCTACTTATATTTTTGTATATAAACGATACAAACTGTCTACTACGCGTCAGTTCAAGTACATCCGTGCACTTGGAATGCCTGAAGATGCCGAAAGGCGAAACCCGGGTCGTTAGCGACAAAACTCATGGAAAAGTAAAAAATTCAAAAAATTCAAATTTGATATTGAAATTCCATCAAGCACCCTCAGTCGAAATACTTAATTATATCGATATACATATTTTTTCATCGCGTTGGTCATTTGAGTCACCAGTTACAAGGACTGTTCGTCTCATCAATGAATGGACTGGCCAGAAAATCGGACATTTTCAACAATGAACATTGCGTATATTTTTTTAGATTGTTTTCTTTAATTCTTCGGGATATGTTACAATACATTTTCAAAGATTTTTTTACCTCTCGGAGTTTATCTCAACATGTTTTTTTCTACAACGACTGCTCGTTACTATGTTGCTCAACCTCTCTTTTTCGAAGAGAGTAGAGATTGAAATGATACGAGGACTATCAAAGGACAAGTGGTTAGCTAATCGCTCTCCAATATGCCCTACTTATTTGGGATTGGAAAGGTAGGAAGGGATTTTTAACAACACAAACAGCCATTGCGTTAGAACAGAATCGATTTAGCGACTGAAAAAATCTGATCGTACCGTGAATTGAAACCGGCGGTCCGTCACGAAGGCCAATTACGTTTACCACTGCACCGGGGTCCTGCTTCAAATAAATATCACGTTAAATCCCGCTCAAGTGTACATTCAAAATTCCAAACACATATTACAAATATGTCGTAACACTATTCGGACATTTAAGATGAACGTCATAATTCGTGCACGAATTCAATACCACAATGATGCTTCGGCAGCTCTCTTTGATCTAATTATTAAATTTAAAAAAAACTCTAATACCAGCCTTAATGATGAAATATTTGAAGATCGAAATTATGCAGAGCCAAAGTTGAACGATTGCAATATCAATAAATAACATCTAACACGTTTAAAAATATAGAATAAAACCAAATCTTATCTTATATAGGGTATTTCAATAGGGACGCTCAAAATATGTTACTTTGTCCTGCTGAGTAGATTATTCATTGTTTAGTGGCCAAATTTGAGTCAACCAGTTTGGTAAATAATCGGCCAACACCTACTTGTACGTCATCAAAATACAATATCTGGTGAAAACATTGCTGCTGTGTGTGAAAGTGTACAGGAAAACTCAAGGCAGCTTATTTCTCGTTGTTCACAAGAACTTGGCTTTTCTGCGACTTCAGCTTGGCGAATTTTGAATCGGGCCTTATGTCTGCACCCGTATAAAATCCAACTAACCAAGGAACTTCAGGTAAACGACCACAGACAACGCCTGATTGGGTTCTGGAGCAGTTGGAAGTTTACCCAAATTTGTCAAAAAAGTCAACATTAGCGACATGGCCCATTTTATAATGAATGGATATTGGCAGACATTTGATGCTATATTCCATATTTAATGCCGTAAAATATACTTACAAATGAAATTAAAATTTAGTCGAAATCTCACAAACAACTTGTTTTATTTACATTTCAAAACTAAGCGTCCTTATAAAAAGACCCTTTATATAAAAATCAATATACGAACATATTTAGCATGGCTGTGGAGTCGGAGTCGGAGTCAGAGTCGTCGCGGGCTTTGGCCGGAGTCGTACTCGGAGTCGGAAATTTTTTAAAGTTTGATCTTTTTATTTTTGCATATTAATATGTCAAATCTGGCTATTGGCCGGATTGGTAGGGTTGATATTTAATTGAATACACATCATTAGGAAAATTAAGGAAAAACAGTTACGATATTAACCTTTTTTTAGTCAGAGTCGGAGTCGTGTTTTTGGTCAATGTTGGAGTCGGAGTCGAACTTTTTTTACCGACTCCACAGCCCTGATATATAGGCAAATTTTGTTTGTTCGTATTTGTTGTGTGGACGCCAACGAAGGTTTCTTAATTATCTATCTATCTATAAATATAAAAATGAATATTCTTTTGTCCCGTATGCAATCCTATACCGTTCATTCAATTGCCATAAAAAACTTTGGTGATTTGTTGTGTAGACGCCCACGAAGGTTTTTTAATTATCTCTACAAATAATTGTGTATCCAAAAGAAGTTCAATGAACAGAATGAAAATAAAAACACTTTCATTCGTTGAGTGGCATTGCAACGCATGCCGGGTACTAGTTAGTATTTAATATAATGCAGTTGGGGTTGCGTTCAATGACGGCTGGTGACGGGGTGCTGGGGGGTGCAAAAGGAAGATTCAACTATTTTTCCGTACTACGGAAGAGAAACAGTTGGTATTGTGAACATCTGAATTGAAAGTCCATGCTATAGAAGTGTTTTAAAATCCAATGAATAGGAAAGAACTCTTGCAAAAATGGTTGAATCTTCCTTTGCACCCCCCAACACCCCGTCACCAGCCGTCACTGGTTGCGTTGCTGTAAAACCTTACTTGGCGATCAGAAGGTTCTGGTTGAAGCCATTTTTTTGAATCATGAAGAGAATGCGCACTTCTAATAATCAATGTTTCCTGTAAGCTTCGGTCGCGCGCGGTTTGAAAACGCCGACATATTCTTATAGTTGATGAATTTAACTACCTGATTTATAAATATTGCTTTAAATATTTTGAAAAATCCACTAAATAAGGAAGCATAAATTGATAAAACATTTATTTTCCAATCCTTGTCCGATCCCAATGTGTAATATATACTTTCGATGGATTCGGTGGTAACTTTGTGGAGTTTCATTTTTATTTAAATTAAATGTGACTCTTACTTGTTCAGAATAGTTCTGACGAAGGCGTAAGCCGAAATAGCTATCAACTGATATATAAAATAATTTATGTAGAACTAAAATACATTGTTATTTTTCTTACCGTATTAAGTTGATTGTTGCGATGATTAAAATTATGCAGCGCATTTTTTGGATTGGCCTGTTCATCCTGAGAGTTTATTTCAACGATTTCATGTACGCAATCTTCGTTGCACAGTCGCTTAACCCTAACCTTTTTCGAAGACAGTATGGATTGCCAGTTTAGGTTCATTCGTGCACTTGAAATGCCTGAAGATGCCAAAAGACGAAACTCTTCGTTGGCAGCAGAGCGATAGAAAAAATTTTGCGATTCAAATTTCGAACATGTGTTTATCTATTCCTTTCTACCAAGAATTGGCAATTAACACATTGAAGGTGAGAGGTCGATGATTGTTAATGTTATAAATGGATGTCTGTAACACTATGGTACAGTTTAACCTTATTTGTCAACCTTGGCCCGATGCTAAAGTTCACGAAAAACATCTCAATATTGCGCCTAATCATTATGTGGTAACATTATTATATTATGAAACCTGTCCATACAAATATTATTAATAACTAATTTCTTTTCTGTTCACTTTTTTACACCTCGCACTAAATGCAACTAAGAGGTGTTTTGCCATTGACCTTTTGGCATTTAACAACTTAATGACATAATCACGTGTAGGGTTTCCAATCCCGGTCCAAAATTTTGATCCTGGGATTTGTAATTTTTTTATTAATGGTCGATACTTTTCATATTTATGAAATTTTAGCCATAAAAAATAATAACACATACTTTCGATGGTTTGGCGGTAACTTGTGGAAGTTCATTTTAATATAAAATTTAAAATAACTTTGATTATTCTAGTGGTATCTATCGACTCTCTTGTGGAGACTGCCAAGCTTCGTTACGAGGGAGGAAGTACTACAGAAATGATCCTGTGAAGTACAGTCATTTGTTTTCAATTTAAATGGTAGCGACAGTCAGCACACTTTAGTGTAAAGCCTCCAAGTACTTGAGCTTCTGCTCAATCCGGACAATCTGGAATTCTGGACAATTCCTGCGCTAAAAACTGAAACAGTTACGCCTCACGTTGTTTACGCCACGAGACACGTCTGCTAATACCAGAACGTACGGCCGTGGCGGGTGGTGGTTGGGAAACGCATGCCAAGCTTCGTATGTTGGGCAGACAGGTAGAAACTTTAACATTAGACAATTAATATGCTTCTGAAAGAGGCGAAACACGTGTCACAGTTAGTAGCATAATACGTGGAATAATTTATTAGTTATTTCTTTTATATTATAATAGCACATTATTGGTACTTATTCCACATAAAATGTATGGAATCAAGACCGGTTTCACTCATGGCGAGCATTATCAAATGAAAAAATATACAACAAAACAATGATTTTTTATACAAAAGTTACGCAAGAATTACAAGGTATGAAAAACAATTGTTATTACAACTGAGCAAATAAATTGAATGTTGAAGACCTCTTAGCAATGCAAGCTATTACATCAAAAATCAATTAAGTATGAATGATCATTAAAAATCATTAATATTAGCCATGTATCTTTAAGAATAGTAAGGTATAATTGATGTTACTATCTTTTTATGTATGTATATTATATTTCGGTTGTTTATCCATTACTGAAGATCGAAAATATTAGATTTAAATATAATGTATGAGAGTATCGATCTCGTTCGAATGCGATCTGATAACTTATTTAAATAAAAATTATGTCTGGTAATGCAAATTTAAAAAAAATGTCACATTGTTAAAATAAGGACACATTAATGGAAATAGATAACGCTTTTATTGATGACAGATCAATCACGAAAATTTCGTTTTTGTATTTTCTAATACCGGGATTCATCAGGTATTGAAAATTTTCGGAATCCCGGGATTGACAACCCTAATCACATGTACATTAAAGGATTGCTATATAAATTTAATTTGCGACTAAAAATCTGTAATGCTATTTATTTGAAATTGTAAACGATTAAATATTGTGCAAACAATGATGACATCATAATTACAAAATGAAAAGTGTAATTTTTTGTGACACAATTTGTTTTTGCACTATTCCCAGAGGCGTAGGATTTTAATAAATTATATTTCCGTCCTACATCGTAATATTATACATTTTACATATAAATAATAGATGTTTTTTCAACAATAGCCGATCCCTGTTTGGAGCATCTCAAATTAACACGTTCACTGCGGCAAAGCGCTGCTGACGTTCGTTTGGAGCATATGGACTATGGACTCCTAAGAGTATATTTCAACATGTTTTTTCTACGAGAACTGCTTTTTACTCAGTTTCTCAGCCACTCTTTTTTAAGAGAGCAGGGATTGAAAGATCCCTAATCCGTATTTTTTTGCAAAACATATAAAAACAGCTTAATCATTTCGAAATCACAAAAGTCTGATCGTAAAAAAGTAAAATATTGACAATTTAGACTTTTAGGTTCATCGACTAAGGTTACACCACGGCTAAACAAAATATTTGGTCGGGTAGCGTGTTTCTAGTTACTGTCAAATGCGGCATCGATTTTTTCCGATGCATTTATACCAGTGATGCACAACCATTTTGGCAGAAGGCCAGTTTATCAATTTTCAGATTATTCGAGAGCCGCATAGGTGAAAGTGGTTAGATTATCGTAATTTTTAGTGTACATAAAATTGTCAATTTTATGATTTTGTATTCATCTTCCATCGTCCGTGAAAAGTTCTGAAGAAAAACAAGTGATTGATATGTATTACATGAAATGTCAATTCGGGCCGCAGGTTTTGCATCACTGATTTGGACCATCCGGTTCACAGAATGCAGAAATCAAATCATGGACAGGAAAGTCAAACAAACAAAGCGCATTCCTCGATACGTAATGGCCCAAGACGTACACATTGTTTATCTAAGATAGAAATCGAGATACGCATACCCGGTTCAAATCCCATCACGATAAGATCGCATCTCCGTTATACAATATATCACACAGATGTGTACTGACATTTTCGGTCTGGTTTTGGGACACAGTTGAAAATTCACACAACCGACACACATAATCGGCCCCTAGAGGTCTGCACGGCCTCATGTAAGCCCGTGGACCGGGTCAGGCCTGGTAACAATGTTTCATTTCGGGCCCGGGCCGGACTCGGCCCTGGGTACAAAAAAATAAAACATAAATCCAATTATTCCGGATGTATACGCCATTATTATATATCTTAATAACATACATATTATGATTTGAAGAAAAGATATTATATTATTTTAAATGTTGATTAAAATATTGTTGAAAATTTGAAAAAAACTGTTGGGCTCGGTTCAGGCTGGGTTGGAGATTTTTGGGCTCGGGCCGTGTAAATCTTTTCAATTTTAACCCGTGCAGACCTCTATCTGCCCTG
This sequence comes from Himalopsyche kuldschensis, assembly GCA_028554975.1. NCBI lineage: Eukaryota > Metazoa > Arthropoda > Insecta > Trichoptera > Rhyacophilidae > Himalopsyche > Himalopsyche kuldschensis. The sequence continues at coordinate 355,563 of JAHFWI010000064.1, read as the reverse complement.
AGAGTAGAGACTCCAATTCGCGTATCGAATACTCGTCCGTTTTGCAAGTACATACTCACTAAATTTTTTTAAATAATAATTCTCCAGCCAACTTTTAAATGTACCATGTAGAGACTCCAATTGCACGACATCTCAACTACTCGAATATCGAGTAGTAAAATGTTAAAATACTCGAGTAGTTTCAGATGTACCAAAATATGTATTATCAATTCGAATTTGTATATATTAATAATTTGTATATAATACATAGATGATAAATAAATAAAGAAGCATATTCAATTTGATTTATACATTTCCTTCAATATAATCAACATATATTTCAACAATAAGAGAAAATTAAACGTCACAAATTTTAAATTGGTTCGAAGTTTTATTTTTATAATTCCCGAAGTAGAAAAACTTTCGCCGATTATTACTAAAACGAGTATTACTCAAATTATTTTAAATTACTCGAGTATGTTATCGAGTACTCGATACTCGAATTGGAGTCTCTAGTACCATGCCAATAAATACGCTAACTCAAAGTGATATCAATCAATTTCTCAAATCTATTGAGGAGTTGCTGTAAGAAGTGTATTGGCTGTAGTTGGTAGAAGTTGGTGTAAGAAAATATAATAAATTGAGGGGTTGCAAAGGGTTAAGCTAGTCGCTAAATTTGAAGGCCTTGAATCTGAAGGCCTTGAAGTCACTGCGGTTAGCTATCAAGTCAGCATACCCCTGGGCCCGCCAACGAGTCGGACACACCTGAGCAACTCTTCCGTTCCGGTGACATGAAAGGACAATTCCATAGAATGTGGTCAACATCCTGATCTTTCACACTGTGAGCTATTTTAGGTTATGTTTCATTTCAAATCATTAGATTATGGAAGAATAGTATCGTGTTGTGGGCCGAATTATTGGACACGCCTGCCCTAAGTGGACGGATTAGATTGATCTTAGTTGGTAATCGAGATTGCATCTGGCCGAAGAAAAACAATCATAATCTTCTTCCGGCATCGCAGAGACGTGACGCCAGATGACGTGGAGTTAGACCGTAGGAAGAAAACATCAACAACATGTCCGCGCATTACGTGCAGCAGAAGAAACTTTCATCGCATCTTGAAATGGTGTCCGGCCGCCATTTCGGATACCTAATCATGACAGATCGTTTGCCTGGCAGATTGAAAGGATGGTTAGCTTTAGAAATAACTGACACTCGAATGAATAAAACCGTTTTATTCTTCGGGTTCTCAAAAATTACGTGAGATCCGAAGAGGGGTCTAAGAATATCCCAGTGTTATGGCTTTTTTGGCATAGATTGCATTAAAAAAATGTTACATTATGCGTTAACGTATCTTTATACATCGTTCTAAAATAAAATATAGGTAAATTATGGATATATGGTTACGGGACAGAATCCCAATCCTCTCGAGCTAAGCTCAAAAAAATTATACATACTGGCTTATAATTTTATGTTTTGACTTTACTCTTTGAGTTTTTGTGGATTATTATAAAATGTGGAATCAAAATGATTCTATCTGAAGTATATTACTGATTATTGTATGAGTTCTGAAAGAAAGAATTTTGTTTTTTAATATTAGCCTATAATAAAATAATTCTTTTTATTTTAAACAAATAATAAACTTACGTGACTGTCTCTATCTGTATAATATTATTATTTGTGTAGTTTGTGGTTGCATTTTTGCTCCTGTAAATTAAAGCAACTCGATTTCATACTTATTCCGAAGTATTCTTTAGGATCTTCTATTTCAACAAATTTAAAAATTGAAGGCGAAACATTTTAAAAAAAAAACGTATGCCTTACATTCCTTTCATTTAATGTGCTTATCTTATATATAAAACCGAAACGGCGTATGTATGTCTGTGGGTCTGTAATTCCCTTTTGCATTGTTGGTTCAAACAAACGAATTGATTTCGCGAAAGTTTTGTTTCGTTATCAACTTGGCCCGTATCGAGTAGTACATTTACAAAATACTCGAGGTTTCACATGAACCAAAATATCTTATATATAAAACCGAAACGGCGTATGTATGTCTGTGGGTCTGTAATTCCCTTTTGCATTGTTGGTCATTAAGTTGCCAGTTGTTTCAACTTGGCCCGTCTGAATTTACGCGCCGAGGTGAACATAACCCCAAACATAAATCTTTACAAAAATTCTGTCCCGTGACCATGTATCCATAATTTACCAAAATATGCATACAAAAATGGATAGTTTTTCTACGATTATTCATATTTTAAGTCGCGCATGAACGGACAATCAGTTCGTTTTTTTGTACCTGAAGTAAAACGATAATCATTCTTGAATTTATTAAAATAAATGCCGAAACCAGGGATCGAACCAGGGACCTTTAGATCTTCAGTCTAACGCTCTCCCAACTGAGCTATTTCGGCTGATGAAAGAAATAAGTTTATTTAAATATTTACAAATGTTTAAATTAAATTAATCTACCTAATGCTCGTAATGAAAAATAAACTAAGCGATAAATTTTTTTTATTTTTTTAATTGTAAACGTGAAAGAGTAAGTATAATAAGATTGGAGGTACGGGGTTATCAGTAACAAGGTATCACACAATAATTGAATAATATATAATATGTACATCTAAACCTTCTTTTGTGCGATAGATGCGTTCCATGGAAAAATCGCACAAAAAGCTATGAATAAACATGGGAACATAGCATTAGAGATACTCGAGTATACTCGTCCATTTTTGAAGTACTCCATAATCGAGTAATTTGAAAAATACTCCAGTAATACTCGTACTTTACAAATGAAGATTTATTTCCAAATTTTATTTTGTTTGAAACAGCAGACAGAAAAACTAGAAACCACTATTTTATTGATTGTTAACTTTTAAACTGACGTCCACAATAAAAGAGTTTTTTCTACTGCGGGAATAAAAAACAAAACTTAGAACCAAATTAAAATTGGAGACGTTAAATTATATATCTATTATTTTTGAAATATAGGTTTCATAAATTGAAATTAAATAAGCTTATTTATTTGTTTATCATCTATTGATATATTATAAATTTGAATAAATAACATATATTTTGGTAAATCTGAAACTACTCGAGTATTCTCAATTACTCGAGTATTTTAAAAATGTACTACTCGATACTCGAGCAGTTGAGATGTCGAGTAATTGGAGTTCCTACATAGCATGTACAAAGACGCACGTTTCAGGGTCACATTGTAATAAACAGGTGAAACATTGGATTTTGCACGTACAGTATATGACCAACGCGTTGTTAATTACGTTTCTACACATGTATAAACGTTATAATTCAAAAATAGTTTCAAAAATACATTTAAAAAAACCGCAAAAAGTGTATCATTGTATTTGTTATCAGTTGATAATGTTCGCCGTAAGCGAAACCGGTCCTGGTCCAAAAAACTTAATTCGACATCAGTTCTAAAATGTGTTGTTATTTTTATTATAATGCCATTCCACCAAGTATTGACAGTGAACACATTAAAAGTGCATAATATAACATGCCACTTTTGTAAATAAAAATTAATCTAAATAATTTCTCAATCGAATATTGGAAATTTATATGTTAACCGTTCCTTAACTTTCTTTCAGTGAAAATAAAATTTCTAAGGCCGGCCAGCAACTAGCATGTTCACCCTTTTTAATGACCAACTAGCAACGGTGAGCAGAATAAAAACAGTCCAGTATAATCAATTATTATTACGTTATACGCCATCTCATATAAAAGTGATGCACAACCTTTTTGGGAGAAGGGCCAGAGATGGGAAAAAGTAATTTAGCAATCGATATTTTTAGCAGGGATCTGGAGTGGAGCACGGAAATCTGCTGTGGTCCACAGTACCGAATATATATGTGTGTTAAGAATTTCGACTGAGGGTGCTTGATGGATTTTCAATATCAAATTTTAAATAAAATCATTGAAAAGTCTCAATTCTTACCAAGAATTGCTCGTAATGTTTACGTTAACTTGAGAAGTCTTTTTTTTAGTGGGGAAGCATTGATTTTTGCATATTAACAGGAACGAATTTAAATTATTTTATCAAGAAATTTTGGAAATTAATAGACCTCAGCTAAACAGTTTGCCTATTTTAAACGAGCAACTTCTCAAAAAAGTATTGACTTTCTAAGAGATTCTGTCAGCTGAAGGCTTTGTGTCGAGAAAAACCCCTTAAAATAATGATTCTTTTGGAATCATTAAAAAATGTTCAATTCTTGCTAAAAAGCTTGTAGACACAAAAATAATTAACTCTTTTCACAAACGACGAAACGGTAATAAACTTCCCACGGCCCTAAAACTTTAATTATCCCTTGACCATAAAAGACCGTTAAAAGCAGATAGGCGTGGCTGTTGCGGCGGCCAACACCCCTGGGTCAACGAATTACTCGTCGAGCGTCGCGGCCTTGCAACCCATTCCGACGCCGATCACGCGCCGCAGTAATGCAGACACTCCGACGCCCGAAAGCGACGCGCCGTCCATTGTTGAACATGCACACATCGCAAGCCAATAAACAGCATTTGCATGTAAACAATGGCGCGGAAAGGCAATATTGTAATTTAATATATTGCGTTGTCTGATAACGGTAAACGTCCATCTTGTTAAAATATTTAATCTTTTGCGGTCAGTATTGAATCTTCAATAATTCAAATTTATTGATATGGAAACACTTTAAACCCGTTCACTGCTTTTTTTTTTTTAAATTATTTTAACCATGTCAGCTCCCATCTTGGAGCATATGAACTCCTCGCGGAGTTTATCTCAACAAATTGTTTTCTTCGAGAACTGCTTGTTACTCAGTTGCTCAACCTCTCTGTTTCGAAGAGAGTAGGGATGGAAAGGATACGAGGACTAGTGATTAATTTATCGCTGTCACTATGCTTTTTGGGATCGGAAAGGTGGAAGGGATTTTTAACAACACAAATTCCCATGCCTTTGAACAGATTTATCGACTGAAAAATCCCCTCTTACCGGGAATCGAACCCGGGCGGTCCGGTACGCAAACCAACATCGTTGACACTGCGCCACGGACCGAATTATAACTGTTATTAGTATGACTGTTAGCGTTTCATATGTTGAGCCCAGGGCTGTGCATTTACTAAAAACACAATTCCGACTCTGACTCCGGCTTCAAAATTGACCAAAACCACGACTCCGACTAAAAAAAGCTTAATTTCGTCACTTTTTTCCTAATTTTTCTATTTATGTGTATTCAATTAAATATCAAACAATCAATCCGGTCAATAGACAAAATTGGCAGAGAAAATACAAAAATAAAAAGTCCAAACTTTTAATAAATTGGTGGATCGACTCCGGCCAAACAACTCCGACTCCGACTCCACAATCCTGGTTGAGACACCTGATCGTGGTGTGTTGCGAATTGATATGCTCACGTTCAGAATTTTGAATGCTCGAAGAGAAATGTACCCGGCTATATATTTCTTTCTGCTTGTCCGATGCCAAAATGACAATTTTACCATTCTTCAGAATGGTGAAATTGGCAATTTCCAATGTATTTTTTACTTCCCATGTTTAAATCTTTTTCACATTGCAAAAGCAATTAGTGAGGTTAAGTCTGGGTTAGGTTATAATCATACGTTGAAAAAAAAATGAAAATCAGTGTTTTGTCGGGGGACGTTTTGTCCGGTGATGTTTTGTCCGGTTACGTTTTTTTCGAGGACGTTTTGTCGTAGATTCCATTTGTGCATAGACACTTTTTATATTTGCGAAGTATTAAAGAAAGTTTAGCGAGGGTTAAATTTACTGTCATTTCGTTTGGGATTCCCCGTTACCAAAGCTGGTCATAAAGATGCACCTCGCATATAAATAATCAAACAATACGCAGTTAAATGGTTGTAAGCAGAATGCAATGAATAAATCACAAAAAAGGCGTGAAAGTTCAATCGAATATAATATACATACGTACATATGTATTGTTGTTACTTGAAAAGTAAGTGCACTCAATCTTTTTACAAACACTATTCTGTTTTATGATTGCCAAGGAATCTTATAACCTGTCTATCCTTTTTATATCCTGTTATTTTTACAAACAAATACAAGCACATGAACTTGTTTGTCACGGAAGTCAATTGAGTCGCCAGTCGCAAGGGCTGATCGGCTGATGAATGCACTGCCTGTTGATGTGGACATCTTCGGCGGTGAACTTGCCGCATTGTTTGAATTTTTTTCGTTTTATGTAACTAATATGTTTCTAATTAATGATTTCGACTGAGGGTGCTTGATGGAATGTCAAGTGCACGGATGAACTTGGACTGACGTCAGTTTAATAACATCCGTCCACTTGAAATGCCTGAAGATGCCGAAAGGCGAAACCCGGGTCGTTAGCGACAGAACTCATGGAAAAGTCTAAAATTCAAACAATTCAAATTTAATATGTTTCTGTTTCTTATTTTTTTTTTTAATTTTGTGTAAGATATTATATGATACTTTTATTAAATTTGTCAAATGCATGGCGCATTGGCGTCAGCTATAATGCCAAGTATTATATTATATTTTTTCCAATAAGTCATATGCTTTATAAATATTGTACATACATATAAGTAGATAGGGAGTGGCCAAAGCATCGACCGCGTAACTATTTCTAAGCGCCCGCCTGTCTGATATTTTTTTCAAGCATTTTCAATTGATGACATACAAATAGTAACCGAGCTAATTATCAAATTGAAAAATAAATATAATATATGGAGCAACAGCTTCAGTATGACCCCTTAGTAGACCCATTTTTTAACGATGCCCGCTCCAAAATTTGAGCAAATGGACTCCTCGCGGAGTCTATCTCAACATGATCTTTCTACGAGAACTGATTGGTACTCACTTTCTCAACCTCTCCTTTTCGAAGAGAGTAAGGATCAAAAGGATACGAGGACTCGTGGTAAGCTAATCGCTGTCACAATGCGTCGCGGATTGGAAAGAGGGGAAGAGATTTTTAGCAACATAAACGCCTATTGCCTCTGAGCAGAATCGATTTATCGACTGAAAAATCTACTCGTATCGGGGATCGAACCCGGGCAGTCCGACACGGTAGCCAACGACGTTGACCACTGCACCACGGACCGGGTTCCGTTTATCGTTTATGCTTAGCAAATAAATCAATGTCAAAAATTTCGGGGTTATGTTTTTTGTAATCCCAGGATTCATCGGGTATTGCCAATCCTCGGGTTACCCTAGTCGCAAGGTAGAGTCCTTTTCTTTCAGTGAATTTATTTCAGCACGAAATCAAAAATCTCGTATGTCCGAAATCGTGTAAGTCGTGAACTAACTGTTCTCAAATAATGTATGTACGTTTATAGATAGAGACAGGTAGAGTAAAGATGCTTCGTTGTTCGGAGTACGAGTTCGGTAAACCCCAAGACCGTGTCAAGGATGCCTGTCGAATACACACGTTCAAGGATACGAAATAATAATGTAAATGCTTTGATATCGTCTAAAGTGCAGCGATTCGTGAAAGCCAGCGATGGCGTGGACTGAATCAATAAGCAATCACGGTTTACTTATTCTTAATAGATGTTGTATTGTCTACCAAACGGAGTCGATTTTATGTGTATTGTTAACAAGGCCGAAGAAAGGTTGAATTAGAAGATCTGGGAACATTCAAGACGCGATTTGGTTTATATATTCGATATATTTTCGATACCAAATGCTTTACAATATCCGGTTTGAATTAATTAGATTATTTAAGCACATTGAAACTATAAATGGGTCACATGCCTGCAAAATTACAATACGTGCTACTTTTGGCACGCGTGTCCCAGGTTCACCAATCCTAATCTAGGTTGTGGCTTCCTAAATAAATTCGGGCCGCGATACTTATTCCGTCTAAAATAAACAGGCGACGATGGACCTCGCTGGCCTAAATCTCGCCTGTCTCTTCTATTAACATGACGGATTACGTTGCCCCGGAAAGTCGCTGATAACCATCCATAAGATGTACTCAGTGAAGCTACGGGACGTCGGGATGACCTGGGAAGAATCGAGGAGGTTGTGCAGGTGATATGCTCCAAATAGGGAGCGGATATGGAGGGAAAAAACTGACGCCTATTCTCGATTCTTCACTAGAGTCAATTTACTCGAACGAGCAGAACTGTTTGCTGTGGTCCGTCCTCACACGGGCCCAATAGGCCACGCTAACTTCATTGCATTTGAAAAAATTGCAAATTTATTCGAGGATCGAAACCATCGATTCAATATACTCGTCTAACACGACGGGCTCTCCGTATACGGATTATACACAGGATACGCCATTTTATCCATTTCCGTCATTTTATTTTCTATTTTCAAGCACATGGTTCAAAATCAGTCCCGTGCAGATCTGCTCGGGCCATGAATGTGAGGGGTAAATTCCTTTTTCTTAGTCTATAGCGTTGTGAAAGGCGGCCATGAAACATTGGCTGCATATACACAAAAGGTGGTGGTGAGAAAAACCAACTTGTATTGTATTTGACAAATACATATAATAATGACAGTATATAAAAATGAACCATAATGAGGCATCATCTTTTACTTTTCAGGAGAGCAAAAAGATTGAACAAATATTTTGCCAATTAGAACAACTTCGTTTCTTCAGCACTTCTTTCCATGTATTGGAGTTTTCATTTTGAAGAACGTTCTTTTGGCAGTCTTTGTATATTTGTTTTCCGAACCTAACCTAATATTTAGCTCAGAATCACCAAAATGGACGGATATGGGGGAAAAAAAATATATTGATTCTACAACTTCGTAAACCACTAAAACTTTCTCACGCACCACCGGTTGGTGACCGCTTGTCCAGAAGCGTTATTCAAACATCATTATTTATTCCCCTAAGAGGCCAAAGTTGATCACTGACGTTTGTGAAAATCAGAAAAGGCACTCAAGCAATAAAGAAACTTTGATAACTCACCCCTCGACTTCTGCAAAAGTTGATAGAAGTTCGGCTGTTTTCACGTCACTTGGAATTAAACTACTCGATCATGTCTCCAGTATCTGTGAAAAAAAAAACATAATATTCTTATTTATTTTATTACATTGCAGCTTTTTGTAATAATCACTCTCATTCGTTTAATCATCAAAGCATTTTATATGTATACATATTATATTAAATAATTATAACAATTTAAAATCAAAGAAAGAAATATATTTGGCATTACAGGTAACCAATTCGTCAACAAACCAAAGCCACAACAAATTTACTGCCGAAATTTGAAGCCAGAACCAGACACATATGATCACTAGATAAACAAAATCTATGCGTCATTTTTTAAATTCATATGGCAAAAGGGAAACAATTTGCCGTCATTTTACACAAACGCAACAGACGTGTATTTTTTTAATTAAGCACGAGATGTGAGGGGAGATATATCATACATATATGCCTACATTTCTGCGATTTTCAATAAGTAATTTTCAATAGACCCCGAATTGATTGGTAAAATAAACACCGCGTTTCATTCGGGCTTATCTCGAAATTCATAAAATATTTTATCTATCAAAAATAAGAAAACTACTATGAAAAAGTTTATCACATCAAAATATCACTGTCAATACTGGGTGGAAAAGCATTATTAAAAAATATATTAAAACATTGTTTATTTCACACTTCATTTATTAAGATCCGGACCGGTTTCACCGATCGCCAGCATTTTTATTTGAAAATAATTGTTCAACGAGTGAAACCCGTCCTGATCTTAATTATTTATTTTTTTTAACATCAAACTAGTATTCTCAACATAACGTTGTTAGCCATAACGGTGACGATGTAATTTAATTCTCACCTTTACATTCATACTATCCATATTTTCAAAACACTAGAATTAAATAATGCTTATATCTACTTGACACAATAGTTGTTTCAACATGTCACACAAAACTTCCACAGTATAAATAAAACTTTAAAATAAATAATTCTCTACCTAAGTCACTATATAAAAACTCTAAAATAAACACAAAATAATTATTTTTAACACCATTCTCGCAATATAATAAATACAGTGATTTGAATTGGCATCCACTTGGTAGAACTCCATTATAATACGGTGCAAAAAATAACAATTTATATTCATTCTACTGAAATTATTTTATATATTTGTTGATAGCTATATCGGCTTACGCCATCGTCAGAACTATGTATGTTTAAACCTGCATTTAATTATAAATATAAATACCGTTGTAGACAGTGTACACAACACATCTTCTTCTCTGTTCCACCATCCTAACTTTATATGGTAATAATAAGTTATTAAATGTGATAAGTGTGTAAGTTATCAAATCAATATGTCACATTTAATAACTTATTTTTACCATATAAAAATGGATGGCGGAAGAGAGAACAAGATGTATTGTGTACCCTATCTACAACGGTATATATCAGGGGTGGCCAAAGCGTCGAACGCATATCTGATCTTTACAACTCTCTGGTGCCCGTCCCAAAAATCGTGCGAGACAATTCGTGTGATAGGGACAGCACGCTATAATTTCGAAGCTAGCCGATTTTCGACGAAAATCTCTTTCTAAAACCCGGTTTAAACAAGGGTTGGCAATTAGATTAATATAGGCTTTAAATTACTACTTTTAATGTTGGTCGATCGCTGCCAATAATTTCAAACGAATGTCGATCGCGGGCAAAAAAGTCTGGCCACCCCTGGTATATACAGATGAGTAAATGCAGGCTTAAACATAGTTTTGACGATGGCGTAAGCCGAAATAAATAATTTCTGTAGAATTAAAATACATTGTTATTTTTTTCCACCGTACACTAAATACACTTCTTTAAATGTTAAATATTGATCGCACTGTATGTTTTTTGACACTTTAATTTCTACATGACAAACTGGATATTTTTAATATTATGACACAACCAAATAGGGCACAGATCTGACACTAGTACAAATACAAATCGTGAACAATTCAAAAATAGAACTGTGGTTGATATAGCAGAACTGTTTTGTTCTGAATCACAAAAAATAATCGATAGATTATCGAAACGATTATTACTAAACTAACAGCGTTATGCCGATGACTTTGTAATTGGTTTTTTTTTCTCCAGAGCCGCATTAAGGCAATTGAAAGAGAATAAATGCCCCCACAATCTTTTTCTTTTTTTATTACATGAAAAAATTTATTTGCTTAGTTGTTTTACCAATTGTTTGTCATACCTTGTTTTCCTTACTTAACTTTTGTATATATAGGGTATTTCAATAGGGACGCTCAAAATATGTTACTTTGTCCTGCTGAGTAGATTATTCATTGTTTAGTGGCCAAATTTGAGTCAACCAGTTTGGTAAATAATCGGCCAACACCTACCTGTACGTCATCAAAATACAATATCTGGTGAAAACATTGCTGCTGTGTGTGAAAGTGTACAGGAAAACCCAAGGCAGCTTATTTCTCGTTGTTCACAAGAACTTGGCGAATTTTCAATCGGGCCTTATGTCTGCACCCGTATAAAATCCAACTAACCGAGGAACTTCAGGTAAACGACCGCAGACAACGCCTGATTGGGTTCTGGAGCAGTTGGAAGTTTACCCAAATTTGTCAAAAAAGTCAACTTTAGCGACATGGCCCATTTTATAATGAATGGATATTGGCAGACATTTGATGCTATATTCCATATTTAATGCCGTAAAATATACTTACAAATGAAATTAAAATTTTGTCGAAATCTCACAAATAACTTGTTTTATTTACATTTCAAAACTAAGCGTCCTTATAAAAAGACCCTTTATATCACTGTTTTATTGTATTCCTTAACAGTTGACAATGCTCGCCATGAGCGAAACCGGTTATTTTCCTTTTCCTCCTTTTCCACCAATTATTGACAGTGAACACCTTAAAAGTGATCAATAAAACTAGAGTTGCTCTTTTCTGCTAAGAAATTCTCATAGCAGATGTCCATTGTTTTTAAATCTTTGTGTAACTTTTTATAAATAGCAATGTATTTTTTCTTTTTTTATCAGTTGATAATGCTCGCGATGAGCGAAACATGTCATATTCTAAATAAATTCAATGCAAAATAAGTACTGACAATGTTTTATTGAAGAAAATGCACGTATAACATAATGAAACATCTCACATATTATCGAACAGTCATATACAGACTGACCACGCTACTTATGCACTCTAAAGAGTGGCCCTGTGAGAATGTCCTGAATGACGCCCACAATAAAAAAAGATTGCCAGAGTTCGAAAATTTTAAATTCCTTAATTTGATATAGACTGAACGTGAGGGCTAAGTGCGGTAGGTGGATTCTTATGTCAGAGGAGACAATTTATTTAGTATCAACGGCTACCGCACACTCGAGTGAACTGTTAAAGAAGTCAGAGGGTATGTAAGAGGTTATTTATTTAAAAAAAAAATGAACGAGATGAAATGATCAGGACTAGATGAAGACGTTCTTTATTTTCTTTTTTTAAATGAATTATCCAATTGAATCCGGCTCTGTTTATCATCCATTGCACACAAACTGAAGTTTATTCAGAATCACCTGTTTAAATCTACCTACAAACATCACTTCAGAACTTGACGCATCACTTACTTTTTAAATATGTTTTCTCGGTGCATTATTTTTTCTACAATACTCAACAGTGTGTGTCGACCTGCCAAGTATTCCTACTATTTCCGCCAGATCTGATATAAAATAAGATCATTTCCTTACCAATGGTAACTTCCTGAAACAAATTTATATACATGAAAATGCCAACTTATTGGTAACTAGCCGGTACCTGAGCGTTGCATTGCCATTCAAATAAAGAAAGTATTTTAATTGTGTTTATTGAAGTGGTTTTGGACACTGGTGCGTATGCAAACAAATTAGAAGGTTGTCCAACGCGTGAGCAGGGCACATACAGCTGTACATGTGAAAAGCATGGATTTTCCAAATTTTGTCCACACACTTGTTAGCTAACCTTTGTTAGCGTTCACATAAACAAATCACCAAAGCTTTATCGCAATCGGATGAACAATTTGGGAACCCAAGAACCTCCCCGGGCGTCTACAAAACAAGTCACCAAAATTTCATTGCAATCGGATGAACCGTATGGCAGTGCATAGCGTACGAACAAACAAACAAACAAATATGGATTTTTATATAAAGGAAAAGATTTCAATCTTCCGTAGCTCAAGATTTAAAGTTTTAAAATTTGAATTTTGTACTTCTTCGTGAGTTTTGTCGCTAACGACCCAGGTTTCGCCTTTCGGCATCTTCAAGCATTTCAAGTGCATGGAAGTACTTGAATTGACAAGTGCACGAATGTACTGAGCTGTGAACTGGCTAAACCCGGGTCGTCAGCTACAAAACTCATGCAAATTTGATGTTGTAATTCCATCAAGCACCTTCAATCGAAACTATATTATATCACGATACCCCAAACGTACAATAGTGTCAGTGCTTCCCAAACGTTTTCATGCAACGCTCCACCTTCTAAATCTGAAAAAATAGTCCGCGTCCCCCCTGAACAAAAAACATGTTTGGTGGGGCCCCTAGTTTCGGAAACACTGCTCTAAGCTTTTAAGGTTTCAACTGTCAATACTTGGTGGAATAGCATTCATTATAACAATGATACTAAAATATTATTAGTACTTATTCCACATAAAATGTAATAGAGCAGGGCCGGTTTCGCTCATGGCGAGCATTATGAGTTATAAGTTCACCATGAGCGAAATGTATGTTTATTACAGTTAGTTATCTTTGATATGAAGACCTAATATAAAATAAAATGTCGTCGAATTAATTTACATAATTATGCGACCTGTCAATATTATTTTCAAGCATGCTTTTTATTATTTTTAATTATTCGATATTTAAAAATAATTTATTTGACACTGCCATCTAGCCAAGCGCATGCGTAACTTTTTAAATATTGAACCTAATTCGATATGTATTTCGTAGATCGAGTTTGACAGATAAGTTTCTATCCATAATGCATCGCCAATATAAAACAGTTACATGAATGAAATTCACATATTATATGATTTACACGACCTTTCCTCGATGCTTATAGATATTTAGTCTTCTATTCAATAAATACTATATGATTATTGACATTTTGGCCACTAGTTACGTCAAATTTTGTTCGATTCCCACAAACACTAACAGTCATTGTCTTCATTCCAGTTAAATCTCTAAACAAATAAAATAAGAGATTGGACATTTTAACGTGTTCATTATTATCATATCACATCATATTGTAACACGTTATAATGTAATTTTAAATAAAGCTACCCATCACTTTTAAGATGTTCACTTCTTCTCAATTCTTGGTGGAAAGGCATTATAATAAAAATAATAAAACATATTTAGTACTTATTCCACATAAAATTTATTGGATCAGGACCGGTTTCGCTCATGACGAGCATTATCAACTGATATTTAGTCTGACCCTGTCCGACCCGAGCCCTAGACCCTCTCCCAATCCTAATCCGAGCCCGACAGTATTTTCAACAAAATTTTAATTGTTTGAATTTTGTATTTTTCATGACTTTTGTCGATAACGACCTGGGTTTCGCCTTTCGGCATCTTCAGGCATTCCAAGTGCACGCATGTACTTGAAATGACAAAACTCATAGAAAAGTACAAAATTCAAACAATTTAAATTTGATATTGAAATTCCATCAAGCACCCTCAGTCGAAATACTTATAATAATTTGGTATAAACTATTCAAATTATAAATGTATAGAATTTAAATTCACGATAATGGAGTATACATCCGAAATAATCGAAATATCAGTAGTATTTCCACGTGTATTTAAGATCAAGACCGGTTTACTTCATCGCGAGCAATGTCAACTGACTGCAACTGACCAGTTGATATATTTGAAATGTTAAATAATGAATCTGAATCAAAATTTATATCTTAGATGACTGCAAACTGCGTGCCGCTATAAACAACATGGCGTGCTTCTTCAGATGGATTCGGCGGTAACTTTGTGGAAGTACATACTTTTTTATTGAGGAATCGTGAACATGAGTTGTTTGTTCTTCCAAGCTGTAGAACCAGCCAGCCAATGGCGATGCCACGATGAAGAACATTGGCGATTTTAAACGGTTTTACTTCGGATGTCCACATATTTTACATGGACGTGAGTGAGTTCAGACGAGTACTATTTTTTATTTTGATTTTGTCGGAACTCACCCGGTTGACTTCTTTGCCAATTTCCAATGTTATTTTTTCTCTCTTATATTTGTAAACCATTTTTTTTTTCATGCAATGATTTTTCACATTGTAGAAGCAATTAACTTATAATTTGTGACTTTTGTAATGTACATATATGTATATATTTTTTTCCATATCCGCTCCCAACTTGGAGCATATTGACTCCTCACGGAGTATGTCTCAACATATGTTTATCTACGAGAACTGCTTGTTACTCAGTTACTCAATCTCTCTTTTTTTAAGAGATTAGGGATGGAAAGGAAAGAGGACTAGGACAGGACTAGCTGTTAACTAATCGCTCTCGCCTCGCGCTGATTTTTGGGATCGGAAAGGTGGGAAGGGATTTTTGACAACACAAACACCATTGCCTTCGATTAGAATCAGATCGTACCGGGAATAAAGCCCGGGCGGTCCAACACGGAAGATAGTGACGTTGCCCACTGCAATTTCAAACTCCGAGAATGCTTTTCAAAGGGGCGAAACACGTGTCACAAACTGTTACACAATACGTGGAATATCAAAGTTATAACGAAGACAATGGTTACAATGCAATCGAAATTTAATTTCATTTTACACGTTTAAAAAAAAAAAAAAAATGAAAGTGCATTTTTTATATACGGCACAGTACTTTTCGTAGGAATGAGCAGTGCATTCGTCGAAGGCACGTATTACAAAGATGAAGCCGGCGCTACGGGCGTGACGTCATTGACCGCCACCAAACGCACGTGGGATGAAAAGAAAACGCGTGGGCGAAGGTTCAAAACATTACAAAGGTGAGCTTATTACAGGGAAGGAATGAGATAATATCAATTATAAAACCTGTGAAGTCTTACTGTTACTATTAAAAACTGAGATAAGAAAACACCCGAAAAGGAAAATCACAATAAAACACGGAAAGCCGTGAAAAACATCAAGGAAAATGGGGATCCTTCCCTGCTTGTATTACAGAGAATATCTTATCTGTTCAAATCTCAATTACAGGCAAAGCAGGGATGTTAAGGTAGCTTGGTAAATGGGGTGTTACTGGATTAACGAATAAACACCAATGTGGGGATAATACCACCTGAATGACCTTAGATTCCGTAGGCGTAACGCCAGTCGCCACAGAGCTTTCAATAGAAACGAGAGAAATATATCAATGAGGACAGTTGCATTTGGAGCCACATATCGATGCATGTCGTTCTCAGATTTTTTAACATTAATACCGCAATGTTTCTGCAGGTTTGGCCTACTAGAAATCTCTTGCAGGGATTGGCGAAACAGTACGTCCAATCACGTAAGCCGTATATGTTATCCAACCTTTCATCTCACTCGCACGAAGTAAGTCGCGTGCAAGGATTGGCGTAACGGCGCGTCCAATTACGTACGCCGTATATGTTCTCCAGTTGTTCGGTGTCGCTTGCAGAAAGTAAGTCGCGTTCGTTGATTGGTGAACGACAAGTCCAATAAGGTGCACAATTTTAACTCCCCGGTGGAAGTGAGTTACGATCGAGGAATGAAGAACAAAACGTCATGTTAAGCTACTTGTTTGTTTGTATGTGTGTGGCCCACTGAATTTAGCCTGTTGTGGATTACTGGATCTTTGAGTCAACAAGAAACCATATAAATCACCATTTATAAAAGTACAAATGAACCTGACTAAGCTGCTGTGTCGGTTAAGTCCAGGCCAAATTGAGAGTTCCAAAGTTTATTGATAATATTTGTCACTCATTGATTTACCTCCCACAGTATAAAGCAACATGAAAATGGTGATTTCATTGCTTTGAAATTTTGCATCGTTATTGTTTTGGATACATTTAAAATGGACGACTTTAGAATAGGGCAAACAGTATTTGACAATTGCTAAAATAAGAAAGATGTCCATGTCATGACCAATGTAAGCCGGGTAAGCTGCGCGGAAAATTCAATGGCTGACCTGGCCAATCCAATAAATGCGCGGCATAATTGCAATATGTTAAAATACTTCGTGAGAAGTCCATATGCTCCACATTGGAGCGGACATGGCATAAAAAACAAACATTATTTACACTATTTATCAATATATGCCTCTCCATTTTGTGGATATTTTAAAAGATATTTATTATCAGGTCGGTAAATTCATCAACTGTAAGAGTGCTCGCCAACTTGGAACCAGTGCTCGGAGGCTTGAAAAGTGCTGCGCGGCCGCGCGCGTTCGCAGCTTCGAGGGAACATAGTCTAGTTATGTATTTTTGATTTAAACTTTGAAAGACTGTCCTTGAAAAATAGCACGTAGGCCGAGGGGGGTCTACAAAAGACCCCAGTGGTATGGCCTTATTGGCATAGACTGCAATAAAAAAATGATTCATTATTCTTTGACGTATCTTTATACATCGTTCTGTAAAAAATACTAAAATCTATAATTTTCCTATAATTATTCATATTTTAAGTCGTGCATGAATGACACAACCTGATTTTGTTCTTGTTTATTCTAGACTGGCGATATCAAAACTGTGAATGCGACTTCTAATCTACACCTTTTAATGTGAAAAGCATCCATTTGATTTGGAATGTTCGTTGAAAGAGGCGCGTTTGGGATAATATAACGTTATCTTATCGCGTATGTGCAGTAAAGTTTTAATCCTGGCAATTCGTATCGATAATATAAATGGTTTTCGGTCAAAAATAATCCGACTTATTTTCTTTTTTATTTAATTGCGACGAAACTAGATCGATCAAACTCATATTTTTTTACTGCAAAAGATGAAAAAAACAATGATTTAAGAATACCATACGTGTAAAAATTGTATCATCAATATAAAGATAGTTATCTAAGATAAAGTAGCAGTGGTGGTGGTCTGTTTCACCCTCAGCCTGGCAAAAGTTAAAGGCCAAAGTTAATTCCATTGCATAAAGTTGTGTTAACAAATTCAATGTTTCGAGTGCCGGCCCTGTAGGGATGTCATTAGGCTATCCCACATTCAAAACGTCTGAACTCCGCCCCAGATCATGAACGATTGTTTCTTATTTTTATTATGTTTTTATACCTACGTAAAATTACACCCCCTTTGAAATATGGGCTTAAAAGATTTTAAAATGCATGCTCACAAAATCAGGCCGGCGATGATTCGAAACAAAATGATTATTGAACATGCAGCTCGACTTTTGAACATTTGTCTGTTATTAGAAACAAACTAAAACTCAACAAAATGTAAGACAAGTGAAACATTGCAAGTATTTTTTAACATATGATGATGTCAGGAAGATACATTGTAATGATAAATGGAAATGCCAAAAGGACGTGATTAAGATTTTGGTGATTCTGAGCTAAATACTAGATAAGGTTGGAAAAAAAATATCCACAGACTGCCAAAAGAACTTTCCTCAAAATGAAAGCTCCAATACATAGAAAGAAGTGGTAAAGATATGATGTTGTAACAATATATGTTCAATCTTTTTGCTCTTCTGAAAAGAAGCGATTCGTTGTTAACCCCTTTTGGGTTGGAAGTGTCGATATATTGTGTCATTCTCTGTTAATTTTATGTTTTGTTTCTCTTATATGTGTGTACTAGTATTGCTACCCGGCGTCGCTCGGACTAAGCGACCAATAATTATTTAATGTTATATCATTCGACATAATTATATCACAAAATCTAACATCCAAAATAGAGTTAAAATAAAATCACAAACTTTATTCAATTTGATGACCATTCTCGCCCATTAAAATGTCCAAATTTGCTGTCAAAGAAATGACAAATAATACCTTCACGTAAATAATAAACATTATTATATTAATAAAAGCCGGGAAAAGTTCAGTAGAAGACTAATTTATTACATTTTGGCTAAATGTCTTCGCCGATAAAAATTCAAGCATATTTTCTTTCATATTCGTTTTTATGGCAACTTAATGACCAACAATGCAAAAGGGAATTACAGACCCACATAGATACATACGCTGTTTCGGTTTTATATATAAGATTATGTATAAATGTATGTATACTTTTCATAATTTAAATAGATATATACATAACAAAAATTACAAATTATAAGTTTGTTGCCTTTGCAATGTCAAAAATTATTATAATATTGAAAGAAAAAATATATAGTTTACAGATATGAGTGAAAAAATTACATTGAAAATTGGCAAAGAATTCAACCCAGTATGTCAATGTGAAATATGTCGACGTTCGAAACAATACCGCTTAAAAGCGTTAAAGCTCTCCCCAGCAGTAACGTCCCCGTTGGCACGCTGGTTCTACTCCTTGGCAGAACAAACAACTAGTGTTCACGATTCCTCAATAAATTATCAGGAAAATTCAGTGTAACATTCTAAAGAATGGTGGAGTTCTGATTTTGGCCTAGGATAGGCTGAAATATATATATATGCCCAAGTTCATTTTTTATATGCTTTCTTTATTATATTTGTCAAATATTATACAATATGCGTCAGCTGTTGTGTTATGTATTATACATTTTCCAATAAACAATAAGAAAAGTGGGTCACGAAGCAAAACTATACAAATAGACAAGACATGCGGAATGAGGTGAATTTGTACACGTTCCTCGAGAAACAAATAATGATATCCAGAGGAAGTTCTGAATGTTATTACAGCGGATGTCTCTCTGTAAATACAGCGTCCAAATTGATCCCTTCCCGATTCAATAAATTAAATGCAGACATTCCTGGAAAGAGAAATAATAAAAAAAAAGCAAAGGTACAAGACGGCCTCGTAAAACGTAGCAGCTTTCATAAAGTCGGTTTATAGATATGTAAACATCTCACAGAGCTAAAGAAGACTGTAAAAAAGTTTACTGCTATACGACGGCGACATCGATTAGCGCCGGTTTCGAAGTCAACTTCTTCAAAACATTCCCTTAACTAAGATGTGTAGTAAATACTCAATTTCTCAAAAAAAAAATCTTGTAATTTGCTTAGTTGTTTTACAAATTGTTTGTCATACCTTGTTTTTCTTATTTAACCTTTGTATAAATATCACTGTTTTATTGTATTCTTTTTAGTACTTTTTATAATATTTTCTTTTAGTAGTTACTTATTCCACATTCAATTTATTAGATCAGGATTTTTCCTAGTGAGTATTTACTCACTTTTAAGGTGTTTCTCTGTCAATACTTGGTGGAAAGGCATTATAATAAAAATAATAATACATTTTTAGTACTTTTTTCACATAAAATGTATTTGATCGGGACCGGCTTCGATCATGGCGAGCATTGTCAACTCATTTGCAGGACTTAAACCCGAAGCCTTCTGGTCACTGAGAGGAACTCTTCCCGAGCAGGGCTGTGGAGTCGGTAAAAAAAAGTTCGACTCCGATTCCAGCATTTACCAAAACCACGACTCCGACTCCAACTCCAACATTGACCAAAAACACGACTAAAAACTAAAAAGTTTGATATCGTAACTTTTTTCCCTAATTTTCCTATTTATGTGTAATCAATTAAATATCAACTCTACGACTCCGGCCAAAAAGCCCCGACTCCACAGCTCTGTCCCGGAGGCTAGTTATTTAATAATAATAAACTATGTCAACGATCTCAAATATTTCCAAATGCTCCATTAATAAGCTTATTTATAATCAACACCGGCGAGCGATAAAAATCCCTGTCCACATTCTCGAGGCTCCAGCTTCTGGTATAATCATCATCTGTCAAGAGGTCGAAAACCAATTTAAGCCGTTCCCGAAGCTAATCCTCATGTCGGTGACATCGCTAACACGGATTCTCGCGCCACCTCTACATATAATAATAATGAGATGAGTGTGGGGTTTTTTTTAATCTTTTTGAAAAAAAAAGTAAACGTGGGGCTCTAAAACAGTGGTTGTCGATGGCATGTATAATACGACATATTTTTAGATTTAAAGTGGGATCTCTTTGATAACTTATTTCAGTTCATATTTTTTTAAGGAATCAATTTTCCAGGTTCTCGTGACGTACGGTATATGCGCTGCCATTTTGGAACGATTCTCTGAATGAAATATTTTTTTCAATTTAAATACCAGCAATTCCATCCTTTTCTGGATAAGTTTGAAAAACCCTCGATTATCGAATATATTGCTGGAATAAAGGGATTTAATTTGAGACAAAATCAGGGTATCCGAGTTTCTTTATAATATCTCAAAACCGCGCTCCTTAGTTCGCGACGCGTTGCTCGCATAACGCATGTCAGTCACTTGATCATTTATTTACATTTTAAATATTTAATAAAATTATTTAATAAAAAATTATTGCTCCTTGAATTTTAATCTGTAAAGAGTGAGCATATAATTTGCGACAACCCTAACAACTTGCATAATAATTTCACACATTTTTGCGAAATGCTTTCGTGATGGGACAGAGATGGTAGATGAAATATTCTTATATTAACTGCACAGTCAAATACTTATCCACATCTTTTGATTGATCGAAAAAAGGACTGATATATGTTTTCAGTTTGCCAATGTAATATGCATAACAGTTCATACACGCAGCACCTTTCAGTTCAAGCATCTGCATATGTCAGGTATAGCAACTGAGTTTCAAATCTTAATAAATCTTGGAACCTGACATTAGCATCCAATTAAATCAGAATTGTATCATAAAAATATGATTCCATTGTCTAAATAAATAGTTTAATGTAAGATGTCACTTTAAAACCTTTTGCACTCCTCAATATATATCTTTTTTTCCTTCTAGCAACTCCTCAATAGATTTGAGAAATTGATTTACTTATTAACGTATTTATTAGCATGGCAATACCGAAAAATATACCACATTATGACATGTGGTATATTTATATACAAACTTTAACTAATGCACACAGTCCAATAAATACGGTTGTTGAATTAAGGACAGTTAAAAAATAATGTTCCAACCAAGTTTTACATTGTCGAGCAGGACTCGACATAGAGTTGTAGGTGTTAATTTTTTTAATGAATACTTAATAGACAACTGAAATAAATTGTGTTTCAGAAAAACCGTTATTTCAGTATTTAAACACGAACTGAAATACAGGAATCCCGATATTTATAATCCTAGTATATATTGCGGTCCCTAACTTGAAGATTACAATGTGTCATAATAAACAAGAAATGTAATTAAAACGGATTTTAAAACAACCAGTTCTTCTCACCTAATACCCGAAGGCGATTTATATCTTCACTTAAAGCTGGAAAAAACCATTAAAACACGAAAGCGTATTGACTGGGATAAGCGTAATGGCTGGCTTTTGGATTTTTAAATTTATAAAACAGAAGTTAAAGTAAAAAAGTTAATTAAGATAAAGCCAAGAACGAAAGTTTATCAACAACAACCATTTTGGAGACATGTTTTATTATAATGTGACCACATCTTTCATCGTACACACATTTGCATAGATATTTCGAAAAATAGAAACAACTGTCAGATGATTATAATGTTAGTACTATAATTTGACGATAGAATAATATGATTAAAATGGTTCGAATCTTTACTAAATATAACACTTATATCCCTAGCTTTCAATAATTGCCGTCGATATCAAACTACATAATGATAAACATGATTTTTTTTTCTTTGTCCTCATTCGACGCATATGGTAATGAACAGAACCGGTTTAGCTCATCGCAAGCATTATCAGCTGATAATATTTATTACACATAGTTGCTGTCAATAATTATTATTTTGTACTGATGGCACCATTTTATATACATAATGCATTTTCAACTCATAAAAATTCAGAGATCCATTGAAAATTATCGCGATAAGCGAAACCGTTCCTGATGATTTCATAAAACTGCGGAATCAGTACAAAAAAAAATGTTTTGTTTAAAAAATAAATATCTTATGACAGTTTTTTTTATGAAAATCTTTAGGATTTACCAGTTTCTAGGTCAATAATAGTTTCAAAAACAAATTACTTTAAATCCTACAACTCACTATGTCTAGTCCTGCTCTACATTGTAAAACTTGGTTTGACAATTATTTTTCACCTATTTTTAACTATCTTTATATACAAAGACTGTATTTATTGGATTGTTTGTCTTAGTTAAAGCTTGTAATATGTCATAATGTGGTAGATTATTCGGTATTTCAATTAACTATACTAATAAATACGCAAACCCTGTGTTATTAATAAATTTCTCAAATCTATTGAAGAGTTGCTGGAATGAACTTATAAATAAAAACATGACCGGTTTTATTAAATCGAGTGTGTGCGATAAAAGAAGATTCCTGTTGTATCAATCGTAACCACGCAGACAGGTATGTCAACAAAACGAAAAAACAAAATGTCGAGATGAGATCCACACTTCCAAACATTGATTTGAAATTCTCTTTTATATTTTTAAATCAAAAAGATATGTGCTCTTTGAAAATACGGTATGGCTCAGAAATTCAGAATATTTGGACACTAGTGTCCAACTATTTCTGTCCGAGGGTGTTTTATTTGGTTTTTGTTCCGAGCATAGCTAGAATTGTTTTTTTTTTATTCACTTTTCATAGAAGTCTATTTTGAATCGACACGCGTCGACATGCCAAATGTTTAGAATACTTTTAAACAGCTAATATCCTACAAATAATTGAAGAGTTACATCACGTTTTGACTGTACCAGCTCGAAGAATTTTTTTTTATATAGAAGAAGATACATGTAGTCGACTTTAAACAGTGTTACGTTCCTGAACTTGGTAGTTACTCAAATAGTCGGAAATTGTAAGCTAATTTTCCCTATATGTCAGTGATGCACAACCTGCGGCCCGCAATGACATTTCATGTGGCCCAATATCACAAATATCAATCACAAGTTGTCTTCAGAACTTTTTACGGACGATGGAATAACAATATAAAATAATAAAAATTTTCAATTTTGTATAATTGCTGCTCTCAAACTATCTGAGAATTGATTATCTGGCCCTTCTCCCAAAAAGGTTGTGTATCTATGATGTAGAAGATACACGTAGTTCTCGACTTACGACCGAGTTACGTTCCTGAACTTAAGTCGTTAGTTAAATAGATCGTAAGACGTAAATAATGCTCCCTCTAATCTATAGGTTCCCAACCTTTTTCAAGTGGCGACCCCTTTTTATTATGTGACTAGCGACCCCGATGTAATCGAAAAAGGCATTTTTAATAAGGTTATTAAAAAAACCGACGAAAGTGCATTGTAGTGAATATTTTTTCAGTTGACTGTATAAGTTGGTAACTCCACAGAAAACCCGTCGTGAGCCATGGGTTGGGAGCCCGTGCTCTAAGCAGAGAGAATAGCTGCGCGCAAAAATTCAAAGACAAAGGCAGGTCAATCCAACAAATGCGCGGCAGAATTTAAATCTTTTTGCAATGTCATTTCTGATGTCAAAATAGTTTTTTGTTTTTTGCTTCACACAATTAAAATTATAACATTGAAAACTTTATTTTTCACACATTTCTCCATCAGATCAGGGCCAGTTCGGCATCATCGTGAGCATTATTAACAGTTATTTGAAAAAAAAATCGCAGTATTTATTAATCGGGTCGGTAAATTTATCAAATGTTGGAGTGCGCGCCAACCCGGGACGAGTGCGCGGCGGTTTTCAAACTGCTGCGCGGCCGCCAAACCGCATATCGTGAATAATTCTGCACACTTCACTTCAACATAATTTAATTAAATATCAAACAAATGTAACATAAAGGGGTAACTACGGATATATTCTCCTAGGAGTATATCGAATGTTGTGGCTAACAATGAAGACGTTATTGTGTATATAATATAACAAATTCGACGCCTTGCCCTGCCCTATTAGGATTATGTTCTCCCCTATTTTTGAGTGTTTTGGTGTCATATTCCTTATCTTCAAAGCCTTACAAAGTACAGCAATAAGCCAAATTGGTAACTCTACCCTTTGACTGATCTTTTTTTAATCTTGTCACTTCCGAGAAAAACATGCAACGCCACTGGTTTTTATTTAATACCGAGCTTAACTATAATGAAATATTATTTTTTATCTGAATTAATATACATATTGACTATATGTTGTCAAATCAGACGTATTAGAACAACAAACCCAGCTCGGGATTAAAAAACCGGTATTTCAGTATTTCAAATCAAATACCGGTTTTTATAAAAATAGATGAAAATTGCACGAATAACAATGGCAAATTGGATCGTTTAAATACTCATAAATTAAAAGAAATTTGCAAGTACCAACGCTCGACTGAACGCAAAGCATTTAAAATACTACACATAATTAATTGTTAATGTTCAATAAAAATGAATTATTTTCACATGAATACTAATTTTGCTTGATTTTCCATAGTGAAAAACTGTCATTTGGAAATAAAAAAAACCGGTTTTTAAATTTAATAACTAAAAATTTGCAAGTTTCAACGCTCGACTGAACGCAAAGCATTACAAATATTCCACATCCTTAACTTTGAATGTTAAATAAATGAAAAATATATTTTCATGAATACTTATTTCGCTTGATTTTACACTGGGGAATACCGGTATTTATAAAAATTCAAAACACCGGGATCCCGCTTTCAAATTTCTTTTCTTCAGTATTCATGTGGAAATTTTACCCCGCCCACTGTGTCACATTTCATCACAAAATAATTATGACCATGAATAAATTTGAAATCACCATTAAAAACATTGTAGTAAACATTGTTGTCATAAAAATGAGTTCATATCTGTTTTTAGTAAAATTTTCTACAGCACCCCCCTCCCCTCAGCCTTTAATCTTCGCATCGGTCAAATTTCTTTAGGGTTCGTGTCAAAAATAGCAACGCCTTTTCCATTTTCAAATATTTTGATAAATGGTTTTGATGATTAATTAATACATCTTAAATGTAGATTTCTTTCTCTTTCTAAGACTCGCAATTAAAACACCATTTACTGTTGATATTTAAAAGATAAGGCTGATATTTTTATGAGAAACAAAAACAAATATTAATAATTTACTCAACAGTGACGTATGAAGATTGTAAGGTGAGTTGAATTGTCTGATTCAAATTACCTCAAAATGTCGTGCGGCACAATTAAGCGCAAATGATGGCAAATGAAGTTATAATTTTAATGAAAAAAAATGTTTTTTTTCTAAATATAATTTAGTTCAAATAAATTTATCCAATAGCACGACGAACCAAATAGAAAAATCAAACAAAAATATTGGGCTGCCGAAACCAGGGATCGAACCAGGGACATTTAGATCTTCAGTCTAACGCTCTCCCAACTGAGCTATTTCGGCTGTGGTTACTGTGAAGTTTTTTATGTTTATAAATAATAATTAATGTAAATTTGTAATGTTCGAACAGTTATTTATTATAAGTAAATTTTATTTGCATGCATTGGTGTCATCAGAGTATTTTCATTCATTTAATTTTCAAATGTATGTATATGTTCTCGGATGGTATGAGCGGAATAACATAATCAAAAGGGATTCAAAGAGAATAATAATTAATAATTTTTGATAAATTTTATTGTATACTGAACTGTTTTTTTGAGATGACTAAATAAACCATAGACAATGATAAAAGTTTTCGGGTTGTTGTAATAATGATTTTTACAAATGGATTATGGTGCATATAAAAATATTTTTATAAAGAGATTAAAATTAATGTGTTTTTCACATAAAATTATAACTATATAGTTTTAATATCACTTAATATTACGATTGAAGTGTATTTATTTGTGTATCTCAAAACTATATTTTTGAAGATAGACCCTTGTGATTCTAAGACCTTGAAATATAAGTTTAACAAGCGCTTTGTTGGGAGTTTCGCTCAAAACGAAAAAAGACTTAGACATAAATTTGGTGCTTCTCATATCTTCAGATCCTAGTTCTCTTATTCAACAAAGTATCGCAAAACATTCAGTTATTTAAAAAATGAGAGATAGTCATAAGATCACTCGATCTTTCCGAGCATGTCTTTCTCTTCAAACCTTTGCTATACTGTACCGGTAAAACGGGGTGAATAGAGACTGGCAGGTCAATAGAGACAAAAACAAGGATTGAACTTTAGCACAACTTAGTATCCAATGTATTTTTTACTATTTATATATAATTATTTACAATGACTATACTACTATCTCTCGAATGACAAAACCAAACCAACTAAATGATTGACCAAAATTGAAACAAACGTGTTTATGAATAGAAACTCATATAGAATAGAGGTTCATATATTTCAACGATTACAATCTGTATTTTTGTCTCCATTCACCTGCCAAGTCTCGATTTACCCTCTCTCGTCTCTATTCACCCCGATTCAATGTGAATAGAGACACCGAACAAAATTGACTGTGTTTTAATAACGATAGTGAATATTTGAAAAATATTGTCATGAATGTATAGTAGGACCATAAAAATAAGTTTCAAGCCATTAATATTTGAATTATGTGGCGCAGGTATGAAGATGCATAGTCGTGAAGGGTAAAAAGTGGCTCTATTGACCCCGTTTTACGGTACCTTTAGCCATCTTGTCATAAGTACGAAGCAATATACCATCCATTTTCTTTCTGTAACAATTATTATGCAACTGGTTTGTTTCATCCAATTACGACGTGAACGTGCGTGTACCGAGTGCAATAAAGTTCTAACTCCCCTCGCAGGAGGAATAATTCAAATTGTCATAGTGACCTAATTGAATTAAGTGCCCTTCGTGACATAAAACGATAACCGACTAAGTCCATAATGGTCTATGTTATTTGAATGCGTGTACGGGTATTGACTTATGTAGTAGCTTTTAATCGCATTATATTGACAGCGGTCAGGGCAAATATATACACTTATCTATGTAATAGCGAAGTAGAATCAAACGTGTAATGTTCAATAAAACGCATTATGCAGGATCAATTAATTTGACTGTCATTTTACATTTGAATATCTTTTCTCACGTACTTTGGACGCTGATTACCTGGTGTGCCGTCAAATGGTGTGGGGACAAAATGTTCTCCGGACAAAATGTCTTCGGACAAAATGTAGTCGGACAAAATGTATTCGGACAAAATGTCTTAGGACAAAATGTCTCCGGACAAAAATGTCTACGGGTCAAATGTTCTCCGGACAAAATGTCTTCGGACAAAATGTCTTAAGACAAAATGTCTACGGGTCAAATGGTCTCCAGACAAAATGTTTACTTTAAAAAATTTGTGGTACGTTTTCAAAAAAAAAAAAAATATTATTTTATAATCTGCCTTCACAGTTATTTTTCCCATCATTCATATCCACGTGGTGCATTTTTTAATTTCATGAATAGGGCTGACACGAATAAAAAACATTATTTATATTTTTTTGAATTAAATATTATGATCAATCCAAACTTCAGACGTTTATATCTCAAAACAGAGTCAAGAGCAGTAAGAACCTTTTCAAAGAAAGGTGTCGAGGTCTTAATAACAAATGGTAGGTATAATTTAGTAGGTTTTGTCAGCATTCTGTGTGCGAGCTAAGCTAAGTTTTGGAGCTATACGGTGATGTCTATCGCAGATTTGACCCACGTCACCGCATCTGTCAAAAGTCCTCGTTGATTGATTCACTTTGTATCATCACACAAAGATGCGTTCGATATCGTGCCATATCCAATATAAGAAAAGTCCACAGCGCCATTTCGTATACGTGGATGTTATATAGATTTTGATATCTAGCGAATAACAGCGTGCTGTGCCTTATTGATCGGGTCCCGTTGCGCCCCACTGCATCTTCGCAGTTTCGCGCGACCTGGCAGATTCGATTCAACAAACACTGCAAGGATATCGGCAAACTATTTAAGGTATTTTTGTACTTTTAAGGTGTTCACTGTCAATACTTGGTGGAATGGCAATATAATAAAAAAAATAGTTCCTACTCATTCCACATTAAATTGGTTAGATCAGGGCCAGTTTCGCACAACTGAACACTTCCAATGCCACTCAAAGAAAGTTTAATGTGGAATAAGTACTTAAACTGTTTTATTATTTTAATGAAATCTTGTAATTATATTCATAAGATCAGCGTTTCTCAAGCCTTCAACGTAATACAACGTCAAACCACAGTTAATTTATTCAGATCACGACCGGTTTAGCTAATCGCGAGCATTTATTATTATTATAACTAGCGAGTACATGGCAAGCAATGCAATGTCAATCAAACAATGAAAGAGTGTGTGTTTTAATTCTGTTGAATTGAAGTGATTTAGCGATTTACGCGACTGACCGTTTTAATTGAATTTTTCTCATAAGCGCATTCGACCCCATCCAATAGACTCGTAGAAAAAAAACGAGACTACAAATGAGCAATTGTCAACGATTCATGGTCATAATGTTTCCGGTAATGACTCACTTACAGAAGCGTTAATGGACTTCGAATGAATTTTATAGCTCTAATAAAAAAATAAGTTTTTAACAGTTTTACTTCATATTTTAAACTTTCCCGCATTCATCGTTTCTCGCATTTATCGTTTATTTTTTATGGTCCCTTGAAAAACGTTGAATCGGGGTTTCACTGCACTGGTGAAACCCTTTTTTGGCTCTCCTGATAAGTACAGAAGAATGAGTTAGTTTTCTCAGCTGCTATACATAATTGACATAAATAAATATGATTTACTGGTTTAAAAAAAATACAAATTATGTTGCCAAACATCCTTGCGACCAATTGCATTTGTTGCAGTGTGCCAAATGTCGATTCAACTTCGTCCCACGACATGCTGAGACAGGCATGTAGATACGTCCAGGACAGGCAGACAGGTGGCTCTCGTCAGTCACCATATTTGGAAGAAATCTAAGGATCCAGTTTTGCAACCAATCTCGACTGACGACGAAGTTATTTCCGATGCGATTGCACAACCAATGGATGAAAAGGCAAGGCAATTATTGCAAGTGCTTGTACGATAAAATAACTTCGAAAAATCATATCCGGAGGTAGTTATAGAACCACATTTTGATTAACAATGAATACATGGCGTATTGGCGTCAGTGATATAAGAATATTAAATTCATTAACAAATACTTTCACGATTATGTGAACCTATAATTAAGAAATTTGACTGAGGGTGCTTGATGGAATTTCAATATGAAATCGTTTACATCATTTTTTTACTTTTCCATGAGTATTATCGCTGACGACACGGGTTTCAATATCAATCGATATCATATCCAGTTCATTATCAATCAAGGATTTCGACTGAGGGTACTTGATGGTATTTCAATATCAAAGTTTGTTTATGCAGTTTATGCGTAATAACAGTTTGTGTCAGTTAAAGTACATCCGTGCACTTGAAATGCCTGAAGATGCCGAAAGGCGAAACTTGGGTCGTTAGCGACAAAACTCATTGAAATGTTCAAAATTCAAGCAATTCAAAATCAAAAATTCAATATCAATCGTTTGAATTTTGTACTTTTCCATGAGTATTGTCGCCAACGACCCGGGTTTCGCCTTTCGCCATCGTCAGGCATTTCAGTTGCACGGATATACTTTCGTTTATATACAAAAATAAAATAAAATTACTATCAACGTATTCTATATGAATTGGCGAAAATTTGATGATGAGTTTCAATAAATTAAGTGGGTTTGTTTATAATTATTGGGATTATTGAATTTAGGATCGCAAATACTAATTACAAGATAATAACATAGGAATATCGATAAATAAATCTAGGGTTTTATCCGACCTACGACATATAACATTTTTGTTTATTGCTTTTGATGGAAGGGATGAGCACCATGCTTCCATAGCACATTTTCAATATTTGGCTTCAATTTAGTCAGGCTTAACCTCAAATCTATCGTCGACCCCCACGTCATGATCCCCTTCGGTGTCACGACCCAATGGTTGGGAGCCCGTGCTCTATAATATAAAAGCACTGCTAATTTTCTCCTTATCAGTGTTGTCTTTGTATACATATAACATATGTATGTATATGCATGTTATAAATTAATATATACAGGTGTTTGAACAGAACTCGTTGAACAATGGATGTTTTTAATTTCAGTATTGAGTGAACACGTTTTCAAAAATACATTTAATTATATATTAAAGCTATATTTATTAATCGTTTTAAAAGAACAATACCGTAGTTTATAATGAGAAAAGACAAATCGTATTATATTAAATTGTTTAATGAAACTTTCCATGTTGTGTGTAAATGGGTAGTTTGTATACAACATAGTTATTAACTGAGTAGGCATTTACTCGATAGAACTCCATTATAATACGGTAAGAAAAATAACAATGTATTTTAGTTCTACATAAATTATTTTATATATTTGTTGATAGCTATTTCGGCTCACGCCTTCGTCAGAGCTTAACTTTTGTATAAATATCACCGTTTCGTTGTATTTTTTATCAGTTGATAATGCTCGCCATGAGCGAAAACGGTCTTGATCCAATCAATTTTATGTGAGATAAGTACGAGAAATGTGTTATTATTTTTATTTTAATGCCATTTTACCAAGTATTGGCAGTGAACACCTTAAAACACGTTGTTGTCGGGACACGGCATTTGCCGTATTTTTCGGACGCCGTATTTGAACAGGTCAGCACAGAATTGTTTGCCGGCGTTTCATTTCACGTCGCAACTAATTACAATTAGTTCTACTTCTTTGCCAGATTATAAGGGTCGAAGTTTCAGCGAATATACAAAAAAAATAAACAGTCTTATAGATTTATTTTGCGATCCCTGTTGCTTGTTCAGTTTGAGCCCTGACACATGTTGGAATATTTTTCATTCCGCTCGCGTTGCTTTGTTCACAGTTTCGTATTTTGTTATTTGGATTTATATAAACATTGCATAAGAAGTTATCCTTTCAAAAATGTCTTCAGAAAATAATAATAGTGACGATGAACTGTATGCCGATAATTTATCAGACTTCATGGAATAATGATTTGGAAGAGTTCGGATCGGGAATTAGAATCGGCTTAGAAATATATTGCAATTATGATGTAAAAAGCGTGTTTTTTGTTTTATTTTCAATGATTAAATATCATTTATGATTTCTTCGAAAATTTCAATCGAAAATATCGTTTCGTTTAGAAGTTGTGTTGATTTTAATAAAGTAACATATATTTACGCTTATCGATAAAAAAACGCCCGCTACAGGCTTGAGTCTATTGTTCGAGGTGCCCGACAACATAGTGTTAAACATGATGAGGTTTGACCACAAAAAAATGTGCGCAGACTGATTTTTCAAATTGACACAATATGTTTTCACTCTTTTTGCTCTCCTGAAAAGTATCGAATTGTCACTAACGTCCATTTGACTTGGAAGGGGCAGTATATATGTATTATAATAATCACTAGATTTAAAGCTAATAATTACTTAAACTCCCAGCACTTCTATGTCATATGTCATACTCCCAAAACTCCTATATCGAGTCCTGCTTGACATTGTAGAATATAAAAATAAAAATAATAAAACATTTTTAGTACTTTTTCCACATGAGATTTATTTCATCAGGACCGGTTTCGCTCATGGCGAGCATTATCAACTGATAATGAATACAATAAAACAGTGGTATTTATGCAAAAGTTAAGTATGAAAACAAGGTATGACAAACAATTGGTAAATCAACTAAGCAAATAAATTAAAGCAAATTACAAGAAAAATAGACTAAAAATAAAATGTTCAAGACCTCTTAGCAATGCAAAACTAACACATCAAAAATCAATTAAGTATGAATTAACATTAACAAAGTAAAAGCCCAAAATTAAGTGCATTTAATAAAAATAAATAAATCTACATGTCTGTCAACCATGTAGATTTATTTATTTTAACCTTATCAGTTGATAATGCTCGCCATGAGCGAAACCGGTCCTGATGAAATAAATCTCATGTGGAAAAAGTACTAAAAATGTTTTATTATTTTTATTATAATGCCTTTAAAAGTGATCGTAGAACATGGTTGGAAAAATATTTGTTATTAATTGAAAATTATTCTTATTTAAAAACCCGTCTTTATTGGATTGTGTGCCTTCGTTAAAGTTTGTTACATGTCATAATGTGGTATATTCTTCGGTAATTCGTTTTACCATACTAATAAATAAGATTCTAAAAATAAAGGGTTAAAAAATTGCGTGCCAGGTTGTTCAAATAAAATTATTATTAATATATAAGTAGCATTGGAGTAAAATTTTCAATATCATATCGAGCTACAACAAGGGTTGGAGAAAATATTTATAGACTCGCGATCGATGCGGGAAAAGAGTACTTGGAACTTCCACTTTATTCTCACATGGCTGTTACATACCGCCTTCATGCCGAAAGGGCATTACATACACGTTTTACATGCGAATAACGTATATATATATATAGCTAGGGCACGGGTTCCCATCCCATGGATCGCAAGCTTATACAACGAACTAACCCCGTGTCTTAGGTAAGCGACGCGAACCGGCAAGAGAATTTAGGCGAATCCAGTCAATTTAAAACGTAGTTGATCAAAGGTCTTATGTGCCATCGCTCGGCCAGACGCAATTAACGCTCTGGTGAGCTTGGACCGTTATGAAACATATTTTCAAGCGATTCGCGTGCGCCATGAGAGTGCGCACTTGAGGCGACTTGCGACATATGCCGTCCTGACCGGACCGCTAAGCTACGTATGACACTTGCATGGGCGAGGACCGTTTGATATTTTAAAACTCTGCCGCTTTCAAAGCCGCGCCGGATCGCCTCGCCTAGATTCGCCCAGCTAAGACGACCCGTAAAAAATAATCAATATATGTAATGTATTTTATAAAAGGTGGTCGCCACGCGAAAAAAGTTGGTAGCCTCTGAGCTAGGCAGTGACGGCTGATGACGGGGTGCTGGGGAGTGCAAAAGGAAGATTCAACTATTTTTCCGTACTACGGAAGAGAAACAGTTGGTATTGGTAACATCTGAATTGAAAGTTCATGCTATAGAAGTGTTTTAAAATCCAATGAATAGGAAAGAACTCTTGCAAAAATGGTTGAATCTTCCATTGCACCCCCCAACACCCCGTCACCAGCCGTCACTGGTCAGCTAGGGTTACCATAATTTTGAAGCTATAAACTGGGACAGCAGCGGGTGGGGTGTTTTGGGATTTAAGAAGCAAATACTGATAAAACATTTAAAAAAGAACCAACATCTTTAAATCAGAGCATCTTAAAATTGCCACGAATTCCAATCACTTTTTCATAAAAGTCCTTGCAATAGTATGCAAATTTTTATTTGCAGTACAGAAGCGTTCGTACGGTGGACTCCAGCATGCGGCTTCGGTCATCCGACCAAATTTGCTTAATTATTGAGAAAACACGCTCCAAAGGTGCGGACGTTTCTGGCTGGCATAAAATAGATCATTTCAGCCAGATTAGGTGCATCAATGCGTTTCTCTTCCAAAAGGTTGAATAATTAGATCCATTTGTGAAAAAACTCAATTTGGTTGAACTTAACTCTTCATTTTTTTACATAGTAAAAGTTTTTGCGAATAGAAACTTTTCACAGCATCAAATTTTGGTTCAACGAATTGTTAGATCAATTTGGAGTACGGTCAGAACAAGAGTACAGCAACTGGGACCATTTACCCAGCAGACCGGGACACCAGGTCCAAGGTCTAAAACTAGGACCATCCCAATCAAACCGCTACGTATGGTAAGCCTAATGATAAGTTAACAATTGAAATGATTTCATAATTGAGTAGAACAACCCATATTTTCGAAACTGGACTAATCCTGTCACATCATTATTCTCGTCAGTGTATGGCTAGCAATAAAAAAGTGTCAACAACAGAACGCTTCACGACTTTGGAAACAAAAGTATAACGGTTCGGTCAGTCATAATTTGGACCAATCACATTGCTAGCTATCATAAGGATGTTGCAATGTTGGCGCACATACAAATTTTAAGTTTCAGGCTTTTATGGGCTGTTTGTAAAATTGAAAAATATTAAAGAAGCTCAAAAGCCAACAAAAAGTTTGTCGTGATTTTCTCGAAAATTCGAATTATTTGATCTACGGCTGTACGCCAGAGATTTTAGAGAAAATATAAACTGCATACAAAGTGATTTAATTTACATAATTTATAGTTTTAAGATGTTTTGGTGTGTCCTGGCACATGTGTGTACAATAAATTCTCTGCCGCAGGATGATTTATGGGTTTATTCGATTTCATATGAACACGTATTAAAAAAATCTTTATTTTCAACGAAAGAACATCGCGACTCACCGGTGAGACGTTGGCGTAAGGAGCCAATACGCATGCAACTCACGGGTGTGACGTTGGCGTACAAAAGGTTGAATCGGATAGGTTTACTTTTGATAGTATACGATTCAATTATAAAATACGCGCCATAATGTAGGCCAGTACACGACACAATAATAATTATTACATAATAAAAAAATATTTATATTATCAAATAAATCATTGCACAAACTTGCAACCCGGAAGTTAAATAAACTTATTAAAATTCAACCCACGCATCCTTAATTCATTTCCTGAACGTCGTGTTTATCTGGCAACTATTTTTTTATCTATGGTGAAATTCGCGCGATAAAGGTAAGTGTCAGAGAATGGTTTCCTCGAAAAAAGCGTGACAATATCGAGTAGATAAAATTAGAAATGACGTGGCCCCATCCCTAGCACAGCTGTAGCCATAGACAAGAAAATCAATATGTGCAAAGATATGATTTATGACATATCGTAATCAGTGATGTGCCTTAGCAAAATTTCAGATCAATGTGATATTATTATCAAATTATTTAGTCGCCGTCAACATTTTAGACGATTTATCGATTCTGTTCGAAGCAGGGCTGTGGAGTCGGTAAAAAAAGTTTTATCTCCGACTCCAGCATTTACCCAAACCATGACTCCTACTCCAACATTGACAAAACTTTTTTTTCCTAATTTTCCTATTTATGTGTATTCAATTAAATATCAACCCTACGATTCCGGCCAATAGCCAAATTTGACATATTATATGCAAAAATAAAAAGTTCACAATTTTAAAGACTCTGAGTACGTCTCCGGCCAAAACGCCGCGATGACTCCGACTCCGGCCAAAAAGCCTCGACTCCGACTCCACAGCCCTGGTTCGAAGGCATGGGTTTTTGTGTTGTCTAAAAATCGCTCCCACCTAATATGATATTACTAACGGGCCGTAGCGATAGCGACTGGCTGACCACTAGTCCTTGTACTACTGAGTAAAAAGCAATCCTGGTTCGATGATAATATGTTGAGATACCTCCTCCATTGGTTGGCCCTATGCTGCACATTGGGTGCGAACGTGGGATTAAAACATGAGATCCCAACCTATGGGTCGCACACATATACAGTCAATTAATAAAATATTCACTTTAATACATTTTCGTTTTTTTGTTAATTACCTTATTTAAAATGCCTTTTTCAATTGGTTCGGGGTTCAGTTCACATAGGTTTTATAAAAGGGGTTGTCACCCGAAAATGTTGGTAATCTATGGATTAAAACAATTAACCACATGACAAACGAGGGAAATTTATTGAAATGTGTGGTGTGGAATTTCTTTCGTTTCGATTCATTTTTGATAAGGCTGTGGCAATAGTGACAGGCGTAACTTCTGGCGTGGCGTAGCGTCACTTGCTTTTTGTAAGCGTCTTCAACGCAGCGTCATAGCGTAAACAATGTGTACGCCAAAGCAAGCGCTGATATATTTCAAACTGATTTGACTTCGGTATTTACGCTGCGCTTCGACTTTTTAGACGTTGCCATCGTTAAAACCATTGCGGCAACCTTTGATAATGAAGTCTCGCGACGCTACGCCAAAATTTACGCCTGTCACTGTGGCCATAGCCTTAGATTTGATCGTATGGTAATCTTAACTATTCACCTATCTTTACAATGTCGACATCTATTCCGGTCTACGAAATTGTATCACTGAGATTAGTAAACCATCTGCTTCCTATTCAAACAAAACATTGCCTTCTAGCATTCTAGCGATCTGATCGTTTTGACAGTCCTGATAATAAATATTCTTCAATGAATTCTTACAACTGAAAGCATACAATTGAGCAACCGTAAATATATTCTCGCTCGAGATTTGTATGTTTGATCATTCTTATCATTTAATATACACTTGGGCCTCGTATAACACGGTTTTATACAACACGGATGTAAAACTTGTGACATATTTTTGTACAACACCGCTTTACATCTTCTATCTATCTATCTATCTATCTATATATATAAAAATGAATGTCTGTATGTATGTCCGCTATGGACTACTAAACCGCTCGACCGATCGATGTGAAACTTTACAAATTTATTGAGTGCACGCCCGCGATGGTTTCTGGCCTACCAACCTCTCCCCCCAATCACCCCGAGCCACCAAACGCCCAATTTTTTTTTTTTAAGCTTTACGATTTTTTCGAGTTCACTTCTTCGAAGGTTTCTGGCCGACCTTCCCATATGCCCCCCAAACCCCACCCGGCCAAACAACCCCCCTGCCCCCCAAAAATTGATATCGAATTTTTACAAATTTCTCGAGTATTGAATTGAATATTTGTGTAATGTTTGTCCTTCAAATTTATTTTAGTTGCTGGCGTAGCAACGCGCGCAGGGTACAGCTAGTATTATATATAACACGGTTTAAGGAAGAACAAAAAAATACAATAAATATTTGTCGTGGTATTGGTGGAGAAAGTTTTCATGACATCCAAGAAATATTGCAGGATTGAAGAGTTGAACGTAGAAGAATTAGTCGTAATGTTGGTTGAGCCTACCGCAATTAATGAACTGGATAAAACTCGGAAAGCAGTTGCAGCGAATTAGCTACATGTTTTACATGAAAAACAATAAATGACGGCTTGGAATTGGCTATTAAATTAGATTTTTTGCCGTGACAAATGATAGAGACAAACTTAAATGATAGAGACAATCAGCACACTTAAGTGCAAGCCTCCAAGTACTTGAGCTTCTGCTCTCGGACAATTCCTGCGATCAAAACTGAACAGATACGCTTCACGTTGTTACGCCACGGGACACGTCTGCTGAAACCAGAACGTACGGCCGTGGCGGGTGGTGGTTGGGAACAACGCATGTTTATATTACAACAACAATTGCGGCAATAAAGGTAATTAATTCTTGCATATTAAAAATCTGATTAACGTATAACAAATATACAAAATATCGTATCCATACAAAATAATGATAATTCAATAAAAATGATTCCATTTTATTCATAAAAGTATGCAATTATTTCATCAATGTTTTCTTATGACGTTGTCACGTTAAACTATCGTCCGTAAACCGACTTTACAGACACCAATTTTTTTTATTGAAAATGATCCTATAATGGAAAAGAGCTCGAAATCAAGAGGGAATTACAAAATATTTTGCAACGTTATAAGGAAATACGTAATTTGATGCTTTTTTGGAACGGAAAGCCTAATTTTGTATGAACTTCAAACCTTGTATAATACGGATTTGTATTAC
The DNA here is from genome assembly GCA_028554975.1 of Himalopsyche kuldschensis. NCBI lineage: Eukaryota > Metazoa > Arthropoda > Insecta > Trichoptera > Rhyacophilidae > Himalopsyche > Himalopsyche kuldschensis. The sequence continues at coordinate 317,120 of JAHFWI010000064.1, read as the reverse complement.
TCGACGTTTTTAAGGAACCATATAACCGTGTCATACGAAGCCCAAGTGCCAATACATATATATGTTACGGTGAAACTGCTTCCTCAGTGAAAATATATTCTTCTCCAAGCTGTCATTGAAATTAAATTTCACCGCCTTATCCTCAGCCTAATGTTTGTCGGTGTTATTCGTTGGTTCTCTTTTTATGAAAGGGACTACTTGCTGATTTTGTTTCATTGAAGCAAACCAAAATTTTAGGCCGGCAAATCATATACTTGGGCCAATAATTTCAATGATCGTGACCAGTGAAATCATGTTGTCATACAAATCTATTACTTGATACATTTTCACTGAGAATACAGTTTCACTGTAACATGTATATGTTACAGTGAAACTGTATTCTCAGTGAAAATGTATTATTCCCCTAGCTGTCATTGAAATTAAATTTGACCACCCTATCTTCAGCCCTGTGTTTGTCTGTGTTTTTCTTTTGTTTCATTGAAGCAAACCAAAATTCTAGGCCGACAAATCATCGACTTGGGCCAATAATTTCAATGATCGTGACCAGTGAAATGATGTTGTCATACAAATCTATTACATACTTGATACATTTTCACTGAGAATACAGTTTCACTGTAACATATATATATATATCTTTTTCGTCGCTGTCTTCATTCCTATAACTAGGGTTTCCAGTCTCGGGCCAAAATTTTGATCCCGGGATTTGGAATATTTTTGTAATGGTCGATAATTTTCATGTAAATTTATCATTAAAAATTAGTACAAATAATTGATGTCACTATCTTTTTTATTAATATTTTATTTACGTCGTTTCGTATGTGATCTGATAACCAAGAGAAATTAGAAATATGTCGAATTATGGGCTTTTTTAATTTCACATTGTTAAAATGAAAACACATTAATGAAATAAATTTTTATTGATGACAAATCCATTACCATCCACGATGTTGGGATCAATTTTAATTGTATCTATTTGGCACTCATTAAAACATTAGTTATCACCATTAATGAGTTCCAGATTTGATACTTGATATTTTTCGTCCTCTAAACTCATTTCAAAACAATGTTTTATATTCGATGCTGTCATCAATGCACAGCGAAAATAAACTATTTTCCGCGGCATGCGGTGTTCCGAGACGAAAGACGACACATGCAAGTAAACATAATATTACGATTTTTTTAATATATCGTTTATATTTGATAAATAAATCAATCAAAGGTTCTTTTTTACCAATAATGGGCAACAACTTTAGCTCTATACCACACATTTCATTTTATTATTGCAGGGCTGTGGAGTCGGAGTCAGAATCGTGGATTCGGAGGTTTTTGGCCGGAGTCGGAGTCGTCACGGGGTTTTGGTCGGAGTCGGAAATTTTTCAAAGTTGAACTTTTTATTTTTGTATATACTTAATATGTAAAATTTGGCTATTGGCCGGATTGGTAGGGTTGATATTTAATTGAATACACATAATTAGGAAAATTAGGTGAAAAAAGTGACGATGCCACAGCCCTGTATTATAGATTGTTTTAAAGAAAGTAATGATAATATCAAACTTATTTCACGTTTATAACATGCGAAGAATTCTAAGCCATCGCCGGATTATTGTCATGTTTGGACGATCCCATTGTATTCTTGGGAAAGCCATGCTTATCTTTATCTTTAAATTTGGTCCGATTGTCACAGAATACAAACAATAACAAACGGTGGAATGAAGCAAGAAAATAAACGTCATCCATCCAAACATTATCCAACCATAGACTTGGCGAGAATTGTCTATTGTTTCATGATCGTATCGCCAACTGTCATCAGATGACATGGCGCTAGTATCGATTACCGAAGAAATGAATTAGTTTTAATTGAATCAAGGGTTTAATTGTATCAAATTATTATCAAAATAAACGCCGAGTATTTTGTTAAAATCTACAAGCCTGTGTTATACGTTAAAAAGTATGAACTATCAAACTGACTTTTGATGTAATAGCTTGCATTGCTAAGAGGTATTCAACAATTCAATTGTAATCTATTTTTCTTATACTTATTTGTTTAGTTATAATACCAATTGTTTGTCATACCTTGTAATTATTACTTAAACTTTGTATAAATATCACTGTTTTGTTGTATTTATTATCAGTTGACAATTCTCGCCATGAGCGAAACCGGTCCAATCCAATAAATTTGATGTGGAATAAGTACTAAAAATGTTTTATTATTTGTATTATAATGCCATTCCACCAAGTATTGACAGTTAACACCTTAAAAGTGAACAACTTCAAACAATAATATATCAACAACAAAAAACATCGACGTTGTACAGAATCAATAGAGAATTTATTGAACGGTACCGGCTATCTTTGTTATTACAATAACAATAATAATACCCATAGACGCTTTGAGTTTTAAAAAAAGAACTTAAACTTAGAAGTTAATGCTTAGTTTTTATTTGTCATAAAATATATTCCACCCATAAGCTTCGCTAAGCCATCGCCATTTCATTTTACAGCGCTAAAAATACACCCCAGTAATAAAAATACAAATAGCCTTCACTAGCGTGGCTAAAATTTTGTTTATTTATAAAATAGGGGAGAGTCTGGGACAATATGGCAGCGACTAGAATTTACAAAATCAATTTAGATGACAGACTAAACTGTATTAATGAAGATCAATTATTAGCGATAAGATACACTTCTCGACAATGACTATCGAAATTATTAAATGTCTACCAGCGTTTATCAATTTTTTTTGGGTTATAACCCCTTTCGAAAATTTCAATTTCGATTGTTCGTATTGTATCAAAAGTGGAACCATCCCATATTTTTCGAAACTGATTTATTTAATTATTTATAAATGAACATTGCAAAAATTACAAATTATTGCTTTTGCAATGTGAAAAAAGATGAAAACATTGAAAGAAAAAATACTTTTTTTTCATTCACACTTATATATCTGTAAGCTAAGTGTGTGCCTCCCTTGAATGGCAATGTGTCCCCCATGGGGCCGTATGGATCCGGTTTGAGAATCGCTGACTTAGACATCGGATGCACAATATTATTCTAGATTGACATTTGACCTCCGCTTGCCTTTTTTCCCATTGGTGAAATCAATAAGTGACATTTTTTATAAAGAGCATATATCGCCAAGTTAGAAGGTGTATCCAAAGGAAATATGCATTGTTTACATAACATGGTTTAATCATTTAGGATTGTTGTTATTGTTTTTCAATCATCAGCTGTCAGTGTTCGCGGTAAGAATATATGTGGAAGTACTCCTATGTAACGTGCTTTATTTAATGAAATAATACCTTTCCACCAAGAAGTGACAGCAACACATCAAAAGTGTGGTATTGAATAATTTACCAAGAGTTCTCAATTAAAATCACACCACATCTTTAATATTCACATACATTAATTTTTTTCTTAATTTATCTGTCTCTGCACAACATTGGGCTTACGCGCAATGCGCAGGAAGAATGTGTGTGTGAGCGTAGTTGTATACCACCTGGTGTATTATAAAACACAATCTTAACATTACGTTTTGACACTGACCCTAAAACCTCCATTCAAACAGAGGCGTTACTACGCCTGCGAGACGGTATACTGCTATATGTTCCGAAATTTAAAAAAATAACTTTTCATAGATATCTATGACTTATTTCTAAGATTACTGCTTTTCGTAATATATTTTGTCATCGACTTAATCCATGACTTAAGCCATTGCTTATCTTAATTAATTATTTGTAATAATATAGATACAAAGTTAAATGTATGACTTAAAATTCTCACTTTCGGTAATCCAATAAAATCCTCGGTTTGATTAGTTTTGCTTCGCCGAATTCAATGCAGCACACAATTAACACAACCCACTTGACTTGTGGAGGCTAAATATAAACTCACAGATTTTTTTAAATCAAACAAATAAACACAATCGCACTCACGAAACATACACTGAGAAAGAAAAAATACTGTTAATTAATTCAATGTGTTATCATCATTTTAATCATGAAATTACTTTTCTATCAAATAAAAATCTGCATTTTTTGACATTATTAGACACAAAATATATTTTTTATTTAACTGCACATGATAAATACATAATGCTATTTTATAATTAGAAAAAATAAACGATTGGAATTGTTTGTTATTATTATTTTTATAAATCAAAATAATTAGCCGGCAAATAAAACGTCGCCAATTATTCAGCTGGCCAGTTTAAAACATCACTCATTAGCCTTTTAATACATACACATCTTTATTCATATAAAAATAATCGCGATTTAATTTGAATTTGGAACGTAAAACAATGTTAGCCGAACAGATGATGAGGTATAAAATAATAATAATAGTGTTTCCGTGTTCAGTCGGCGATTTACCGCGAGCGAGGTAGATGGCACTGGTGCAAGCGGGCGGCTGCGGCGGACAGCTGTATCGACTGGCGTTTAGATTTCTCGCGTGGCGTGTGCTGTGTTTAGGGTAGACTTTATTTGTAGGGTGAGACAGGAGCGAATTAAAATGGTACGATATATATTACCGTTATAATAATAAAAGATGATTCGATATTTAAAAAAATAGTAAATGCGTTGTGGGAAGCAGCGTCAATTTGTTATTAATATCATGTTCATCAAAATACAAAGTTATCAGACTGTCTGAAGATGATTCTCAAAGAGGCGAGACACATGTCGCTACTGGTTGACAATACGTAGAATAACAATGCAATCAATTTAATTGTATAGTTAAAAGAACTTCCACAAAGTTACTACTTGAAAAAACTGCAACTTATTTTGGATTAACAAAAATACCTTGCAATTCATTCGCCGTGTTATCATGGAGTTCTACCAAATAAATGCCAATTCAATCAATAGATCAAAAAACATTTTTTTATTATTAAATCCGGGAGATTTATAAATTTGCATCCAAATTCAGAGGGTTTTTTTTATATTTGTAGATAGTGTTGGTTCGATAATTCGACAATTTGGTTCAATAAAAATGAACGCATATAGTTTATGTCTGCCAGGAACGTCCACATTCTTGGAGCGTGTTAGCTCGATAGTGAAGCATATTTGGTCGGATGACCGAAGCTGTATTCTGGAGTCTAACGTACGAGCGATTCTGTAATGTAAAATATACTTTGGCATGACATGCAACGACCTGTATGATTAATATTGTAAGTTCATTCCAAAGTGCGAGCGGTACAGTAAATAAATTAAATAATTTAAACTTCTGGTCAACTTGGAGATTTATAGGTACTTTAAATAAACAATTGTTGGTATGGATGTACCATCATAACTTGACCGCCGTTCAAATTAGGAACAAAAATTGTCCCCATTTAGTAGATACATTTAAAAGCCTTCGAAGTTATATTGTTTTAATAAAAATAATAATACATGTTTAGTACTTTTTCCACATAAAATTTATTTGATCAGGACCGGTTTCGCTCATGGCGAGCATTGTCAACTGATAAGAAATACAATACAACAGTGATATTTATACTAAAGTTAAGTAAGGTATGACAAACAATTGGTAGAAAAACTAAGTAAATAGAGAAACAAGAAAAATAGACTAAAAATAAAAGGTTGAAGACTTCTTAGCAATGCAAACTAATACAAAATATTGTTTTTGTAAAAACATAGTTACATGGAGATTTTGTTTCATTTATAGCATGCATATAAAAATGTGTTAGTAAATAAATAAATTTGATTGAGTATTGCAGACTTTTTACGCGATGGTGGCGCCCCCACAAGCGGTGAAGTTATAAATAATGGTACATCTATAGTTTTTGCTATTTAATTCACTATTTCCCTCACCAGTCCCGTTTTAAAGCTTCATAATTATGGTATGCTTATCCATGGTGTATCCATGATGAATTAATTGTTGGAACATTCTCGAATTAGGTGAGCAGCTAAAATATTTTCTGTAAGCTTAGAAACATAAAATGGAAGAGCTTCAAAAATTCGCCACATATATTCTGAGAAGGTCGACGTGCAGTCTCTTTTAAATGTATCAGATCGATTAAACACGATCCGGGTTTTCATTGGTTTATGTTTGGTGAGAGACTAATTAAAAATAAATAATCAATCTTCAGCCATTACGGCCCTTGCCGCCGGCGTTTCATAGTGCACGTCCTGCGAGCGAGACGGGAGATATCGCGGTCCAGATGAACAGCGCCCTCTCGTTCCGTGTCGCTTATTCGCTACTGGGTTCAGTCGGTGAGTACTCGTGCCGAGTAACTAGCGACCCCGCCACAATAATCGCGACAGCATCGCGGAACTTATCGAAGGACTTCAATTTTAATTTCATTGCGAGTCCTGGCGGAGTTTGACGCATGCGCCTATTTTCGCGCGTGACGTCACACTTTGATATTTCGGGCGGGAAACGATGAAAGTGTTCCTATTTTAAAACAGAAGCTTATGGTTTGTGCAGACAGTGACCTCATCGGCGCTTTTATGAGCATGATAATAATTATCCAACAAGAAAGCTTGAATATACACTCACTTCGATTATCAACAACATTCTATATGTGTATCAGATTGGGGCTATCTTTTTTACTCGAGTTGATCCCGTTCTTAAAATTCTACTCAAACTCATCTCAAACTAATTTGAATTGTTTGATTTTTGTACTTTTCCATGACTTTTGTCGCTAACAGCCCGGGTTTCACCTTTCGGCATCTTCAGGCATTTCATGTGCACGGATGTACTTGAACTGACGCGTAGTAAACAATTTGTATCGTTTATATACAAAAATAGAAGTAGATCACTAAAAAAAAAAATTGCTTTTTAAATGTAAATTAGCGAAAATTTTATGTTAACAAGTTTCAATGAATTAAGTGGGTTTGTTATGATTATAGGGATTTTTGAAAATACTAATAACATAGGAATATCTAAAATAAATTGAGAGTCTGCAAAGAGTCCACGTTAGGAGCGGACATGGTTGAAATTTTTTTTATAAGATCACTAGAGAAAAGAGGTGGCGCCCGTCGCCCCACAATTTTTTTTAATGCTCTCTCGGGTCCAATTAGTTTGGGGACCTCTGGCATAAAACATACTGCACTATGTTATCGAGGGGTAAAAAATACACGTCCGGTCACTCCTGTCAAAAAGTGTGTTCGTATCCGTCATACGTATGTTGACAGTTGTCATTATTATTTTCACAACACAACATGAGTGCGGTCGTGAAGATTTGCATTGCAGAACATGGATGTAAATATTTGAACAGGATGCGTTTTGCTGCGCTTGTAATATTTGCACATTTTCAAGGTTTTTTGTTTGCCAAGATAACAAGGTTTGATAAGAAAACATCATTCTTGCTTGTGGACAATCAACACATAACAGCTGGGGTCGATGTCTTTTCAAGCTCTGGAGTAAAACAAATCTACATAGTTAATTTACCAAGATAAATACCGTAAAACAGGGTCAATAGAGACACTTTTTACCCTTCACGACTAAGGTAAATGTACCAGTCGTTGATCTTCTGAGAATAAAATGACCCAAAATAAGAAATGCAGATGCGGAATTGCTCTAAATTGTAAAGTTAAGACAATTTAAGCCATCTGTGGTGGCAAAGAGCCAACAACACATCACCATATTTATAGCCAATGGAGTACCAGGGTGGCCATTTTAAAACAACACCTAGTGAGGAAAGTGTTTTATTTCAAATTTCTTACGTGATCAATCTAGAAACGGTGTGTACCTTGTTCCTGAACCACCCATTGCTACTTGATTCAACCAAGAGTGATGTGACAGAAAGCCCTGAGGCAACTCTGACAGAAAGTTCACTATAAAGCTCCCTGTTTAGACATGGTCAGCTACTATATTTTTCAATTTGTGAGATGGTCAACTACTGAAACATAAACATGACTTCAAATAATTTAACACAACTTTTTTTCAACAGGCCATTTCGTAATTTTTGTTACATAATATTAATTAAGACATATGATCCAATATGAGTATACTTGCTTTGCCTTCATTCGGTACAATGCTATACCCTAATCGTTATTTTGTTTGCAGTGGCCTAACGGTACTGAAGTGGTTAAATGGTTGATCAACTGGTTAACTAGCATTTCTCGGTGAACAAGCACTGTTGAGATAAGCTCAGTTACGAATTCATCGGGAGCGGACATAGTAAAACAAAGTTACAAGCCAAGATGTTTTTTTATTGTATCTATATTGACACCCTATTCTTGTTAAATACATTTGTTTATAATAGGGGTAACTGTAAAAACAAAAGAAAATAACAGATTTATCTCTTCCAACTCATCAGAAACATAAATTAAATCACTATTTCCCGACCGCTAATGTATACGGATATTTCGGGAATGCCCAGAATACTTACCGCGCCACCATATTACGGGCAAGTTCAGAATATTCAAGTATAATATTTAGCTTTACCAGAGTTAAGGATATAATTGGTAGCTTTTACGGCTACACTCCATTGACGATGGCGTTAAATCGAGTTAGCTATCTAGTTGTCTAAATGCTTTGACAATTGTACTTTATTGTAATGAAGTTATTCTTCTTTTATTTACTTGAAGTTATTCGTCGTATATGGACATGGGAAACTGCGGTCTAGAAGGATTTCAGAGGAATGCAAACGGTCTCCTGACATGAACTAGCTCCCACCGTCTTACCTTGTTTTTTTTATATTTATTATATGTACATTTCAAATGACATTAGATACATATACGGGATACTTTAAGGTTGATTGGGTGTAACGATTTGTTTCTCTTGCAAATGTTTGAATGATTGGATCCATTCGTCAAAGCGCTCAATTTGTTTGAACAAAAATTTTTGGCGAACGGAAGCTCTTGAGATCAATTTGGAAGTGCATTCAGAAGTTTTGAAACACGTCTCATAGTCACGCGAAACAAAAACCGAGACAAAATACCAAACCAGCCAGGACGCCGCGGCTGAGTTCTAAAACCAGGACAATCCCGGTAAAACCGGGACGTATAGTAAGACTTTTTATAATGCAAATAAATGATCATGTAACCGCTATGCGTTTTGCCAGCTTACGCGTCGTGAACTAACGAAATTGGATGTGAGATATTGTAATGAAATGTGAGAACCTAGATAATCGATGTGTTTTATTTACGAATCTTATCCAAAGATGACATTGCTCGTATTTTAATTGAAAAAATACATATTTTATGCAATTTAAAAATACTCGAGTATACTCGAGTTACTACTCGTAATAATAATAATGATAAATAAGTAAGAAGTAAGTAATTTTGTACTAAAATTTACTTTCACAAAGATACGGTCGAATCCATCGAAAGAATTATATATTATTAATTTAAATTTGTGTACATTAAATGATGAGAAATAAATAAGTTTATAAACTAGTATTTGATAAGATAAATCATAAAGGACACAAAGCAAAAGGAACAAAATAAATTCTCTCATAGCATAGTCAACGGCAAAACCATTTAGAAAAAAATATTAACTGATAGTGAAATCCACGCGTAAGACTCAGTCAAACACAACGGTTAAACATTACATATAGTTTTGTTGTGATAAGTAAATAAATCTTCAGTTATAAAATTAGAGTATTGAGTACTTGAAAAATGGACGAGTATTCTCGAGTATCAAGTATTTGGAGCTTGAATTGGAGTCTCTAATCAGGACCAATCGTTGCTTTATTGAACAGTGACAATGCATCAATCCCGTTTCATTTATTTTGTGGCTCAATTAGATATTAAAGAAGGTGGCATTAGCGCCGTATTGATGTCGCCATTGAATGTCCCGCTAGTTCCATGTCGCCATCATTTTGATACAGATAAACATCTGCATATCTGTGTTTCTAAGTTCTGACACCCACAAACTACGCTCAGCTGAATCTGTGGTAGGTGCTGCACATCAATACTTGGTATCAAGTTTATACCATCGACTTGGGCGGTACTTTTAAATATTACCATGACGTACACCGTGGCAGGGAAACTATGAACACGTCTTTAACCAGATTTAAAATTAAAACAAAAATAAACAATGTGTATGTGTGACAGTGAAGAGGAAAGCAAGTTAATTGATTGAATTGGCATTTACTTAGTAGAACTCCATTATAGCCAAAAATAACAATGATTATTAATCAGGGCTGTGGAGTCTTTAAAAAAATTACGACTTCGACTCCAGCATTTCCCCAAAAACACAACTCCGTCTCCGACTCCAATATTGACCAAAAGCAAGACAAGACGTGTTTTTGGTCAATGTCGGAATCAGAGTCGTGATTTTGGTAAATGCTGGAGTCGGAGTCGGACTTTTTTTTACCGACTCCACAGCCCTGCTCGCCACTTCTTAATTTATTTACAATGATGGAATTAACCCACCCCAATTGATTGATCTAATTATTTAATATTTTATAATACTAACGTCAATACAAGTATTATTATTTGGCTGTGGTCGCATTAGGAACATCAGCGGTACTACGGAAATGTCTGGTGGCCGCACCAAATTTTGCGATGAGTCTTTTTTGCCAAAAAGACCTAAACATCAATGTGTTGAGTTATTGCTAACTAGCAATTCTTGATGAAAAATGCAATGCACACAAAATATTTAATTTTCAGTGTCTTTGTTGATTAATTAACTTAAAAACCCATTTTTATTATATATCAATATTAGCTATATGGCTATTGGTGGCCGCACATGATAACCACTGTTCTATAACTACCCTCCTTACTTCCCGTCAAAAGGAAAAATCCCAAACACAGTTTTGTAATTTTATCATTTTAAAATATTAGGAGTAGTAATTATTTGGTCAGTTTCTAATTCGATAAATGGTCAGTTATAAATACTTAAAACGGCCAGTAATAAATACTTAAAAGGGTCAGTTAAAAATTATAAATGGTCAGTTAATAATTAATTTTGGGTCAGTTTTTCATTGTAAAATGGTCAGTAATTTTCTGTAAAAGGGTCAATAGAAGAAATTATTTCATTTCATGCTCTTATTTTTCATAGACCATGTCATAAATTTGCCTCTTACGACCATAGTTGATAAAATTCACAAGCTGTTAAAATAAAACTTACCATTTTTTTTTAAATATCTGACCATTTAAATTTAATACTAACCTTTTTTAATAAATAACTAACCATTAAAATATATTACTGACCGTTTTATTTAATAACTGACCACATTCACACTGATACAATGACAACTGACCGTTTATTATATTAACTGACCATTTTGATTTTTAACTGACCATTTATTTAATTAACTGACCAAAACTTGAATTAGTTACTGACCCATTAAATACACGCCAAATATTAGCATCAATCTTGCTTTATTACTAAAGTAAACTTTGCGATAGGAAGTCCGAGGATGCTTCTGAAGGAGGCGAAACACGTGTCACAATTAGTAACACAATACGTGGAATAATCAAATTTATTTTATATTTTATAAGTGAACTTACACAAATTTAACGCCGAATCCATCGAAATTATTAACATAATTTATTGGCCCTTTCCACAAAGAATTGATATAAAAAGTTAAAAACTATTTCCTTTTATATGATACATAATATAGCTACTTATGGAGCACCATGTTCTTATGTTATAATAAATAAATACTTACTTCCATTATATTGTGTACGTATATCATATTTTTTGTTAAAAGCAACAAACACATGGACCTGAGGCACTATTTAAAAAAAATTAAAGACAATTCGCGTAGGCTTTTCCAATCGTATGTTATTTTCTATCTCGTTACCTTACTATAAAAAGGTTCTAATTGACATATTTGCCTATAATGACCTTTTGGTCGGAAAAGTTTGTATTTACCAAATTCTATTATATATATCAGGGGTGGCCAGACTTTTTTGCCCGCGATCGACTTTCGTTTGAAATTATTGGCGGCCATCGACCAAAATTAAAAGTAGTAATTAAAAGCCTATATTAATCTAATTGCCAACCCTTGTTTGGCCCGTGTTTTGGAAAGACATTTTCGTCGATAATCGGCTAACTTCGAGATTTTAGCGTGCTGTCCCTGTCACACGACTTGTCTCGAACTCTTCTTGGGACGGGCACCACAGATTTTTTCCGATCAGATAGGCGATCGACTCTTTGACCACCCCTGATATATATGAATTTCAGAATTATGTTTGGTTGAATGACGGAGCTAGCAGAATTCCAGAGTTGCACTGCATCTGCACACTTTTTTTACTAAATTTATTTGACAAAGTTCTAAGATTGTCATCATTATTTCCATCATTACATCTTTAAGATCATTATTTAGCATCAAGAGTTGTGGAAAAATATGCTTAAGATAAGTTTTTGATTAAGTAGGCATTTACTTGGTAGAACTCCATTATAATACGGTAAGAAAAATAACAATATATTTTAATTCTACATAAATTATTTTATATATTTGTTGATAGCTATTTCGGCTTACGCCCTCGTCAAATAGTTCTGACGAGGGCGTAAGCCGAAATAGCTATCAACAAATATATAAAATAATTTATGTAGAATTAAAATACATTGTTATTTTTCTTACCGTACTTAAAATAAGTAATTTGAAACATTTTTACTTGCTCATTGTTACAAGTGAATTTTAATCAATCGAAACATCAAACGCTCATATCTTAAAACCAGGGCTGTGGAGTCGGAGCTTTTTGGCCGGAGTCGTACTCGGAGTCGGAAATTTTGAAAAGATTGAACTTTTTATTTTTGCATTTAATATATCAAATTTGACTTTTGGCCGCATTGATAGGGTTGATATTTAATTGAATACACATTAATTGGAAAATTAGGGAAAAAAGTGACAATATTAACTTTTTTTAGTCGGAGTCGTAGTCGTATTATTGGTCAATGTCGGAGTCGGAGTCGGAGTTTTTTAGACCGACTCCACAGCCCTGATTAAAACAGTGTCAAGAGCAGTTAGACCCTTTTCAAAGTAACTTGTCGACCTATCAAAACAGGGAATCATAGACTCGCTTGCCCTAAAGGACATATTAAGGTTTTGAGTGGGCATACATCTCCACGTTTCTTGAGCGTGATGAATTTTTTAAATAACATAATTATAATGTTGGACAAGTTGTGTATTGAATTGTATATCAATGCATTGTTATTACATCAATGAAACAATCATATTCATTAGTCTTTTTTGTTATTTTCAATTATTTGTAAGACGTTTGACAGCTGATTTAGAGTGGTCGCCAACCAGCGAACTGCGGAAAAATGGTGCTACGTAAAGTTATTGCAATTGTATACTTTATTGGAACAAATCTCAATAACGCAGCGGCAAATTGACCCCTTAGAGCCGTGTTGCAGAACCTTTTTGGGAGAAGGGCTAGATAATCCATTCTCGGATAGTATGAGGGCCGCATGGCTAAAATTCACGGCTGTCGAGTCGGTAAAAAAATGTTAAAAACCACGACTCCGACTCCAACATTGACCAAAAACACTACTCCGACTAAAAAAGTTTAATATCGTCACTTTGTTTTGCCTAATTTTCCTATTTATGTGTATTCCATTAAATATCAACCCTACCAATCCGGCCAATGGCCAAATTTGACATATTATATGCAAAAAATAAAAGTTCAAACTTTTCAAAATTTCTGACTCCGGTACGACTCCGACCAAATCGCCGAGACGACTCCGTCTCTGGTTCCACAGCCCTGGTAAAATTGATTAAAATATCGATATTTTTAGTGTATGTATATAAAATTGAACATATTATTCTTTTATATTGTTTTTGCATCGTCAGGAAAAAGTTCTGAAGAAAAAATGTGATTAATAATTGTCATTGCGGGCCGAATAAAACGTCATTGAGGGCCGCAGGTTGTGCATCACTGCCTTAGTTTTGATAGAAAAAAAAAATTAGGCGCTTCCATTCAGATGTCATATTCTCCACATTGGGAGCGAACATGCGTTTTCAAAAATGCAAATGCACGGGGTTTTTTAAGCTGCTGCGCGACTGCGCGCAAGTACAGCTAAGATGGAACATTGGTCGGAGGTTAATCCTCGAGTCCACACTATAGTCACTTTACTTAGTCTCGAAGGAGTCCTAAACCTGATATGACCTTCTCCCCCAAAATTTTTGATCATTATGATTTATTCACGCATACTTTTCCATAAGTTCAAAAATATATTTTTCAAAACAAATAATAACTACAAAGGTATCATCAGTATTACAAGATCAAAAAAAATCAGCTAGCTCTTACTGATCACCGATTCGCTGATTAAATCAAAAGATTCGCTCGGATCATTGCAAAGCGATCAACAGACAAATCAACGTTCGTACGAATCGGCAAGATGCAAAAGATCAGTGATAACAGCTTCAATCCCGCACCTCCGATCGACGCGCTCTCAAAGCACGGCACAAAGCTAACGAGGCCCTGTGAATAATCGCTACAGTGAAATCTATTTTAGGTTTGGTTATGTTCGTACGCCAGTTAAATAAATGTTTTACGCTCTCTGTGACAAGTCTCGTGATTTTGACACGGTCTGTAACACGTCAGGCATTAAAATGTCCAACGTAACATGACATATCGTTATGTCCGGGAATTCGTCATCAACGTTCTTGGGGGAAACTAAGTCCCTTAATTCTGGCTGTTTCGTGAATACTGTGAGAGCACGGTGCTTTCTGGTTATTTAAAAATTAATTCACACAAATATTTAAATTATGACATTAAATAACAAATGTATTTTTCCGCCGAAAAGAACGATCGCTGATTGTCTGTTACAAGTTATAACATTTATTATGTTAAAACTCATTTTTTGTACCAAATCTTCAATCTCATCTCCAAAAACGAAACGAGTCCTGATCAAACGAGTTTAATTTTTGTATATAATACTTTAAAACCAAGAATTTAAATGTTATACTTATTATTGTATGACATTTCAGCCAGCGACTCAAAAGCGAGAAAAAATATTATTAGTCAACATAATTCAATTCCTTATTGATATGATTTCACACCTCCTTGTTTCAACTCTTACCCCGTGTCTTAGGTAAGCGACGCGAACCGGCAAGCGAATTTAGGCGAATCCAGTCAATTTAAAACGTAGTTGATCAAAGGTCTTATGTGCCATCGCTCGGCCAGACGCAATTAACGCTCTGGTGAGCTTGGACCGTTTCATATTTTCAAGCGATTCGCGTGCGCCATGAGTCAGGCACTTGAGGCGACTTGCGACATATGCCGTCCTGACCGGATCGCTTCGCCCACGTATGACACTTGCATGGGCGAGGACCGTTTGATATTTTAAAACTCTGCCGCTTTCAAAGCTGCGCCGGATCGCCTCGCCCAGCTTCGCCCAGCTAAGACGACCCGTTACAACTCCAATATCGAGTTTAACTCGATATCGAAGAGAGAACGCGCAACTCCAACGTCGAGTCCTGCTCGACATTGTAAAACTTGGTTGTAAAATCATTTTTTTTTACTAATTTTAAAGTATCCTTATTAAAGAAAACCGTATTTATTGGATTGTGTGCCTTAGTTAATGTTTGTTTCATGTGAAAATGTGGTATATTTTACAATATTTCGTTTTGCCATCTGTTATCAATCAAAAAAAAATCTAAAATCTATTGAGGAGTTGATGGAAGGAAAAAAGTAATATATTGAGGATTGCATGAGGTTAATAATGTTATTGTAGTTATATTTTTTGTAAATGTAGTAATAATTGTTCAATTTTTATAATCAATGTAAATGTAGTAATAATTTTTCAATTTTTCAATATTCCAGTAGAAATTGTAGTAAAACATTCAAATCTTGATTTCAGTAAAAAGGGGGAACGCATTTATTTAAATCAATTCAAATACAACCCTCTGATTTATGTAGTTTTACCCATTATATAGTAATAATACATCATTTGACATGAGGTATTATAGTCTACATTTCGCAGGCTAGAAAGTAGATATCGCCTCCAATAGTTTGTAAAATAATTGCAGGCGATAATAAGTGTGAAGAAATAACAGTATTAAAGATATCGTACGAAACCTACCATGACCATGTATTATTTTTCGGGCTAGTTACAATAATTAAATTATAATTAGGCCCTCTATATGGGCTGAACAATATCATGTTTTTTCAAATTACATTCTATATTTTTCAAGTCTGCACGCAAACTCGCCCGCTTTTGTTTTAAAGCTCCAGCATGTCAGCATTTAATTTGCGGTCGTAGTTGGTACTAATTTACAATGATTTTCCGCATGGGCGACCCCGCCGGAATTTATGAACCGAAACGGCAGGAATGAGCTGCAGACTTAACCTTACCTAACCCTAACTACCATAACCTAAATAACTGCAGCCATAACGACATGACATTTATCCAAATGAATTGCCAAAAAGGCACTTAGGTATTGTCTATAAATACCAATCGCACCATAATTGTATCGTTATCAAGTCACTGAATCAGTCTTCTAGTGATTCGAATCAACGATCATGAAACGACACGTAATCGATTCATTAAAATCGCTTTTAGACTCAAGACAAATCTTATACATCACTGATACTGTCATCGTTTGACATTTAACAATGATGAAATGACAATACAATTAGACGAGCAGCATATGTGAAAGAACTGCGTAAATGAAGTATGCTAATCTTTGGACAATCGCGCCTACATGTCAAAAATTTGTTGGAGAATGAAAAGAGATCTCTTGACCGTTTGTCATACACAGGTCAAGAGATTCGAATCTGTAAATTTACGAAAAATCCAATGAACCGAGTCTTTGTGTGACAGATAGATTCCACCTCTTATACAATAAAACATATATCATTTTTCTGTTCTTTTCAGTAGAGCCAAACAACATGTCCCACCAATATCCATGTCATCCATTATTTAACAGATTAAACTTAATGATCTATTTTTATTTTGGTATATCCACGATACAAACTGTTTACTACGCGTCAGTTCAAGTATATTCGTGCACTTGAAATGCATGATGATGCTGAAAGGCAAACCAGGTTCATCAACGACAAAGCTCATGGAAAAGTACAATGTTAAACGATTCAAATTACATTTGTCTTTTCACTATCCTTGGAGTCGATACTTTGGCTTACTGATTCATTCGTAAAATATAAAATAGTAATTTATTTTAGTGTTTAAGGTTTAGTGAAAGAGAGTTGAAATATCTTCGTGCTCACTTCTCGTATTTATATGTCTCTCTGGCACATAACGTAACATATTATTTTACATCAACTGGCATTCATTACTTCATTACCAGCAAAAATTTAAATACGTTTCTTTTATCCTAAGTGGCCGGACTTCACTTCCAGCAGAACATTTCGAATGGATCTTACGTGTATATTACGATTTGAAAGCAAACTAACATTCAACAATCACATTAAGATTACTTGCAACAAAGTTTTGCAAATGTTGGGCTTTATCCTCCGCACTACCAGGGTCTTTCCAGGAGTAAAAATTTTGATAATAATGTATAATTCTTTGGTTCGAAGCCGACTTGAGAGTGGATCGATTGTTTGGGCACCGAGGGGTGCGAAATGTGTTCTTATGGTGGAGAGGGTTCAGAAGAATTTTTTGAGGATTCTCTATTTGAGGACATATGGGTACTACCCATGGCTTTATCCAACAGACTTTCTCTTAGGGATGCTCACTTTCAATAGTTTGAATGCTCGAAGAGAAATGTATTTGGCATTATATTTCTTTCGGCTTATCCGAGGCCAAAATGAGAATTCCACCATTCTTGAAAATGTTAAATTGAATCTTCCTGATAATTTTTGAGGAATCGTGAGCATGAGTTGTTTGTTCTTCCAAGGGGTAGAACCAGTCTGCCAAAATGCCTCTGGGAAGAGCTTTAACAATTTTAAACGTTCAGACGAATACTATATTTTATGAATAAAAGTTGATTTTGTCAGAACTCACTCGGTTGACATCTTTGAAAATTTCTAATATGAGTTTATAATTCGAATAAATTATTAATTAATAGAAAAAATCTCAATTCTTGTTTTTAATTAATTAGTGATAGTATATATATAAATACAAGTATTTATATTTGTCAAATATGGCGCATTGGCATCAGCTGTTATGCCATGATTTGCTTTTCTTAAATAAATAAATAAATTACAACAGTGATAAACTGGAGATTTACTTCGTGAAAGAAACAGGTCAAATATCTATTGTAGATAGAAGAGTCAAACAAAGCTCGTGATACAAAATTTTAAAAAGAGATTCGAATCCTTGATCAATTGAGTCGTTGGGCGGCAGATAGATTACACATAAAAGAGAACATTTCGAATCGCTCTCAGTTTTATACGACCGTGATAAAGTGGAGATTTACTTGTAACTGGATTATATAGGCAATAACACAGCACGATACGGGCCACACGGGGTTAACCAATTTAGTATCGCTTTCATTTAAAATGCAAAGTGCGTAGGTTTTTGTTGTCCACTTGGGGCGGATGGCTCAACTTTTATGGGGCAATCGCACACGAGTCTTTTACCTCTGATTATATTTCAATCGAAGATATATTTATCGGAATATAAATCCCAAAATTCTCGATCCAATTTGACGTTAGTTGGTTGATGCTTTTTTATTATATAAAGGTTGCTTTTTTGTAGACTTTTTCATCGTTGTGGTAAAGTACTCTAGTTCAGGGTTGACCTTATTAGTGATGCACAACCGGCGGCCCAAAATGACATTTATTTCAGCCCAATATGACAAATACTTCACCATTAAAAAATGTGTTAGATATGAGAAAAAAGTATGCATAAATATATCGCGCTTTCTAGGTCAAACGGGCGTGACAAATCGCTACATTTCGGGAGAGCAAAAAGAGTGAACAAGAATTGTGTCAATTTGAACAATTTACATATGTAGTATGGTAGCATAATAGCTGACGCCTATACGCCTTGGAAAATGGAATAAAAGATGAAAGATACAAAATTTCGAGCTTCCCACGCCAAAAGGACGCCTGTGACAAATCGCTTCTTTTCAGGATAGCAAAATGAGTGGACAAATAATTGGAACAAGTTCGTTTCTTCACCACTCCTTGCCATGCATTGGAGTTTTTTTTATAATAACCTTTTGGCAGTCTGGACATATTTTTTGCGTGAACCTTATCTCACATTTAACTCAAAATCAACAAAATATTACTAATACCGCTTTGGCTTAATAAGGAAGATATAATCTGAAGAGTAACTGACATACTGAATGTTTTGGCCACTTATCCACCGCTCCACATTTATTCGAGTCTATAGAGAGATAGTTATCATTATAATTAGCCAAAATCACATAAAATCTCGCATTAAAGTAAACCGAATTAGAGATATACTAAACTACTCCCAACCACCACCGGCCACGGCCTTACGGGTCGTCTTAGCTGGGCGAATCTGGGCGAGGCGATCCGGCGCGGCTTTGAAAGCGGCAGAGTTTTAAAATATCAAACGGTCCTCGCCCATGCAAGTGTCATAGGTAGGCGAAGCGATCCGGTCAGGACGGCATATGTCGCAAGTCGCCTCAAGTGCGCACTCATGGCGCACGCGAATCGCTTGAAAATATGAAACGGTCCAAGCTCACCAGAGCGTTAATTGCGTCTGGCCGAGCGATGGCACATAAGACCTTTGATCAAACTACGTTTTAAATTGACTGGATTCGCCTAAATTCTCTTGCCGGTTCGCGTCGCTTACCTAAGACACGGGGTTACATTCGGTATCAGCGATCGTGTCCCGTGGCGTAACAACGTTAAGCGTATCTGTTCTGTTTGCGAGTATGGAGTTGTCTCGGGATATATTAGATATATTAGGATATATTAGAGATATACTGTTCAATGCACTTTTTATATAGATTATTATCAAAAATTCTTACAATAAAGTTATAGTGACTTCAATCGCAAATAAGAAAAAAAACAGCCACAAAAATTTGGAATATGTCGATATGGTTATATTTGATCACTTTTCCCCGTGCAGCCCGAGAATATTATGAAAATTCATAAACTGCTTTCTACCAAAATGGTTGTGTATCACTGCTCTACTTAGACCCCTTGTTGTTAAGCACTGCTCTTGGACATCTGGTTAGGTAGTTGAATGGAAGCGGAATTGTCAAGTACAATTTCTTTCCCTACCCCGAGTCTATGGCTTCTATTGTACAAATTCATATAAAAATATGTTCTCTAATTCATAATTAATTTATCAATAGAGAAAGAAAAAACATATATATTATGAGGCCGTGTTGAAAAAGTGGCAGAACGACTGTCTATGATAAAAGAATCAACTGTCGAAACATTTG
Organism: Himalopsyche kuldschensis; assembly: GCA_028554975.1. Lineage (NCBI taxonomy): Eukaryota > Metazoa > Arthropoda > Insecta > Trichoptera > Rhyacophilidae > Himalopsyche > Himalopsyche kuldschensis. The sequence goes on along the minus strand of JAHFWI010000064.1, from coordinate 296,956 downwards.
AATTCCATTCGAATTATGAATACACATACATACATAGATGTCACAAATACAAACATAATCGAATATTTATCGATTTCATTGTCAGAAAGCCAAGGTCAATTCATTGCCATAACACTAAAACATACGTAAACTTATTAATGCGCATACTATTTATGCAGGTGAAAACACTGTGAAAACGAAACCATAAACAATAATCGAAAGGGAAGTTGACACTGTGTAATATATGAATGATAATATTTTTGTGAAAAACATCATTCTAAACATAGCATTGTTCTTATCATCAGTTATTTTTAATAGATAATGCCAACCGCTATATACAAGTTGTTACATTACTTTGAAAAGGTTCTAATTGACATTTTTGCCTAAAATGACCTTTTGGTCGGAAAAGCTTGAATTTACCGCATTCTATCAGATATATGAATTTCAGAATTATTTATGCTTGAATAACGGAGTAAGCAGAATTCCAGAGTTGCACTGTATCTGCACACTTTTTTTATTAAATTTATTTGACAAAGTTTTTTTTTTTAAATAAAAAAAAAATATTTGGCATTACAGCTTACACCAATGCGCCAAAAATTCTTAGCTGTGAAAGTCATACGATATTAACTCGATGATAAGTAATGAATCAGTTGTGCACAAAATCAACGATAAATAACATACACCCAGCCCAAGATCTCTTTTTTTTCAATTGAAAAAATCAACTGAAAGACCTTCCCGGAATTGAACCCGGGCCTCCTGATCGCTAGGACAAAGCTCTTGCCCCTAGTAAGATTGCCGTCATTATTTCCATCATTAGATCTTCAAAATCATTATTTCTCAGCAAGAGTTGTGAAAAACATGCTTAAAATAAGTAAGTTTGAAACACGTTTGCTTGCTCATTGTTACAAGTGAATTTTAATCAATCGAAACTTCAAACGCTCATATCTCAAAACAGTGTCAAGAGCAGTTAGAACCTTTTCAAAGTAAGGTGTTGAAGTGGTAAAAATATCGCTGGTTCCAGGTTTCCAATCTGTAGTTTGAGAATTAAGATTGCAGTGGGTGTATGTATCGCATGACGATCCCTTACCAAAATAATGCCATGTCTCATATTCAACATTACTCAAAATATACACAGTTAACCCCCCTATATAGTAGTTTCTTATGGCGTACAAAGCAGTCCCTCGTATAGTCCCTCCTCCCTATAGCGTGGTTTCTTTTACAAATCGTAAAAAAAACACATTATTTTTAAAACCTAAATACAGAGTAATTGGGAAAATGTTTGATTTGCTGATTTCGGGCAATTCTCAATATGTGTACCTTGCAAAAAACACAAATTATAAGCGTATTGTTCTTATATTTAATGACAAATAAAAATTACAAAGTTTACCGATATAATAGTGAAAGAAAAAAAATACATTGGAAATTGGCAAAGAAGTTAACCGAGTGAGTTCCGACAAACTCAACTATAATACCTAAAGAATAGTACTCGTCTGAAATCGCTCACGTCCATGTGAAATATATCGACATTCGAAGCGTAGTCGTAGTCGAAATCATTAAAATTTCATGGGGGGTCGACTATTTTATATTATATTATTTAACCACATCCGCTACCAATGTGAAACATATGGAATCCTGACGAAAATTATCTCAACAGATGTTTTTCTACAAGAACTTAGTACATGTTACTCAGTTGCTCAACCTCTGTTCTTCAAGAAGGTAAAGATATAAAGGAATGGATTAGCACTGGATAAGTGGTAAGCTAACCCCGTGTCTTAGGTAAGCGACGCGAACCGGCAAGAGAATTTAGGCGAATCCAGTCAATTTAAAACGTAGTTGATCAAAGGTCTTATGTGCCATCGCTCGGCCAGACGCAATTAACGCTCTGGTGAGCTTGGACCGTTTCATATTTTCAAGCGATTCGCGTGCGCCATGAGTGCGCACTTGAGGCGACTTGCGACATATGCCGTCCTGACCGGACCGCTTCGCCTACGTATGACACTTGCATGGGCGAGGACCGTTTGATATTTTAAAACTCTGCCGCTTTCAAAGCCGCGCCGGAATCGCCTCGCCTAGATTCGCCCAGCTAAGACGACCCGTAAGGATCTCTGAACAGAAATAAATAATTCGTTTTATATAGATGATTCGAACCGAAGTGCTCCACCCCTCAAAATATATTACAATAATAATTTCTGAAAACGCACATAAAAGCCCAGCATTAAACAGTTAATTATTAAATTACCATATTAATAAATGTATAGCCATAAATAAAAAATAACATACATCAATTTAAACAAACAAAACCGACCATAAATTTAGCCCTTACTAAATAATACCTAAACAAACAAAATTTGAATAATAATCGAATAATAATTTTGAATGTTCATTCACGCGATAGCCTTAAATCTTCCTGTTCGAAGCTTAGTTCATTTCTATGACGTTCCAAATTCAAAAAAAAAAATAACTCCTTTCTGAGCCGGTTCCTCCAGAAATAGGCGTGACTGGATTTTGAGCCCCTTTGTTGGCATGGCGCGTCACTCGGCTGGCGCGTGCGCACAAAACTATATTTGTATTATCGAATGTCCTTTTACATATTCGAATCCGCTTATATATAAAAGCCGAGCCACAGCTGGAAGCTCGTGATAAATCTATGCGTGATTTAAAAGTCACGCACTTCCACTTTTAATCGAATATTACCTCACATTCGACCGCAGTGCACGAGACATAGATATTAAACCTGTATTTAACTGCACGCACCGAACTGTTTTAACTAGAAAAATGCCATTTACAAGGAAAACATAATTGTTATACATATCATTGGCTTAAAGAGTAATTTTGTTAACTCCACTTTTGGCTGAAAATAACTTTATAATGTCATCTTGTTGTATCATGCAATGTGCATGTCCCGTAAAAAAATTATAACCAAAACTTATTTGAGTGCATCGGAAAAACGTTTTAGGAAAATTTGATAACTCCATTGTCGTCCTAAAACCTATACTGCTAATTATCCAAATCCGCCATTTTCTATCGTCACCTGTCATTCATTCGTTGTTTGTCAGCGGTGGTACAAATAATTCGTTTGAAAGTCCTATTTGAAATCGGTTAAAAAATACCAAAATAATCAGTTTTTACTCTCTCTGCACAATTGACAAAACGAAGATAGCAAATTTACTCTTTAATAAGCCATCGATATGTAATACTAACGAGTATCCGGCATGCGTTGCAATGCCACTCAAAGACAGAAAGTTTCTGTGTTTTAATTATATTTATTGAAGTGCTTTTGGGTACACAATATGTTTTGTTTTTGCGATGAGCGAAACCGGTACTGATATTAATAAATGTATTGTGGAATAAGTACAAATAATATAACATTATTTTTTTATAAAACCTACAAATCTGCCATTTAATGAATGTCTGTTATTAAAACAATCAATACATAATGTGCTTTTGGATACACAGTTGTTTTGTTTTTCTGTCTGGTGCGTATACGAATAAGTCAGAAGATTTTTGAACGCGTGAGCAGACCACATACAGCTGTTTTTGTGAGAAGAAATGGATTTTCCAAATTTAGTCCACAAACTTGTAGCGATAGTCCCTGTGTTTTTTTGATGGTCATTCAAGCCATACCGGAAACACCAAACGTTTTAATTCGAATAGCATATCTGTTGGAATGATTGGGATGCGTGGCAACAGTATACTTTTTCCTTGGAGCAACTTCTCAGTAGATTTTAAAAATTGGTTGATATCACAGGGTTTACGTATGTACATATGTAGTATCATGTTGAAAATTTTCATTTATAAATTAACATGGTTTTAATTTTGATCTATCGTTTCTCTAAAAATACTATCAAAAATCTTTTCACGGAATCCGCACCGCGATGTATCAATACAATGGCGGGTTCTGAATTTTAGGGCGCCAAAAATCTTCATCTTCAAAATTTGTTTGTTATTAAATTTATTATTCAACGGCCGTAAAAGGCAGTCTGGCCAGGAAACGGATGAGGCATCATTGTTTAGGTCGTCATTAAATTTACTACTTCAACTACCAATATTGTAAGCAGGCTGGATTTAATAAAAAAAACTGCATATTAGTACACGTGATAAACACGCATTAAAAAAACATGGCGCGGGATTAGGTAAATAAGTTTGACGTCTCAGAGCTTCATAAACTTTATCGTGGTCAGGCAACCTCTATTATTGAATACATCTGATTGTTCACTAAGTTTAAATAAATGCATTTAAGCCATGTGGAGTTCCTCAACAAAAGTAAAGTGATTACGAAACATACACATAGCAAAGATTCTGACGGTGGCGTTAGCCGAAATAGCTATCAACCATTTATAATATAATTTTGTAGGACAAAAATACATTGATATTTTTTTCACCGTGATATAATGGAGTTCTACCAAGTAAATTCCAATTCGATCAATAATATAATATCGATGGCTTAAAGAGTAATGTTGTTAACTCCACTTTTGGCTGAAAATGACTTAATAATGCCATCTTGTTGTATCATGCAATGTGCATGTCCCGTCAAATTTTTATAACCAAAACTTATTTGAGTGCATCGGAAAAACGCTGTCATTCTAAAAGCTACACTGCTAATTTTCCAACTCCGCCAATTTGTATTGTAACCTGTCATTTATTAGGTTGTTTTATACCGGTGGTACAAATAAATCGTTTGAAAGAGTTTTTTTTGTTTATAACACAATTTTCCATGCCCAAAATATTTTTTTTTACCCTCTCCTGCACAATTGACAAAAACAGGAGATAGCAAATTTCATTCGTGGTGCTGTCTAGGAAGTTAAATAAATTAAATAAAAACACATCCAAGTTTCTCAGAAATTTATTTTCTATAGAACAAAATTTGGGAAAATCTGGAATGTAGAAAAAACGTGGACTTCCTTATTTATGCTATCTCACCGCGAAAACGATTTTTTTATCATTGAATCACATAAATTAATTTATTATAACTATTCAAGTCACACTCTTCAAGTACCGGATATAAACCATCGATAATAAATCACATAACTATCATCAAAGAAATAATAAAAACGATGACTAAAAATCAAGTCTTGATCTTGACAAATAAAATGGACGATAATTTTCAAAAAGAACGTAAAAAATATTCAAAATAAACATATCTAAAATATATGTTTCTCATCTTATTTAATAGTTTTATCAATAAAACTGTGCCCTATCGTAAAGTTTCAATACGCTATACGTGATCTAGAAATAGACACGTTTTTCAAAAACATGACAGTTCTGCTTTTTCTCATAATCCTAAACATCACCGGCTGCAAAATACGACACTTAATGTTTTAAAAATAGAACTGTCTATGATTGCTCTTTGGGAATAGACCACGTGACAAGTCTGACATCTTTGCAACTTTATTTTAGAGACAATATGACAAATATAGTTTTTGTATTACTTATTTGTTACAAAGATTAAATATTAATTGAATCATTATTTGAGTTGTAAACTTTAGCAGCAATAAAAAAATATCCTTGAAATGACATTGCAAGCATTCTTGCCCCTGACTAAAACAGCCTTGTGTAAATATATACGGTGCATTTAAGCTAGATCCGTGGTCGAGTGGTCAACGTAGTTCGAGCTTCTTAAATTGATGGTGAAGACAAACAACAGGGCGTAAAAATCACTATTGTCTGGCCATTAGCCATGTCCAAAACACATCATTCTATCCACAGTTATCAGGTAACAATAAGTTCTCATATAAAAGCTTCTGTTGAGATGTGGCTTTATTATTAGTCATATTGGGAGCGTACGTGGTTGAAATAAAAATACAATTCATGTTTGAAAATGTAAAAAATTTGAATCGTTTTAATTTTGTACTTTTCCATGAGTTTTGTCGCTAATGCTCCGGATTTCACCATTCAGCATTTCAAGTGCACGGATGTATTTGAACTGACCATTTGAATTTGAAATTGAAATTCCATAAAACACATTAAGTGAAAATTCTTAATTAAAAAAAAATTTTTTTCCTTCCCTTTTTACAATTTATCACGTTATAATATTAGAATCACTCTTGACTTAATTACTTCATCATACCTTTTCGGTAGTAAGATAGTCTGAAGATGCATCTGAAAGAAGCGAAACACGTGTCACGAATAGTAGCACAATACGTGTACCTATAAGTTATTTAGTTACCAGTTACCACTCCTACTGTACTTTAATTTATGGCAACTTTCAAAGTTTCATTTGAAAATGGAAGAGGTAGGTATCATTCTATAAAAAAGCACACCATTATTCTGTCCTGTCATGTTTACGGCAGTTACCGAAGGCATTAATTTAAACTTTGTTGCTAGGCAGGAAAGCCAACCCGGTGAGAGGGGCTTAAAGTAAGTGGGCGACCTCCCTTAAAAATGTCACCTTCCATTTCTGGATTAGTTAATCGAGGTACAGCGCTGTCATAGGCACGGAACGGATGCGTCATTAATTAGGTAACGTCACTAATTGAGTGCAGAGCAAACAGAAGCGAAGTTAGCTGCGATGCGGACACGGATGACAGCCAGTGTGACAAACTGTACGGCAATAAAAAATCAGGTAATGAGAAGAAACAAAATTCGTCAAATTAGAGATACGCTTTCATTTTGAAACGAAACTATGAATGCCTCACCAACTCTCAAAATCTGTTAACCCCCTAGCTTAATAACCATATTAATCCCCATGTAATTAATTAATTTGGAAGATAACTGCGACGAACAGAATTTTGAGTGTGTACCCTTTTAATTGGGGAATCTTGGAAGGATGACTTTGTTTAACTCTAATCAAATAAGGCTCAACTAAAGGCAGAAAAATGTACATTATTTTGTAAACTAAATGATATATTTGATAATGCCAAAGGATTCCAACCTCTTGCGCAGAGAATTATCAAAAACAGTGTTTGGAATATCAATTACAACTAAATAATATAATCCATAGACAATGCTTGTGTAGTAAAAAAAAATACGAATCACTTTCAACCCGTTGACTGCTAGCGTCTCATGAGTTGAGACGCGGTGTATTGCAAATTAATATTCAAACATTAAATTTCAATGAATGTATTTAACACAATCACACACTGTCAATCCTTGGTGGAAAGTCATGAAATGAATCATTCGCGAGCATTTTCAACAGATCAGCTGAAAATGATTACGATGAGTGAAACCGGTCCGAATCTAAAAACAAAAAATTATTGAATAAATACGAAAAATGTCTTATTATTTTTTTAATAAAACTTACGAAGTCTGCTGACTAATTCAATCAAATAATATCTGTTATTAAAAAATCAATACATAATGTGCCTTTTCGTAGATTCGATCCCTTGACTGTATAGCAGAGTAAGACGTAAGGTAACTTCACAGCTTCATATTGATTCGATCTGATTTTGCCATTTTGTTAAAAGCAATTTAAATCCGACGTTGAATAGTTATCAAAATATTCGACAAAAAAATATTGACAGCATTTCAGTGTGTAATTAATTATCATTCCACGAATCACAACTTGTTGGTCACAATATTAATAATATAAAATTTAAAATAACTTTGTTTCGATTCTATATCCCTCCTTCCTTCCCGTAAAAAGGAAAAATCCCAAACTCGATTTTGTAATTTTATCATTTTAAAATGTTACAATCAATCTTGCTTCATTACTTAAGCAAACTTGGCGATAGTTAGGCCGAAGATGCCTCTGAAAGAGGCGAAACACGTGTCACAGTTAGTAGCACAATACGCGGAATAATCAAAGTTATTTTATATTAAAATGAACTTACACAAAGTTACCGCCGAAACCATCGAAAGGTCACAATATTCTTCGGTAAAACATTTAATGTTTACCAATAGTAATGTGGCTGTGACATCCCTGTTTTTTTCCTCATCTGAGACAAAAAGAGGCTCGCCCAGTTCGGAGACCTCTCCAGTCCTTATATGGCACCAAGGCCAACCCATCTACAGACCACATCCACCGGTTAATAAATACAGCGACGGTCTTCGAGAAACCCTGAGGGAATAATGTGCTTCCTTCTTGGTAAAATGGCATGATTCAAGAGTATTTCCATATATTGGTTTGTTGAACGTTTAAAACCTTATACATATGCTGTTGGACGTCTTTTAAAATAAATCTTCATTTATTTTTAGTAAACTTATATTCACAACAATGCCTTGTTCGGACTGGGATAGTAGATTATGAGAGTGGTTGCGCGTGCATACTAAATCGAAAAAATAGGCCGAAATGGTAATGGCTTATATCCACTATCCCAGGTTTCCCCAAACTTTTTCTGCAATGGAACATTTCACTTATTTTCAGGTAAGGTAATTCCTCCTCGCAATTTAAAAAAAAAACATGATTTATGAAGTTATTTGTTTATCTGAAACAATTATAAAATATAAACAAAAAATAGTGCGTCAATCTTGGCAACTGTCGTTAAACTGACGTTACCTGTCAGCCAGTTAGGTAAAAACAATACACCCCCACCCAACCTTATCTATTTTATGTCCACAATGTGATAAAAGACGGTCCTCCGCTTGTATTTACTGACATCATGAAGATTAGTGGAAATCCATCATCACTCGCCTTTCAATTTGAAGTAGAAGATCTTCAAATGTGTTGCAGTGTATAAAACCTTTCCAAATTGTTGCTAGGTTCAACGGATACTGGTGTTCAGTGGATCATGGGAAACCCTGCACTATCATAACGGTCTGGACCGTTCTCAATAGATAGTTATCGACTGTCATTTATTATTAGTTATTCCAGTCCTAGCAAGGCTTAATACTTTATCACTTCCATCGGAAAAGATAGTATAGAGTTTCAGAGGATAGGAGGACTGGAACAGGAGTAGTGGTTACCTAGTCGCTGTCGTTATACCCTGATTTTAGGATCGCATGGGCGAGAGGGAATTTATGAAAACACAAACATTCATGCCTTCAAACAGGATTGGTAAATCGACTGAAAAAATGCTGCTCGCACTGGGACTCGAACAAGCCAATGACATTGTCCACTGCACCACGGACCATTTATTATAAAATAATAAGTAATATCACTTACATAGATTAAATGTTATAATTAACTTTAAATATAACCGATTGGTCCATGTAAATATAAAAGATAGGTACAAATTACTACTATACCCTTTTATTGACACCCAGGGCTTTTTTTTTGAAAAAAAGGTGCCGGGACTCACTTCGTGACAAGCTTATAACTAATTGAAACTATATTTAAGTAAAATTTAAAGCAGCTTTTCATATGCGCACAAAAAAAAACAGTTTTTTATGATTTATTTTTTATTTAAGACATGTTATATCGGTAACCGGACAAATCAGAACATGACTTTTCAGAACATGACAAAACAATTTATTTAAACAGTAAATTACTTATAAACTCCACACAATCATCTGAAAATGATATATATATATATTTATTTATTTTGTGCCAGCCCTACGAATAAATTTTTAAAATGCCGCACGTGATCTACAATAGCTAGTAAACATTTATTGCAATTTCGGCGATCTCGGAAATGCAGATATTTTCTTGTTGTGGCAACCCTATTCATAATTGGTAAATTGTTTATAAACAAATATGTATGTGAAAACCCAATATTATAGAGCGAGCGCGCTCGGACGGTGTCAAGGCACCAGATTCAGGCGTCCGTAGGTAGGCCTATTGTTCTGAATTGTCATGTTCTGTTTTGTCATATTCTGAAAAGTCACGTTCTGAAATGTTATGTTCTGAAAAGTCATGTTCTGATTTGTCATGGAACCGTTATATCTTAAGTAACAGAAATAATCAAAAAAATAATGATGTCAAATTTATATAAAAATTAAGTAAATAAAATGTGACGCACATTTTCAATCGCTAAGCCTGTGCATTCAATAACAGTCGTCTGACATACAGAAAGTATATAAGTCCATGCGTCAGACGTTACTGGCCGTTATCAGTCCTTGAGCACGAGTGACCAAAGGGATCGTGGACATATCCTCTTCTCCCTCGTTGCCACAGGAGAGCCACGCCAATTTCGAATCCATCCGCATTTCATCCGGTTCATGACAATACCATATTTTATAATGTTGATGAATTATATAAATATAGATTGTACTTACGTAAGAGCAAACATTGTTTCGTCTAATTGATTTTTAAACCGTGAAAAAAGGTGCCGGAACGTCGTTCCACCGCGTTTAATGGGAAAAAAGCCCTGTTGACAACCAACAATGTGGGCGCGTGTCAACTAAATATGTTTTTTTTCTGCATGACATGACTGGCATAATATTACCTAGTATTTTTTTACTACACCACTGTAAGTTATCTCTAAAGATGAGCACGTCGATCGAAAGTAATCGAAAGAACTTAAAAGAGTTTTGTAAAATAAACAATACAACAAATAATACATAACCCGAAGAGTAAGTGTTATGTTGCAAAGTTTATTTACTTGCCCCATAATACGAGAATATTCGCTAAATTTATCCATAAATTCGGCAAGTGAGAACTGACATTTTGCAGGCACGGAAGATAGAATTAGGCTCCAATCAGTCCAAACTAGGGAATCCAATCCCGGGATCCCGCTGTTTTTAAGTACCTGATGAGTCCCGGGATTAGAAAACACAATCCCGAAATTTCAGGATTAACTGATTTATCAAGCACGATCGAATTATTTAAACATATTTTGTGGAACGTGTCACACAAACGCGTATGTTGCATCAGATTACTCCCACCAGTCCCACCTCTAGGACCAGATGTCTGTAATCGCGTTTCGCAAGGATTTATTAATTTCTCTACAAAAACATGTTGAAAAACGAAGCCGAACAGATTTAACTGATACACTAAAATATTTATTTAATCCTTCATCATTCAATGACAACAAAACAACTCGTAAAACTATAAAAGAAACTATTCAAAAACTTATTGAAAGATTAAATGAAGAAGAAGATCAAGATATGATCGAAATATCAGAGCCACTAGAAAAGTCATCAATCGAAATTACTTCAATGCAGTCATCCCACCCAATTGAACAAGAAACAATGAAACAACAGTTACAGGATGAAATCGCAATAAGCTTGATGAAATGCGAACCAAAAATTCAAAATTGCACAAGGCTTATGTCCGTTATAAACCAAGAGATGATGTTATTTGATAATGGAGGCTCACGTGGTCATCAATTAGATCTAGGCTAAATGATGAAACGCTTGATGCTTTGTTATTACTACGTGCGTTTTTTTCAAAAATATTTTTATCAATTAATTTTGTCACTTTTTTATTTATATTATTTTCCATTTTAACCCTAAAGTTTAACCCCTATTTAAGTCTAAAATTATACGTACATTATACATTGAACAATAAACAAATGTCAAAATAAATTGTATTATTCATTTTAAGCTATTTTTATCGATAAAATAACATAGCTAATATTAAATAAATAAGAAAAAATATCCCAGATCCGGGACTGATCCCGGGATCCCGGGACTAACTTATTGCAATCCCGAAATCCTGGGATCAAAATTTTGGCCCGGGATTGGAATCCCTAGTCCAAACTGAATAAGCAAACATTCTAATATTCTGCATTTCAACTTTCAACACGGTGTTCCCTGTGCATCTAACACTGTTTTTGGCAGATTTGGTAAACCAGGACGTATGTATTTATATTTGAAATATTAAGAGATCTATTATGGAATAATTAACATAGATTTTGACTAAATACATTATATTTTATGTTTTCGATGTATGCTGCCATTCCAAGCATAGATCCGCTTATAAAGCTGTTAAGGTCATATGACTATAGTTGAAGGCATGCTGGAATTGTTTTTGAGGGGGTGCTGTTCCAAAGCTTAAATTTTCGGCGGACAACCATGGACACGGCTCCCGTTGTGTAATTTTTCACAAAATTTTGTCAGTCACTTCATGCCTTCTTGCCAACCTCCGCCGGTTTTAGAGATGCGTTGGAAAGGCCTTACTTGATTTAACAATATAGTATATGGATTTCAAGCAAGTGCAAATTAATACATGCATTCGGCAACACTCTTCATAAGAATTTCAAGTACAGTTTGTGTGCAGATGTGCAATTTTGTGTTAATTTATGGCAGCTTTATAAGCGGATCTATGATAATATTATGAATATTTACTTAATTTTCAGCATACAACAAATAATAGGTAATACACAATGAAGAAGAAGATTAATTTTTTGCTTGTATTTTGCTTAGTTGTAATACCAATTGTTTGTCATACCATGTAATTCTTGCTTAAATTTTGTATAAATATCACTGTTTCGCTGTTTTTCTTATCAGTTGATTATGCTCACCATGAGCGAAACCGGTCCTGATCCAATAAATTTTATGTGGAATAAGTACTAAAAATGTGTTATTATTTTTATTAAGAAGATTATTGTTTTTTTTTTTTTGCTTTTACTGTATAATACCTATTTATTGATTGAGTAGGCATTTACTTGGTAGAACTCCATTATAATACGGTAAGAAAAATAACAATGTATTTTAGTTCTACATAAATTATTTTATATAAATATTTGTTGATAGCTATTTCGGCTCACGCCTTCGTCAGAACTATGTTTTAAACGTGTATTAGAGATAGCTTATATACCTAGGCTAGACAGGGTACCCCATACCTGTATCTATAGACTCTCTGCATCACCTCTCTCTGCTCTGCTCAACCATCCCAACGCCACATGGAAAAAATGGTATATAGGTATATAAGCTATCACTAACTAATACACGCTTAAAACATAGTTCTGACGAAGGCGTAAGCCGAAATAGCTATCAACAAATATATAAAATAATTTATGTAGAACTAAAATACATTGTTATTTTTCTTACCGTATACCTATTTATCATGATTTTTTCTCGTTTAAAGAAATCGTTGTTGGAATTTTCTTTAACTTATGCTTTCATTAGAATGCTTTCAGCGTTAATAATGAAATATTTGTGATTTGATAAAATTACTTTGCAACGCTTTTTCATCATTCGAAAAAGAGGGCCTCCGAAATTATATTGAGCCCGGGGCATCTCAAGTGCGTTATCCGCCACTGTCGTCATCTGTTTAAATTTATTCAAAGTGCATACACGTAAATAACGGTCATAGAAAAATTATAGCGTATAATTACAGTGTCCGATTTCAAAAATAGAACAAATTCTTATTGATCTGTCATCATAGTGAATAATTGATAGTTTGACACATACCCACTGTTCTGCAAAAGGTATACGTTAATTGTTATCTCCATAACAGGCCTGTCATAAACTTCTGTGCCGTGTGTTACTGTGACACAATTTTCAAACTATTCAACGCTTTAGAAATTGTTGTGATACATCATAACATTTTGTAAACAGATACGTGATATAATTTGAAAACATTTCGCTGGAAATGGCGATGGTTTATAAAACTTATCGCCAAACCTTAACATAGTACTAGGGTTGAGACAAAAATTGATTTTTTAAAAACCGGTTTTCGAATGTCAATATTGTTCAAAAACCGGTTTTTGAAGTTTTACAAAAAAATGGATAATTCACTAAAAATAGCGAACAAACGTTTTAAATTCATTTTTATTTTGTTTATTTATCTACATAATAATACACAACAAGAAATTATTTTGGTGCTGCGATGATATGATTTTAGCAGGGCTGTGGAGTCGGAGTCGGGGCTTTTTGGCCGGAGTCGTACTCGGAGTCGGAAATTTTAAAGTTTGAACTTTTTATTTTTGCATATTATATGTAAAATTTGGCTATTGGCCGGATTGGTAGAGTTGATATTTTATTGAATTCACCTAATTATGAAAATTAGGCAAAAAATAGTGACGATATTAAACTTTTTTAGTCGGAGTCGGAGTCGTGTTTTTTGGCAATGTTGGAGTCGGAGTCGAAATTTTTTCACCGACTCCACAGTTCTGCAAAAATAGAATGTCAATAATGTTCAAAAACCGGTTTTTGAAGATATACAAAAAAATGGATAATTCACTAAAAATAGCGAACAAACTAATAATACTCAACAAGAAATTATTTGGTGCAGCGATGATATGATTTTTTAGACAATGATGCAAAACCTGCGGCCCTCAATGACATTTTGTAGGTGGGCCAGCATTTTTCCTAATTTAGAACAATACAATTTTATATACACTACAAATATTGATAATTTAATCAGTTTTACCCATGCGGCCCTCGGACTATCTGAGAATTGATTATCTGGCCCTTCTCCCAAAAAGGTGGTGCATCACTGAGTTAAGAAAATACTAAGCGTTCACTGATCGATCACTCAGTGATAATCTATTTTTTGTCACAAAATTCCATAATATCAAAAAAATAAAAGTTCGATGGGTAATGTGATGATGTCGGGGATATGGTATTTAAGGCATCAAATAAAAGGCCCAAAATTTGTGTCAAAATATTAACATTCTTATTTCAATTAAATTTAATAAAAAAATATATTAATAACCGGTTACTGAGTTGAAAAAAACCGGGTTTCGAATGTTGACAATTTTGCGAAAAAACCGTTTTTTGAAAACCGAAAAGCCCTTATACCGTAATATACATTTTTCCAAAGTTTGATTACTCACAATAAAAATATGCTTGCATATTACGGTAACAATTATGTAAAAATGTCAAAGACTAGAAACACTGATATTATATATTATTTACATTGTAACCATTTTCGATTACAAATATTACACATTATTTCTTTTAGTTTTACACAACATTTCCGCTCCCGATATGAATTTGAGTGGACCAGGCATCGTCCTGATAAACTGCGCAATCTTGCAACACTCAACCTGCAGCCTGCACAGCTTTTTTTGCGGCCTAGTACAGTAATAGTCATGAGATTCTTCTTCATCAAATAAACATGTTACGGTTACTTGCTTGATCTGTCGTGATCAATTCAGATTAAATTAACTGGCCATTCAAATTACCGACGCGAAGAACAACATAGAGCGTTGGTGATAATTGGAAGCATGTAAGTTTATATAATATAAAACTATCTCCGTAATGTTTTGGCAGGCCCATGATGCAGTGGTCAACGTCGACAGCTTCCGGGACGGACCTCCCGGGTTCAATTCCCTGTACGAGCAGATTTTTTTCAGCCGTCATTTATCGATCCTGTTGGAAATCCCTTCCCACCCTTCCTATCCCTAAAACGGCGTGCATCGAGAGCGATTAGCTAACAACTAGTCTTGTCCTTGTCCTCGCATCCTTTCAATATCTACTCTCATCGTAAAGGAGAGGTTGAGCAACTGAGTGACAAGCACAAAAAAAATGCTGTGATAAACTCAATGATGAGTTCGTATGCTCCACGTTTGGAGCGGACATGGATTAAAATGTCAAGTCCTACTCGACATGGGCAAAGTGATTGGCATTGTATGTTATAACATTCTTGTGTATGTGTCTATGTTACAGTGAAACTGTATTCTCAGTGAAAATGTATCAAGTAATAGATTTGTATGACAACATGATTTCACTGGTCACGATCATTGAAAATATTGGCCCGAGTCGATGATTTGCCGGCCTAAAATTTTGGTTTGATTCAATGAAACAAAATCAGCAAGTAGTCCCTTTCATAAAAAGAGAACCAAAGAAAAACACAGACAAACATTGGGCTGAAGATAGGGCGGTCAAATTTATTTTCAATTGGAGAAGAATATATTTTCACTGAAAATACAGTTTCGCTGTAGCATCGATATAATAATTCGATTGTTACATAATACTGTCTGGTTATTGTCTAAGTAAGTATTTTTTGCGGGAAATGAAAATATGCCTTCACATTCTTATCCGTTCGCACTCGGAAGTCAATACCCCGTTGTTAGGTACGGAATTATTAAATACAGGGGAGGATTAGTGGGCAAAATCTTTCCTCACCAGCTGTGATATATAATAAAGTTATAATTCTTTCGGCACCCAACTGAATTCGAATATAAAAAGGTTACTTTTTTATTTATTTTTATTTGGAGGCGTTTTCTTAATAAATGATTATTATCTAAATTAGAAAGGAAGTATTCCGAGCAAAGTCTTCTACAACCAGTCCAGTGCCTTAAGCTGTGGCCACAGTGACAGGCGTAAATTTTGGCGTATCGTGGTAAGACTTGCTTCATAATCAAAAGTGCCGCAATGGCTTTAACGATGGCGCCGTCTAAGAAGTCGAAACGTATGATTCGCGTGAAATTCCCAGTACGAGCAGGTTTTTTTCAGTTGATAAATCGATTCTGTTCGAAGGCAATGGGTGTTTGCGTTGCTTAAAATCCCTGCCCACCTTGATAAGCCCAAAAAGCGGCACATAGCGAGAGCGATTAGCTAACCACTAGTCCTGTCCGAGTCCTCGTATTCTTTCAATGCCTACTATCTTCGAAAAATCAACGTTCGGTTGCGCAACTTAGTAACGAGAATTTCTCGTAGAAAAATATATGTTTAGATAAACTCTGTGAGGGGTCCATATGCTCCAAATTGGGAGCGAACATGGTTGTAAAAAAATGAAAGAAATGAAATAACGAAAAATTACCACATTATGACATGTTACAAACAGGGCTGTGGAGTCGGAGCTTTTTGGCCGGAGTCCTCGGAGTTAGAAATTTTCAAAAGTTTGAACTTTTTATTTTTGCATATAATATGTCAAATTTGGCTGGATTGGTTGGTTGATATCTAATGAATACACATAAATAGGAAAATTAGGATAAAAAGGTGACAAAATTAAACTTTTTTTAATGGCTCCACAGCCCTGGTTACAAACATAAACTAAGGGACACAATCCAATAAATACGGATTTTGAAATAAGGATAATTTTAAATTAAATAATATTTTTTCCAACCAAGTTATACAATGTCAAGCGAGACTCGATATAGGAGGTGCGCGTAACCTATACAATTTCAAGCTAGACTTGACATAGGAGTAAATACCCACAAGTGTCAAAGGGCGTTAAATCGTCCAGATCGGCCCTGCGTAGAACTCTTCGCCGCAGACAGATTTATCGATCATAAAACCCAACACGTGCACAAATGCAGTGTTCAGGAATACCTCCACATCTGGAAATAAGCACCCAATATTCGCATGTCAGCGTAAAATATGAAGTATGGTCTTACTTACCGTTCACCCCGACGGCCGGAAAATTCACATGCCTTCATACAAAACCGTCTCACAAAACAACAAAAAAATCACGCACACTATGACACTTGACGCCGGTTAGAGAACGTGAATACTATATACCACGATAGAGGAAAGCCCTATTCCCTATTCTTTCTTTGTCTAGCACAACTAGGGGTTAAAACCGATCGATAACGCATGGGTTCGACAATAATATCAGTGATTCACTTAATTTATTTTTGATAACAAACACAAAACAACTAAAACACGAATAACACTCAAAATTTATCTGTTAAAATTGCATCACATAACAGAAAAAAAATGCTCATTTCACTATTAATTCAAAACTAAACAATAATACTGTTACTATAATGCAATATTATCACTGTTTTTAAGATAAATCAGCACGATTTTTAAAACTGTTCATCTGTACGATGTATTAATCATGACAAAGATGTAATTTTCGGGAGATGTTTCCAATGTAGAGGCGTGATTTTTTCGCGGCTCACTTCATGTTTTCGTGCGAGTTCGAATTCTTATTTTGAATTTAAAAATAGACGCTGTCACTTTTTGAGGCGGATATAACGTGGCCGTCTATTTATAAGCCAGTGCTGGCGAAAATTTACATTTATTCCGCAGTGATATCTTTAGCGGCGGGCTTTTTCCGCGAGTTACACTTTCCGAGTGGGGTGTTTTCATATCGTTTCCTTGTTTTGCTTTCCCAGACTCATACATCAACTCGCCAGACATGCGCAGTGCTAGACAGTTTGAAAATATCCTTGTATCTAAAATACAACTCCCTTGTGGTTGGCAGAAATCGTATAATACTTGCCAAATGATAGTTTTATCCAGGGCTGTGGAGTCTGGATTTTTTGGCCGGAGTCGGAGTCGTCGCGGCGTTTTGTTTGGAGTCGTGTTTTTGGTCAATGTTGGAGTCGGAGTCGTTATTTTTTAAACTACTAAACAGCCCTGGTTTTTATCAGATATAATTTAGGATTTCGACTGAAAGTGCTTGATGAAATTTCAATGATCCTGATTTCGCCCTAAGCAACTCAATCTGCCAATCTCACCGTCGTTATACCCCTTTAAATAAATCACGCGCTCGATGCAGATACAGGAGTTGAATTGTTACATAAAAACACGGGCGAACTTAAATTGTTGTATCAAGAAATATTATAGATAAATGTAATATTTTAACTTCAGTAAAGTTCAGCTTATTAGTTTGCAAATATTAAACGAACAACTTCTTCAACAATCTTCCAAACTCACCATTGTTATACCCCTTTAAATAAATATCATTCATACATTCAAACACTTACTCGGATACAACCCACCGATTATATTCGTAGGCATTTCCATGCTTTTGCTGGTAATTAGTCTTACGATATTGCATTCAAAATGCTTAATGATTGTAATTTTACCACTTAATTCATTGAAACTCATAGACTGATAGATTGCGCGAAAATCAATTAAATTTAGTGATTTACTTTTAATCTTATTACTACACGTCAGTTCAAGTTAGCTTATTCACTTGAAATGCCTGAAGATGCTGAAAGACGAAACACGGGTCGTTAGCGACAAAACTAATGGAAAATTACGATATAAATTTGATATTGAAATTCCATCAAGCACCTTCAGTCGACATCCTATATTAGATTATTATTCATTCAATAATTTTAATGTGGATATTTTTGAAGTGACTTTTCTTGCTAACCCTTCCTTGCCGAGCCGCTAAGATTTTAAAAATTAATTCATCAATTTTTGTGTTAAATACACTCATGGAGGTTATCAGGCCAAATCTTTTCCTTGATAGTATATTTTCCCTACTAATTTTTGAAAATTAATTTGCTAGACTCCGCAATCAGGTATCTCGACATACGGGACGCCAGCAAACATTGCGCTAAATATCAGAATATATGGAATTCTAACGGAGCATATATCGACAGATGTTGTTTCACAGCACGTTATTCATCAGCAAAAACCTTTCTACTTGTAAGAGGGGGAGGATAAAAGAGTTAATCTACCCGAAAAATAGCTGGTAGGACTGCAAGTGGGATCGGATAGGTGTGAGTGAATGTAAATATCAGCCAGCCTCAAGAAGATGTTAAGCTGCGTCACGGTCCTTGTTGTGTGAGAACTGTTATCTGTACGAGAGCTGAACTTAGAATGAGGTGTTCGATGGTGATGATGATGATGAAGTGTATATTCGCTGTATAGGGACGCAGGGGTATTCGAGGGGGATCGAAGGTGGTAAGCCCTCATTTCCCTTTCGTCTTGGGTTTGCGTTTTGTTGGTCAGTAGATGTGTTAGTTGAAAAAAGATGAAGATGTGTGGTGATGAAGATGGCGATGAAGTGAAGATCTCTTGACGGTGGTGACACTGGTTCGTGATGCAATAACATCAAGGGATTTTTATTTTAATCTACATGCATGCCCTCGGAAGGAGGTCAACCCTCAGACCCTCAGACGTGTCCCAGACGTTCTGGAAGTTCTCTAGGAGCTGACCGATGAACTCACGGCATTTATATAATTTTCCCACAGACTATAACTCTATGGTTTCATAGATAATTTACAATCCATAGACAATATACCATAGGCTGGAAAAATTGCCACCGCTTTGTCAAACCCAAAGAAAAGTGGTTCTTTGTGGGTTCAAAGTGGGCCTTATTATTCTTGTGATCAAAGGTGCACCGTGACTTCAAAAAGGGTTATAACCACTGCCACAGTGGCTTATTTGCGCGCTATAAAGAGCATAGACAATATACAGGTTAAGATCACCCATATTCGCTATGGTTTCATCAATAATTTACAACTCATAGACCATCCATAGACTTGAAAATTTTCCATCGCTTCGTCTGATCCATAGAGTAATAAACTTCGTCGATCGTGTGAAACATGTGCATAGACTAATATTTATAATCACAGCTTAGCCATTTTTGGAAATAAAAAATCGCCATAGTCATCCGTATTCTTATGATTTTTGGCTGCTCGAAGGGCATTGAAAAACAGAGCACGGCAGGAAAATATTTAGTTACACTTTTAGCTATCTCTTATTATAAAGTTTTTGAACGTGACCTTTTCTAATATGGCTACATTACGTCTGATATGTCAGACCGCTGTCAAACCCAGCTGTCAATTAAAGATATTCTAGGTTACCTTTATTAAGAAGGCTCTAAGTTGTTAAAAACCGTATTAAATAATAAAATACAATGTCCGACAAAACAAAAACTAAGAAGTGAGTCATAAAATTTGATACATTCACACAAATAGTCAGGTGAAAAAATTCCAAACTTGATTCAAAAATGGTTTACGTTTACAGAAATCAAAATAAAAATGAAAATAATCCAAAATATAAGCCGAAACCCTTCAAGGAACAAGCTAAAGAAGCCAGGATTCCCCAAAGTAAACCGAAAATTGAAAAAACCCAACCAACAGCGTCTAAGAACATTAAATCGGAACTCGGTATGTAAATATAAACAAATTGAGTTTTATTATATTTTTTTGTTTTAAGAATCATAAAATTTAAGTGTATCCTGATTTCGTAAACTGACATGATTTCGTGACAACCATTCCTCATAAATGTATCGATCTGTATAAATCAGGGCTGTGGAGTCGGTAAAAAAAAGTTCGACTCCGACTCCAGCATTTACCAAAACCACGACTCCGACTCCTACATTGACCAAAAATACGACTCCGACTAAAATGGTTTAATATCGTCACTTTTTTTGCCTAATTTTCTTATTTATGTGTATTCAATTAAACATCAAGCCAAACAATCCGGCCAATAGCCAAATTTGACATGTTATATGCAAAATAAAAAGTTCAAACTTTTCAAAATTTGTGACTCCGAGTACGACTCCGGCCAAATCAAAAAAAAGCCCTGACTCCACGACTCCGACCCCGACTCCACAGCCCTGGTATAAATATATCTAACCTGGATGGATTACTGCTAAAAGTCAACTTAAAAAATATTTTAACTCCTAGAACCCCTATGTTGAGTATAGTTCGGCACAGAGTAGGAAACGCGCAACTCCTACGTCGAGTCCTGCTCGATATTGTACAGTTTGTTTGGAAAAATATTTATTTATTAATGTTATATTATCCTTATTTCAAAAACCGTATTTATTGGATTGTGTGCCTTAAATAAAGATTGTAACATGTCATAGTGTGTTATATTTTTCAGTATTTTGTTTTACCATGCTAATAAACACGCAAACCCTGTGATTTCAATCAATTTCTCAAATCTATTGAGGAGTGCAAAGGATTAATCTAGTTTTCTAGAGCAATAAATATCATTTCAGAATTTTCAACATCAAATTTGAATCATTTGAATCAGTTCAAGTACATTTGTGAGCTTGAAATGCCTGAAGATGCCGAAAGGTGAAACTTGGGTCGTTAGCGACAAAACTCCATACAATTCAAATTTGAATATATATCGTATTTCAAAGGCTATTTTCAACCATAAATAATCGGAGAATACAGACCAAAAAAATCCAATTACGAAGCAAACCTCGGGTGAAAAAGATCGGGTGTTTGTACAACGTGACAACTTACGCATTAGACCGGGTCCGGGTGTTTGAGTGTTATTTTATTTTTATGGAATACACTTAATAATTTATTATTTCAGATAATCTGAATGCCAAAACAACACACGTTGAGGAGGGACATCAGTTCTCTGATCAAAAAAGGGAAACGGATGATGTTCTGAAGATAAGTGAGAAACCCAATTCAAAATACGCAAAACGTGAAATAAAAAGCAACTGGCCAGAGTTCGAAATGCCCCCTCAACACGATGATGACGATGAAGAAGTTTCTCAGGGTGCTGATTTCGAGGTAAGCAAACTCATTACTTTTATTTCTACCGTTCATTACTCTATTCTCATTAAAGAAAAAAATAATGGGTAATCATCGAGACTAGGTCCATTGAGTCATAGACTGATAATTTGACGGATAATCCAAGATGGCCGCTCCTGTGTTAGAACAAGCATGAGTTGTTTACTTACCTTAATATTATAATTGTCTATTAACACAATGCTTACGGAGTGCATAAATTTGTGCGTTTGCTAATTGGCCATTAGATACGAAATAACATTCTAATTACCAAAGTAATTAAAAGGCCCCGTAAACAAAGTGTTAAAAGAGATGTCATCGGAGCTGCGAAACGAATTCCTGAGAGTAAATTCCGCCAAATAAAATGCAAACAGATCATGACTTTTCCCGAATTGTCTAGGTTAGGTTTGTTTTGGTTAGGTTGGGTTAGGTTAGGTAAATAGGCAACTGTAAGAGCCAACTATAGTATTAAGGTAAGCTATTTATATATATATTTATAATTAACAATAATAATTTAGCCATCAAAAATAATATATAAGGTAAATGTACCAGTCGTTGACCATGTACCAGTAGTTGACCTTTTGAGATTAAAATGGCCCAAAATAGGAAATGCAAATGCGGGATTGCTCTAAATTGTAAAGTTAAGACAATTTAAGGCATCAGTGGTCGGAATGAGCCACTAACACATCACCATATAGCCAATGGAGTGCCAGGGTGGCCATTTGAAAACAACACCTAGTGAGGAAAATGTATTATTTCAA
Source organism: Himalopsyche kuldschensis (assembly GCA_028554975.1). Taxonomy (NCBI): domain Eukaryota; kingdom Metazoa; phylum Arthropoda; class Insecta; order Trichoptera; family Rhyacophilidae; genus Himalopsyche; species Himalopsyche kuldschensis. Next base: position 274,338 of record JAHFWI010000064.1, on the reverse strand, counting down.
ATTTCTTAAGTGATCAATCTAGAAACGGTGTGTACCTTGTTGCTGAACCACCCATTGCTACTTGATTCAACCAAGAGTGGTGTGACAGAAAGCCTTGAGGCAACTCTGAAAGAAAGTTCACTATAAAGCCCCCTGTTTAGACATTGTCAACTATTAGATTTTTCAATTTGTGATGGTCAACTACTGAAACAAAAACATGACTTAACACAACTTATATGAATAATTTAACACAACTTTTTTTCAACAGGCCCTTTCGTAATTTTTGTTACATAATATTAATTAAGACATATGATCCAATATGAGTATACTTGCTTTGCCTTCATTCGGTACAATGCTAAACCTTAATCGTTATTTTTGTTGAAATTTTCTCTTAAACGGTCAGATACTGGTACATTTACCTTAGTTAATAATGTTTGATGTTTCTTGTCAGTTGATAATGCTTGCCACGAGTGAAACCGGTCCTGATCCAATAAATTTAACATGGAATAAGTACTAAAAATGTGTTATAATTTTTATTTTAATGCCATTCCACTGAGCATTGACAGTGAACACCTTAAAAGTTATATAAGTCTTTACTTGGAAATTTAAGTTATTACTGTAATCCGATATAAAATGTGTATTATTATTGTAAATCATTTTCATGATGTGCGTCTAAACTCTAGCTAACAATTATCTTTTCACCAGGCTCTCCTGCAGATACCGATGTCTGTTGGTGGACATTTCCAATTCAAACACGAAAAAACTTGGGTGCAAAGAAAAAATTCAACCGGCTACACTGACCTGTTTGGACTAGACGCAGGGTTGATCTCGGACGCCATCTCTTGCATACCGTTCTTCGAAAGAAACTCATTGGACCCTTCGCTATTTTCCCAAGAGCAGTTATCCAGAATGATAAACACGGCAAAAAAAAACCAGACGAACTTCGATAAGAACTTGGCCACAGCTTCCGATAAAAATGACATTGCAATAAAATCACTTAAAAAGAGATATACAACAGGAGAGATTGAGAAAAATATTAAACCTAATAAAGCCCCTCAATTTAATTCCTTGAAAGAATTATCGGATGAATTACCAGTTCGAGCTGTGTCAAATGTTACTAATAAAGATGTGATTTCTAAAAAGTTAGAAAAGGTTGTCATAAATGATGATGATGATGAACTTGAAATGCTCCTTGAGACTGTTATGCAGCCAGTCAATAATGTAAAGTTACCTTCAATGTCTTCAGGTTTGTATTTTTTTTTTCAAACAATGTCCGTTTCCAATGTGGTATGTGGGAAGTGCTTATTATTCAGTTACTCAACCTCTCATTTTAGATAGAGTAAGAATAGGACAGGATTATTTTTTTTGTCAAACCATGTCAGTTGCTAACGTGTAACATATATACTTCCAATAGAGACATCAAACTTGAAGTTTTTCTGTGGACATTGCTGATTATTCAGTTCATTACCCTCTTATTAGAGAGAGTAAGAATAGAAGGATAGGAAAGGATTTGTATTTTTTTTCAAACCTTGTCTGTTCCAAATGTGTAACATATAGACAACCAACGGAAACATCTCAACTGAATTTGTTCTGTGGCAACTGTTGATTTTCATTTGCTCAACCTCTCTTTTTAGAGAGAGTAAGAATACAAGGAAAGCTCAGGATATGTATTTTATTTTTAACCGTGTCCATTCCTGACATGTAACATATACATGTTCTACCAAAGGAGCGATCTCAACTGAAGTTATTCTGTGGGAACTGATTATTATTCAGTTACTCAACCTCTCTATTCAGAGAGAGTAAGAATATAAAGGAGAGTTGATAATACTCATATACATTGCCTTTCCACCAAACATTTACAGTTGTCTATATTATATTTACATCACTTTTAAATAAAGTTGTGCGATTTTAATGTGACCTTTTTACATTAGTTAACTGATATGCTATGGTGTCACATTCTTTTACCGTTTCAGGTAATGAAGCAATATCCATTCCAATTGTTGCGGCCGTGCAATCTTCAAAGGTGAACACCCCGCCAGAAGTAGATTTGGACAAATGGTTGGACGATTACCTTGAAAGTTAATCTAAAATGTAATAATTTTTATGTACTCAACTGTAAAAATATAAATGTGAATAAATATTAAATCTTTTCTAATTGAATGACTTTTTCTCAATTAAATAAAATCGTGCTACATCAGATAGGTGTAAGAGAATTTTATAAATCATAGACATCTAACAGAACTCCATTATAATTAAGAATTTTGACTGAGGGTGCTCGATTGAATTTCAATATAAAATTTGAATCGTTTGAATTTTGTACTTTTCCATAAGTTCTGTCAGTTCAAGAACATTTGAAATGCCTGAAGATGGCGAAAGGCGAAACCAGGGTCGTTAGCAACAAAACTTATGGAATAGTACAAAATTCAAACGATTCAAATTTTATATTGAAACATTAGACCGCTGAACACAATTCTTAAGGGACCATTAATTATTTGGTCAGTTTCTAATTCGATAAATGGTCAGTAATAAATGATTAAAACGGTCAGTAATAAATACTTAAAATGGTCAGTTAAAAATAATAAATGGTCAGTTAAAAATTATAAACGGTCAGTTAATAATAAATTTTGGGTCAGTGTTTTATTGTAAAATGGTCAATATTTTTCTGTTAGTTACTGACCCATTAAATACACGCCTCCAGTAAGTATCCATAAACTATAAGTGTTGAAATATCTTATCCTAGAGCAAAATAAACATATTTAATAAAACAAATATATAATATGATTCCTTGTATTTGTTTCCATAATACGTACTTAAACTTACATTTTGTTACGTGGAGAATGGTGGTTTGAAGCATTTTATGTCCAGCGTAATATTATAATTCAATTTGTACACTAAACATTTATTTAAAATATACATCAAGACTACCTTTAATTGTTTAATATATAAATTCAGAAGAAGTCACTTATCTTAAAATAGTACTAGAATAATTCTACGTTTTTTTAGTGTACTCCAGTTTTCAAATTGAAATAAGTTGTCATTTAGGTTGGGTTCATTGATTTTACCACTGAAAAGTTTTCAAATCAATATAATGCTATAGATGTACCCAGTGACGGCTGGTGACGGGGTGTTGGGGGGTGCAAAGGAAGATTCAACTATTTTTCCGTTCTACGGAAGAGAAACAGTTGGTATTGCGAAAATCTGAATTGAAAGTCCATGCTATAGAAGTGTTTTAAAATCCAATGAATAGGAAAGAACTCTTGCAAAAATGATTGAATCTTCCTTTGCACCCCCCAACACCCGTCACCAGCCGTCACTGGATGTACCATCATTAATTGACCGCCGCCGAATTCGGAACTAAAATTGTCCCCATAGAGTACATATCATTGGCTACAGAGTAAATTTGCTATCTCCGTATTTGTCAATTGTGCAGGAGAGGGTAAAAACTGATTATCTTGGTATTTTCAAACCGATGGGGAAAATTTCAAATAGGACTTTCAAACGATTTTTTTGTCCCACCGTTGAAAAAAAACGAATGAATGACAGGTGACAATGAAAAATGGTGGAGTTGGATAATTAGCAGTGTAGATTTTAGAACAACAATGGAGTTATCAAATTTTCCTAAAACGTTTTTACGATGCACCAAAATAGGTTTTGGTTATAAAAAAATTACGGGACATGCACATTGCATGATACAACAAGATGGCATTATTAAGTCATTTTCAGCCAAAAGTGGAGTTAGCAAAATTACTCTTTAAGCCATCAATATATATATCTTCAAATGCTATTTAAGTGCATTCGTTTTAATTAAAATACATGTACCAAAAGATTTTTTTTTCATTCATATCTTGCCTATCTAACAGGTGTAAATAAATAAACAATTTTGGTTGAGCACATCATTCACTTGATGGTGGCTCCCTCGCTTACGGTCAAGTTATAATGGTACATCTATAGTTTCTGTGTGAAGTTGTGTAAAAAGTAATGTGTCATAGAAGGAACACGAAAAAGAATTATAACTATATTTTTACACAAATTATTTGCTGTTACTCGATTAAATTACCCAACGTTCTCATGTCACAGCCACAATCGGCCTTGCATGCTTAGAGTAGGTCAGTTCTCACTGACCTTGGTTTGGCTCAGTATCGTGAGAGTGACACGTGATTGAAGCGACAGGGACAGAAATATTGGGCGATAAAAGAGATTCGTGTCCAAGATGGTGGATCTAATAAAGTGTATAATATGTTGGACAAGGAAATGCACAATATGCAGAATAGTCAATAATTTTCTGTTAGTTACTGTCCCATTAAATACACGCCTCCAGTAAGTTTGCCTCAGTATCGTGATAGTGACACGTGATTGGAGCGTCAGGGACAGACGTTTCGAGCAATAAAATCGATTTATGTCCAAGATGGTGGTTCTAATAAAGTGTATAATATGTTGGACAACGGAATTCACAATATTGGAAAAATGCTTTGACAGATGAGTTCAAAACAGTCAATAATTAATACTATAATAATGATATTCTAAAATATATTTAGAGTAAATCTTTATTTATTTAATGAATATTTGATTCAATTTCTATCTATTACGACATACCAATTAAGTGTAATATGTAGATAATTGTCTACTTTCATAATTCATTATAATGTTGATAATTTCTTCTGTACATACAAGTTTTTTATTAATAATTACACATGTCAAAAAGGATAATTCCCTTGAATTTACTAAGTAACATTTATATTACTAAACATATTATGACCTTGGGCTAGTGGGTTAGTTATAGACGTGCTTGGAATATAAAAAAATGTGCTTTGCTAGTATAATTAAAGCTAGAGATAAAAAATATAGTGCAAGAGGCAGATTATAAAGCAATCCAAGCTTGCTATAGCAAAGCAGCAATTTTGCAGATCTTATTTATAAGACAATGACAGATGTGTGTTGTTTGTTTCTGATTGGCTGTCATGGGATTCGTCTCTGATTGGCCGCAGTTGAATATTCTTTTTTCGTACGGTTTTAATAAATTTATTTAAAAAAAACAATGAATGTATTTTATACACTGATTATTTTGTTGATAATTATACTGTCAATTTGTTTATGGGACTTTTTAATTGCTCTGGTAATTAGCATGTTATTTGGCATTTGATGGCCAATTAACTCTTTAAATGGCTGTGGTAATTATTCACGCCACTTTATTGCACGTATATTTTCCATAGACCTATAAAGAGTTAGCAGAAGCACAATTTTGGGCAATCCATGAACAAAGCCAGGTGGAGCCACTAGTAAGTTAGAACTGCTAGAGTTTTGGCTGTGGCCGCATTAGGAACATCAGTGGTCTTACGAAAATGTCTGGTGGTCGCACCAAATTTCTGTGTTGAGTCTTTTTTGTCAAAAATACCTAGACATGTTTGTGTTAAAGTTTTTGCGAACTGAAAATTCTTGATGCATTCAAATTTTCAGTGTCATTTTTACTAAACATCAATATTAACTATCAAGCTGTTGGTGGCCGCACATGAGAACCACTGTACTAGAGTATTGAAACAAATTTACTGTGATGGGGAACCCCGATCTAACATTCTCGCATTAATTGTTTTCCCGCGTGGTGAGTTCATTTTCTATAGTCCCGGCGATACACCCATAAAAACAATGTTAAAAAATCCCACATTGATCGTTCCCCGATTTATCGTCCCATCACAAATATTATCTCAATTGGCAATTTTTTTTCAATATTTCTCATAAGCACATTCGACCCCATCCAATCGGTTCGTAGAAAAAAACTTAGAAATTTGTGACAAATGATTTTTTGAATGTTTCTCCATTGATCCTAGCACGAATCAGACTGCATTCTTCTAAGGCAAGCTTGAATTGCGATACATTGAGCTCGGCCCCTTCATACATACAGGGGGTGCATATTAAAAATTGCAATACTAGCTATTGTGAAAATTAATCTTGCATACTACAACACTATTCATCTACATGTACATTTATGTTAGTATTAGACTTGCCGCACGTGCTTGCGGTGTCTTTGGTTCTTATCTAAATCACATTATTACTTTTATTTGAGCCTTTAAAAAAATGAAAAACACAGATTCAGGAACAACGCAGCATGTTTTTAAAAAGTTGCGTTGGCATGAAATGGACAAGACACTCTACTCTAAATTACAATGTTTAGATACAAATATTTATTAATATTACATAATGGATGACCCAGTTCCATAGAACAATAAATAAACAATTTTATATTTTGAGTTATACAGTGTAGAAAACTCGCCCGCGCACCGATACATCCAATAAATATCATACACTGCGGTACTAATATCAAAAGTGACACATATTTATGATTTGTGCAGTACCGTTTTCGAAGGACAAAGTGTTTTAATCAAGGAAAGAAATGCATATGATATTTAATCTTAATAATTTTGATGTTTATAGTAAAATATTATCCAAATTTTTATCAACTGGAGCACCCCCAGATATCTTATCCACAGGACGCCACTGGGTATATTACCGATTATATTAAAAGTACAACTTGTAAGTTATACTGGTTTGATCAGTTCAGTTTCATACACATACAATTTTATTTTGTTTTCATTCCTTAAACTTAAAAAGATGATATAAATACGTTTTAAAAGTCAAAACTTTCATCAGCCATTTCTCTAAACTATGAATTTCTACTTGTAGCTCTTTGGAACTGGGCAATCGATTGTCGTTGGTTCACCAATACCCGTTACGTTATAAAATTGTCAGAAAACGACATCTTACAAACCCTATCATAAAATCATTGAAAAATCTGGTGCCAAATATCTTTTTCAATGCTACAATGACACAAATACTTTATGCCCATGATCAATGAAGTTATAAGAAGTCCATCCATAAAATTTGTTTCGGCTCAATCGGAATCGATACACCAAGCATCTCCTGAGATTTAAAGTCTTCAAGTACTGCCGAGTACATCCTACGGATATAAGAGGAAAGCAGGGTTGAGGCTCTCCAAAACGTGAGAAAACCAATTCCGGCATCTCTTCAAGACTGTTGGACGCAACAGGCTTTTTTCTTAACATATTTACAATGTTAATTAATCTTCTGTTTCTAATTCTATTCGGCATAAGCGATTCAGTAATTAATCCAGTATTGTCCTTCACTACAGAAGGTTGAATTTAATTTAGTATTATAGTAATTTAGTTTATTTCTTGTAGACATTTGCATACCAGGTATTGTAGATCCAACGACTTGTATTAGTGAGTATGAAGTCATCATTCCTTGTCACGGCCCAATTATATAAGCCTTTACGGTTGTGAAAAAGCTAGTACCAAGCATATCCCAATACCACAGTGCCTCAGTACTCGAATCTTTTCGATAAATATAAAAATTAAGGCGTTTACAACAATTCAGAATATCCCCTGTCATTTATTATACTTAGTTTAATTACAACAATCTTTTGTTGAAATTATATATAAAATATGTTGCACAACATGTGTTTTGTCGTCTTCGAGACATTATCAAAGTATTTCAACCAAGCCATGTCAAACTGACAGGTCTATCAAATATGGTAATCATCAATAAGATTGTTCCTTTTGTCTTATTATACAGTTTTTGCAAGCCTATTTCACCCTTTTGCAAATCTATTACACCCTTTTGCAAATGAAATTCACCTTCTTTAAAAACCGAATTATACAATATGTGCTTCTTACTCTTCACCAAAACCCTTTTCACGTAAATGTATGTACTTAACTCAAATGTAATATTTAAAACAATGGATTCGGCGGTATCTTTCTGGAAGTTCTTTTTTATAATTTAAATTATTTGTTTTGTTACTATCCTCCCCTCCTTGCTTCCCGTAAAAAGGAAAAATCCCAACCTCCATTTATGTAATTTATCATTTTAGAATATTAGAATCACTCTTGCTTCATTACTTAGGCAAGGTTGTTGACTTTGCAATCTCAAAGTAGGTTTTAGATTTGTCAAAATATTAATTGAGACTTGTCTAGTAATAAAAAACTTAGAGCCATGGTCCTAATTTCATTAGAAAATATACGTAATGTACATTTTATCTGGTTATCATTGCTATAACTAAAGAATACATCTTGATTGTATACAGTTACTTACTATACCATATTTTATAGCCTTATTCATCTCAAATGAAATAATTTTATGATGATATTTAATGTTAGAATGGGAGGGTATTTCTAGTAATAATTTACAGTTGTAAGTTTTATTCAATATTTTGATGATTGATTATGTTCTTTATTTGCAAACTACTAAAAATGTGCCTTTCAGATTTCAAAACATATGTTGTCAACGAATAGTATACAAAAAAACATCTGTCAACACACGGAACCTACACTTTGAGATTGTACTGGTTATATGAAGGTGTGCTTGCAAATATGCAGTGTGTCTCACTTGCACAGAATAATCAATCTCATTTCTTTTGTTATAACCGCTTCAGTACTGAGCAAAGTGGCACATTAATCATATCTACCGCCCGACATCTAAAGAAATCATTTTTTCAACAATATAGACTGATAATAGAAGAACCATTTTTTTCTAGAGACTATGAAAAGAAACATATCATTAGAATTCTTACAGAAGGTTTTTTTTACATATTTTGCAATATTTGTGATGGAATTCGCGACGTCCATACGCGTCGGCCACCAGTGTCCTTACAGTACTGAAGTGGTTAAAATTCTGCGTATTTATAGTGTTCCATATTCTATTTTATACAAATTTTAAAAAAAAATATTAAAAAACAAATGAAATATAAAATTGAAGAAAACAAACTGTGTATTCCTTCAATGTAGACATTTGAATCACATGAATTCAACATTGTTCATAATGAATTAATACTAGATTAAAATGCATCAGTGGTTTGAATGAAACAAGATTTATATTGGCAAGATGGTGGTATTCGGTATGACACTATCAAAAAGCAAAATGGCTGTCGGCATTACCAGGTGTTGCCAGCATACCATACTCGTTAAAAAATAGAGCTAATTACTTTTTATTACACACTACACACTACAATAGCAATAAACGTCGTTAAATATATTTACACGATACATAGAATATAACCGTTTTCTATTTCGCCTGAAGCTATGGAGAAAATACAAGTGTACAAGCTAGGTTTTAGCAAAATAAAACATAGCCTTAAAACCCAAATTGGATATCAAAGTTATAAAAATTCTATACAGGACCTCTGTATCTGTCAAATAGTTTTTGTTTTTTAATCATTTTATTAAATATTTCACATTGTATTTTTAAAACAAATCATTTTAATAAAACATATTTATAGCTCCTTTACGGTTGCCCCTAAAATTACATTTTAAAACAAAAATGTTTGCTGACCAAGTTTATGTATAGCCATAAATATCGTACATAGATAATAAATAGAATCATTAACATACAATATTTATTATTTTACACAACTGTAAACACCAAGGCAAACAATCAAAATTGGAATTCTTAATATTTAAATATTTGGTACACAAGAAAGGAATGTCAGTATTTTATGCTAACCTATTTGATATTAAATTAAATTGTGATAGTGTTGATTATTATATTATTTATTAGACAAAAATTATTATCTATGAAATTTGTGATAACCATAGACATCGTAATGTAATTAATAGACAATTCAAATACTAGCTACATTTTAATAAAAATATTTTTATGGCTGTTGACAATGTATAAAATAACGCAGTTCGAGTATCCCGTGTGTGACAAGTTACAATTCTGTCTTGGCCGACTGAGGTCGATATTCTCTTCGGCCTAGGTGTGGTCTCTCGGGATAATTACCGTGTTTTTCTTTCACGATCCAGAAATGATCGATCACTTCTCCTTCCTTGTCATCGGACACTTGTTCAAGGTACATGTGAGTAGCGTTGTGCGCTTTCATTCGCGTGTACCCGTAATCCTGACTATGGAAGGCTGACCACTCTGGAGGGGTAACTGGAAAAAGAATTCAAGAACCTCGATAAATGAATTTTAATTCATAACTAGTTTCTAGATCACCTTCACAGAATTTAGTCATAAATGTTGGACAATCCTGTTGTAGCTAAAAATATGCAGTGTAAAAAATATGGATACTAACTTATGAATGGTTCACGCCCTTCTTTGCAGCCTGCAGATCCAGTTATGATATGAACTGGAGCTCTGAAATAAGATAACAGTATATTTTAACAAAGAAAAATTAAGTTAAATTTAAAAAAAATTCAACTTAACAGATAGATGTTAGTGAAGCATATAAAGAAAAGGGTGTGGTCTTTTATTCTCAAATGGAATCATTTTCAACTGATATTATTCTTAATAGATTTGAGAAATTCATTGATTTCGCAGGGTTAGCGTATTTATAAGTATGGTAAAACGAAATACCGAAAAATGAACCACATTATGACATGTTACAAACTTTAACTGACGCACACAATCCAATATGTACGGTTTTTGAAATATGGATAATTTATTAATAAAAAATATTTTTCCAATCAAGTTGTACAATGTCGAGCAAGGCTCAACATAGAAGTTCTAAGAGTAAGCCTTCTGCCAATATACTGACGATTATAAGTATTTTTGATAATGAGGAACTTCTTGCTTACTGAGGATTGACATAAGGATGCTCGTAAGATCCGTTGTATACGGTGTAGTCGTAGATTGGCCAAAGACGTTCATACGAATGCTCGTGCGCCCAGATCTCCAAATCGACGCCATACTTGTAAAAGAGCTCCTCAAGACCTGAACCGCCAAAAGGAGAAAATCAAATAATTGGTAAATAATTCTAGCAATAAAAATACAACAATAATTCAATCAAAACCTTATTTTATTTCTACAATTAGACAAAAACTATTTGACGCATCGTTACCTTACTTTGATAACTTAGGTTCTAATTGACATTTTTGCCTAAAATGACCTTTTGGTCGGAAAAGTTTGTATTTACCGCATTCTATCATATACTGTAAAATGGGGTGAATAGAGATGAGAGAGGGTAAATCAAGACTTGGCAGGTGAATAGAGACAAAAATACACATTGTAATTATTGGAATATATGAACCTCTATTCTATACGAGTCTCTATTCATTCCGTTTTACGGTACTTATTAACCAAAAAAGACATGATTGATTTTAATTTTCGTGCAATAAAAGAGAAGTTTATAAGGGGTCAAAAAGTAAGGATGCACAGGCATCTAACTTAAGCACGGTTCTTTCAATTTTGACGAGTCATTTAATTGGTTTGGTTTTGTCATTCGAGAGATAGTACTATAGTCATTGTAAAGAATTATATATAAATTGTAAAATATACATTGGATAGTTAGTAAAGTTGTACTAAAGTTCAATTCTTGTTTTTGTCTCTATTCACCCTGTTTTATGAAATATATATAATTTTCAGAATTATCTATGGTTGAATAACTGAGTTGCTCATTGTTACGAGTGAATTTTAATCAACCGAAACTTCAAACGGTCATATCTCAAAACAGTGTCAAGAGCAGTTGGAACCTTTTCAAAGTAAGGTGTCGACATTTAAAGTTATGTTAACACTCAAGCACCCGACTTTTTCGATGAGAGCAGTAGTAGGTGTTTGAGTGTTATTTTGATGGAAAGGCATTACAATTTAATAAATAATAAATAAAACACTATTTTCAATTCAATCAGCTTCTTTACAATAGTAAGTCTGAAGTGCAGGAACACGTGTCACTTTTTGTTAAGCAATTCGTAGAATAACAAAGTAATCAATTTAATTTTGTATAAAAATGTGCCTCCACAAAGCTACTGCCAAATCCATCGAAAGTATCTATAATTATTCAATTATAACAATGTACACATATTAAAGTGATTTTTATTTACTGTGTCTTACAACATTACGCAAGCAGAGAAGCGTCAGGCAATAATAGTATTTGGTAACATTATTTATGCATGTAATAGGCGACATTTTCGAATAGCAAACACAGATTAACGTCTTAGTGGATTAAAATATTGACTAAGTCATTAAAATACATGATGTTTACAGAATGCGTCAATACCAAAGAAGTTAATTCATGTTTGCTGCATGCATTCATATTCAATACTACTACCATGTCAACAATAATATACAGAAACTAAAATGATAGCCCTAGAATAGCAATTGATTGTCGGCTACCGGTAGCTCACGGCATAGTAGTAAAATACATCTACCGTTACAAGTTGGCTGATAACGAGGAGGCTAATGTCATGTGTGGAATATTTTACATAGTATAAAAGATTGGTACATATTATAAATTCTTTACATCTACACGTAACTTAGAGACTTTTAGAATAACCTCCAGTAGATGTTTAAGAAGTAAAGTCGACCCCCCTATAGCGTTGAGATTGGGACTGCGCTATAGGAATACTACATTGTAGGAACCTAGACAACTGTAAAAATTTGAGGTTAGGTTCTTTCAATTGTATTTTATGAATTGTCCGAAATCAGAAAATAAAACATTTTTTTCCCATTTTTATATAATATACTATCACCGAATACGTCTAGCGACAAACAGTTACTGACAAATATTTTATCTATACAAGAAAATAAACCAAGTATTTATGAAAATTCTATTATAATTTGACCTTAAAAATTTTGCATGTTGTAAAAAATCAGTGCTATAGGGGGCATGTATGCTATAGGAAACTTCTTTATAGGGGGGATGCTTTCGGGGGGGTTTACTGTATGTCATAAATCTACATTATTGTCTTTCTATACTATACATCAGGGGTGGCCAAACTTTTACCACTACTGGCGACTTTTTGTGAAATTTTTGGCGGCGATCGACTCACAAAATAAATTGAATTTATTATCATTTAAATAAAAGAGGAATCAGAGATGTGAACATAAGTACACCAGACAGGCTGGCGACTTAGAATTGCTACGGGATCTACGCTTTGGCCACCCCTGCTATACATAAAACGTTGATAATAGACAATGTCAAATGTTTTAAAAACAATTCATATAAGACACGTAAACATGACAGGTAAATTATCATGGCAACATTGATCCCGTTGCACTAGTGCCCCGCCGAAAAGGCCAACTTATAATGGTCGATCTTTACAGTTATCTTAAATGTTTTACGTTTAAAAAGCAGTGTGTTAGGAGCAGCGCCAACCTTACCAAACATATGCGTAAATGGCAAGCCGACCCGGGTTAAAGTCTCATGGTGGGTGCAATCGTCAGGGTTTAAATTGCTGCAGTACATCGGACGATGGCCAAAGACCACTAACCACGGACGGAGCTTCCTGAAACCGAGAGCAGACGGGCTCTCCTTGAGACACACCAAGAATTGACTGAGAGCCATAAAAACAATAATCCTAAATTTGAGGATTCTCGAAGGCATGAAATAAGAATATCAATTATAAGCATTATTTGTACCGACAGATGCAACAGTAAGATGTAGCCTTGTGATTATGTTTCGGAGAAAGACTTTCGATAGTAAATTTAAATCGTTACGCCTTGCTTTTAGGATTGGAAGGGTGGGAGGGAATTTTTTTAAACAACACATACACCCATGCCATCGAACGGTATTGACGACTGCACCACAGACCCAACAATATATAGATATTTTAAAAAATACACTCAACATGTATAACTTCCTACTTTTTACTAACTACAAGGGTTAAATGTTCTACAGTACGATCAAATCAAATTTGAATTTTGTACTTTTCCACGAGTTCTGTCTCTAACGGTCCCGGTTTCTCCTTTCCAGCATCTTCAAGTGCACTGATGAACTTGAAACTGGCGTAGAAAATAGTTTGTATCATTTATATATCAGGGCTTTAATGCTTCAAGTGCCTATGTCAGATTTTGGCCATATGGCAATAAAAATTAGAAAATACTTTAAAAAACTCTTAAGGACATATAAGGACAGCTAATTTGTATATCAAAATAATATTGCAGCATACTTTACACCGAGAAATATCTATGTTCACATAGATCAGTGATGCACCACCTTTTTGGGAGAAGGGCCAGATCATATATTCACAAACAGTTCAAGGGCCGCAGGGGTAAAACTGATTTAATTATTATATTTTTAGCGTTTATAAAATTGCATATTTTATTGTTTTTCCATCGTCCACAAAAAAGTTATGAAGAAAAAAGGTGATTGATATTCGTCATAGCGGGTAGCATGAAATGTCATTGAGGGCCGCAGGTTATGCATCACACGATGTCGAGATAGACTCGACATAGGAATTGTAGGAGTAAAGTAAACGTTCAAGTTCATCCGTGAAATTGAAATGCCTGAATATACTAGAGCAGTGGTCTCCAAACTCATTTTGGATGTGAGCTACTTTCAGAAATTGACATTGTCTGCTGAGCTACTAAATATGACGGCTTTGGAACCAAAGTTAACTTTCTACCAAAAAGCATTTTAGAAAAAAAGCATAACAACTGTTTTTATGCCGTTAAGTTCAATGCAGAATTTTGATTTCCTCTAAGTTATGGTCAGGGCTCTTAACACATCACATATTGATTTGTTTACCTACAAATAGAGTTAAAAACTATTTATAAAATCCAGTCATTCTGCCACACTTTTTTAGATATTTTAATTACAAATTTTTGAAGACTGCTGTTTTTACACCCAAACGATTGATACACTTTGATCCTAGGCAAATTTATAAATATGCTACAATATCCTATGCGAGCTACTGAAATTGCTACCGTGAGCTACCGGTAGCTCGCGAGCGACCGTTTGGCGATCACTGTACTAGTGTCAGAACAGAAATGGTAATGTACAAAATTCAAAATATGCTCTTCCAGTTAGTAACAAGCTCCAAAAGTCATAAACACAAACAAGTTACGTAACAACACTGTTGCATCTGTCATGCTATGGAAGCTCAATTATGATATCTGCGGCGTTACACCATGTTGCTATTAGTAAACCCATTAGTCCGCCGTCTTGCCGACGGTCGCTAGACTCACCGAACGTGTGCGAGAACGGCAACCCGACTCGGGTCACGGACTCGTGCTGCGTGCAGTCGTCTTTGTTTAGCGAGCTACAGTACATGGGCCGGTGGCCGTACACCACGATCCACGGTCGTTTCTGCCTGCAATCGTCTCACTCATTCAGATACATGGTTTTTTTTTAAATTTGAAAATAAATCACAAAGACTGGAAATATTGTGCCCCTCCTAAAAATGAAATCCTAAAGTGTGGAATTATTAAAAAATTGTGACTCTGACATTAACCTACTAACTGCTAGTGCACGGGTTGCCAACTCGTTGGTCGGGACCCATACAGGGGTCACGATGGGTTTTCTGTGGGGTCACCAACTTATACAGTCAACTAAAAGAATATTCATTTTAATGCATTTTAGCATTAGCTTGAAAATGAAAATTGCCTTGTTCAATTTAACCTTGGGGGTCGCAGGTCAAATGGCTTTCATAAAAAGGGGTCACCATCCGAAAAAGGTTGGGAACCTATGTGCTAGCGTCTTATATGTTGAGATGCCTGATTGCGGTGTGTTAGAATTGATATTAAAAAATAAATAGAGTTACAGTGTTACAACCCTTTGAATAGTATTTGTATTGTATTTGAAAGTATTTGACATTACAGCTAACGCCAATGCGCCAAATATTTTCAATTGTGAAAGTCATACGAGATAAACTGGATAAATAATGAATAGGTCGTGAATAGCCCAATGAAAAATTACACACACCCAGTCCAAGATCTCTTTTTCAATTGAAAAAATCTGACCATGCCGGGAATTGAGCCCGGGCACACCTGATCGATAGAGCAAAGCTCTTGCCACTAGACCACAGGGAGCAAAATTTTATCACTAAATGTTTCAAAGAACTTTATAAAAAGGTCAATATTCGGTAACAAATCTTTGGCCATATATTATTGAGCTTAAAAATCCAAGTGCTTCGATATGCTTCCTGGAATCAACATCAATTGAGAACCACATGTCCACAGATGAATTCAATATTAACCCAGGCCCAAATCGGATGTAAAAGCTCACAGAATAAAGGTTTAAAAAAATATACAGCCAATCACAGAACACATCGAGAAAGTCCAAAACCTGGCTTCAAAATACTCGTCTCACCTGTTCTCAAATTTATTGGCTTCCTCGAGATCCTGTTCGAGCCAATCGTATTGCAGGACGAGTTGTTTCAGGCCGTAGTTCAGGAAGTAGTAGAACTCTGTTGAAATCGAGATGAAATGCACTGGGCCCATGTTGAAGCTGTACATCATACTCTCGGTGTCTCCCGGCATCGAAAATCTGTTCCGGTAGTTGCTGAAGTTGCTGTCAGATCAAAGAGGAATTATTCGTAAACAAACCCATATACAGTCACCCCCCCTATAGCGCAGAGTTGAGACTGCGCTATAGGAATACTATGTTAAAGGAGACTAGCTCACCATAAAAAAAAATAAGTTAGGTTCTTTCAATTGTATTTTGCGAATTGCCGGATATCAGCAATATTTGTTCCATGTTTATACATTAGTGTCGCAGAATACGTCTGGCAAAGGCCAAAGGACACATATTTTTTCTATGCATGTATATAAAATATGTATTTATAATAAAATATAAAAATGAATGTTTGTCTGTCTGTATTTCCGCTATGGACTACTAAGCCGCTCGACCGATCGATGTGAAACTTTACAAATTTATTGAGTACACTCCCGCAATGGTTTCTGGCATACACCCCCAAAACCTCACCCCGCCAAACAACCCCCTCCCACAGCACAGTTAAAAAACTAAAATTATTCCTTCTGGTTACTTACTATGCTTCTTCGTGGTTTCCCGGGCAGACCATGTACGGTAGATAGCCAGCCAACGGTTCGAGCTGTCTCATGAAAGCGTCTCCGATTTCTCCGTTTTCAGAATTCATATCGTAAGCAAAATCTCCAACGTGAATGACGGCGTTGTACATGCCTCGCTGAGCTTCCTCTTGCAATCGAACCAGTGACTGAAATTACAAAAGCAAGAGAAAAGATAATCAAATATATTTACTGACAAACAAGCCAATGGAAAATTATAATTTAGTATTTTAGTATTTAAAATACATTGTTATTTTTCTCACCGTATTATAATGCAGTTGTACCAAGTAAATGCCAACTCAATCAATAGGTGATATTATTTAATTCTAATTAATTTTTGGAGAATGAGTGGCGATGCGAAAAAGGGGCGTCATCAAAAGACAAAAGGACAATGGTTATATGAAAAATTTGAGAATAACTTCAATGGTCAGTTCCGACAGTAACTATTTTCCTTGTAATTAACACTTTGTTTATAGAGCCTTTTAATTCCTATAATTAATTAGTATGTTATTTCGTATTTAACGACCAATTAGTAAACGCACAATTTTGTGCACTCCTTAAGGTTTTGTCAGAACTTACTCAGATGTTTCATTGCAGATTTCATAGGTTGCCTATATTTCTTTTAACCTTTTAAATAATTAAGGTTTGAAATATTTTACCTGTGCATTTTCATTGCCCATATCTCCGAAGATGGCCAGGCTTGGGCTCCAATCTTCATGTTCTGGGACGGTGTTGAACCAAAACTCGGGAGACCATCCCATGCTGCTGCCACAATGGTAAACTGTAAAAAAAGAAGTTAATTGTTTTAATTCTACTAGTTCACCTTTTATTCATTTTCCATTTCAATTATTGATTTCTGAGACATGGATTTTGTTGCCTAATATACCCATCCGATTCTAAAAACGGGACGTAAAGAGGATAATTGACTAACCACTAGTCCTGTTCTATTGCTATCCTTTTAATCCCTACTCCCTTCAAAATTGAGAAGTAGAGCAACTGAGTATGAAGCAGTTCTCGTAGAAAACTTCTGTTGAGATAAGGTCCGTAAGGAGTGCATATGCTCAACATTGGGAGCGGATGTGGTTTAAAAAATGACAATACAATTTATGACATGATGTGGCCAACCTTTCCAGCAGCCGGACCACATTTTAGAGATGAGATTTCTTGCCAGGCCACAATCATTTTTTATTGATTGAATTGGCATTTACTTGGTAGAACTCCATAAAACATGGTGAAAAAATAACAATATATTTTAAGTTCTACAGAAATTATATGATGGTTGATAGCTATTTTGGCTTACGCCATTGTCAGAACTATGCGTAAACAAACATTTTTAAGTCAAGTTAAAATTTTTACAATCGCCACAGGCCATAAATAAACCAATATGGTATCACGCGTTGATCACCTATGGTTTATACCCGGGCTGTGGAGTCGCTCTTGCTCCTCGAAGAGCAGGAGACTTACAATACAATCGTTTTGGTCCTGCGCTAATGTAATTCTTAAATTTGTATTTGTGTTCTTGTTTTTATTCTTGAGTAAATAAACTAGCCGACTCTATGACAGAGTAACGGCCCATAGAGTACCGAGCGAAATATTTTCTTCAGGAGATACCTGTCCTCCCATCCTGACCTTAAGTTCCTTTACCGAACGCCTTGGACGGATGCTGTCTTTCTCTGACATAATGAGACGACAACCCTGGTAGTCTCAACGACAACATAGACGAGTACTACGAATACTTTCATAGGTTATTCATGGGTTGAATAACCATTTGAGAGCACTTGTATATTACC
This sequence comes from Himalopsyche kuldschensis, assembly GCA_028554975.1. Taxonomy (NCBI): domain Eukaryota; kingdom Metazoa; phylum Arthropoda; class Insecta; order Trichoptera; family Rhyacophilidae; genus Himalopsyche; species Himalopsyche kuldschensis. The sequence continues at coordinate 255,820 of JAHFWI010000064.1, read as the reverse complement.
TTTGAGCCTCTTATTCAATTTATGTGTTAAAACACACTTATTATTTACCAGTCATACAATTGAAACATGCAGATAAGCAATATTTGTTTACGTTTCGTAACGGGATGAGGTGTGATGCTTGGAAAGCAATGTTGTTAAAAATGACCAGTTATTCTTATCAAAGGTCAACAGGACAGTGCGAAAAGTAGCACATGCGTCATCAAAACGAAAACAAAACGTTATGACAATTATTTTTACGGGCACTTTTGATGTATGTTGAAAAACAAATACGACGCAAGGCGATAATGGTTAGGTCATCATTTTTAAGGCTTCAACCAGTGCAGGCGTCTGCGGATATCGCGGGTATATATGAAGAGGCGCAGGTTAAAATGACATTCATAGATGAAGCTATATGTAATTTTAATTGTTTGAATTTTGTACGTTTCCATGAGTTTTGTCGCTAACGACCCGCCAGGGTTTCGCCTTTCAGCATCTTCAGTCATTTCAAGTGCACGGAGCAGTTTGTATCGTTTATAAACAAAAATAGAAGTAGATCACTAAGTTAAATTGCTATTAAAATGTAAATTAGTGAAAATTTTATGTAAACAAGTTTCAATGAATTAAGTGGGTTTGTTAATAATAATTATCGGGATTTTTGAAAATACTAATGACCAGATAATAAAATAGGAATATCTAAAATAAATCTAGGGTTTTATCCGACCTTTTATTAATGAGTTGATTGATTTCAAATCTTTGAATTAATACTTAAAGATAGTAAGTGCTTGAATTATTAATAAATGACAATTATTTAAAGGGATACAACAATGGTGAATTTGGAAGAACTGTTAAGCTGAGCTCTGTTAATTTCCAATATTTCTTGATAGAATAATTTAAATTCGCCCCTGTTAATATGCAACAAATCAATGCCCGAGTCAAAATTAAATGTGTGATTTTCAAGAAGTAAATGATTGGCGAAGGTTGAGGTATCTTTTTTTAAATGAAAAGCGGCTAAATGCCCAGCCACTCCTATATTTAGAGTTCAAGATGTTTTACCAATGTAAAACCTGGGGCAGTCACTACACTGCAATCTATAAATAGCTATATGTGTTTGATTTATTCAGAGATCAAGTACTGATTTAGAATCCATTTTCCATCTATTATGTTTTTGCAAGTTAACAACAATACAGTTTTTGCAAAAGAAATTCATCCTTTTTATAAATCGTATTTACAAATTAAGAAACCGAATTAAACAATAGGTGCTCTTTATGTATTTTAGTTTAAACTTATATTTCTGTGTCTTTTAATTGTATGTACTTAAATATGTATATATGTATGTAAAGGGTTTTTCATTAAGGGCGCTCAATTTTTTTTTTTAAATAAAACAAAAACGAATGAAGATATCTAAAAAAAAATTATTATGTTTTGAAGTACATTTAGTGGCAATTATGTATGAAATTCAATTTCCCTCATTAGTTCTTGTGTCAACTGGATCTTGTATGGATGTAGGCCAAGATCTTTTCGCAAAATTCGCCACAATTACGTCACAGAAATGCCCAATTGTTGAGAACGTCGTGTCAGTGACTCATTGGGTCATCAAGAACAGATGCTCTAGCGGCGGCAATATTTTCCTCACTTCGTGCATTTCTTTGTCTCACTGGCACTGGAACATTGTGTAGCGACAATGTGCTTTCAAATTTTTCCACCAAACGTTGAATTGTTGATGTGGCAGGCAAGTGATGACGACGATAAAATGGTCATAATGCTCTTAAATTTGCTGTGAGCGAACGCGAATTTTGGTAGTAGATTTGAATAATTTGCAAGCGTTGCTCCGGTGTGTACTGCTCCATGATGATTTGCCAACTAAGTACGAGTGTTAACCTCAAAAGTTTGAGCGTCCCTATTGAAAAACCCTTTACTAACAGAAATATAAGTTTAAACTAAAATAAATAAAAAGCACATATTGTTAATTTAATTCGGTTTCTTTATTTATTAATACGATTTTTAAAAAGGATGAATTTTATTTGCAAAAGGGTGAAATAGACTTGTATAAGGATGAATTTCATTTGCAAATGGGTGAAATAGGCTTACAAAAACTGTATCAGAGAATAATATTCAAGTGTATACATATTGATGTGAGAAGGCTATTCTGATTGATAATGTTAAAAACAAAACAAATAAGAACATTGTTTGTACACATAAAAGGACAATTATTAATCAATTAAATGAAGTGTTTTATGAACACACTAAATCAACAAAACAAAAATTCTATAATGTTGGCATCATTGTACTGTTATCTTAGATACATATAACTTGACAAATAGTATGCCAGAAACAGACATCTTGATCTCAAGAGACCCTATGAAGGCATTAATTAACACCTTGCACTCGACAATATATTATTTTTTTCCTTCCAGCAACTCCTCAATAGATTTGAGAAATTGATTGATATTGTGAACATCGCAAAATGGGCTCTCAAATATTATTAAGAATTGTTGACTGTAGATCAGTGGTTTACAAACATAAGCGGTCCTACAGAAATGGCTGGTGGCCGCACCAATTTTTTGTTTTGAGTCTGTCGTGTTTGATGTAAGTCAAATGGACTTAAACATGTCTGTCAATTTACAATTGATTTTAGTTGCATACAAAATATTTAATTTTCAGAGTCTTTGTTGACAGATTAGATCGTAAAAAAACATTTTTTTTTAATATCAATATTTTCTATGAAGCTGTTGGTGGCCGCAGCCAAATCCTCTGGTGGCCGCACATGAGAACCACTGCTGTAGATTCTTGATAGAATTTCAATATTAGATTTCAATTGTTTGAATCTTGTACTTTTCCATGAGTTTCGTCGCTAATGACCCGGGTTTCGCCTTTCGGCATCTTCAGGCATTTCAAGTGTACAGATGTACTTGAAACGACATCCTGTGCACTTGAAATGTCTGAAGATGCCGAAAGGCGAAACCCAGATCTTAAATGACAAAGCTCAAAAAAAGTAAAAAATTCAAATCTCAAATATTAGATGGAAAAAGTCTAAATCTCATTTTGACCCAACCTGAACTTGAACTGTGACCCATCGGATGGATAGGGTTCAGCTTTTGTCAGTGAACTGAGATGACACACTTATGTTTGCAAAAAATGATTCAGCCACTCAGCGATTCAGTTGACGACAAATCAGACATAATATCATATTTCCTTAGGTACGTGCCTTAATTTATCAACGAACAATTAAACAAATTGATGTTCATCAATTTGACCCCAATTATTGACAGCTTTTACTCTGGCCAGACGTCGAACAATATTAGGATTCGCTTTGGTGGTAACTGTCACTTCATGGTGGAAAGTCATTATTTTAACCCTGTCAGTGCCACCGTTTTCAACCATCGATTTTTCCATGTAAACTACGCGGAATATCATTTTACACTCGCCTAATTATTGGCCGTCATAGAAAGGTGAGGAAAAAAAAATACCGAAAATTATGTAGGGCTGCCAAAAATAGTTAATATTTAATTTATGATTTTTATTTCCCTATTATTTCAAAACCATGTAAAAAAGTTGAGGATTACTATTATTATGTGCTTTAGGGTCAATTTACAAAAATTATTTCTATTATAGGAGTCCTAAAAAATAAAACTAGATAAGTAGAAAAGCTTCAAATAATAAAAGAATGACTTTTTAAAAATGCTTACGACTCACGACTCCAGCATTTACCTAAAACACGACTTCGACTCCGACTCCAACATTGACCAAAAACTCGACTATGACTAAAAAAAGTTTAATTTCGTGACGTTCTTTTTCTATCTATCATATTTATGTGAATTCAATTATATATCCACCAACCGATCCTGCCAATAGCCAAAATTTGACATATTATATGTAAAAATGAAAAGTTCAATCTTTTCAAAATTTCCAATTCCAACTTCGACTCAGACTCCACAGTCCTGCAAAAAAAACTCCCTCCATACGTCAACTTCTTTCACCTTTTCATATATTTCTAATATATTTTATGTTTATTATCACACTTCAAACCATTCAAATAATGAATACACAAATATTACAAACACATTTTTATAGAACGGAGAATGTGTTCAGATGGTTTTCAATCGATTTTGCCAAAGGTTGTGATTCATCCGAAGTGGTGTGATCAGCACACCAGAAATAGTTTACTGCCTCATTCACAATCCGACCAATCAACTGGCAGCCATCTGGAAAAGCTTTGATTGCCAATAATCGCTCATCGTATTGCGATGTCCAATACAAATCATTAATTCTCAGTACACAAACAGTCTATAGCACTGCACTTGCGTTTTTAGCCAAGGTATTGACAAAATTACAACAAAGTGACGGTGCATATTTACATTTCATTGCTGTGATTTGTTTTTAAAATTTTAATAGCTGTATTTACATATATTATGAATCACCAAAGGTCGAAAGAGCATATTGACTGCGCAAAAATGTGTATTAATTTTCGGGTAGCAAAACATTTTCATTAAGGACACGAATTATTTGATTCCCAGAAACACAAAATGTCAATGACCTCTCATGTCACAGCCACAATCGACTGCGCTGTTCAGGTACCGTGTTGTGACAGAGATGGGAATATATAGCAATATTGTATATTCCCATCCCTCTCCTAATGACCAATGGGTAAAAAAATAAACAATATCCAGATGTATGTAGAAAAAAAAATAAACAATTATCCAATGAATGAATGCTAAAAGGTTCTACTCTTTCCTGCTAATAGAACATCCATGATGCATAATAAAAAAAAAAATAATACACTTTTTAAGGTGTTCACTGTCAATACTTGGTGGAAATGGTATTTTTAAATAAAAAAAATAATACATTTTTAAAGATATTGTTTTTCTTAATTTAAATACATTTCTTTTTAAAAGATTAATAAAATATTTGGCATTACAGCTAATGCCAATGCGCCAAATATTTTTATGCATGAAAATCGTACGAGACAAACTAGGTGAGAAATTTTATGAATCAGTTGAGAACAAAAATGACATACTCCCATGTCCAAGATCTCTTCTTAAATTACAAAATCTGACCTTGCCGGGACTTGAACCTAGACCCACCTGCCACTAGACGCAGAGACTGACATAATATTTAGAGAATTTAATTCATATAAATTTACTTCATACGAATTTACTTAATATGAATTTACATCATATGAATTTTGTAAACATAATTTACTTATTATCACCATTATTACATGATTTTTGTAATATTGTTCTTTTTTCAAATAACCATTTTTTAAATTCAGTGAACCAATCTTAAATTTGTCTATGAATTAATTCTATCAATTTTTGACCACGGTTTGTAAAAAAGAGCTACAAGTGAACGTATGATTACAGTTGAATATTCACTCACCATATTTGCTGTTGGATGCTAGATTCGGCAGGCGCACCCTGTGAATGTACTGCGAATGTTTCTTACCGCCTCCGTCAACGAACAGAGTGTGCTCCCCGATTGCGGTGAGCACCATCCCATCTATGCCATACTCCACGACAGACTCCGGAGTCTTGTCAAAGGTCGACCATGTTACCACAATCTCGCTCACATTGTCTGTGGAAAAGGGTAAAATAGTTAATTAACAAGTTTGAATTTTGTACTTTACCATGAGTTTTGTCGCTAAGGACCCGGGTTTCGCCTGTCGGCATCTTCAGGCATTTCAAATGTACTTGAACTGACTAGAAGTAAGCAGTTGGTAGCGTTGATATACAAAAAGAAAATACTTAATATAGTTAAATTGTTATTAGCGTAGACGATATGAATTAGCGAAAATTTGATGTAAATGAGTTTCAATGAATTAAGTGGGTTTGTTAATAATTATCGAGATTTTTGAATGTAGTATCGCGAATTATAATGCCTAACACCTTACAAATGATTAAAGAGTAAATCATAAAATAAAATCTGTCTGTCTATTAAGGATTTAAATAAAATTATAATTTTTTAAAAATATTAAGGTAAATGTACCAGTCGTTGACCATGTACCAGTAGTTGACCTTTTGAGAATAAAATGGCCCAAAATAAGAAATGCAGATGCGGGATTGCTCTAAATTGTAAAGTTAAGACAATTTAAGGCATCTGTGGTTGGAATGAGCCACTAACACATCACCATATAGCCAATGGAGTGCCAGGGTGGCCATTTGAAAACAACACCTAGTGAGGAAAATGTATTATTTCAAATTTCTTAGGTGATCAATCTAGTAACGGTGTGTACCTTGTTCCTGAACCACCCATTGCTACTTGATTCAACCAAAAGTGGTGTGACAGAAAGCCCTGAGGCAACTCTGACAGAAAGTTCACTATAAAGCCCCCTGTTTAGACGACGGTCAACTACTGAATTTTTCAATATGTGAGACGGTCAACTACTGAAACAGGAACATGGCTTTAAATAATTTAACACAACTTTTTTTAAACAGGCCCTTTCGTAATTTTTGTTTCATAATATTAATAAGACATATGATCCTCTATGAGTATACTTGCTTTGCCTTCATTCGGTACAATGCTAAACCTTAATCGTTATTTTTGTTGAAATTTTCTCTTAAACGGTCAACGACTGGTACATTTACCTCAATGCCTTTCCACCTTACAAATGATTAAAGAGTTAATCATAAAATAAAATCTGTTTGTCTATAAATGATTTAAATAAAATTATATTTTAAAAAAAATATTAAACACAATTTATTTGACCTAATTCAACATTTTTATCAAGACCAGAAAAGGTTTCGCTCATTGCGAGTATTATCAATGAAAAACTTGGTTCCAATGAATTTCTTACAGCTCTTGGTAATTCAAATTAGGAATAATAAATTGTGTTACTAAACTTTAATTCAAACAAGATAAAAAAAATACAAATTCAAAACTTATTTTTTTCGTTATTCTTTTAATTATATATATGTATTGATTTCCGTAATATCTCATTTACTGACCTATATTATTTTAAACTACATACCCAATATGTATCAATATAATAACCGTTTATTGATTAAAAGTACTTTTGAACTAAATATAATATTTTCGAACAACAAAATAGTAAATCAATAAGTGTTGAAAGATTACGTTAATTAAATGTACCTTGAGTAGTCTATCATGAAAGCCTTGTATATATAATACAATACATGTAATATATATAATGGATAAATCAATCAATGTTATACATACTTCCAAATGCCAAATGAATCTGTTCTGGTTGATAGGCTAAATAGCAATTCACAGCACTAATAACAAAGGAAAACGCTAAAACACGTAAAAAAGCCATTGCATAATTGTTTGAGAATGTTTTAATCGCAATTGTGTCACTTATTCATTTGGAATTGAGTGTCGGTTACAAATTTTCACGGGCCGAAACCATCCACTGTCACAGAACAAAGAACATCGGCGAAAATCTGTCGGGCAAGTACCCACACCACTTCATATAAATACACAGCTGACCACTGACAGATAATAGTAATGGTGGGAGACAGTAATCATCTGGTACATTTGGATTCGTTACACGATACGAAACAGTAAAACGAATAGCTAAAAACAGTAATTTATTTATTTATATGCATACATATGTATCCATTCCAAAAATTACAAATTATAAGTCAATTGCTTCTGCAATGTGAAAAAAGATTCAAATATTGAGAGAAAAAAATATGGGTTACAGAAAGAAGAAAGAGAAAAAAAATACACTCCGTTTCGACAAAATCAATTATAATATAATACAATCATAAAAAAATTGTACTCATCTAAACTCACTCACGTAATCTTCGAGTGGTTGAGGATTATCTTTTCAATTTTTTCGATGTTTATTTACATGAATAGTAATTTAAATATCTACGTGCTTCATTAAGTTTTCATGAGAAAAATTTTACGACACAATCAGAGTTTTCAAAAATATTGATAATGTTATATTTATAAAGCCCAACTACTTACGGTACTAAGCTTGATGTTAACCGTTTGCGATTAGCGAGACCTGATTGAAAGAAATCAAATCAGTTGAATGTGTTTGCGATTAGCAATATCAGTTTTCATTAATTAAAGATTTATTTGTTTGAATACTATAATACCATTCCAATAAGAATCGGCATTGTGTCGTTTAAAAGTGTTGACGAATAAGCAGGGTTAATGAGTTTGATTTTTCATTGAAAAAACCAAAAATAATATTTAATCCTTTTTCCAGAGGTAAATTTTTTTGAAATAATTTGCGCTTAAAATTTTCCCTACCGCACCATAGAGATTTTCCAATATGGCGCCCATGTGTCTTTTGACAGTATTATCTATGATTAGTTTTGACATTTGTGACAGATGTTGGCGGGATAGTAAAATTAAAGCTCATTTAAAACTGTATAGGTTCTGCTTCATTCCGCAATTTTGTGCAAAAAGACTAATCATAAATTTACATGTACATCGAATGTGAAATATTAATCTAAAATGAACGGCCTATCATTAAGAATGTCTGCCAAGACGAATGAGTCCAAGAAAAGTGGATACAAAATACCTGCGCTCAGATTGAAAGAATCTTATATTAGTTATTTTGGTAAGCTTACTTTGTCAATTGTTATCTGTATCATAGAACTTTTTATTTAAATATTACAGATGCACCCGATCTGCTTTTTACACTTTTTTGCACGGTTTTGAAATAACACGGTCTGAAACAAAGTACCGACTATATTTTATTATTTTATTTTTGCCTTGACACGGCTTAAAAAACTTAAAACAATAAAAATATATCTGTATATATTAAAAAAATGATTATGGCACGTTTTCAAAGAACTAACAAAAATGATAACCAAAATTCATATTCAAAACCAGTGAAACAAAACAAACGCTTAAGAAAAAAAGTTTAATATTTTTCAAGATGAAAGATGTCTCTCCATTTCTTGCATGGGAGAGATTTTTCGCCAAAAAAAGTAGCAGTAAACGGGCTCGTTTATTATCTGTACTAAATTCAGTTTAAATCGAACTATTTTTATGTATAAATAATAAATAAATTTGATTTATGTTTGTCTTTTTTAAATTTTGAATTTTAAGTAATCGAATATATTATACATATACGGAGGTCATTTTCAAAACTGGTCAATTCCAAAATTATTTTTTATACCAAAAGTTTGAATTTTTACACATTATCTGTAATTCTTTAATTGAAAACATGTTCTAAAAATTTTGCTAGTAAACACAAACCTATGAAGAAAAAGCAATGAAAATATCTCATATTCTCAGTTTTTCAATAAATGTATTTGACCACATTTGAAATTTACCTCCTGATATCTACTATGCTTTTATAGGCACCTTATTATATTTTACATGGTTTTTTTGCACGGTAGTCTTTGTAACGTATTCCCCGTGCAAAAAGAGGATCGAGTGTATATTGTAAAATATTGAGTCATAAAAAAACCAATTCATCATTTCCATTGCAAAATTGAATATCTGGAAAATATGTGTTTCTAACTTTTTGAATCATTTGAATTTTGCACTCTTTAACGAGTTTTGTTGCTTACGACCCGGGTTTCGTCTTTCGCCATCGTCAGGCATATCAAGTGCAAGGATGTACTTAAACTGTCATTTCTGAAAACGTTTTGCGCCTGTACCGTGTGGTGTACATAGATCCAAATCCCTGACTGCTAAATTGCGTGTTGTTTTATTTTCAGATGCTCTGCTTCCAAACATCAAGACTTTTACCGATACGCCAACTGTGAACGCTCAATTAGAATATGTGAAGAATATATCAAAAGCATTAAACGGTCAAGATGAAAATGAAGTGATTCCGTCGACAAGGCACATCCTTGAATTTGTTGTTGCAATATTCTTAGATGCTCCTCTGAAACATCCTTTGAAGAACACTTGTGCAAGGTAACATGAAGGTTTATAATAAAAATAATAAAACATTTTTTAGTACTTATTCCACATAAAATTTATTGGATCAATTTATTTATTAAATACATTTATTTTGGTATTTACTTTGCTAATGATTATTCATACATAATTGATTTTTGATGTACAGTGGAACCCCGATCTTACGTTCACGAATTATACGTTTTCCCGCATGGTGCGTACATTTTCTATATAGTCCCAGCATTTAGTTTACATATAAAACTATCCCGCATTAATCGTTTGTTTTATATGGTCCCTTGAAAAACGTAGAATCAGGGTTTCACTGTACAGTAGAACCTCGATTATCCGTATTGGTCAAAATAAACAAAAATATTACAAATTTGCTGATATGCTGATATGCACATGGCGAATTGCATCCTCTGTTTACGTACTTAATTGATAGTTGATTTTTTATTAAAGCCATGTATTAATCTAAAGAAATAAAAATGATTTATACTGAATATACTTGTCTTTTCCTGTCAATTATGATTTTTTCGACTAACCGGATTTGTCCTTATCCGGACTATCTTCATCCCCAATTAGTCCGGATAATCGAGGTTCTACTGTAATAGCATGCATTGCTAAGAGGTCTTCATCATTTTAATTATAGTCTATTTTTCTTGTATTTTGCTTTAAATTTATTTTGCTTAGTTGTAATACCAATTGTTTGTCATATCTTGTAATTTTTACTTAACCTTTATATGAATATCACTGTTTCGATGTATTTCTTATCATACGGTAAGAAAAATAACAATGTATTTTAGTTCTACATAAATTATTTTATATATTTGTTGATAGCTATTTCATTACGCCTTCGTCAGAACTATGTTTTAAACTTGTATTAGAGATAGCTTATATACCTATGCCAGACAGGGTGCCCCGTACATCATCTCTTTCTGTTGAAACCATACCAACGTCACATGAAAGAATTTAAATAAGTTTAATTTATTGGTCTAAAGTAATGGTGAGAAAAAATAATCTGGGTATTTTTGGGTTATTTTTATCGTGTGAAACCACTTAAAATCTGCAATGTCTTAAGTGCATCTATTTTTAATTTTTAAATTGTTTTTAGTTTATTGTTTGATAAAGGATTAAGAAGAGGTGAAGCGTTAGTAATAATCTGGTCGTTAAGAATTTCATTTGATTGATTATAGCTATTAATTTCAAGCTCCTTAAAACACCTTAAAAATGAAGGTTTATATATAGGTTTCTTCAATTAGGACGCTGGCTCGTGTAAAATTTAAAAAGTAGTTTTCGTGTAACTTCTTTTGATATAGGCTCCTTAAAGAATCCATACGCCCCACATTGGAAGTTGGGATATTTACAGGAAATATAGTACAGTTAGCGTTGCTATAGCGGGAGGATAGGGAGTACGCTATATAAACTTTGGCACCCATACAAAATTTGGGGTTAGGTTTTTTCAATTGTATTTTGTGATTTGAAGCAAATCAAACATTTTTCAAGTGTTTAGTTTGTAAGCAAGCGACATGTGCCTTGTACAAAACACCGCCGCACACGCTATAGCAAAAAGCTCTATAGAAGTGTCCGCTATAGCAGGGTTGACTGTAATTAATGGTTTTTATTTTTCCAGGTTGTTATCTTCTCAAAAATCACTCTACAAAGATATTGAGGAAATTATTGCGTTGGAAATAACAAAAGCGATTCAACTGTGTACGATAAGTTACACCAACTTTGACAGTGTCAATAATATTTGCAATTCGCTGAACAGCTGTTTTGAAAACTTTGGACCAGGCGTTGGAGGACTCCAAAACTGTCTTACAAATATTTTGAACTTTCTATTACTAGTTTTGGAAATGTATGCGGCGGTATTAAAGTAAGTAATGTATGTGTATGGTTTTATATTTTTAAAAACCATCAGTTCTAATCAAATTCATCTATATCCATCCGTCCGTTGACAGAGACAATAAACATACACCCATTTTTATTTTGGATTTCGATTGTACTATTTAAGTACTGTGTTAAAAAACAGTAAACCTTTTTTATAATTATTCCTCAATTAATTTGTTAAGATCAGGACCGGTTTCACTCATTGTGAGCATTTGTCAGCTGAAAACTCTCACAATGAGCGAAACCGGTATAGTAAACCTTTTTTATACATATTCCACAATTAATTTATTAAGATCAAGACCGGTTACACTCATTGTGAGCATTTGTCAGCTGAAAACTCTCACAATGAGCGAAACCGGTATAGTAAACCTTTTTTATACATATTCCACAATTAATTTATTAAGATCAGGACCGGTTACACTCATTGTGAGCATTTGTCAGCTGAAAACTCTCACAATGAGCGAAATCGGTATAGTAAACTCTTTTTATACATATTCCACAAATAATTTATTAAGATCAGGACCGGTTTCACTCATAGTGAGCATTTTTCAGCTGAAAACTCTCACAATGAGCGAAACCGGTCCTGATCTTAATATATTAATTGTGGAATAAATACAATTTTTTAACACTTTGTTCACGGATCTTTTTTTTAATTACTATGGTAATGATGCTCAATTTGTGCACACCAGTGGGTGAATACGATACCTTTCCACCAAGTATTTATTTATTTATTTATTTATTTAAGAAAAAGCAAATCATGGCATTACAGCTGATGCCAATGCGCCATGTATTTGACAAATATAAATACGTGTATTTATATATATACATACATGTAAATACATAATATTAATCATTAATTAATTAAAAACAAGATGAAAACATTGTAGTCATAAAAACAGAGAGAGAAAAAATTTATAAAATCATATTAGAAATTTTGAAAGATGTCAACCGAGTGAGTTCTGACAAAATCAACTTTTATTCATAAAATATAGTATTCGTCTGAACTCACTCACGTCAATATGAAATATGTCGACATCCGAAGCAATGCCGTTTAAAATTGTTAAAGCTCTTCCCAGAGGCATTCCCATTGTATTACATAGTATTGACAGTGAACACCCTAACTCGTTGACTGCTAGCGTCTCATATGTTGAGACACCTGTCGTGGTGTGTTGCAAATTGATAGTCAATAGTGTTCAAACTATCACAGACAAGATTTTTTTATTTAAATAAGGAAACATTATTTGGTCGGATAACCTCCATGAGTGTATTTAACACAATCACAGATGAATTAATATTTGTAATCTTAGCTGTCAGAATATTTGTAAATCGGCTCACCAGGGAAGTGGTTAAAAAATGTATTTATTATGTGTCTGTTCAAGTTCATCTGTGCACTTAAAATGTATGAAGATGCCAAATGGCGAAACCTGGACATCCAAAATATAAAAATTAACCTCAGGCTAAGTCCAATCATTTTTTCACCACTTACTTGAATAGATTTGAATTTGAAAGTATAAAATTCTTACATATTTACAATTTTTTTTTTCTTCTAGGAATGACAGCTCTAAACTGTCCCCAACTGAAAAAATGGAGATATATATCTTCATCCACAACGCTAAAAGAGTACTTCTGTCTCTTTTACAAAAATGTGATGTCAGCGGGTATTCTTCAATGCCAGGATGCGAAAACAGATGGAGACAGTTCTGTGTGATATGCGGGTCATTATTAAAACATGAAGACTTGCCAATGGATACAACAGGAATCTGTTGCATGATTCTTATAATTATATTAAGAGTTCTATACTCTCCAGATGCTTGGATAAAGGTAAGAAGAAAACCAATCAGTTTCCATCTTTATTAAAATTACTAGCGAGTACCTTGCATGTGTTGCAATGCCACTCAAAAGTGTGTTGTAATCAGGGCTGTGTAGTTGTTAAAAAAAATTACGACTCCGACTCCAGTATTTACCAAAAACACGACTCTGACTGCCACTTAAAAAGTTTAATTTCGTCACTTTTTTTCCCGGTATAAGAACGCTTTTTTTCCCCACATATTTTTATTTGTAGCTACATATATTGCATAAGAGCAAAATGTGCTGGTTTATGCGTATCTTTTCTGCAAAAATGCCAGGTGCTTAAGTGTTAAAAATGAATTCCGACAAAGTTACCACCTAATCTATTGTAAATCTACACAGCTAAATTTAAATATTTTATTTCAGCTGCTGAAGAATTGCTACAATATTCCGTCTGACGATCCTATCCAAAAAGAAATATCTGAATATGCGACGAGCTCAGATCCCGTCGGTGTCCCATTGACCATATCTAGTGCAATCATAAAGGTGGTCAGCTTGGAAGACATTTGCTCGAAGACCATAGACAATGTTCCTATTATAATTTTTATCACTTCAAATTTGGTAGCCCTGGGCGAAGAGTAAGTCAACAATTATAATATTTATATACTAACCTGCTTAACCCTTTTGGATCCTGGTCCATTTGGGAAAGTGCCCGCGAGAAAACCCAACTTAATTTTTTGCAATTTTGAGTCAATTGTTTTTATATAGGCTGTAAATGTTAGCTGAGATGAATAATAGAATAATGATTCTATGAAAAAATGACTTAGGTATTTTTCGAGCACACTTTCCAAAGTGGTCTGGGATCCATAGTATTAATGAATGAATCTCATTTATATTTGTGTCAGAAAAGAAATCCCTCGTAATATTTTTACGCTCTAAAGTTTTTAAAATAAAAAATATCTTTGGTTTAATGTTGCTATATAAAATTGCGTTGTTAAAAATCAGCAATAAATAATTTAGAATGCTCCATAAAAATAATTTTGCCAATAGTAATAAAACCTTATACAAACAAATGATAATAATATTGTTGGTGAATTGGCATAACTCCATGATAAAACGATGAAAAAACAGCAAAGTATTTTAGTTCTACAGAAATTATTACATGATTAATAGCTATTGGCTTACATCATTGTCAGAACTATTTTTAAACGTACATTTACTTATCTATACGTAGTGGTGTAGAAAAGGTACACAATACAACTTCTCTTCTCTTCTAACATCCTAATTTTATATTGTTAAAATAAATTATTAAATGTGACAAATTGATATTCTGTATTTCTCAAAGTGAAAGCCATTCTGGGTTTTTATTGAGTGGTTGGGCTGTGGAGTCGGAGTCGGCGTTTTTTGGCTAGAGTCGTACTCGGTGTCGGAAATTTTGAAAAGTTTGAACTTTTTATTTTTGCATATAATATGTCAATACTCGGAGTCTGAAATATGACAAGTTTAAACCTTTTATTTTTGCATATAATATGTCAAATTTTGGCTATTGTCCGGATTGTTTGATTGATATATAATTGAATACGCTTAAATTGGAAAGGTAAGAAAAACGTGACGAAATTAAACTTTGTTGGAGTCGCGTTTTTGGTAAATTTTGGAGTCGGAGTCGTGTTTTTTGGTAAATGTCGGAATCAGAGTCGTTTTTTGATAAATGTTGGAGTTGGAGTCATGTTATTAGTAAATGCTGAAGTCGGAGTCGTAATTTTTTTAGCAACTCCACAACCCTGGTAATAAATATAAATTAGTATTGTATTAATTTGATCCTAATATCCTAATTACTTGCAGATTATCCGTTGAATCTACAATCATTTTGGGCGTGGCGAGGACAATGACATCTATATCTCGACTATTGAATGATATTCCTGATTTAAATATCGCCATGACCCTGGCTGATCGGGTGTTGCAATTTGTGTGGTCGTATTTGGAGTATTACGTCGACAGCGTGCGCCATCTGTCCACGCAGACTCTAACCAACATCGTCAAACTGTCGGTGGCCTTGGAAAAGAGAGGTACAGTAAATCCTCGATTAATTAGCAATATTGATATAAATGAGGAGTTCGACTGAAGGTGCTTGATGGAATTTCAATAGCAAATTTTAATCTTTTGTTTAAAAAAGTGACGATATTAAACTTTTTTAGTCAGAGTCGTGTTTTTTGTCAATGTTCTCCACTGCCCGTGTTGTTAATGTTGGTCGATCGCCGCCAAAAGTCGATGGCGGGCAAAAATGTCTGGCCACCCCTGATATATAGCATGTAACAATGCCATGACTTTGTGGAACCTGTCTTAATTTCTGAACGTTCGCAGGTAATGATCAGCTATCACAAAAAGTCTTCACATCTGTGATGCTGCTTCCGAAAGATCGGCACTCAAAGTACAAAGGCCTGGCGACTCTTGGCACGGAATACGGCTGCTGCATTCTCCTGGAAAAGATTCCCACTCTCGTGGAAGATCTCATATTTGCCATCAATAATGTCGCCGTACCCTCAAACGTATGTATACATCATTTTTTTCAAACATATATGAGTCATGAATGATTCACAACTCGGCCTCTTAGAGACTTTTCAGGAGAGCCAAAAAACAGGCATCACCAGTAATCAATGTTAACTATTTTTTTAACAGATACAAATTGTCTTTTCATTATCTTTAAAGACGATTCTTTGGCTTTCTGAGTTATTTGCTAAATATATAATTGTAATGATTGAATTTGTATTTATTTGGTAGAACTCCATTATACAAAAGCAATATATTTAAATTCTACAGAAATTATTTTATGTATATGTTGATAGCTATTTCGGCTTACGCCATCGTCAGAACTATGTCTAAACATGCATTTACTTATCCATATATACCGTTGTAGACAGGGTACCCAATACATCTTCTGGTCCGTGACGCAATGTCAATGATGTTGGATTGCGTGCCGGACCGCCCGGGCTCGATTCCCGGTACGATAAATCTGTTCAAAGGCATGGGTGTTTGTGTTGTTGAAAAACCCTTTCCGCCTTTCCGATCCCAAAGAGCGACACGTAGTAACAGCGATTAGCTAATCACTAGTCCTGTCCGAGTCCTTGTATCCTTTCCATCCCTACTCTCTTCGAAAAAGAGAGGTTGAGCAACTGAGTAACAAACAGTTCTCGTAGAAAAAATATATGTTGAGATAAACTCCGTGAGGAGCCCATATGCTCCAAGTTGGGAGCAGACATGGTAACAAAAAAATTACCGTGAACCGGGTTGTGCCGGGCATAGGCCTGCAGGCCTTACCCGGACCCATGCAGATCTCTACGTCGAATCCATCTACAGAATCTTATTATCACATGTTTGCAGATTTCAAGCGTATTTGAAACCCTGATGTTCTGCCATTCGAAGGAAGTGTCCATAAATATTTTGTTTGAAACATGGATAAGACCTGTTTTGAATTGTCTGATAACGTGCCAGGATGCAGAAGAAACAAATGCGGCCAGTATACTTTCAATCCTTGAAGATATCTTGGCCAAGGCTGTGAAGATGAATTCGGAAGTTGTCACACTTATGTAAGTCCAATTATGTAATTGTATTGTACATATATTCGCATGATACTTTCAAGAATTGAACCATTTATAATAGGTGAACAGCATGGATTTAGAGCCGGGAGATCAACCGATACAAACTTGATGGTGTTCACGGCATACGTGTCGACGTCATTAGATAAAGGCGTGCATGTTGACTGTTCTTACAATGATTTCGCGAAGGCGTTTGACAGGGTCAATCGTGACATACTTTTGGAAAAACTCCAACTAATCGGTTTGTCTGACGGCTTTGTTTGGCCTTTTGCGAGCTATTAATCTTTATGTTTTATTACTTCCAGGATGCCAAATATATTGCCACCAGACATGAACCGCGGCGTTTTATCCGAAGGTCAGTTCAAGAGCCTGCTGGTCTGCCTCCATGTGGCCAGAAAGATGGGCGTGTTCGACGGCATCGCAGATGACAAACAGGGAAAGTGGAAAAATATTATCGAATATTCAATCCTAGAGAAGGCAGTGACTCACCAGTCTTCCGAGGTGGGAATCTGATCTTATGTTAACGCATTCTTGCCCTGTCATTTTCATAAATACTTGTTACTGAATGATAATAATTCTTGGTAAACACGGCTGCTCACATTTTTAACAAGAATAATTTACAAAATACCAGGGCTGTGGAATCGTTAAAAAAAACACGACTCCGGCTCCAGCATTGTCCAAAACACGACTCCGACTCCAGATCCAACATGACTGACTCCGACTCTAACATTGATCAAAAACATGACTCCGACTCTTAACATTGATAAAAGACACGACTCCTACTCCAACATTTACCAAAAACATGACTCTGACTCCGACTCTATCATTGATCAAAATCATGACTCCAATACCAACATTGACCAAAAATACAACTCTGACTCCAACTCTAACATTAATCAAAAACACGTCTCCAACTCCAACATTGACCAAAAACATGACTCCAACTCCAACATTGATTTAAAACAAGACTCCAACTCCAAAATTGACCAAAAACATGACTCCTACTCCGACTAAAAAAAGTACGTTTTTCCTACCTCTCCTATTTATGTGTACAATATTAAATATCAACCAACCAATCCAGCCAATAGCCAAATTTCATGTTATATGCATAAATAAAAAGCTAAAACTTTTGAAAATTTTTCACGAATCCGACTCCAGCTAAATCACCGCGATGACTCCGACTCCACACCATTGTTGATATATCTTCAGAATAATTACTCCACACGACACGAATCCTAAATCTCATTTACACACACCAAGTAAAAGACTTATATG
The DNA here is from genome assembly GCA_028554975.1 of Himalopsyche kuldschensis. Lineage (NCBI taxonomy): Eukaryota > Metazoa > Arthropoda > Insecta > Trichoptera > Rhyacophilidae > Himalopsyche > Himalopsyche kuldschensis. The sequence continues at coordinate 237,470 of JAHFWI010000064.1, read as the reverse complement.
ACTTAAACTATTTCCAGGTAAGACTGCTGTCTTTCTCCGTGATAGTCGACTCCCACAAGACCACCGAGCATCTCACCGAAGAAGAGTTCGCCATCTTGCAAATGTTTATTTTCTACAATATCAACGTACAATCCCCAGCTGTCCGACAAAGGTCCCTTGGGCTTATTAAAAAGGTAAATATTTTAGGCTTAAAACTTTTTGGTACTGTCAACTCTTGGTGGAAAAGCACTATTTTTAAATAAATAAAACACAATTTTACTGTACTACTTCCACATATATTTGACAGCTCATTGCGAGCACTATATTGTCAATTGATGATAATGTTGATAATTAACGATGACCGAAACTGGTCCTGATCATCACAGTAAAAAAAATCAATTCTGCTGAGAGGCAATTGGTGTTTGTGTTGTTAAAAATTCCTTCCCACCTTTCCGACCCCAAAGAGCGACGCATAGTGACAGCGATTAGTTAATCACTAGTCCTGTCCTATTCCGCATATCCTTTCAATCCCTACTCTCTTCAAAAAGGAGAGGTTGAGCATCTGAGTAACAAGCAGTTCTCGTAGAAAAACATATGTTGAGATAAACTCCGTGAGGAGTCCATATGCTCCACGTTGCGAGTGAACATAGTTTAAAAAATCATTTCCTTTTTATAATATCATTAGGAAAAATAGGTGGCGCTCACTTCCCCCCACTTTTTTTTTCAAATCCGCTCTCAGATCCAATTAGCTTGGAGACCCCTGCTATAGAGGAATGCCGCATATGTTATAGGAAACTTCTCTATAGGGGGGAGCACTATAAGAGGGACTACTTTTTATAAATTGCATTACTTCTTATTGTACATTAATAATGTCCTGTTTTTGCTTTCCAGTTTTTGAAACGTTGGAAAGACAGCTTCGAGGTTATCCTGAGAAGCATTGAAAACAATTCGCAAAAGCTAAAGTCGATGTCAAATCCTTCAGCTGATGCAGGCGATAGGCTCTCCTACGCCGAAGAGACTCTCAAACGAGTGTACATTCATCATATACAGAAACTGTGGCTATTATGCTTGAGCAATCTGTTCCCCGGAGCCAACTTCAGCCGACGGAACATGTCGCTTCAGATTCTGGTCTGGTGCCAAGAGTTCAACGACAGCTGTCACGTGGACTGGTATATCTTACTCTCATCCAAATCTCTCATATTCTGTTCTTCTTTTATGAGTTTAACCTGTAAAATACCCAACATTCAAAACTATTATTATATTTTATCATGGACAGCAGTCACAGTGCCATTTATGGTCCCACGTACATCCTATGGTGCCGATATATATTGTTCCCAGTTTTTTCAGGACAAATTTTAACGGCTTTTGTTTTTTTCTTCATTTATATGCTTTTATATAATAATATACTTGCATCATAAAATAACAACACAAAAAAAATATATGATTAAAAAAACACTAATAAGCTTAAATTAACTGACAAAAATAATATAATAAAGAATTCTGTTCTCTTTGCCTTTAGGATTTTTCGCCTTCACTTTCGTAAATGGTCTGGGATCCAAAGGGTTAATTTAATTTGATTATTATAAAAAGCAGGGATGGTTTGTGTAAGGGTGCAATAGTGCACTGATCCCTCATTTATATTCAAGCAATAATGTATATAAATATATATTTCATTGCTTTTCAGGTCTTGGAAAGAATTTGATGTGCAATCGTTGATGTTTTGCTTAGAAGACACGTATGAATGCAACAAAAAACTTGCCGCCGACATTTTGGCCAATTGCCCATCCCTGAATGTGGGATTCAACGTAAGTTAAACCTTTATTCTAATTTGATTATAACGACCGTGAAATTCCGATCATCCGTTTTCAAGTGATTCCTATAAAAGCGTTCCAAAATATTTCCCACACGATTCTGAAAGGCAAAACCCGTGCAATTAGCAACAAAACCCAAGGAAAACTATGCAATTCAAATGATTCTAATATATATATATAAATATCCCATATGACGGTTTCTTTCAACAGTGAATTTCTGATTTCAGGTTGAGTCTAAAATCGTCGATATATTCAGTGAAGCTTTGACGAGTGCCGCCAGCATTAAACCTTCAGACTGCATCACGGCGGCTTACCAGCTAGAGTTTCTCACCAAGTTTCCTAACTGCGTCCTGCCTGCCATTCGAAATATGGCCAACATAGGGTGAGAAAGCAATTTTATTGATAACCTCTCGAAACCGATAATTAAACTTTCTTGCCCTCCTCGACCCATCATTGCTTTCCCATCCATTAATTTAATAATCAAAGAAGTACATAGTATCCAACCAAGTTTCTTTTTGGAATGCTTTTGTTTCACTCTTTTGAAGCTCGAAGATCATTTTCAATATAGAAACATTTTTCACTCCGTCTTCAGGGCCGAGTTGATAACCCTGACATACTGAAAACTATAAACTTGAATGCTCACAGTTTTAACCTACGTGCTCGTAACCAAAGCCAATCATTTTTTTCGCGTTGGTCATTTGAATCACCAGTCACAAGGGCTGTTCGGCTGATACTTTCAGCTTTTACTTTTCTTGTGAGCTTGGTGTTTTGTTTTTGCTCTTTTAATTTCTACATTTTCTGTTGAATGATTGTTGTGTTTTGTTATAATCAGGGCTGTGGAGTTGTTAAAAAAAACAAGACTCTGACTCCAGCATTGACCAAAAACATGACTCCGACAATTTTTTTTTTATTTTTACACTTTTCCTACCTTTCCTATTTATGTGTATTAAATTAAATATCAACTTATATGCATAAATAAAAAGACTCCACGACTCCAACTCCACAGCCCTGAATATACATAATTATGCTATGTGCTTATTATATTTGTAAAATACATGGTGCATTGGCGACAGCTCTAATGCCATGTATTGCGTGTTTTCCTAATCAACAATAAATTAATAAATTATAGTTTCAGGAAGTTCTCACCGAGTGAGATAATTTAACTCTTCAAGAAGTAAATTCTTTTTGCTACAGTCCAGGTGAAACCATGGGCCCTCCATTCCCTTCGGTCCTCTGCCAACCTTTGGTTATAACCAGGGCTGTGGAGTCGTAGAATCAGAGTTTTTTGGCCGGAGTCGGAGTCGTCGTGAGGTTTTAGCCGGAGTCGTACTCGGATTTTTATTTTTGCATATAATATGTTAAATTTGGCTATTGGCCGGATTGGTTGGTTGATATATAATTGAATACACATTAATAGGAAAGGTAGGGAAAAAACATGACTTAAATTATTCTTTTTTTAGTCAGAGTCGTGTTTTTGGGAAATGCTGGAGTCAGAGTCGTAATTTTTTTTAACAACTCCACAGCGCTGGTTATAACGATCGTCTGTTTTTATTTTATAGCTCCCGGCATCCTCCTTGCGAGCTTCACTATGTCATGATTACCGTCCTGATGAAGCACTTGATAAAAGAAATGAAAATTGCCAAAGAAAACATTTTAGTGGCATCGAGTGAGGGACCCATGTATGGATTGATATACTGCATTCGACATCTTCTGACAAATGTCGACTTCGGGTAACTATCATCAGCTTTATAATTTCAACCCTTACGTGCCAAATAATTTTTCACAACATGTCTTTGACCAATTAAGAATTTCCACCGAGGGTGCTTGATGGAATTTCAATATCAAATTTGAATCATTTGAATTTTGTACTTTTCCGCGACCCAGGTTTCGCCTTTTGGCATCTTCGGGCTTTACAAGCCAGTGTTTCATTTTTCTGCAGAACTCCATGTTTCGAAATTTATCACTGCATTTTGAACACAATAATAAAAATAGCACTCATCTTACACGGTTTTGAAATAACAGGCAACTAAAAAAAAAACTATACTTTTAACTATATTTATATTTTTAACTATAAACTATATTTTTATTTATATATATTTTTTGTGGCAGCCCTACTATAGTTCTTTAAATCTTCCATTTTTGAGATTTTTTTTTCATTTCTATAATAGCCAACAATAATGTGAGTGTATAATGATATTCTGGGTAGTTTGCATGGAGAAATAGAGGGTTGAAACAGCAGCACTTAAAGGGTTCATCATCCAAATATTATCAATTAAAAGACTTAACCTAACCTCAAATTTTGTATTGGTGCTTCACCTCCTACAGCGTGGTCCCTATCTCTACGCTAAAGAAGGGATGACTATACTAAACATTGACTTTATTTATTTTCAGAGCCATATCTGCATGCGATCATTGGTCATCGGTCGTCAACAATATGATCGAGCTGTCTTTCGAGATCAACGGCATTGTGGGTCCCGTCGTGAACAACTCCTCGCCGGAGGGACATCTCCCGATGGACTTCAATGCGGGGACAACTTGCACGGAAGGCAATGGTGTGCATTTGGGAAATGGCAAAAAAGTCACGGCGCAGATGGTTCTTCTGTGCGCATGGAGATCTTCTAAAGAAGTAAATATATAACATTGCATGATCAGAATTCATAACTCCTACAAATCCTATGGCAAGTCTAGCTCGACATTGTAAAACTTGGTTGGAAAACAGTTTTTAATTAATTTTAAATTATCTCTATTTCAAAAACCGTATTAATGAATTGTGTGCCTTAGTTAAAGTTTTTTACGTGTCGTAATGTGGTATATTTTTCGGTATTTCGTTTAAGTTTGCATACTTGCATAAACGTTAGCATAAATATGCAAACCCTGTGATTTATTTATTTATATATATTTACATGTACTAGAGGTCTGCACGGGCTCGGGTAAGCCCGCGGGCCGGAGCCCGTGCAGACCGGATCGGGACGGGTAACAAAGGTTTAAATTCGGGCCCAGGCTGGGCTCGGGCCTGGGTACACAAAAAAGAAATCATAAATCCGATTATTCCGGATGTATAAGCCATTATTGTATATCGCAATTACATACATATTATAATTTGATGAGTTGATGTTAAATTATTTTAAATGTTGATTAAAATTTTGTTGAAAAGTTGAAAAAAACTGTCGGGTTTGGGTAAGATGTTTGGGAATGAGTCATTTGAAAATTATAAGTTTATTGCTTTTGCAATGTGAAAAAAGATGAAAATATTGGAAGAAAATTATATTATAAGTTTACAGATATAAGCGTGAAAGAAAAAAAATACATTGTAAATTGGCAAAGAAGTCAACCGAGTGAGTTCTGACAAAATCAACTATAATACATAAAAAATAGTACTCGTCTGGCCGCACTCATGTCCATGCATAATATGTCGACATCCAAAGCAATTCCGTTAAAAATCACTAAAGCAAACAGAACGAGTAAGAACAAACAGCTCGTGTTCACGATTCCTGATTCACGATGATATAAATCAATTGAGGAGTTGCTGGAAGGAAAAAAATTATATATTGTGGATCTAACTAACTAACTAACTAACTTTTATTTCTTCATCTCAGGTTTCATTACTTCTTGGTGACATATCCAGCCAAGCAGTGATCATAGAGAAAGGGGCGCCCAGTGACAGACATACAAACCAACTCCTGGAAACAGATGAGCTGACTCCCATTGGGACAATCAGTGAACAGAGACTCTTGGATATCGGAGACCACTTCACAACTCTACTAGCCGAGACTAAGCATCGTGGAGCATTCGAGCAGGCATACGTCGGATTCTCGAAGTTGTGTTCAAGGTTAGTTTGAAAAACGTGTATGCAAATCAATGTCAACCAATAATCAACTGAATCCGTCCCTTGCCTCATATTGGCCTCGTGAGGCACTAGACTGGTTAAAGGGAATGCTTTAGCGTTCTCATTTATTTGTTAAATATAAAATAGTAATTTATTCCAGGGCTGTGGAGTCGTTAAAAAAAATACAACTCGGACTCCGACTCCAGCATTAACCAAAGCCACGACCCCAACTCCAACATTGACCAAAAACACGACTCCAACTAAAAAAAGTTTAATTTTGTCACGTTTTTTTCCTACCTTTCTTATTTGTGTGTATTCAATTATACATCAACCTACTAATAGCCAAATTTTACATATTATATACAAAAATAAAAATTTCCGACTCCAAGTACGACCGGCCAAAAAACCCTGACTCCATGACTCTGACTCCGACTTCATAGTGCTGATTTATTCTAATGTGTTGTTTTAAGGTTAAGTGGAGCCAATGAACAAGAAAGTGATTTTAATAGAAACATATTCATCGATCTTCGTATCCACTTCTTCTATTGATTGTTTCTTTGACAAATAACACATTATTTTGTATCTAGTGGCATGCATAACTCAAATCTGGTAAAAATCGAGTTACTTTTCTTTTACTCTAAGGCAGTGATGCACAACCTTTTTGGGAGAAGGGCCAGATAATCAATTCTCAGATAGTTCAAGGGCCGCATGGAGAAAAGTGATTAAATCATCAATATTTTTAGTGCATAGAAAATTGAAAATTGTATTATTTTATATTGTTCTTCCATCATCAAAAAGTTCTGATATTTGTCATATCGGGTTGCATGAAATTTCATTGTAGGACGCAGGTTGTGCACCACTGCTCAAAGGGGCTGAACTGTTACGGATTTGAACTCTTGTAAGGGATGCTTCTCAAAGAGTCGCAGGAAAAGAGAAAGCCCTTTTATAATAAGATGTTTTTGGTTTCTTTTGCAGATTATGGAAAAGCAACTCTTCAAACTTGCACAACCTTCCTCGGATTTGGTTGGACGATTTGATAGAAGCAATCGCATCAGGCGACACGAACAATTCAAAACTATGTGCCACGAGACGAAGCGCTGGAGTCCCTTTCATGGTTCAGGTAATTCCTCCTTCATCTCCATCTTAGATATGTTCTTATCCACTCATTTGAATAGTAAAGAAACCCATTACTTCCAGGCTCTAGTCACCACCGAATTGCAAGTTAGCGGAAGCCCGCAGAGCTTTCAGAAATGTATTTCAACTCTTCTTCGTCTGGCAACATCGGACAAGACGGTGGACAGCGGCAGTGCGTCAGTGGAAACCAGAACCCACTGCTTGAATGTTCTCCGAGCTCTGTACCGACATACGGCTTTAGGAGAGCATGTCAATCCGTATGTGGCCGATGGGTTGATGACCGCGGTGAATGGATTCGACGGAGCAACTTGGGCAGTAAGTAGTTGATTCATCGTGAGTATCGTGACCATTTATTTTATCCTAAATTGGGACACCTAAGAAAAGGTAGGTAACTGGCGCCTTACACTTTCATACAATACAATTGACAAGACAGTAATGTTTTTGACATGTCATATTGGGTTACCTATTTTATTTATGACATTTATTTTTGCTCAGGAATTATTTTTTCAAGGGTTTGTTGGTGTAATGATTCTTTCAACTGTGGGCATCACTGGAAGCCAGCTCGTCGTGCTGTAACCTAATAATTATTGATATTCTCAAATGTCAACACCAAAAATAAAAAAATGAGAATTTCACCATTATGTTAAATTGAATGTTATTGAATTTTTTTTTTGAGGAATCGTGAACATGCCCAACCGGGCTGCAAATGGGCATGCCACTAGCAAGAGCTTTAACGATTTTAAGCGGTATTGCTTTGGATGTCTACATATTCCACGTGGACGTGAGTGAGTTCAGACGTGTACTATTTTTTATGTGTTGATTTTGTCGGAACTCACTTGGTTGACTTCTTTGCCAATTTCCAATGTAACTAATAACACTTTAATCTTGGCTGCAGGAATCTCCATTTCGTGGGTGCAGATGGAAAGAGTTAATGCTTTGGTCTTATTTTAGGAGCGGAATTCTTCCACACTACTATTCAGCAGTCTGATGACAAGAGTATTCGGTGTTCAGAGGACCAAGGACAGCGATGATTTGTGCATCAGAAACCGGATGACGGGAAGAATATTTTTCTTGCGATATCCAAAACTTTACGACTTCATACTGGTAATTATTTTTATTAAATTCACTACAGCATAACAAAAGTCATATTGAAGAAATGTTTCCATTAAAAAAAAACCCCTGCAGGAAGTTTTGATATTGATTTTCCAACCCGTGCATGGACTTGACTGAATTTGTGTAAATTTGTACCCTTTTATAGTGATATTAAAGTTAAAAACAATTCTATGTCTGTCTTTCTGTTGCCCTCAAATGATCTTATTTTAATCGTCAGTTCAAGTACATCCGTGCACTTGAAATGCCTGAAGATGCCGAAAGGCGAAACCCGGGTCGTTAGTGACAAAACTCATGGAAAAGTACAAAATTCAAACAATTCAAATTTCTTATTTTAATCCTTTTAACGCCAAGCCAATTCCATGGATTTTTTCCAGAGGCCGCCATTTTCAACCATACATTTTTCCATGAAAATACCACGTAACATTTCCGGAAAATCATTTTATACCGGACATAGTTTTGGTTTTCAAAGAAATGTGTAAAAAAAAGTTTAAGATTTAAAAAATGTTTCCAGGTATATTTACTTATCTGTTAGCTTAACCTCAAATGAAATAAAAATGGCTAAACATATCAATATTTTAACAATCACATTGCCTTGAAAAGATGTGTCTGAAAAGGTTTCATTTAAAAATATGATATTTATTCATAAATAAATTTATAGTGGCGTTTGAGTGCCTGCACGCCGTGGCGTGACGATCGTAAAGTTAAATTCATGTCCACAATGTGTAGCATATGGCCTCCTAATGGAGATATCTAAACATATTTTTTCTATGAGAACTGTTACTCGGTCAGTCAACATCCCTTCAGTTTAAAGATGTTCCAAGTGTGGATAGAAAGGATTAGGCTTTGACAGGACTCTTGGCTAGTTAGTTGGTTATAGAATCGGATGGTCGGGAAGGAATTTTTATACAACCCTTGCCTTCGAACAGAATCAATCAAACCAACTGAAAAAAATGCTGCTCATACTGGGACTCGAACCTTTCGAGTTCGTCACAGAAACAAAGGCATGTGTTTTTACTGTCCAAAAAATCCTTCCTAAACAATATATTTTCCTCATTTTTTAAGTATCCTTATTATGAAAACGGTATATATTGGATTGGGAGCATCAGTTAAAGTTTGTAGCACGTCATAATGTGTTATATTTTTCAGTATTTCGTTTAACCATGCTAATAAATATGCAAACCCTGTGATATCAATCAATTTCTCAAATCTATTGAGGAGTTGCTGGAAGAGAAAAAATATTATATTGAGGAGTGCAAAGGGTTAAAACGAGCAATGAAATTTGTTTTGCCCTCAAGGTGCCCAGGTGGCAAAAGTATTAATTGTAATTTTTTGGCATAATTTTCAGAATCATTTACAACGTGTGAAAACAGATAGTGATAGTCAAGACTTATTGAGGCCTTCTCTTTATCCGGTTCTACTGCTGCTGGCCCGACTCTACCCGTCAGCATTGGAAGGAACTGATTCTAATTTACAGGTATGTGCTGGTATTATCATTATGAATTTTTAAACATGTCAGCCCAACATGAACACAAGTCGTTGTTAAAATGGAAAAGAACAAAATTCCATGAATATTAGGATTACAGTGGTTTGACTTTGTTTGGAACACAGAGGTAAGAGAGAGGACAAACCAGCCCCTTATTACGTCCACAATAAATAGGCATCGATGATCCTGGCTTGGACATGTACTGCGGATGCCCCTGAGTAGCCTGAATCCTGCCTGCCTCCCTTATTAATCTGATGGATCCCGACACCCCAGAAGGCCTTTGATGACCATCCATAGGATGTAATCAGAAGAGCTACAGGACGCAGAGATGACCTAGGAAGAAGCGAGGAAGTTGACGGGTGATAGAGAATCCTGGAGGCACCATGTGGCAGCCATATGCTCTGAATAGAAAAAAAAACCATCCACCACCAGTCGAAATTGCTTTTATTGCTTAATAGAAGCAGTGGATCAGTGCACCAATGCATTAACACCGTCCCTGGTTCAATTCTTGTCCTTTTAAATGGTTCTGAGAATAAAATAAAACTGTGATTCTAATGTTATTGTTTCAGCTTGTTGGCTATATTCCCTACCTGCTCACTTGCTCGGAAAGCTGCGTCCTCAAAACGAGACAACTCGCTGCAAAAGCAATGGTTCCCCTCATAAGTCCTGAAAGGTTAGATACTCCCTTGATATTTTTAAGTAAATACAGTTGACCCCCCTATAGCGTAGAGAATGGAACTTCACTATAGGAATAATGTGTTGTAGGGGACTTGGACTCAAAACTATCAAATGATGTTGTATTTAGTTTGTTCAAACAGCTACTGACGAAAAAAATTTTGAATATGTATTTATAATAATTCTAATTTTATCTTTTATTGAATTAGATAAAATTTTGCTTTTTGTCAAAAAACTACGCTATCCGGAGGACTGTCATTGATGCTTTAGACTAAACATTATGATTTTATAAACTATTTATTCAATAATTAAATTTTCAAAATTTTGTTGACCAAAAAACTATGAAGGGTTGAACACCTACACTTTATGAAACAGTGCTCTAGGGGGGAATGATGAATTTTCTTTGTAAATTCTAGAAAATGGAACATAAATTGCATCTTTCTTCTCTTGCACATAATTTAAACTGATTACAGTTTAGTCTACAGTTTTATTTGTTTTCTAGATACTTGGCCCACTTCAACATGCTTTTCAAAATGCTATGCGACCCTCACATAAAGAAGAATTACTGCCATGGAATCTTACTGCAGGTATAATAAATTGACAGAGATTATCATAATGTTGTTTATATAACCAGGTCTGATATGTGTAATCTGTTTTTGATTTTTGAATAATTGAAATGATCAGTAATTGAATACGCAATTCATTGAAACTCATTAACATTAAAACATTCGCTAATTCATCCAGATTACGATAAAAACAATTAAGTTTAAATAATAATAGGTTGGATAAAACCCTAGATTTATTTATCGATATTCTATGTTATTATCTGGTAATTAGTATTTGCGATACTACATTCAAAAATCCAGATAATTATAAACAAACCTACTTAATTCATTAAAACTCATTTACATCAAATTTTCACTAATTCATATTGACTACGTTAACAGCAATTAAACTTAATGATCTACTTTTATTCTTACGTGTAAGCGATACAACTTATTTACTATGAGGCAGTTCAAGTCCACTTCTGCACTTGAAATGCCTGAAGATGCCGGAAGGCGAAATCCGAGCTGTTAGCGATAAAACTCACGGAAAAGAATAAAATTCAAAAGTTTCAAATTTAAATAGTGACATGTTCTTCAAGAAACATCTTTAGACTTACTATCGCAAAGATACTTGAGTAATGTAACCAGGGCTGTGGAGTCGTCAAAAAAAACTCCGACTCCAACATTGACCAAAAACACGACTGACTCTTTTTCTCCAACGTGTATTAAATTAATGATCAACCAATCAATCCGGCCAAACGCCAAATTTTACATATTGCACATGTTATGCATATGCATAAATAAAAAGTTGAAACTTTACAAAAGTTTCTAAGACTCTACAGCCCTGAATGTAACCTTGCGATAATAAGTCTGTAGATGCTTCTTAAAGAGGCAAAACACGTGTCACTCATTTTTACACAATACATGGAATAAACAAAGTTACCAATTTTATTTTATTTTAAAATGAATTTCCGCAAAGTTACTGCCGAATCCATCGAAAGTTAATAGCGTTATTTAAATCTCATTACTGGGATCCCAGTTCTGGCAATACCGGTGTTGCAATCCTTAGTTGGTACATTATGTTGTTTGTCATTTTCAGTTGATAAAAATTCTGGAATCCATCGATGATAAATTTTCAATGGACAACACCCAGATGACTTTAATGCTGAACGAAATCGAGCAAACCAAATGGATTCTGTCACAGATCTTCAAGGAAAAGCCGTGCTTTGTGATAGCTGACGCTTATGTGAAAGTTATTTTGCTTTTCTTGAAAAGGTATGTGCTACAATCAACCTAACCGTTTGTTATTTGTGAATCACTTGTTCAACGCGCATGAAGGGGCTAAACTTTTACATCATAACACGGGTGATCATAAATTATTTTACCAGGAAATATTTACTTGAAATAAATTAGGCACAGCTGAATACTTTACCAATTTTAAATAAGCAACTTAATTGTCCTAACTCACCTTTCTTATATCCTTTTAAATAAATATCTGTAGTTATCATAAATTATAAATTCAATGGAAATTCTTTAATATAATATGTTGGATCAAACCCACCTATTAAATTAATTTTAATGATATCACACTTCACACGTTCACTATGGAATAATTTAGGTATCGCATAATGTTGCACTGAAGTGCACGTAGATACGGACCAAGATGGTGAATATTTTTTTGTCGAGGGTTGGACACAAGAGGAATCAATGCTCAACTATTAAATGAAACAGTTAAATTGCAACGGATTAGATAACACGCCTAGTGCGATATATTTAAGCTATGACTATTTTAGTGGTGTTACATCGCAGTGAACAAGTTACAATACCCATTCAATTACTTAACCAATTCATTGAAACTAAAAATTGTTGACTACAATCTTTCTGACATAAATGTTCTCGTATTTTCCAGATTCCCATCGCTCATAGGTCTGAACTGTGAATTTTTCAAAAGCTTCAAACCGTATTTAATATTCGATCCGACAAAATTGAATCCACTGTACGAGATTCACACCGGCAAAGAAGCATTCTACATCGAAGGCCTTCATCTTTACATACATCTATCTTACGTGACAAAAGAAATGACAGACATATCTTTAATACTATTCAACAGCCTTATAAGTCCAATGTATGAAGTTCAGTTGGCTGCACTGAATTATATTCTGTGCATTTACAATCATGCCAACATAAAAATTATCAATGAACAATTTGAATTAGGAAAAACAGAAAAAAAATTCGTGTCTATGGTTCCCAGTAATTATTTAAACAAAATAATAGTATTGCTTGGGTCATACGAAATGTATTCTGTGTATTTATTGAACCTTTTAAAACCAAATACATATCTCCAATGTAAAGAAAAGGCTCTTATGATACTTACATATGTACCTGAAAGTTTACCAGCCATTATTAAAATGCTAAATCCAACTGAAGTAATAGGGGAAACGATGTATTTAGAGTTCTTTATTGATCGATGTTTTTCTGAGCACGAAAATATAAGTTATATTTATTTGAAGTGTGTTCATAAATGCTTAGAACACTATAATGCAAAACATAGATCGATTTATGATTGTGTTAGTGAAAAGACTGTGAATGTATTGAGTGATGCCATTTATCAGTGTTGCTCTCCTGAAAATGTATTACTTAAAAGAATGGCTGCAGCAGAAATTATAATTGTGTTCTGGGAATTCTTCGACTGGCAAAAGAGCAACTCTAACAGCTCAAGATGTAAGTTATTTATTTTTATATAATTCACTAAAAACTTTCACTACTTACTGCACTTGGAGCATATGGAGTTTATCTCGACATATGTTTTTCTACGAGAACTGCTTGTTACTTCAAGAGAAGACTTTTTTTCAAAGATAGTAGGGATTGAAAGGATATGAGGACTAGTGGTTAGATAATCGTTCTCGCTATGAGTCACTTTTTGAGATCGGTAAGGTGGGAAAGGATTTTTACCAACACAAACACCCATTATCTTCAAACAGAATCAATTTATCGACTGAAAAATCTGTTTGTACCGGGAATCGAAACTGGGCAGTCCGTCAAGGAAACAAACGACTTTGAACATGGCACCACAAACCGGGAAAATTTTTATGCAAAATTAGAAAGTTCAAAATTTTCAAATTTTTTATGACTCCGACTTCAGCCAAAACAGCGCAACTCCACAACTGACTCCAAAGCCCTGGGATTAAATTCATTGTTATTGTTTATATAGTCTATATTTACGACACCCCTAATGAGTCTGGCTATTTTTACAGATGCGACAATATTACTCCAATGGTCTTCTGTGTTCCAACTCATCGATGACGATGACGAAGACATTCGAGAGAAGATGTCTCCGTTGTCAAACATTTTGATTGGGACTTACGACGCGGACTTGAAATATTCTAGTCCTCCGGTCAACGAGAACAAATGTAAAGAAGTCATCGTGCACACGTTTTCAAGATGGATGCAGGAGACATCTGAATGTCATGCAGTAGGAATGTTGACAGCCATGAGCTTGGGAGACATCAATTCCTGCGAATCAAATGAATCACCTGATGTAGAGGTAATTTATTCAATACTTTAGAGCAGTGGTGCACAACCTGTGGCCCGCAAAGCCATTTCATGCCGCCCAATATGACAAATATCAATTTACATTTTTCTTCAAAACTCTTTACGGACGATGGAAGAACAATATGAAATAATTAATATTAATAATAAATAATAAATATTCGGCTGATAAATGCGCTGCCTGTTGATGTTGACATCTTCGGCAGTGAACTTGATGCTTTGTTTAAAAAATTATGTTTTCTTATGTAAATAATATGTTTCTGTTCTGTTTCTTATTTTTGTGTAATATTTTATGTAATCTTTATTAATTTCTCAAATGCATGGCGCATTGGCGCTTGCTGTAATGCCATGTATTTTTAATAGTTTTTTGCCAATAAATAAATAAAATAAAATCCAATTTTTTTTCACAAAAACTACCGATAATTTAATTATTATACTTTTACTCATGCGGCCCTCGAACTATCTGAGAATTGATGATCTGTCCCTTCTCTCAAAAAGGTGGTGCATCACATGGTGATATTCAATTTAAACCATTTTCTATCCCAATTGTTTATTTATAATCAGGGCTGTGGAGTCATTAAAAAAAACAAGACTCCGACTCTGACTAAAAACAGTTAAATTTTGTCAGGGGTTTTCCCTACCATTCCTATTTTTGTGTATTAAATTTAAGATCAACCAACCAATTCAGCCAATAGTCCAAATGTTTCATATTATACATGTTCGTATGCACAAATTTAATGTTTTTTACAACTCCCACTCCGGCCAAAACACCACAACTCCACTACTCCGAAACCACAGCCCTGTTTAAAATACATATTTATTCTAGTTAAGAATTTTGAATTTCCATATCATACTTGAGTTGATTGAATTTTGTACTTTTCCATGAGTTTTGTCGCTATCGACCCATATTTATCTATCAATATTTCTATGTTATTATTTGGTTATTAGTATTTGCGATATTACATTCATAAATCCCGATAATTATAAACGGTTTAAACCCACTTTATTTTGGTATATTAACGATATATACTATTTACTACGCGTCAGTTCAAGTACATCCATGCATTTGAAATGCCTGAAGATGCCGAAAGGCGAAACCCGGGTCATTAGCGACAAAACTCATGGAAAAGTACAAAATTGAAACGATTCAACTTTTACATATTTATCCCATCATAAATATTTGACAGAACTGATGGATATTAATTTGACACAATCAATATCATAAATTTAATCATGTCAATTTTCTTCTTGCAGTGTCGCGTATTTGATAAAGGCGAAATGAACATTTCATCAGAAGAGATAGCAATTGCGAGGGTGTGCGCTGCAGAAATAAAAGAAATACTCTGCCAAAAGTTTGACCAATCGAAAGACGCGATCAAAATGAAAATTGTCACTTTCTTTGAAATGTTAGATAAGAATCAAAACTTGAAAACGTGGGCCAATATTACTCAGAATTCAGATTTGCAGTCTCTGATAGACTCTTTGAAGAAAATAATTGACAGCAATGATTATTCTTGTGATATTTTAAGCTCTCTAAATCTGAACAATGAATTTGGTTCTAACAGAATGTGCCTCTACAAAATAGTGACTATTATAAATGAAATATTATCATAGGTAACCCATTGATTAGTAGACAATTTACATCTTAACTCCTAGTCGAGTCTAGCTTTACATTGTATAGGTAACGTGCTACTCCTATGTCGACATTGTACAACTCGGTTAGTAAAATATTTTTTATTGATTTCAACTTATCCTTATTTCAAAAACTGTATATGTTACAGTAAAACTGTATTCTCAGTGAAAATGTATCAAGTAATAGATTTGTATGACAACATGATCTCACTGGTCACGATCATTGAAATTATTGGCCCACGTCGATGATTTGCCGGCCTAAAATTTTGGTTTGCTTCAATGAAACAAAATCAGCAAGTAGTCCCTTTCATAAAAAGAGAACCAAAGAAAAACACAGACAAACATAGGGCTGAAGATAGGCCGGTCAAATTTAATTTCAATGACAGCTTGGAGAAGAATACATTTTCACTGAGAATACAGTTTCACTGTAACATATACCTTTTTTTTGTGCGGTAGATGCGTTCCGTGGAAAATCGCACAAAAAAAGCTATGACTTAACCCTTTGGTTACGGACTGAATTGTATAGATATTTGCGAAAAAGACGAGGATGATTTTTGAAATTTTTTAGAGGTTTGGAAAAAAAGTTTATATCTTCTACATTTTTCAAAATAAGTCAATGAAATAAAATACAATATACTAAAAACAAAATTTATTTAAAGAAATCGAAGAAAAAATAAAAAAAAAAAAAAAAAGATTATGAAGATAAAATACATTTGTTTATGTTTTTTTTTTTTTTTTTTTTTACATAAATTGCAATTTTGAAAGGCAAAAAGCAATCTAATCCGATATAAAATGACAGTCATTATGTTTATTTTTTAAAATATACAATATCACCAACGTGTGGAAATTAAAAAAAAACATTTTTTTTTTATTTTATTTGCAAATAAAAAAGACAACTAAAAAAAACCACTACTTTTGTGTTTATAATACACGAGAGGCATTGGTGTTAGATTTTAGCGACCACGTTGTTTCTCATGCAGTTTTCGTATATTTAAAAAAATGTAGATAAGCAATCAATTAGAATAATTTAATTTTTTATAAAAAAATAGTTTAATTTTTATAAAAAAATATTTTAATTTTTAATAAAAAAAATAATTATTTACATTTACATAGATAGTAGAAAAGGGAGGTCTTAAGAATAAACATTAAACGAAACACAGTAATGTAAATAAAAAATAAACTAATTAATTGTATTTGTGTATAACTAGAAACACAAACACGAATCAACTATCACTAACCGATTTTATGAAAAATCTACGCTTCGAACACATTGCATTGTTCTTTATCAAGGATCTGAATCTATATCGAAAAATCTTAAAACTTAGTATATGGGCTATAAAAATAAAAGTAAGTAAACAATAAAAAATAATAAAAACATACATTATGATACATACCTAGTGCTAAAACATATTGAATCCAATAAAAATCTTATATTATAATCTAACACAAAACCGTTTTTTATGATCTAACACTTATGTTTTGGGAGGCATAGTGCATGTACCCCTCTATTACAGTTACACAAATTAGTCTCGATCGTTTGATCCCTTCACCACTTTTACGACTGCCAAACATCACATTGTCTTTGATTACGTCCTGGTAATTTTTTTAAAATATTTTGTCGCATACGTTCTGATCTGGTCATCGGGTTTACCTTTGGCCTCCATTCATTTTCAATACTTTCTATAATTGAAGAGGTAAATCGTAACCGGGACATAATTTTGGAATCCGACGTGTTCATTTTATATAGAATGAAAGCATTCAAAACCATTCTGCCAAAGATATGGAAGACAGTTTTCTTCCAATATTTTACTGTTCGTCTTTCGTCCAAATAACAATATAACATTTGGTCCGACGTGTCTACTCCGCCCATATATCTATTGTAAGTATTTACAATTTGAGGTTTTTTTACTTCTTTATTTTTTCGGTTTATCTTTGTTTCTTCTTTGCTGCAGCCTGTGTTGACAGTAATAAAGCAGGCTTGGTCTGAGATTTTTCTCTCTAAAACTACATTAGTATTTCATTCTTTTTTGAAGTACTTCGTTTCCCCACCTTCATTTTTTTTCAACAGGCCCTCCGGAATACCCTTACGGTTTTTCTGCACGTACCAGTATAAAACGTTAAATGGGCAAACAAGTCTTTTGCCAAATCGATACTCGTAAAAAATTATCGGCAACGACGTGATATCCCTTGCCCAGATAGTTTCCCATTTCCAAAAGCTTTATTACTACTCTGTGTCCCAGAGAATGTTCTTTTTTTCCATAATCTGCATTCTTTCCTTTGTAACAGTAAAACCCCAAGCAATAATTCTTTACAGCATCGCAAACCATCCAAAATTTTAATCCCCAACGGTGATGCTTTTTATTTTTTAAGTATTGAGCAATTGAAGAGTGACTTTTTGTTCCGACCAATGTTTCATCCACAGAAATATATTTATGCGGTGTATAATAGTGTCTGAATACCCTATTGGCGTGTTTTACGATGGGGTCGAATTTAGCGCAAGGATCGTAATTTGCAGAACCAGGCGGAGAAAACTTTCTATTGTCAACTAGATGATAATAACGGAGAATAGATAGAAATCTATCTCTCGCAAACATTTTTCTGAACCATGGTATACACCGCGAGTTTGTCACCCAGTACAATAAAATCGATGGTCTTTTGGTAATTCCCATTTCTAAAATTACCGCAATGAATGCTTTCATTTCCAGCACAGTAACAGGATTCCATTTATTTTGTGGACGAGTGCTCGCCCTGATGCACTGATTAGCATATCTATTGGTTTCTTCCACCATCAAATTCCATAAGACATTGGTAAAAACAAGTCAAAATATGTTATTGGCTTTGCGTTGCTTGATGCCAGAAGATTCCAGAAAAGGTATAGATTTTGATGAACTATTTCCGTCTGCAAATATTTCGACAAATTCTTCATCAATGCCTATAATTGGCTCTTCATCGTAACTGCTTGAATCCAGAGGTCTCAATAATCTATGTATATTTATAAAATTGTCACTATTATTCAAATCGTCTGTAATATCAATATCACTAAATTCCACATCAGAGATTACGTCTTCACTTATGGCTCCATAACTTTCGGATAATGATTCCATTATATTTTTAGGGTTTCAAAAATTATAATGAAATGTTTTACAACAGCCTTATCCCGATTGTGGTCAAAAGACAACTGATATTACGAAATTTAAATCAAAAGCATAATGCTTGCAAAATATATAACGAATATGTGAAATGGACCACCTATTTTGAAAAATACAGACATTTTGTCAACAGCGTCAATGTACAGTGGCTGTTCGTGGTTATAAAAGGTATACCGTGTTAGGCAAAAAATACATTTATATCGTGCATGTGATTCTTTTGTCAAGATAATCAGGAAATTATAGCACATATAAATATATTTATTATTTTATAGTATAGTATACATATGTACATACATATTACAGCGATGTGTCGAATGCATACAAAGTATAACTACAATAGTTATATAAAATATGCATAATACATATTTATCTGATATTATATATTACATATAATATTTATATTTTTTAAATATAAGATGTATATTTGAATAAATTACCACCCTCCGCCCATGCATTCTTCTTAGGTGCTCATTTTGCGTAAGTGACTCAAACAATCATACAAAATAAACATTCCCATACGCTGCCCTTGTATCACCTTGTATTTCTGAAAAAGTTATAAAGTTCGCCGCGGTGTTGGCGATTGATTTATTGTTTTTGTCGGCATAAATATTGTGATTTGTTCTGTATGTTTGTGTAAAATAATCAAAAAAAAATTGAACTGCCCAGCCTGCTCGGCGCAACCTTCTCCTTTTTTTGTGCTCGCGTAAAGTCGAGAAATTTACTTTTATTCTAGATATTGACTAATATTGCATCGCCAAATCACCGAACCATACCCGTCCCAAGCAACAAACATAACAAAGATTATAAATATCAATTAAAATTCTTATTACTAAATCCGAAAAAAGTCAAGTTTTTTTTTTTTTGTTTTTTTTTTATACTGATATAATTATATAAATAAACAAGTAATAAACATATATCTACTATAATATCATAGATAAACGTGTATTAGTGCATATTAAACCAATAGTTGGTCCGATATCTGCCCGTACGCAAAGGTACGGTACATTGAATTGGGGCTAAAATCAGCAGCGATAAATCGCTGCGCCGACTTTTTCATAAAGGAAATAAGCAGCGAAAAATCGCTGCTCCGTAACCAAAGGGTTAATATGGGTACATAACATGTACAATGACGCACGTGTCAAGGTCACATTGTAATAAACAGGTGAAAAACTGGATTTTGCACATACAGTATGTGAACAACGCGCTGTTTATTACGTAATGACATATTTTCGTTTATATAGTCCGAAAAATATATTTTAATTTAAATTTGTATATTAGATTGTGTGCCTTAGTTGAAGTTTGTAGCATGTCACAACGTGGTATATTTTTTCGGTATTTCATTTTACCATGCTAATAAATACGCTAACCCTGTGATATCAATCAATTTCTCAAATGTATTGTTGAGTTGCTGGAAGGAAAAAATTATATATTGAGAAGTGAAAATCAATGATCAAAGGGTCCAAAAAGTACATTTGACTGCACAAAATATATCGTAAAAATTATATTAATTGTTTTTTAACAAAAGCCTTCGTGAAATATTTTCATCAGAATAATATTGTTTTATGTGAGATGTTTTGTATATATTGATGATAATTAAATATTTTAAATACCATACACGTGTTTTATGTTTATATGTGACTATTTGTGTGTTCCCGATTGATTACCCATCTATTGATTGAGTAGGCATTTACTTGGTAGAACTCCATTATAATACGGTAAGAAAAATAGCAATGTATTTTAATTCTACAGAAATTATTTTATATATTTGTTGATAGCTATTTCAGCTTACACCCTCGTCAGAACTTTGTTTTAAACGTGCATTAGAACAAGCTTATATACCTCGGCTAGACAGGGTACACTATACATCTTCTTCTCTGTTCCACCATCTTAATTTTATATGGAAATAATAAGTTATTAAATGTGACAAATTGATTTGGTGTATTCATGAAGTGAAAGCTAATCTGGGTTTTTACTAAGTGGGAATAAACATTAAATTAGTAACGCATCAAGTTAATTTATTTTAAATTGCATTAGTGTTTATCAATGGCTTAAGAAGTGGTGATGCGTTAATTGTGATCTGTTCATTAAGAATGTCATTGGATTGATTATACCTATTAATTTCTAGCTGTTCCAATGCATTTACCTTAAGGCCCTTATTACAAGAATGTAAACAAATCTCTGTAATAGTTCTGACATTTTAGTTCATTCCAGTGAAGCATAGATGGGACTAAATGTTCGTAAAACAATTTTAACTAAAAATATTACATGTCGCGCTATTTGAGACCTGAAAGTTTCTCACTTGCCTCTGCTAAACTGGTTGATTAATTGTTATTAATTTTACCTTGTGCTGCCATCTGCCTCATCCAAAAATAAAGACATTGAGCCCTATATTGTAAGTAAGCCATTTGAGGTGTTTGCCTTAACAATAAAGAGATGGCAGTATTGGTGACAAACTACATCACATAGTAAAAAAATCATATTTAACCGTTCATATGCCACAGCGGGCAGAGACGCAATCGCCACTACAAGTTTATTTATGAATAAATATCGGGTTTTTAAATGAAACCTAATGCAGACACATCTTTTCAAGGCAATGTGATTGTTAAAATATCGATATGTTTAAGCCGTTTTTATTTTATTTGAGGTTAAGCTAACAGATGTCACTTGGGCTTAAACCTTATCATTGTAAATATCCCTGCAAATATTTTTAAATCTTACACTTTATCTTCATTATATTTTTTTTCTCTCTTTGAAAACCAAAAATAAGTCAGGTTATAAAATGATTTTCTGGGTATGTTACATGGCATTTTCATGGAAAAATCTATGGTTGAAAATGGTGGCCTGTGGCAAAAATCAATAGAATTGGCTTGGCATTTAAAAGGTTACAATAAGATCATTTGAGGGCAACAGAAAGACACACATAGAATTGTTTTTAGCTTTAATATCACTTTAAAAGGGTACAAATTTACACAAATTCAGTCAAGTCCATGCACAATTCATCTTCTACGAGTCTTCCTTCTGTAAGTGCCTAATTCATTAACTCCCGTCTCTTTGCCATTGTTTTTTTTAATTATCTTATTAACGTCACCCATCTCCCTCTGAATTTTAAGAACGTGTTTTTTAACCTCGCTATTTTTAAAATGTATCTGATTCCCTTTACCCATTTCTAAGATCTCTTCTTGAAGGCTGTTGATAACAAAGTCTTCGTCAGTATTTCCTTGCCGTGGCGAATATTCATCCCTGAACAAGTCTTTAATAGCAACGAGTCGGTTTGATGCAATTTGTGGTTGAATTTTAAGTGTTTTTTTACTATTCTTATGAACCATTTTAAATATGTGTGCCAAACCCCACTGCTCGTCTGGCTGTTTCCCACCTGATGACTCCATAAGCCACGCTGAATTCCTCAATTCGATACGGAGTCTTTCGCACTCTTCCATGCTGACATTCTTACTAACGTTTAAGTTAACTTCAAGAGGGTTGACAATATAGAGCGCAGAATGATCTGGTTTCCGAACGGTTTTCCCTTCGTTGATTGATATGGCGTGTACGGAAAAATCAAACTTGGAATAAAATTCGAAGAACTGATGCAGGAGTTCCTCGAGGGTGCTAACGTTCTCTGAAGGCTTCGATAACATCTGACGTATATCTCTCTGGAACGTACAATTTACTAAATCGTCCGTTAGTCTTTTGTCTAATTTTCCTGCAAATACAAAGAACAACTTGATTAAAGATGACAGAAAGGAAAAACGTTAACTCCTAGAACTCCTATGTCGATTCCTGCTCGACATTGTAAAACTTGGTTGCAAAATATTTTTTTATTGATTTTAAATTATCCTTATTTTATATATATTTATTGGATTGTGTGCCTTAGTTAAAGTTTGTAACATGTCATAATGTAGTTTATTTTTCGATATTTTGTTTTACCATGCTAATAAATACGCAAACTCTGTGATCAAGCAATTTCTCAAATCTATTGAGAAGTTGCCTGAAGGAAAAAAATAATATATTGAATAGTACAAAAGTTTAAGGATAGTATTTTTTTTTTCAATTTAATGATCTCATGTTAAACCAATCTTTATTTTTAATGTAAGTAAGAGAAACATTAGTGATGCGCGTGAAACTGTGTTGTTATTTGCAAAATATTTCTACGCTATATGGGGGTCAACTGTATATTACAAGATTAACACATTGTCAACATACCTGCATTACTTTTCAGCTCGTTAAAGCTTGGCAAAATTGCACCGTCAGTTGTGTTCTGCAGGAAATATAGCACCATCACTGTCAGGGGGAAGTTTGTGATCCACCTGCCCGGTGACGGGTTCGTGATTCCGACATTCTCCGCCCACTTTCTAACGGTGAACACCAAAGGTTTCACTCGCTCATCGAAGTTTCCATAAATATATAATAGCTCCGACATGTAAACAGCAGTCCTGCAACAGATAGGTGATAGTATTGTCAGGAGGGTATTGAGGCATATACAAACAATGGTAGCAATCTTGGAAAAATTACCAAAATAATCTAGAATGTACAAATATAGAACAGTTAATTATGAAAGTGGTAAAACGATTTTTAAAAAGGATGAATTTCCAAAAGGGTTAATTTCATTTGCAAAAAGATGAATTTCATTTGCGAAAGGGTGAAATAGGCTTGCAAAAACTGTATTATTGAAATCCTAACTTATGGATTGGCATGTGATTTATTTATTGATTTATACATATATAAATGTACATAACAAAAATCATAAATTATAAGTTTATTGCTTTTGCAATTTGAAAATAGATTAAAACATTGTAAATAAAATATTTAATTTCGTCACTTTTTTTTCCTATTTATGTGTGTTCAATTCAATATCAACCAACCAATCCGGCCAATAGGCAAATTTGACATATTATATGCAAAAATAAAAAGTTCAAACTTCCAAAATTTCTTGACTCCCAGTATGACTCCGGTCAAAACGACACGGCGACTCCAACTCTGGCCAAAACACCACGTCACGACTCCGACTCCACAGATTAATAATCTTCTTGTACATTAAATGATAGTTGATTTTTTTTTTACTTACATACTGGACATTGACAGATCACACTCCAGTCCAGCATAGTCTTGGTTATATTTGATGATAGGTATCCTCGCTTGGAGTATTCTTCTAACGTGACTGCAGCCGGGCAAGAAGAGTTGCACAATGTCGCTGATCACCTCCATGAACCTCTGCTGCTGGTTACGCCAGGATGCCATCGATTTTTTAGTGTGGAATACGAGGCGACTTTGGGACTCCTGACATTAAACTATTTATTAATATAAAATCATTTTTGAATTACATATTATAATTAACAGATCTCTCCGAGTTTTTGTTTAACACATTGTTTACGGGCTTTTTTAATTACTATGGTAATTATGCACAAATTTATGCCACCGTAAACAATGGGTTAATACGAAACAGACTCCTATTAATATGACAAAGAGCACAAAACTGCTATTTATAGATCAAAGCAGTTGTTGGACGGTTGGCATTGGTCACTCATGACAGTGTATAGTTGCATTCTAACTTGCCTAGAATGTGTTTTGATTTTACCTTAAGCTCTCATCTCACAAAATTAAGACACAGTCAACCCTCCTAGAGTGCAGTTTTCTACAAAATGTTACATTTTCAAGGTCAAATTACATTTTTTATAGATATGTAATATCATACATAAATATCTACATTGGAAGAATATTTTTCAGTAGCTAAATTTAATTTTTTATTGTATACTGGACATATCCTGCGACGGTAGTGTTGACCGAAGACTTGGTTGCTATGCGCTCCACCTTCAGGTAGCTACCAACTCGGCATATCTGACATGCCAAGCTGTTAATTTAACTACCATCAGATAAAGTTGTCACATTCATAACAAATAATATCATTTAACGAACAATGTGAAAAGTTATAGCATATCAAATTTAAAAAATGATTCTTCTTCACACCTGTTCAATGTCTGTTGAAAATCTAAGCAGGAGATCAAGGTCACATCCCATCTTTCCGAAACCGTTCACCGTGGATCCAAAAGGTCGAACTGTTGCCTCCGGATACAGTCCAATCAATGCATTCTCTATCTGAAACAAACATTCAAGTTTAAGTGACTGGCATTATACTGCTGTGTTAACGGAAACTTGACAATGCAAAAAAGATGGTGTATGATAGATTCCAGGGTAATATCTGTAATACGAAAGCATCAGTTTCGTTAGGCTTTACACTGAGAATCAGCAGGTCATATTGTAATACTGAACACATTGTTGTTGCGTCATGTAAATTTTTGGCGGACTGTTAGTAGAATGCGGGACATGTAAAATTAATATAAAATTTAAAATAACTTTGATTATTTCACGTATTGTGTCACTAATTGAGACACGTGTTTCGCCTCTTTCTGACATACTATTGCAAAGGTTTCTTAAGTAATAAAGGAAGATTTGATTGTAATAATCTAAAATGATGAATTACAAAAAAGGATTTTGGTGTTTTTCCTTATACAGGAAGCAACGAGGGGAGGATAATTATACTACTAATGACGTTAACAGTACAAAATTAGTCACTAATGAGATGCAATCAATTGGGAAGGGTTAAACCCATTGGAAAAAAACAAGTGTTATATTTTATCAAATGTAGAGGGAAGTACAGCTACTGATAAATATTCTTCGAATGCACATATTTATGTATAATATTACATATTTACAAAACACATAATTTGCCTGAAGAATGCAGCACACGCTATTAAAAAACCGCTTAATAGCAGACGGTGTTGTAGGAGGGTTGATTGTACTATAAATGTTTGTGTATGTATTAAGTATTTAAATACTTGCGGCAGATGTGGATAAAAATCGCTGAATACAATCCATATGATGTACTTAGAGGAGCTATGTGACGCCGGGACAACCTTGGAGGAAGCAAAGAGGTCGGCGGGTGACAGAGAATGGCCATATGCATCAAATAGGGAGCGGATATGGAAAAAATATTAAGTAAAATTACCTGACGTGCCACCATGTACCTAAGCCTTGTGCCTAGATCGTTTTGACATGTCATTTCGTACAGGGTTTGAATTTGGTGTGAAATACTATCAGCATCCTGGAGTTTTTGTAGGACATCCGCTTCCGAGGAAATTTCACAGCCATTTACAACAGTTAGCTTCACGTCCTCTGACGGTTTGACAGGGTTCAAAGCGTCCCATATTTGGTTTTTCACTCCTTTATTTTGACACGGACGGAACCAAAACACAGATGATTTCACAGGTATCAAGTCAGGCTCCTTCACAAACGTACCGTGTGATATGAGTTTTGAAGTTTCGCTTTCGTTGCTGAATTCAACGAGCATGAAGTGCTGAAAGGAAAAAAAATATATCACCATTACCTCCTGCAACTCCTATGTCAAGTCCTGCCTGACATTGTAAAACTATGTTGGAAAATTAATTTTTAATTATCCTTATTTAAAAAACTGTATTTATTGGATTGTTTGCCTCAGGTAAAATTTGTAGCATGTCATAATGTGGTATGTTTTTTTGTATTTCATTTTACCATGCTAATAAGTACGCCAGCCATGTGATATTTATCAATTTCTCATATCTATTGAGGAGTGCAAGGGTTCATGTTTTAGATCTGAGAAATGTTTTAGAAATTTAATTATTTTCAATTATTGCCAGTCATGAAATGAAGTGTCTTCTGGGTAATCTCCTAATTCTAATCTACTGATTCTGTAGTTTGAAAAATGACAACAAAAATCTCATGCTGAATTATCAGAGAAAATATCAGATTCTTATTTTAGAGTATCGGTTCCAAATTTGAAACAACCAGGATTCAAGCCTTCGCCAAAACAAAGTCGATAAGTGGCATTTTTAAGCCAAGTGTATATCTGTACATCAGAAAAATTGATAAACAAACCTGTTGGCCATTTAATACAGTATAATGATGAACTCCTAAAATCGTTCCAAACTGTGAACAGTATGAATGAAGTTCAGGGAACGATAAATCGGAATTCACTTGTACTATAACACTTCGTCTGGCTTGACATCTTCTTCTGTTTACGAGAGTATCGAAAGGCACAAAGCTTGATCTAATATCTAAAATCATAAATATTTAAATAATTTAAATAATTTGAGGTTATTCAACTGTATCCAATTTTATTTTTGATTGAATGTCATGATACCTCCGTAACGTCGCCTGTCTATTAAAGTTGGCAAACATACTTCATTTCTAATACATCTAAAATTTCCATCAATAAAAAGAGATCTAAAAGTAGATATATTTAAAACTCGCCCCCCGTACCGGAGCAAAAATGACATTTTCCTTTCCAGGTTACTAGTGCATACAGTTGCCAGCATACAAATTTACATTTGAGAGTATTATTATATCATACTAATCACAGCCAAATACAAGACTTATAAAAAATCATTTTTTACTCTTTCATCCAATCTTCAATATCTTTCTTTCGGCAAAGTTAAGGGATATTTCAGAAAAAATCATAAACATTCGTCCTATTTTTTATATTTTTTGTCTATTACCATCAACCATAGATTAACTGTCAAATGAATGAAGAGGTTATGATCAGTTAGTGAAAAACTATCTAAGAAAAATGTTTTCTACCAAAATTACAAAACTTATCACCAACACAGTTAAATATGGACCACACCAATTCAAAAATATGCATTCTTTTGCGTACATTCCAAGACCCATATATGGCTCCGTCATTCATAACAGTGATTTAAACCTCTGTTTCCCTGATAAAGTTAATTTGGATATTTGCCGGAGTTACGCCAAGAACAAAGATAAAGGTAAACAGGACAAGAAAGGAAAAGGTGGTAAAGTTGAAGTTAGATCTTCAGAAATTTCTAATGTGGTGAGCTTGGAAGAAATCAAATCGGATTATCAGAGGCATATTGAAAACCTGAAATCAGACTTCGTGGAGAATCTATCTATACGTTCAGCGACGGGATCTATTGAATCTTTGAACGTCTCCTTTAACAATAAGGACTACGAACTACAAGAATTGGCTCAGATCGTGCGGAAGAATCCCAAGACGGTCATTTTACATATGACGGCCTTTCCACAAGCAATCCCGAACGTCCTGAAGGCCATCACGGACTCCGGACTCAATTTGAACCCCCAACAAGATGGCACGAGTCTTTTTATTCCGGTCCCCAAAGTAACAAAAGAACACAGAGAAAGTTTAGCCAAGAATGCTAAAATTATCTTTTATAAATGTAGAGATGGAATTAAGAATGTTGAAAATGAATATATTAAGAAAACTAAAAAGGCGGCTCTTTCTGACGATATGTCTCGAAGCATTCAAAAACAATTAGGCGCCCTTAGTGAGCAATACCATATTGAAGCTAGATCGCTATTGAATAAAAAGACTGTGGAGCTAGTCGGAAAAGATTGAATATTTTTATCAATACAGTTTATACACAATGTTTGCCACTATAGCATAAGAACTGAATAAACATTGTTTTATGTTTGAAAGCTGTTTTTTTTTCATAATAAGAACAGCACACCACAACCTTTCCTCTATGCGGCACACCAAAGTTGTCTCCAGATTTCCGTAATATACAAGTAAAAGGAGGTTTAATACATATAAAAATCGCATCTTACAGAAAGCCTAAAAGTTAGGCAAACTTCGAAACGATAAAACTATGTTGAATTGTTGTATTTCATCTATGTGCTATCACTTGGCACGGGAGCATTATTAAAGCTGAAATAACAAAACAATAACCAATTTTTCTGTTGTATGCTGTTAATTAATTTATTTTAACAGGATGGAAAATTTCTTACTCTGGCTTTTTTTGATGAAGTGTACATGTTGTGAAGGTACAGATGATTCAACAATAATTATCAGAATATATTTTACGATTTATTGGTTTTATTATCATAGAAAAAATGTTTTTTTAGAGGAGCTTTTTTTATAATAGATATTGTCATTTTTATTTTTAGTCTGTAAATAAAAGTCTGTCAAAAAAATTTGATGTCTTTTCATTTCCTTTTTTTGTCTAGTTCAATTTATAAATATCTGCTATCAAACAAAATCAATAGATTATTGTGTGAACTTCTTGTGAAGCGTCTCAACAGAAGTAGTTTAATGAGAGCTTTATTAAGTTAGTTGTAACACCTAAGATTTGAAAAACTTGAATAGGTTTATCAAAGCACGACAAATCTACACTAACGGATACAAATCGATATATGAAAAAGTCCATTTGAGTATTTAAATCCTTGACTATTTAACTAGTTAAAATGATCTTGAAAAAGTTTCAACACTGTCAACTAATTCTCAACACCACCGCAATCAGTATATTGTTGCATAATCTCAAACAATATTCTATTTTGCCCAAACACACTCCTACACGCTGGGGCTCCGAGACTGATAACATATTAATATTGCGCTGAATGTCTCAGTATAAAAGATTTTTTATAATATTTGATTGAAATAAAAAATTCTTCATTACCGATATTCGTAAAATTATACGCGACATGCCGACTAAGCATCACTTTTTATTAAAAAATATAAATTGAAGGCTTTAGTTTATCACTTATTGTCTATGACAACTATTCGCCTGGCTGTAAATTTCTATATCCATCGGCATAAAAATAAATTTTGTTATTGTTTTCAAATGACATTAGTGTAACCAAGTGTAACCAAGTGGAACGTAAATAACATTCAAATAATATACCCGTTTATTTCATGGAATATCCATTAAATATGAAACGATCGAAAAAACAACAATGTAGTAAATATTCCAATGTGTGTAGTGTCGTTGATTCATTTGGTACTAAGCCTGTGAAACCGCAGGTTATTAAACATGAAAATATAACGAATAACTGCTCTGTTATACGTCAAAACTTTGTCCAACTTCCAGAAGTTTTAAATGTTCCTCAAGGCGAATTCAAACCGTACACAGCTGTCAATCCAGTTTTACGAACAAAAAGAATAGTGACAAAATCTTCCAATTTTGAAAAGTCTTTGAGTACCAACTTAACTTCATTTAAAAATATTGCTCAAGTTAAAACAGCTAGGGACACTGGGAATAATAATATTTCAAGGAACGACAACAAGATTACACAGTCGCCGATCATAAATAAAAAAATATCAACTTGTGAAAATGTGACTTCATTGGAAACTGATGAACAGAAAAAAATGCACATTGAAATACTAAAGGTAAATCATCCATCTCTATTTTAAATAAATATTGCGGAAAAATTCATAATTAGTGTCTGAAATTATTTGACGTATAATCCATCATGGCCGCCGTGCAGTCTACTGAATGAAATCATTTATTTGTATTTGACCGGTGATACGTAAACACGACGCCTGAAAATCCAAACTTAAGTGAATTACATACATACTCTAAATTGTGATAATGTGTGGATGCGAGCGAAACGTAAGCTAAAACGCTAATTCGGCTATATCGTGATTTATTCGCGTCCTATTTGCAATGTTGTGTGTTAAGGAACTCTTACAAATTCTTCCGACAATGTGTTTTGAGTACTGAGATAGAATTACAATTCTTGACTATGATGAATAAATAATTAAAAATCATAATTTACGATTTACTTATGCGGTTCGTATTTCTTTACTGGAAGCATTGACTCGGCGGCCATATTGGAATGGACGTCAAAAATAATTTCAGACACTTATTTTGGGCTTTACCCATATTGCCAAGTGAACTTTTAATTTACTAATTAATAAGAAAACATAATTTTGGCGGACTTGTAGTTAGAGCTTTGCACAAGTGAACAGGTGGGCCTGGGTCGATACCTTGATAAACTGATTAAGTCAATTTCAAATTTCGAATTTTTTCATTCTAAATTTGAAATCTTGGACTGGGTGTCTGTGATGTCACGTGCCCTCGAAATGGTTTTAAGTGATACAAAAAACATAAGTACTAAATATGTGTTATATTATTTTTATTATAATGCCATTCCACCAAGTATTTACAGTGAACGCTTTAAAAGTGATTATTCACAAATTAACTCGAAGTAGCAATAGCGTGCCTGCACGCCGTTTTGTCTTAAAGTTTAAAAAATAGGGAAACATTGCTAACATTTTTGACTTTTTTTTTGTAGTATGTATAATTATTTTCTATTTTTTTGTTACAGGATGAGATCAATTCATACAAAGAACATTTGCAAGATTCAAAATGGAATTGTGATATTGTGAGTGGTGTAAAAGATTTACATTTTAAAACAAAACAAGAATGTGTAGAAACTTTTAAAAATAGTGTTGTTCAGCCATATGCGATGTGGAACAAAGAAAATGGTAATATAATTGTTGGCAATTCATAATGCATGCTTTAGCTATTAATGAAATAATCTTAATTATATTTATAGTTCAAGATCCAATAAAACTTGTAAAAAAAATCACAACCTAGAACCATATTATTGTTTCAATGTTTTTTTTTTATTAATACACTGACATCTCTTAAGCAAGCTTCATATCCTCTATAAACCTTTCTTCTTCATTTTTAGATGTCACTGTGTTGTCCAGTTGAACAGAAATTTGATTTGATTTGCTTCTTCAGTAAATTTAGTATTTTAAAAGAAATAAAATACATTTTAAAGTACTACATAAGTAGAATACATGAAGTAGCATTATGTATTGTGTTTTATTTATCAACAATAAAGCATTTCTACCAAGAGGTGACAAGAAGTGAGTCTTAAAATTCATTTTTTCTTAAAAAAATATTCAACAGTTTTCTACATTATCAATGAAATAACTAACGTACACTAACGTCACATAACTTATTTTTTAAGTAGGTACCAAATGTAAAATCAAATAGGTAAGTAAACATAACTTACATGACAATTGATAAATTTTGTTTATAAAATTAAAAAACTTCACCAGCTCCATCAGCCGAAATAGCTCAGTTGGGAGAGCGTTAGACTGAAGATCTAAAGGTCCCTGGTTCGATCCCTGGTTTCGGCATTCCCTTTTTTACTTTTTTTTTATTTAATTTTTTTCAGAATCTTCTGTAACGCCTTCAAAAGTTTATCGGTAAGCATATTGAAATAACCGAATATGTTATGAACTATAGTGGTAAATAAAGAGCTATTTACTCCAGCATGAACATTGAATGGTGGTGGGTAACAATGTGTACTTATCAATAAGGAGTTAATCGAAACTCACCCCTATCACAAATTATTTGTCAAAACCGGTTTCAAGTGATAGGTTCATGTTTCCGCCAAAGATTTCATAAATATATCGCATAGATAAATTATCAAAAAAACTATGTAATTCTGAAGGTATATAATAAATATTTTGAATGACCAATGAATGTGTATTTTCATTTTTCAAAACGAAAGTGGTTGACTTGTTTTATTATTTCTACACAATGTTTAAAAAAACACAATACTTCAGGGTTGAGAAACAAATTATAAGCCTATGTGTGAGGCCTCAGTGGCGGCGTATGGCGTTACTACTGGCGTAGCGTAGCGAGAAGCAGCGCTGAACGCTCCACTGAGGCCTCACACTATGTAATTTTTTATCCTTAATCAAATGTTTGGCTAAGGTACTTATGTATCAGCAGATGGGATTATATGCGACGAAAGCTGTGAGATTGAGACATGAAGATTTTTCGAAGAATATTACAGTTGACGCGAATGCGCCATGTATTCGACAAAACATTATAATTATTCAACTGAAAATGGCAAAGTATTTATTTAGAAATTATAATAGTAAAAACACCAAGTACATTGCTGAAAACGTTCAATTCCTTTGTGTGATGCCTCAATGGCAGCGTTTTTTATAGCGTAGCGTACAGGGCAGCATATACACAAATTCGTGTAACCTCATTGGCTCGTTCCCACCGTCGCCCTTTTTAAAGCCAATGAGGCCACCGGCATTTGTGTAGAGCGTGTTTGTCTGCTGTACTGTAGAATGCGCTATAAAAACGCTGGCACTCAGGCCACACACTTACAGTGCATTGGTCAGCCGAATAGCCCATGTGACTGGTGACTCAATGACCGACGAGACAAATAAGTTTTGATAAAACACAAATGTTTGGCTCTTGTTACGACTTGCGAGTGTTACGACCATGTGAGTAAAAAGTCGAGACAGCAAGGCTTGATATGGTATGTGATGGTTATCAGCTAGGCCCCGATGAAGAAGAGAAAAATGTTTTAAAACTGAAAATGATCTTCGAACTTGAAGAGAGTGAAACGAAAGCATTATTAAAATATATATACAGTCAACCCTCCTACAGCACCCTCTGCTATAAAGCGATTTATATAACGTGTTCTGCAGTCTTCGGTCAAATTTTATGTTTCGTAAATATGTCATATTATATGTGAATTCGAAGAATATTTATCAGTTTCTGTATGTACTGAGACTACATTAATTCCGGCTCCTCGTAAATCGAGAAGGAGCCTCCTATCCGACACTCAGGAAGAGGGATTTTGGGGACGGAGTAGGAGTAACATGGTACTCTTATAAAGAAAAGACGATCTCAAAGCGTTATGTGGGTGCGGTTAGCATCCATTATTTAATTGTTTAGGATTTACACAGACGTTATACAACACACAAATATTACGATAGCGAAGAAGATATCAGGAATTTGACTCGAATTTAATTCTTAGGTAGAGGATTAGGCGCGTGCATTCTCAATGCAGTCCAATCTCTCACTGCTGTATGAAAACAAACGGTTACTTTAGAAAGAAAAAACAATGGCCGTTTCAAAAATCGTTAACACGTGCGCCCGCCGATAAGGGATTATTTATCGCCTAACGAACTTTTATGAAGCAAATGCACTGTCGGGCGTCAAGAGATAAGAGAAATTGAAATAACTCTATATTGAATCGCTATAGATTTCAATATAGATTATTATAAGAATGAATTTATTTCCTGATATCGACTTAAACTCATTGACTGATGTGAAAAATAGATCGTTCGAGAGAGTTCTGATGACCTACCACATAAGGCGGTGTCAGTACCTACGTCCCTTTACTTTTGATAAGGGGTTGACTGTACTGTAAAATATGACTTAGGCATCATTACCCGACAGTATCACTCTGAAAAATGTTGAAATACTATTCGTCTCTTTCGGATTTTAAAGCAACTTATCTCGATCTTTGCCGGTTTTGAGTTATAAATTTCACTAGATACAAAACAATATGTTACGTAAATTGTCAAAGAAACATATCAATATATGTAAGTAGATACGAAGATATTTCAATTCATATCTCAACTAAACCTTAAAACAAAACATAAGGACTATTAGTAGAGC
Organism: Himalopsyche kuldschensis; assembly: GCA_028554975.1. Taxonomy (NCBI): domain Eukaryota; kingdom Metazoa; phylum Arthropoda; class Insecta; order Trichoptera; family Rhyacophilidae; genus Himalopsyche; species Himalopsyche kuldschensis. The sequence continues at coordinate 203,341 of JAHFWI010000064.1, read as the reverse complement.
TGATAAAACTAACATTTGAGGAAGCCAGACCTCATCTGCCACAATCAGCGTAGCAGAAGATTTCGTAGTCTTAATTGTAGAAGAGGGGTCGGCTGCATTCCTACAAATCAAAAAGAACTATTTTTTAAGTTGAATTTAATAACAATATTTTCAATAGATTAAAAGAAAATCCGATCTCGGTGCTGCAGGACGATTAACTGTACATCAGTGATCGCCAATCGGTCACTCGCGAGCTACCGGTAGCTCGCGAAGTATACATTTGGTAAATCCATGCTTTTTTCATGGACAGCTGCATGTACTCACGCGTTGGAAAACCTTCTGATTTATTCGTGCACGCACCAGACAGAAACAAATTTATTTTGTATTCAAAAGCACTTCAATAAACAGAATTAAAACATAAACACTTTCTATTGATTGAGTAGGCATTTACTGAGTAGAACTACCGGTAGCTCGCGAAGTATACATTTGTAAATTCCATAAATTCTTTCATGGACAGCTGCATTTACTCTTACGCCTTGGAAAACGTTCTGACGAAGGCGTAAGCACGCAATAGACCAAATGTGTAAATAATTTATGTAGAATTAAAATACATTGTTATTTTTCTTTCCGTATTATTAAAACATAAACACTTTTAAGGTGTACACTGTCAATACTTGGTGGAAAGGCATTATAATAAAAATAATAATACATTTTTAGTACTTTTTACACATACAATTTATTTGATCAGGACCGGTTTCGCTCATGTCGAGCATTGTCAACACTTTCTTTCTTTTAGTGGCATTGCATCACATGCCTGGTACTCACTAATTTTTTTTTTTATAAACATGTAATTAAAGTTCGCATGTTATGTTTTATTGCTTTTACGATGATAATAAAACAATATACAAATATACATCATATAAGGTAAGTTTAATTAATTTCCCTAAAACTACTTATGTAAATATAACTCCCGTTCCACGGAAATTCCAAAAATATTTGGTTCCATGTATACACAACATTTTACTGCGTCTTTCTTTAAATTTTTAATCCAGGTATTTCGGAACAAAAAATACAGGCGGCATTCACGTCGCACCAGAGACAATGTAGAAAAAAATATTCAAATAAGAATTTTTAAATTGGCATTTCTGTATTCCTGAATAGCGTCGTTGGGTTAATAGACAAAAACACAGCTGTTCCTTTGTGTAGTTTTTTTTGTTACGCAAAAAAACACTTCCTTGAATTTGATTATACGTCTTCCAAGGTGTACCGGGAATACAAAAAGAAAACCCGTTTCATTCAGTTCCCGTTTTATAAGGATTATAAAATTATTCGACATAACATTGCGTACATCTTGACGTTTTTTTTTGTTATTATTATACTTATGATTAAATAATATACGTAGCGTGGTATTGTAAAGATTTCATTCATAACAAATTATTTTAAAACGACAAAGAAAGTTTTATTCATGCATCCATGTTTTTTTAAAATTTAATAATCTAGTTATGTAGATGTACGGCAGTGGTGCACAACCTTTTTGGGAGAAGGGCCAGATAATCAATTCTCAGATAGTTTGAGGGCCGCACGGGTAAAACTGATTAAATTAAGATATTTTTAATGTATGTAAAGGGTCTTTTTATAAGGACGCTTAGTTTTGAAATGTAAATAAAACAAGTTGTTTGTGAGATTTCGACTAATTTTTAATTTCATTTGTAAGTATATTTTACGGCATTAAATATGGAATATAGCATCAAATGTCTGCCAATATCCATTCATTATAAAATGGGCCATGTCGCTAAAGTTGACTTTTTTGACAAATTTGGGTAAACTTCCAACTGCTCCAGAACCCAATCAGCCGTTGTCTGTGGTCGTTTACCCGAAGTTCCTTGGTTAGTTGGATTTTATACGGGTGCAGACATAAGGCCCGATTCAAAATTCGCCAAGTGGAAGTCGCAGAAAAGCCAAGTTCTTGTGAACGACGAGAAATAAGCTGCCTTGGGTTTTCCTGTACACTTTCACACACAGCAGCAATGTTTTCACCAGATATTGTATTTTGATGACGTGCAGGTAGGTGTTGGCCGATTATTTACCAAACTGGTTGACTCAAATTTGGCCACTAAACAATGAATAATCTACTCAGCAGGACAAAGTAACATATTTTGAGCGTCCCAATTGAAATACCCTTTATATATAAATGAAAATTTTATTTTTTTATAATGTTCTTCCATTGTCCGTAAAAAGTTCTGATGAAAAATTTTTTTGATATTTGACATTGCGGGCCGCGGGTTGTGCACCACTGATGTACGTTGTCTATTCAAGACAGTGAATAAAATGGACATTTTCTCAATTTTAAATATCATTATGTACTAAAAACATCACAAACACTGGAGCTTATGAAAGATTTTAAAGTCGGGGATCAAAAACTTTTCCGTCGACGGAAAGCTTGATATTAAAAATATTTGGCTGGGCTTTATAAAAAAATATTTCGAAGTCTAAACTTTTATTTTCAACTACATAAATGCTTGTTGTTATTAAACGTGTTCATTTTTTACGCGAAACAAACAATCATTGAACACCGATTTCTGAGCATTATTTAATGATTTAAGATTGTGAGTATTGAGAAATGAACATTGCTAACTCGGCCCAGTGGAAGAAGGAAGAAAGGAAAATAAAAAGACCTTTGTCAAAACTGATTACGTACCAAACAGGTTCGTCCAATACATTTAATCGTCCCCCACACTCTTACAAATTGGGGGATACAAATATGATGAAATCCACGGACAATAGTATCATTTTAATTGTGATGCCAAAGAATATATTGTATAAGAAGGTATGATAGGCGTATCCCACAAAACAGCTGTCCCCATTTCTTTCGCCGAATCGTGTTTGTCGCCAGACTGCAGTTGTTTCTTTATTATTATTATTTAAGGATATCCCTTTGTCCACGAGGGCCTCCATTCAGAATTTACATCGCGTTAAATGCCCATATTATTGACGTAACATCTGCCTACCTCAATGAACGCGCAGTATAATATCATCTTACCGAAATGCAAATGGTAAAGCATTAACGAACTAACTTACACTGTCAATAAACACTCCAACAAAAAGCATTAAAACTTTTACAGTGAAGAAGTATTATTAAATAATTTCATAACAAGGACAGGTTGCTCACCATTGCTTACATTATTTCCAGTTATAGGATTAACCATTCCTAATTGATTGCATCTCATAAGTTCATTTTTGTAATTGCGTCATTAGTACTATAATTATCTGTTTGCTTTGCTTTGATTCTGTAAATCTCCTTTCTTCCCGTAAAAAGGAAAAATCCCAAACTCCATATTGTAATTTTATCATTTTAATATATTAGACATAAGCAAAATTTGTCGGAAATTTGTCAAAGTCGGAAGATGCTTTTTAATCAAGTCCGCTCCCAATTTGGAGCATATGAACTCACGGAGTTTATCTCAACATATGTTTTTCTACGAGAACTGCATGTTACTCAATTGCTCAACCTCTCTGCTTTGAAGGGTGTAGGGAAGGAAACGATACGAGGACTAGAACAGGACTAGTGTGATTACAATTAATAACACCATACGTGGAATAATCAAAGTTATTTTAAATTAATCTTGATTGTATTTTTTCCCAGTGCCATCAAACAGAAATCGCAACTTATATCCATGTATAAAATCATATTGTCAATTCTTGTTGGAAGGCATTATCTATCTTTATACATATATAAAAATGAATGTTTGTATGTTTGTGTATCGCGTATGCGTTCCTATACCGCTCATCCGATTGCGATAAAACTTTGGTGAATTGTTGTGCGGATACCCGGATACCCGCAAAGGTTTCTACTGTAAAATCTACGGTAAATCTTAAATTCAATTGATTTACCAGGCATGCCTTCGCATCGGAAGGCCGAGAAAAGTATCGGAATATGGAGAATGACCAATACCTTACTTTTATCAGTTTTAGGTAATTCCATTCTTCATGCTCGTTGTTCTCTTCTTTGTATTCCATTTGTGTTGGCGATGTGGAGTATTCCAACAGAAGATTTTAAAGAGAACTGGTCGTCAGTGAATCGAATGATGGTGTATTGAAAGTGATTGATAATCATCGCTCTTGGTATCTCTTTAAATCTCTCTGATTTCAGAATCAAATATGGTTCATAGTTTGTGGATGTTGATTTCAATATAAAATTTAAAATAGCTTTGATAATTCCACGTATTATGTTACTATTTGTGACACGTGTTTCGACTCTTTCAGAGGCATCTTCTGACTATATGTAATAAAATAATATTACTGAAACAAATTTTGTGATAGTAAGATAGTCTGAAGATACACTAAACGAAACACGTGTCATAACTAGCAACACAATAAATAAAATAATCAATGTTATTTTAACACTTTGTTTACGGGACTTTTCAATTCCCATAGTATGTAATTGCGCACAAATTTGTGCACGCCATAAACAATGGGTTCAATGTTATACATACGTATATTTTTTACTGAAACAGTCACGTTTAAAATATTTTCCTATTCCAATACATAATGACAAAAAATACATTATGTAAATATTTAAAAAAAAAAACCTCACGCCCACACTGTTACATCTAAGCAATCCATACTTTACACGTATATAATAACGTCACTGCGTACACCTTCAATCATAATGAAGCATAAGTTCCTATGAACCATTTCAAACAAAGGTATCTCAGTATTAAATAATATTGATAATCCCTGTTTTAAGGCACAAAACCTTCAATTGCTTCAAATTATGTATTTTTGAACCCGCAGTCATCTGCCTCTTTAGCTCAGTGGTAGAGCACTGGTCTCGTAAACCAGGGGTCGTGAGTTCAATCCTCACAGGAGGCACTCCTCTCCTTCATTTTTAGATCCTTTTTCATTTGCACTATTAAATCTAACGACATTAATCATGGAAATATTCCAAAACAAAGGATATTTGTGACATCATTATCTAGGTTCAATGTAAAATTTCGTAATAAAATTCTTGTTATTTTTTTCTATCAAAATAAGGAAGTAAAATTAATCTTCTATTATTCCATCTCGAAGCTGGGTGATTGATTATTGATACAACATTAAATAACTTTCATACAAAACAGATGCGTTAATTATCAAATGATTTCAGCACAACACTCCGGCGTCTGTTTGCTAAATTTTACTTTATTATTTTAGTTAAAAGTTTCATAATTATGATCGATATCTGACAGAAACTGGTTTAAATTTAAAATTGTATTGTGTTCAATATTCAAAATTAGAATTTGATGATATTGGCGTTTGTCAATAGACAATAAATAAAATAACAGAGTATACAATCTTGGAAGATTATTGCCATATAATAAACTTATCAATATTAATTAATCTAATATAAAATAACTTTGATTATTCCACGTATTGTGTAACTAACTGTGACACGTGTATTAACATTATTCCCAATTAATAGAGTAATCACCCAACCTAACTGATTGATTGCAGCTCATTAGTTTAATAGTTTGTAATGTTTAACGTCATTAGAAATATATTTATTTGTTTGCTTTGTTTCGATTCTGTACCCCTCTCTTGCGTCCCTTAAAATCCCAATCTGATTGATTGCACCTTATTAGTATCATTATGTTATTGCATTGTTTTGATTCTATCACCCCCTTCCTTGTTTCCTTTAGAAGGAAAAAAACCCGTAATCCATTTTGTAATTTCATAATTTAAAATGTTAGAATTTATCTTGCTTCATTACTCAAGCAAACTTTGCGATAGTAAGTCTGAAGATGCCTCTGAAAGAGGCGAAACGCGTGTCACAGTTAGTTACACAATACGTGGAATAATCAAAGTTATTTTAAATTTTATATTAAAATGAACTTCCACAAAGTTACCGCCGAAACCATCGAAAATATTAATTAATCTAATCAAAATATTTCGTATCAAACACTGTCAATATACCATGGATCATCACTTGACCATAGTATAGCTATATATTTAAAATTGTTAATTGTACCGCAAATATTATGTATTTTTTGCACACTATTTAACCGTTTAGACCTGTCAATCTTTTTTTTGACATCCTTGGCGAGGAAGAAAACAATAAATCCAAACGACATCTATGGACATCGCTAATAATTATCATACTTTGCTATCATTAAAATGTAGAAATTTATAGTCTTCCTTAATTGTTTTTATCATACCTGCGTTTTTATCATACGGAATAAATATTATCTTGCCAATCAGTGACGACTTAATTCTATCAGTGAAATTCCAAACCTCGTCACTTCAAGAATAATGTCTTTGTCATAGCAATTTTATAGAATTTATAATTTGAATATATTATTTAACCACGCATATATTACTGAATGAAAATTATTCGTAAAATTGTTACACAGAATATAATTTTACATTTCACACCATTTAAGTTACTTTCCATTCTTGCCGACGATATTAACTCTTCAAGATTTTACAGTACTGACTATGAAAAGGAATCTAGCAAAAAACACCCCTTTTTTGACGTAGAATTAGGGAGAGGTGTTCAGGGGTCATCTAATCTCCGAAATAAATTCTAGTCATTGATGAGAATAAAATATTTCTTGAATACATTAAAATATTTGAGGTGACCGACAGTTCGCCTTTTTTTTAGTTCTGCCCTCTCTTGAAAAGTGTCCTCCTTTTCGATATTTGAAAACTAATCGGTAAATCTTCGCATTCGATCAATTCCCATTATTGTATTCGACACGAGACGCATGCGCACAAAGGGTTGGCCTCGCGAATCCCGTGCACGCACACTACCAAAATTTTCGTGTATCATACGCATGCTTTGTGCGTGTGTTGAGAGTGCGCGAGAGCAGCCGACACAAGAGATGCAAGATCCTCCACCCCCCACCCCCTCCCAGAACAATTAAAAAACTTTTGTTTGTTTGGGGATGGTAAAAATATAACCCTACATATTACGACCAGGGACGGCTCTCATAGTGGTGCAATGGTGCACTGATCCCTCATCAAATTTTAATTACTCATTTAAAATTGTTTGCGTGTTTCGATACAAAGATTGGAGGAATTGATGATTCTTATGTGTTTTGCTGACGGCGGCAAAATTGTATAAAATACTAAACTGTGAAGATGAATTTCATGCATAAATACTTTTTGCACTCCCAATATTCTTGTCACCCGCCCCCACTGATTACGACGAGGGTAAAAATAAGAAGTGAAATGTATAAATGTGGAAGAGGAATCAAAATACCAAAGTCATGTGATTTCATTCTCTTTATTGATGACCTCTTAGTACTCTGAACAAGTATAACAAATGGCATTTCACATTGACGTTATGCCATGGTACTAAAGTAAAAGGGCGGCAAGAGAGCGGATAAACCAGCTCATTATTTCGTCCACAGTTAAAAAGTGACTATGCACCTGGCTTGGACATGTGCTGCGGATGCCCCATGAATGCATGAATGTCTCTTATATCAAGCGTATGGATTCCATCGCCCCTGACCATCCTTATGACATGCTCAGCGGAACTACGGGACTCCGGGACGAACTGTGAAAAGGCAAGGAGGCGGTGGATGAGGGAGAATCTATGAGGCACACTCCGGACGAAAAAAAGATAACAGTAGTAGTTCTTTAGTAGCTTTACATATGTATAGTAAACGAGAATACGAATTTTAACAATCTCAAATGAAGGGTGCAGCACACCAGGTGGGGTAATTCCAACAAATGGCCGAGGAATGTCAAACGATTTGTTGCACCCGATATCACTAACAATGAATAATAATGCATTTTTGCCTCATGCCTCAATTTACAAATTTATGAATACACGAAACGTCTGAAAGTGTATTTTAAATGCAGACGTTGTTCTTGAGAACACTTAAATATTCTTTTTTCGTATGGCGGTAAGCACACACAATCAATTATTATTGACGATGCAATTCAAGATACGATATGTATTGTGTACAGGTAGATTTATGAAGTGAATGAACAAAAAAAAACACATTTAATAAAAAGTTTCAAATAATTGGAATAACTTGAATTAAATCAGTATTCCATCTATTGGTTTCACCACCGATTCCAATGTAAGGTAAATGTACCAGTAGTTGACCTTTTGAGAATAAAATGCCCCAAAATAAGAAATGCAGATGCGGTTTGCTCTAAATTGTAAATTTCAGACAAGTTAAGGCATCTGTGGTCGGAATGAGCCACTAACACATCACCATATAGCCAATGGAGTAGAATGATAATGTTCTTTCTTGTTCGATTACTTCAAATTTGTATCTTATTTTATTGCATTGTGAAATTGTTCGAAGCTTTGTTTTTGTTCCGCAGTAGAAAAAACCTTTGAGAAAAAATAAAATGAATTCAATAGTAAGAAATTTCTGTCAGATGCGAGTATTACTCGAGTATTTTAAATTTCAGAAAAAAAAGGCATCTGTGGTCGGAATGAGCCATTAACACATCACCATATTGCCAATGGAGTGCCAGGGTAGCCATTTGAAAACATCACCTAGTGAGGAAAGTGTATTATTTTAAATTTCTTACGTGATCAATCGCAATCAAGAAACGGTGTGTACCTTGTTCCCGAACCATCCATTGCTACTTGATTCAACCATAGAGTGGTGTGACAGAAAGCCCTGAGGCAACTCTGACAGAAAGTTCACTTTAAAGCCCTCCGTTTAGACATGGTGAACTACTAGATTTTTCAATTTGTGAGATGGTCAACTACTGAAACAAAAACATGACTTCAAATAATTAAACACAACTTTTTTTAAACAGGCCCTTTCGTAATTTTTGTTACATAATATTAATTCAGACATATGATCCAATATGAGTATACTTGATTTGCCTTCATTCGGTACAATGCTAAACCTTAATCGTTCTTTTTGTTGAAATTTTCTCTTAAGCGGTCAGCTACTGGTACATTTACCTTAGATGATTTTTATTGTTTACAGAGATTTTTCTACGTAACTTAATGACAGACAATAATCTTATCTACAAAGCAAAGAGTCACCGAATTATATATGTTAAAAATAACTGTAGCACAATGGATTAGATTTAATTGAATTGGCACGTGATAATGATTGCTATATTAATTTGGGAAACAGTTTTTAGAATAACACTGAAGCAAATACTTCATCACAGTTCAAGTTCAATCGTGCACTTGAAATGCCTCAAGAAACCAAAACGTGAAACCCGGGTCGCTAGCGACAAAACCTGGGCTGCGCTGCGGTGTCGTTAAAAAAAACACGACTCCGATTCTGACTAAAAAAAGTTTAATTTTGATACGTTTTTTTCATACCTTTTCTTTTTATATGTATTCAATTAAATATCAACCAACTAATCCGGCCAATAGCCAAATTTTCATGTTATACGCAAAAATAAAAAGGTCATACTTGTCAAAAGCTTTCCACAATTCCGACTCCGAGTACGACAGTTAAAACACCGCGACGACTCCGACTCCTGCTAACAAACCGCTAGTCCACGACTCCAACTCCACAGCCCTGGACTCGTGGAAAAGTATAAAATTCAAACGATTCAAATTTGAATTATAAAAAAAGTCATTCTCTTACAAATAAGAATAATACCAAAAAGAAAACGAGCCGACGCGATAAAATGTAACCCAACATCTATAAATAATTATTCGAGATAAAAAAAAAAGAATAACAAACGAATCGCAAGACGGTCACGTCACACGAATACTAATAAGAGGATAAACTTTCTGGTACATAAGGCTGGTAACATTCATTATATAAACTGTACGTGACTGACATACAATTTTACTACTACAATGACCGCATGAATGCCGAATACATAAAACGTGAACACATACCACGGCGTATTTGTTAACTGTAAGTGACGTATTGGTGCTATATATGTATACAAAACAAACACTTTGATGTCATGCACTTAGAAAAAATCTCTCTTCTCTCGATGCTGTATGTATTGTTCAATGTATTGGACGATTATCTTGGAGTGTCACATCAGAATCATTAGATCACAAAAGCCATGAAATGATAAAATATTTTTAGTACTTATTCCTCAAAAAAAAATATTGGATCAGGATCGGTTTCGCTCATGGTGAGCATTGTCAACTGATAATAAATACAACGAAACAGTGATATCTATACAATGTTTGAGTAAGAATTACAAGGTATGACAAACAATTGGTATTACAACTAAGCAAATAAATTGAAGCTGCGATTGCTGCTTATGCGATGATAAGTCCAGATTTTTCAACGACCAACGCGTGACTACGAAATGCATTAACGCTTTTAGCGCCACCGTTTTTACCTTGAAAATTCCACATTAACGTCCCGGAAAATCGGTTTACTCTTTCCTTTTTCTTTGACTTAGGATTAAAAAAACGTTCACTCGTTTCACTCGATTTCAAACAAAATGAAAACGGCTAAACACATAATGATTTATAAAAAATCAAATCACATTCAAAACGATTTTCTCTGCATTCGGTTTCATTACAAAATAAGATATTTATTTATTCATAAATAAACTTGAAGGAGCATTTGCGTGCCTGCACGCCGTGGCGTCTGAAAGGTTACAATAACTATCCGGCTGTGTGCCCGGCGATATAATGACAATGATGTATTCTGGTGGCTCATAAGAACATATTTCAATCTAATCTAATTTTTTTTTTATTATATTAATCAAGAAACGACATTTCGATTAAAAAATTTGACCGAAGTATAAAACTTTTCTGCGTTTGATCTTAGCAATACGATCTCGAACCTTATCGGCTCTTCTTAAAACCTTATCAGTGGTGACTTGATCAGTTCAGGAAACTTTCCTTATAAACGAATACAGCCACATGCTTAATTTCTTCTAATGGTTCGTTCCTTTAATGTTCAGACTTCAATTTATTAGACCATCAAAATCGAAATTATCATCGGAACAAAATTCCAACAGCAAACCAAAATTAAGCGAATCCTTCCTGAATATGCCGAGACCCTTAAATCTAGGAATTTTAACATTGGATTACAGAACAAAAGATCTGCAACCTGTAATTCATTTATTCATCGTTATCTTTTGACTCGGCTCTACATTTTCTTTTTTTGCATTCGATACATGCTTTAATCTCTATCGTTTGCCGCTAAAACTCTATTTACATATACATAGGTATATTCACTATTAATCCATGTTCATAATACGTCGGTATTGGATATTCAACGTACACATTGAGTCTTATCCGAACACGATGTCGTGACTTGTCGATAGTATCGTATCGTATGTTCTGAATTATTATCTGTTCCATAAATGAACGGACTCGTCGTCACAGAGTTTAATAATCCAAGTCATGCTTACGAACTGTTCAACAATAAATATTCGCCTAACGGGTCGTCTTAGGTGGGCGAAGCGATCCGGCGCGCTTTAAAAGCGGCAGAGTTTTAAAATATCAAACGGTCCTCGCCCATGCGTTGTATGTGGGCGACGCGATCCGGTCAGGACGGCATATGTCGTAAGTCGCCTCAAGTGCCTGACTCATGGCGCGCGCGAATCGCTTGAAAATATCAAACGGTCCAAGCTCACCAGAGCGTTAATTGCGTCTGGCCGAGCGATGGCAAATACGACCTTTAGTCCACTACGTTTAAAATTAATTGGTTTTTACACGTCGCCGCAGCGCACCGCAGCGCTTCGTCTCGCCTACCTAAGACACGGGGTAAGATGGACAAGCATTTTAGAAGAATTCAAACTCTTCAGATGTTCAATACCGTCAAACGGGGTGAATAGAAACAAAAAAGGATTGAACATTAGCACAACTATACTAAGTATCGGATGTTATAATTATGGTTAAGTAAGTTTCTTCACAATGACTATAATACTATCTCTGGAATGACAAAACCAAACTATCTAAATGATTGTCCAAAATTGAAACAAACGTGTTTAAGTTCGATGCCTGTGTATCCTTACTTTTTGACTCCTTATGAACTTCTCTTTTATTGCATGAAAATTAAATGAAATCATGTTTTTTTTTTTGGTTAATAAGAACCGTAAAACGGGGTGAATAGAGACTCATATAGAATAGAGGTTCATATATTCCAATCATTACAATCTGTTGTTTTGTCTCTATTCACCTGCCAAGTCTCGATTTACCCTCTCTCGTCTTTATTCACCCCAATTCAATGTGAATAGAGACTGTATGAAATTGTCTGTGTCTTAATAACGATAGTGAATATTTGAAAAATATTGTCATGAATGTGTATTAGGACAATAGAAACAAGTTTCAAGCCATTCATATTTGAATTATGTGGCGCAGATATGAAGATACATAGTCGTGAAGGGTAAAAAGTGCCTCTATTCACCCCGTTTTAGGGTACTCTATAACTGTATATTTTTTATAATGTATGTTTTAATTCTAATCTAACTCGCCTCGTAGCTTGACAACAATGGCTGCTATGAGCTGCAGAAGTTTAAAAATATTATAATTCTATTTCAGCGATTAAAAAAGAATGGTTCATTTTTTTCCAGAGCTGTGGAGTCGGTAAAATAATTACTGACTCCAGCATTTACCACAAACACGACCCCTACTCTGACTCCAACATTGACTAAAAACAAGACTCCGACTCCGACTAAAAAACGATTAATTTCGTCACGTTTTTTTCCTACCTTTCCTATTTATGTGTATTCAATTATATGTGTATCAGTCAAAAAATCCAGCCTATTACCAAATTTGACGTATCATACCTATGCAAAAATAAAAAGTTCAAACTTTTCAAAACTTCCGACTCCGAGGACGACTCCGGCCAAAACACCCCGACTCCACAGCCCTGTTTTTTTCACTATGCATTCATAATCTCTTGGGCTATGGCCACAGTGATGATCGTAAATTTTGGCGTAGCTGGGCGAGACTTCATAATCAAAGGTTGCCGCAATGGCTTTAACGATGGCGCCGTCTGAGAAGTCGAAGCGCAGAGTAAATGCTGAAGTAAAATCAGTTTGAAATTTAATAGCGCCTGTTGAGATTTATTTGTGTAATATGTGTCTATGTTCACTTAGGCAGTTGTAGTTCGAAAACTTACAACTGTACTAGACTACATAGATACCATAAATTTCAATAAACATTCAAAAACACCTCGCCAAAATATCTATAGTAACAAACAGTTGCCTATACTGAACAAATGATATTATTTGAAATTAGAACTGTCAAATATTAAAAACAAATGAACGTCGATTATGTGATTCAAATAATGTTCCATTCAATCGCAAACTGGACATTAATAAAAACAAAAGACTGTCGCTTTCCAAACTTCACAGCCCTGGTAAAATTGTTGGTTATTTCATCTTTATTGTGCCTAGGCTAACTTCGCCACGAATCTAATATTGTACACGAAGGTATGAAGCGCACTCGATATAAGAGTGAACTTTTGTTTTCTTTTGTACGCCATTTATTTGTGTCTCCGGTCACGAAAATTTGTTTTTTTTTTGTCCGACACAATGGATTTTAAATTACGTGTACTGGATCCGAGAATAGGCAGACGTGTCGGCACGTTTCTTATTTACAAATTCGTTCTTATCATCACGCTGGGTAAACATTTTCGAGAATTTTCAAAATGTTTTATGGACGATACAAAATTTTCCAGCTTCTATAGACATCTGTTGGGAGCAAGCAGCTCGTGCAATTTTCAAGAGGCATCTTCGGACTTACTATCTCAAAGGTTGCTTATGTAATAAAGCGAGATTCGTTATAATATTCTAAACTGATAAATTACAAAATGGAGGTTGGTATTTTTCCTTTTTACGAAAGTAATATTTTTATTGGACAGGTTTCTCGCCACTGCTAAATGTATTTCCAATGGGTATAACCCTTCCCAATTGTTTCATTTCATTAGTTAATAATTTTATAATGTTAACGTCATTAGATGTTTGTTTTCATTCTATCATCCCCTCTTTCTTCCCGTAAAAAGGAAAAATCCAAACCTCCATTTTTATCATTTTAGAATATTAGAATCAATATTGCTTTATTACCAGGGCTGTGGAGTCGGTGAAAAAAAGTTCGACTCCGACTCCAGCCTTGACCAAAAACATGACTCCGACTCCGGCTAAAAAAGTTTAATATCGTCACTTTGTTTTTGTTTAATTTTCATATTTATGTGTATTCAATTAAATATCAACCCTGCTAATCCGGCCAATAGCCAAAGTTGACATATTAAATGCAAAAATAAAAAGTTCAAACTTTTCAAAAATTCCGACTGCGAGTACGACTCCGGCCAAATCGCCACGTCGACTCCGACTCCGGCCAAAAAGCCCCAACTCCACGACTCCGACTCCAGAGCCCTGTTTATTACTTTGCAACCTTTGCTGTATTAAGTCCGAATATGCATCTGAAAGAGGCGAAACACGTGTCACAACTAGTAACACAATACGTGGAATAATCAAAGATATTTTAAATTTTTTTTAAACGATCTTCCAGAAAGTCCGCTGAATCCATCAAAATATTTTTACAGTATTTGTACAAATTACATATCGACTTTAGAAAGACAAAAGGACGTAACACTCGTATTTTTCAATAATCACAATATTCACAATGTACACAACTAAAGTACATGTTCTATCAAATGGATGTATGTAAGCTGCAAACGCCCAATTACAAAAAAGTGTTTTATTTATTTTAATAAAGGGTATTTCAATAGGGACGCTCAAAATATGTTACTTTGTCCTGCTGAGTAGATTATTCATTGTTTAGTGGCCAAATTTGAGTCAACCAGTTTGGTAAATAATCGGCCAACACCTACCTATACGTCATCAAAATACAATATCTGGTGAAAACATTGCTGCTGTGTGTGAAAGTGTACAGGAAAACCCAAGGCAGCTTATTTCTCGTTGTTCACAAGAACTTGGCTTTTCTGCGACTTCAACTTGGCGAATTTTGAATCGGGCCTTATGTCTGCACCCGTATAAAATCCAACTAACCAAGGAACTTCAGGTAAACGACCGCAGACAACGCCTGATTGGGTTCTGGAGCAGTTGGAAGTTTACCCAAATTTGTCAAAAAAGTCACTTTAGCGACATGGCCCATTTTATAATGAATGGATATTGGCAGACATTTGATGCTATATTCCATATTTAATGCCGTAAAATATACTTACAAATGAAATTAAAATTTAGTCGAAATCTCACAAACAACTTGTTTTATTTACATTTCAAAACTAAGCGTCCTTATAAAAAGACTCCTATATAATGATAACTTTTCCACTTATAATTGACAGATAACACTTTAGAACTGTTAACATTAGTATTATTTGCTACATCCCTTATTTAAGGAGAAATCTCACTTAAAATGAGATAATAATCCAGGCATTAACACTATGTATACTTACGAATATTGTAAATTTACTGAACTAAATAATAATATTTTAACTTATTTTCGTCAGACGCCATGTCATTCCCACGATGCACTGAATCGGCTGATTTCAAATTAAGAACAGTTCGATTGATTATATTATGTGAACCATAGACACAGGTCGGGAACGGAATAGAATTGGGTGTAGATTTCAAACTGGGGCAAAATTATGACATGACCCAGATACAGGGACGTGAGGTCAAAACCGGGACAGTCCCGGTAAAATCTGGCACTCACGATAAGCCTTGTATTACGCTGAGCATACGAAAGTATTGTTATTTACATTTCCCTAATGGCGTGGGAGAAATTTTTGTTTGAATCGTCGCACAGTAATGCCAGTTTTAGTATGTTTATGCATGTCCTGTAACCGAGTGGTTTATGCTCGTGGTATTTCAACTGATTCTTTTGCAATGTACACGGACTTGAATCCTCGAACGGACAGTTTCATGTTTGTTTTTTTTTTGATTTATGGATATTATAAGATATCTCATCTCATTAAATTCATCCACGTAGTACAGTGGTCTCCAAGCTCAATGAGGATGCGAGCTACTGTCAGGCTTTGAAATTGTCTGGCGAGCTACTTTTATATGTACATACATACAAATTATTATTATATTACTTAAATAATATCGGACTTCCAATAAAACATGAAATGCGTACTTTATTTACGTATTTATAAACAAAACATAAATGAGTACTCGGCATGCGATACAATGCCACTCAAAGGACGAAAATGTTTATGTTTCAAGTCTGTTTATTGAGGTGCTTTATGATTAAAAATATTTTTTTTCTGTCTGGTGCGTACACGAATAAATCAGAAGGTTTTCCAAAGCGTGAACATGCAGCTGTTCATGTAAGAAGCATGTATTTTCTAAATTTATCCTTCGCGAGCGACCGTTTGGCGATCACTGACGTAGTATAACCAAATATATATCGTCATGGCCGAGTGTTGACGCTACACGGTTTCCATCCGAATGAAGTTTTGCTATCAAGGAATCAAATCCCGGAAAAAAAGTTGCAAATCGCTTCCAATGATTATTAATCGATCTATGTATTGTGGCTTCCAACAATTTTTGCTCCTTTCCCGATTCCACCACTGTTCAGAACATATTTATCATTTTACGGAGGTATTCTAACTCGAACCGTGCATACCAAACTTTCCGCTGTTGGATAATGGTTGGGAACCCCTGTCATCAATGGATTCATTCATTAATACATTTTGAAATATGTACTTACAAATGCATGACAAAAAAACTACTCGAATCGACCGTATATTATCGTGAAAACAACCTTAATTCCAAATCTTTTAGAACAGTGGTGCACAACCTGTTTGGGAGAAGGGGCAGATAATCAATTTTCAGATAGTTGGAGGGCCACATGAATAAAACTGATTAAATTATCGATATTTATAATGCATATAATATTTTTTTCTTTTTGTTTTATAACGTTCTGAAGAAAAAAGTGATTGATGTTTGTCATTGTGGGCCGCATGAAATGTCATTGAAGGCCACGGGTTGTGCATCACTGTTTTTGAACGAGTAAATTAACACCATTTCAATTGTACCCTTTTCAAATAGTCAAGTTCATCAAAAAACCATAAACTAACTAATAAAATTGACGTTTATGGTCAAAATAATGTTGCCATCTCTCTTTCTATATATACGTCGCATTTCAAGTATTTTGGAAAATGCTCTACTTATAAAGGTTTACTATTTTTGCGCATGCGCGGGATTTAAACTTTTTATTGCTGCAGCAGTACTCTACATTGAAATAAGTGTGTGTGCGCGTGCACATTCTTCGATAATGCTACGGTCACGTTTTTGAGATTCCATGAGTAATTTTATCATGTTTAACTGGTAACTCACATCGGTACGTTTAAATATTTCAAATATCATTAATATACATTAAATTGATAACTTTGTTATTCCACGTATTGCGTTACAAATTTCGACACGTGCTTCGAATATTTGAGCGAGATATAATATCTAAAGATTTAAATTAACGCATTGGCTACGGAGGATTTTTGTACACTTAGAAAAACAACGCGTATTCCACGTTTCCCGCGGCCAATGTGTAAAAATTAACTTCCGCAAATTTACCGCAAAATCCATCGAAAGTATTTCAAATATCATGTAAGATTGTTTATTCGGTACTTTCATCTTTGCTGGTATCCTATAAATGCGAGTATGTGTTAACGTACGAATCCATCTCACTCCGCAAACCATATTTACCATTAATTCATCAACAGATATTGTTAATTTTATACACGATTGTGTAATGCGAAATTGACTATTAACTGAAATAAAAAATAGATGTACCATTATCATTGTAACTTGACCGCTAGCGAGGGCAACACCGTCGCGTGAATAAAGTTGCAATACTCAACCAAAATTAAATTTGAATTGTTTGAATTTGGTATTGAAATTCTATCAAGCACCCTCAGTTAAAATCACTTAATTATATCAACCAAAATTGTTTATTTACTTACATATTTTTATATGCAAGATACAAATGAAAAAGTCTGTATGTACATATATATATTTGAACGAAAACAACACAATTTAAAAGGCTTTTGAAGATATCTACTCGATGGGGACATTTTTGACGTGACAACGTCTTATAAATCGATGAACGCCCGCTGCACGCACGAAAAAACATGACTCATTGTCCCGTTTGTCGCGTTACGCCGAAGGCAAGCGTGCGAGCGAGAGCGCGGATAAGCGATAGAGAGGCACGATCGGCCTACCGTTCGGATTGTGCCGCATCTATCTCTCTTCCACTCGATTGGTCGATGCGTCTGAGTAGAAAAGAGACAGCGGCAGCACACAACTTATACACCTACAGTACCTACACGTGATCCGTTTACAACTGTTTATAAAGTGAAGTGAAATGTTAATGTGGTTTTCATTGTTTATATTACAACAACAATTGCGGCAATAAAGGTAATTAATCCTTGAATTAATGAGTGCGAATAAAATATATCAATAAAAAATTGTAGATTTCATTTCACTCCTTCGTATCCATACAAAATAATGATAATTCAATAAAAATGATTCCATTTTATTCATAAAAGTATGCAATCATTTCATCAATGTTTTCTTATGACGTTGTCACGTTAAACTATCGTCCGTAAACCGACTTTATTTAGTTCAGGATTCGGTGGTGATCAAGTAATAATGGTGGTACATCTTTAATGTTGTACATAATTAATGGAGAATTGAATAGTTTTTATTATAATAGCTACTGCTTCGCATTGACTCCTGTCAAGTGTTCATTACGCAATTTATTTATCCAGCAAACCATTCGAAAACTTTATTTGAGATTCATTAAATGCAAACAAAATACAAAGTATTATCTTTGCCACATTATTTGTATCTATTTTAGCATTTCCGCACGTACGTAACAACATTCAAATTGATAATCGTGAGATTACAGTGTAGTGACCAATATAAAGTTTATCGGTGTGTGTTTGGGCATTGTGCTTGTGTGTGTAGGTGCGTTAGAATTCTGCACGGGACGAAATTTATGAAATCACACTGCCCGGGCTAGGAATCTACAAACCGGCCGTACAGACTGACCACGCTACTTATGCACTCGAAAGAGTGGCGCTGTGAGAATGTCCTGAATGACGGACGAATGACGAAGATTGCCAGAATTACAAAAAATTTAATTCCCTAATTTGATATAGACTGAACGCGTGGGCTAAGTGCGGTAGGTGGATTATTATGTCGGAGGGGAGAACATTTATTTAGTATCAACGGCTGCCGCAAACTCGAGTGAACTGTTAACCGCTTCCCCGGCGTTCACACGAATACGTGTAAAAAAAGTGTTCCAATTTCGGCGCTCACACAAATACGTATGATACCCGAAGCGCGCCCATATGAGCATTTTAAAATCGTCGTTCGATTTTCGGCGTTCACGCAAATACGTGTTTCATGTAATTTCACGATTTCTGACATTTTATGAGACTATTTCTTGATATGGTATTATGTATATAATATGTACATAAAAAAATAGACTTCGAAGCAGATGCTTGCGGTGAATATTAGGAGTGCGGTGGTTTGACTTTGTCAAAAACACGGAGGTGAGAGAGCGGACAAACCAGCTCCTCATTACGTCAAAAAAAAAAGCTGATGATGGTCCTGGGTTAGACATGTGCTGCGGGTGCGACAGAGAAGCCTGCACCCTGCCTGTCTCTTCTATCAACCTAATGAATCTCGTCGCCCCGAAAGGCTGATGATGAGTGTGATGACCATCCACAGGATGTACTCAGCGGAGCTACGGAGCGGCGGGATGGCCTGGGAAGAAGCGAGGTTGTTGGTGGATGACAGTGAATATTAAAGGTATCGTGTGGCGGCCAAAAATTGTTAACCATTAGCCGTTTTCACTTAATGTAATAATATAAAGCCTCAAATTTAGCTTCAATCGACTGTGATCACTTCATACTTTTCATACAATGTGTACTCCTTTCCAAAATGGTTAAAACATAAACAATTCATAGTATTTTTTTTAATTCTAAACATCTATAGTTTGTCCTAATATAATAGTAGGGCTGTAATATCAATAATTATTTTTACCCGCGGGCCAAATTTGATTCCGCGCATAGCTCTAACGTGCGTGTACATTCTTGGGCCGCATGCTCCCTCTCAATAGAATGGAGTTCAAGGACTGGTGACGTGTCCCCTTTACTTTTCCCTCTTCACTCTTCGCCCTGCAATCCTCCGCGCATTTTATTTATATCAACATTCTATATTCAAACCGGCACACTGAGCTGTCAGATCCAAACTTCACATAGTTATTATTACTATTCATCGACAAAGAAATGACAATCGTCGAATTCGCATCAACATACATGTGATACTTCGACAAATGATGACCTTCCACCCGAACCTTATCAGCAGAGATGCAAGAAGTTCATCTCACGAAGATCTCTCATATATTATCACATTCCTTCTAATTTATCTACACGCAAGTCTTAACTACCAAAAAATAACAATTATATACCTAGCTCTTAACACAATTCAATTATTATTAAATTGGAAATGCGTTTTTCATTATATTTTTAATGTAATTAATATGCCGTTATCTGAACTGCATGTATATTTTTTTTGTTTATTTATATCCCATACCGATTTGCAACATATTGACTCGCTAAGAAGCAGTGAAATATTAATTGATCGATGAGAACTGTTTGTAGGTTTGTTACTGTGGTAACGATTTACGGATCTGGCCAGGAAAACCCTATTAATACACTAATCGATTTATCTCTACGTTTACGTAATTTCAGTGTCGAGTAGGAAGTCCACGTGAAAGATCAAAACATCGAGAACTTTTGATAAAAACCGTTTGATAAATCAATGCATGAAAGTGTTCATTAAAGAATTTTACTTTGGAATACGCAAACAAGTATGACGGTGTATGCTTGACTATTAATTGGAGTTTATAATATACAAATTGCAAATCGATTGACAGAGAAAGTTTTCCATTGATTTCATTAGGTCGACAGATTTAAATGAAGTTTGTCGTCTGCAGACTATCGTTTTTTCAGTGTATTGAGTTAAGCTTTGAATGCTGATAGCGAAGAATTCAAATTTGTATCTGTTGTTTCGTTGACCGACATTTTTAATTAGCCTGGCGTTGTGTCACCTGAAAGTGGACCTGTCCAAACTCAACATACCGTAGTGTGTGTAGCGTGCCTCGAGCGAATAAGACAACACCAACTGCAGAGTGAGATAGGCGACCGCCGTGACGTCACGACCCGTCATAAGCCCTAGGTATGTAATTTAATTGTGAATTGCGATTGTCGAATCGGTACGTTCCGGTTTGTGCACATAGTGACTGACTTCGGTATGCCTGATAATAATACACATTAATTTATTTAAACAATATCGTTTCTGTGATGTAAAAAAAAAAACTCACGGAGCCGTGTTACGTATTGTACCGAAGGCGCATGCGCGGTTGTTTCTACCCGGTGCAATGGCGGACCAGAGCGCCGTGTGTCTCCGATGTCGAATGTTTTGTTAACCTACAATGGTGACTCAATAATTACGCGTAGCGGATTTGATAATGTACTAATTGTATAAACAGTTTTGAAATTGTAACGTCTACATTCCGGCTGGCGATTTTAACGGCCTTCAAAAGCAGTGATTTCGGTAATTTTCAGTACACTTTACGTCATGTCACGTTATAAACCGGAAATCGTAAACTTTCCCATTAATTTATCAGTGTTGTTTGTTTAAAAATATCATAAAAACGTTCCGTTTAAATGTATTTATCAATGCGATAAGAATACAGATATAAATAATTCAGCTGTCAAAATCTTTGTTTGGCACGCCGTCCAGTTATTACGTAACACTTTCGGTGACGTTTGAAGCTTAGAGAAAGGGGCGTTGAAAACTTCATTTTCTATTTGTGTTGCCCAACGTTGTTTAAAAGATCCGTGTTCAAACCGAGATTTGATTGTCAGGTCGGTGGCCACGGGCTTGTTTTGTCGGATTTGATCCTGCAATTAAAATATTGATAACTTTTAATCTAGACTGCAAAATATTGCATATCATGTTCGATAAATTACTTTGGTGACGTCATTCACCGGGTGTTTTTTATGCATACGTTCTTGTTGATACATAGTATTATTATTTATGGCTTGAAACCGGTTTCTTTCTTGATAATATATGGTTACATAATGTTCTGAATAATACAAATTTTAAAGTTGAATAGTTTGAATAATGTAGCGGCATATTTAGTGAAAAGAATCATGAAATGGCATAAAATTTTATATTTGTCCTTCAGCCGAAATTCTAAATTAAAAAATATAATTCTTTTAAAATATATATTTTTTTAAATAAAGTCGAATAAATACAACTATTATTCGAAAGAATAAACAACATTTTTAACCACATTTAATAATTCGGTGAAAAAATGACTATGTATTCGGTTGAACCCAGATTTGATAAGAAATAGATAAAATCAATTTGTCACATTTAATACTTATTATTATTAATTTAATATCTTTCAATATACAAGTCGGTCATTAATGGAGTTCTACCAATTTAATCAATACCGCACAATATGCGTGTGCCAAAAAATGTGCACTCGGCCATAACTAAAGTATTCTAAATGTTCATTTTTTCTTTAGATCCGTGGGTACCTGATATAGCTGTGTTGAACCAGATCATTCCTTTGAACTAAGGATGCCAGACCAAGACGCTGAGCAGTATGCTCTTCTGAGCAAGATGACTTCCGACGGCATGGACGATGTGGACTTGAAAGGGATCCAGCTGCACGTTCCTTCATCAAGAACGGTCGGCGGAGTACCCACCAATCCAGTGAGAGAAGAACGCATACAGACAGACAAAGGGGAAATATTAGTAGCAGTCCAGGGTCTACGTTCCAGACCAGCGATTATAACGTACCATGATCTGGGTCTCAATTGGGTGTCGAGCTTCCAGGCCTTCTTCAATTACATCGATATGCGAGCTCTTCTTGAAAACTTCTGCGTTTACCACGTGAACGCACCTGGCCAAGAATACGGTGCTGTAGATCTTGCTGATAATTACACTTATCCAAGCATGGACGAGCTATCAGATCAAATGCATTTTGTGCTAGGACATTTCAATATCAAGTCTTTTATTGGCTTCGGTGTCGGTGCAGGAGCTAACATCCTGTCGCGTTTTGCGCTAGCCCATCCCGCAAAAGTCGAGATGCTCTGCTTGATCAACTGTGTCTCCACAGCGGCAGGTTGGATCGAATGGGGATACCAAAAAATGAACTCTAGGCATTTGCGCTCCAAGGGTATGACCCAAGGCGTTCTTGACTATCTAATGTGGCACCATTTTGGTAGAGGAACCGAAGAGCGCAACCACGATCTCGTACAAGTCTACAATTCCTATTTTGCTAATCACATTAACCCATTGAACTTGGCATTGTTCATTGATTCGTATGTGTATCGTACCGATTTGAATATTGCACGATCTGAAACTGAACCACCTGGAAGAAGAACAAGCGACACGCCATACCCTGGACTTAAAATGCCCGTTATGAATATTACAGGATCCCTAAGTCCCCACGTGGAAGATACTGTAACTCTTAACAGCCGCCTTGACCCTGCCAACTCGACTTGGATGAAGATATCCGACTGCGGGATGGTGCTCGAGGAGCAGCCCGGGAAGGTTTCGGAGGCTTTCAGGCTGTTTTTGCAAGGGGAAGGCTACGCTGTCAATTTACTGCAGAAGATACCGAAGAACGATTGATGTCATGCTGCCGAGGCTCAATCGCTTAGCCATGTGACAGAACCTGTTACTATATGTGTTGCACCTACACGTTATTAAAGTCTGATGTCAGTCTAATATGGTTCTTCATTTTCTAGTGCTTTTTTTAGACTGCCATGCAAATTATACCAAAAAAATTATAGATTTAAATTTTCATTTGACAACTTATTCACTCGGCCGTTGCTTTGTTGTACGTGTTTCAATGGTGTTTGTTTTCATTATGAATTAATGTATTTTCTCTTTTATAGAACAAATTAATCACATTGCTATCTTAAAGCGTAAAGCTGCTAACTGACAAAAATATTACTTCACTGGAGTGGTTCTTAACCTTTTACCCGCGGGCACATATGCGCCTTTTGAGCTATTTTCGTGCGCCCCTACAAAATACAGTACTCGAGTATCGAATAGTAAAATTTTAAAATACTCAAATACTCGAGTATACTCGAGTTGTTTCAGATGTACCAACATATATATTATTAATTCAAATTTGTGTATTTAAGTACATCATAAATAAGCTTATATAATTTCAATAATAAGTTTCAAAAATAATAGTCTCGTCATCATTAACTTGTCAGCAGGACCCAAAACAAACGTAACAGAAGAAATTCGCACATAGCATAGTCAACGGCAAAATGATTTAAATGATTACCTGACAGTAAAATCCACGCTTAAGACTCAGTTAAACGCAACGGTTAAAGATTCTATTTCTATTTTTTTTAATAAGTACTTACAATTTCGAAATAAATAGTACTACTCGAGTTTATTTTCAAAATACTCGAGTATTTCAAAATTTTCGATACTCGAATTGGAGTCTCTAATAGCGGCCTTCCTGTTGTAATTCTAATATTTTTGTTCAAAACGAAGTTAGCACCTTTACACTTTTGAGGTATCGATATTCCATTATGTTCACATGTTAAGAAAAAAATATTAAGCCGTAAGATATTATATGAAGTATTTTTGTCGAATATTTAAAAAAAAAATGTCAACAGTGGCTTTTACAGCGATTTGCAATTTGACTGATTTTTTATGTATATGCAAAAGATAATGCTGTTACCTGATTTATTTTTGTGTACCTGTTCTCGATTATAACGAATCAGTATTTATTGGAGATCCATGATCCCGACGTGAAATCGTATTGTCTTTTTTTAAATATGATTATCTAATAAAAAAAAAAAAATGCATTTTAGCTTAGTTTATATTTATGTAGACATATTGGTAAACCTATTCCAAAACGAATGACGTGACCTGTTGAAGTTTGTGTAGTTTATTTTATTTAGTTCTTGCAAATTTTGTATGGTTTATGCAATATATCCTGCTAAATGGAATCATTCCAATCTACGGCAAAACTTGTGATAATAAAATAAATGTACCAATGAAAGGTGTTCGTTTATTGGCCCTTCCTCGCACACTTTACCGGCCCGCAGTGGTCGACGTCGTTGGCTTCCGTGACGGACCGAGCAGATTTTTTCAGTCAATAAATCGAATCTCTTCGAAAGCAATGGGTGTTTGTGTTGTTAAATTTCCTTTCCCACATTTCCGATCCCAAAAAGCGACGCATAGCGGGAGCGATTAGCTATCCACTAGTCCTTTCCTATTCCTCGTATCATTTCAATCCTTACTATCGTCGAAAAAGAGGGGTTGTACAACTGAGTAACGAACAGTTCTCGTAGAAAAATATGCTGAGATATAATCCGCAAGGAATCCATATGCCCCAAGTTGGGAGCGGATATGGGAAAAAAATATATTTAATTATTTTAATTTGCATTTACTTAGTAGAAAGTCCATCAAAGACAAAACGATCTAGCGCAGTGTACAGTACAGTAATCGAATGACATCAGGATTTCTAGCACAAAAAGAACACTTTCTGATTCTCAAGTATATGGCTAAAATCTGAGATATACACTTCTAGCATTAAAGCCCAGATATGTAAAAATTTTACTGTTTCTCAACGAATAACTTCTTTATTCTGAATCGTGTTTACAGTTAAATTATGATTGATGTGTTCTCAAACTTTTCCGACGCCCGAAGCCGTGGAATATTTTTGGGCTTACTGCCCAATTGCCAACACTAATAGTCTTTCAGTTTTTTTTTCAATTTACTGGATATCACATTTTTTTGGCATGTCCTAACTTCTGGTTAAAATTCTTTTCATCTGTCGTAATAATATTGCGATGACGATTCAAAACAACAACAAAAAACTAAAAGGAATGAAACAGAGACTACTGATTTGGAGTAAGTATAAATTTATTATTATTTCATTTCATAAACTATCAATTGAAGAACTTACAATATAAATGACATTCGCCTATTTCCCGACGTTTCGACTTCTCAGACGGCGCCATCTTTAAACCCATTGCAGCAACTTTTGATTATGAAGCAAGTGACGCTACGCTGCACCATAAATTACGCATGTCACTGTGTCCGTAGCCTAATGAGACTTGGAGTTTATCAGTGATACCGCAGATTTCCTTTGTCTTATTTAAAAAAAAATTGTATCTGATTTTTTTTTTATTTAGTTCAGTATTTTGGAACAAATATCCCATTTTACATTCAGTTTAAGTACATTATTATGAAATGGAACTCATCTTACATTTTTGTATGCGTCATATACATCGATTTACGCGATATTTCGTGAAACCTATCAACCGTTTAAATCGAAAGATGATTACTTATGTAAGGTACTCAAACGTGATATTGGTCTCAATAAATGTTATACATACTTGTAATGAGTTATCATTGCTTAATTAAGTATTTCGACTGAGGGTGCTTGATGGAATTTCAATATCAAATTTGAATTTTCAAGCACTTGCTATTATTAAATATCAATTCACTTACTATCATAAAGGTAATATAATAATAAAGGCTTGAAATCAATCAACTCATTAACGAGAGGTCGGATAGCACTAGAGACTCCAATTATTCGACTTTTCAACTACTCGAGTATCGAGTAGTAAAATTTCAAAATACTCGAGTACTCGAGTATACTCGAGTAGTTTCAAATGTACGAAAATATATATTTTTAATTCGAATTTGTGTATATTTATAAATGACAAATAATTAAAGAAACTTATTGAATATTACTAATACATTTATTTCCATTTATGCAACATATATTTCAACAATAATAGAGAATTAAGCGACCCAAATTTTAAATTGTTTTGATGTTTTTCTTTATAATTCTCGCAGTAGAAAAAACTTCGACGATTATTACTAAAACGAGTATTACTCGAGTATTTTTCAAAATACTCGAGTATCGAGTATTTGAAAAATGGACGAGTATACTCTTCGGAGTCTCTAGATAGCACCCTAGATTTATTTGAGATATTCTTATGTTATCATCTGGTCATTAATATTTTCAAAAATCCCCGTAATTATAACAAACCCACTCAAATCATTGAAACTTGTATTCATTCAAATTTCGCTAATTTACATTTTAATAACCTTTTAACTTAGTGATCTACTTATATTTTTGTATATAAACGATACAAACTGTTTACTACGCGTCAGTTCAAGTACATCCGTGCACTTGGAATGCCTGAAGATGCCGAAAGGCGAAACTCGGGTCGTTAGCGACAAAACTCATGGAAAAGTACAAAATTCAAAAAATTCAAATTATCATTGCTTAATTTTGTGAATTTAAGAAAATGTATCGGGCTACTTTTTCGCAGTAAAAAGTGTCGTGACATATTATGAGAACCTGTCATATACTGTGTAAAAAAATGTTTTTCAGTATCACTCGATATCTGAAATCTTGCACGAAAAGAACTGGAAAAATTGGCAGCAAATTGTATTCGCCAGTGTTGCCAGGGAATTTTCGGGGAACTTCTCCCATGATTACTATCACAAAAATTGATTCCGGGAAATATTTAAATTTCCACATCTAAGGTCAGCGAAATAAACCGGAATTTTTGAGGATGTAATATTTTTACATTTCGTTGTATTATTCTTTACTCACAGCTTGATGCAGAAGGCTCCTTCCTTACTTGGAGTTGCTCGCAATAAAAATGATGTATGGAATTAGCAACGTAGTCTGGCAACACCACAGGTTGAAAATTTATTTGATCTTTTTAATTACTGACACTTAAAAGTATTAATACAAAAACTACCTTTTAAAAACCATGTCCGCTCCCAACATGAAGCATATGGACTCCTCACGGAGTTTACCTCAACGAGAACTGCTTATTAGAAATGCTTCAGTTGTTCAAACTCTCTTTTTCGATGAGAGTAGTGATGGAAAGGATACGAGCTCAATTATAAGGTTACTAATGGTTAGCTAATCGCCGTCGCTATGCGTCGCTTTTTGGGATTGGAAAGGTGGGAAAGGGTTTTTTAGCAAAACAATGGATGTCTATGTTATGGAGCTTCAAGTCCTGAGTCGCGTTTGGGTCAAAGTTCATCCCGCCTCCTTCGCTGACAGGAGAGCACGATCGCTGCAGTGCTGAGCAATCCCCAGTGAATCCAGTTCAAGAAGTCAGCTTACTTTATCTATTTGCCTGTGGAGGGTCATCGAGAAGAGTGGTTCTCGGTCCTTGTAGGAAAGATTGTGGTGGTAAATAAAAGTGTCCAAGAGAATATTAAAAATCCATACGACTTCTAATATTATATAAAAAAAAAATAGTACATATTCCACATTGCATTTATTGAAATCAGGGCCGGTTTCGCTCATCACGATCATTTTTAACTGATGAGAGCGAAACCGGTCCTGATCTGACTAAATTCAATGTGAAATATATATTCCACCGCGTGCTTGTTGCCCCCAATATGTGGATAAAATAATATTAAAAAAACTTGTAATATTTTGCCCCCCCCGAAACAAACTTGAATAACGACACTGGTGATTCCTGAATAACATTCATTTTGCCTATTCCTAGAAACTTTAATTGAAGTTACATAATTTATGCGTGTTTACGAAATATCTGCTTTATTCGTCTCTCATCTCGCTTACTCATCTAGAGTAAAATTTTTGAAGATGCGCCAAAATTACAATATTATCCCCCCCCCCCCTGGGATATATAACGGGCACTAATCCAAACAATCAACAATTTACATATTTTGACGAAATTCTCGAAATTTGTTTTTATTTGAGCGCGGAATGCTAAAGAGTGACTCGTTCATTTAGGATTTTCAGAAGCAGATAAGAAAAAGGTCCGTGGCGCAGTGGTCAACGTTGTTGTCTGGCGTGCCGGACCGTCCGGGTTCAATTCGCGGTACGTGCAGATTTTTCAGTAGATAAATCTGTTCAAAGACATCGTTGTTAGTGTTGTTAAAAATCCCTTCCCACCTTTCCTATCCCAAATAGCGTAGCAATTAGCTAACCACTAGTCCTGTCCGAGTCTTCGTATCCTTTCCATCCCCTATTCTCTTCGAAAAAGAGAGGTTGAGCAACTGAGTAACAAGCAGTTCTCGTAGAAAAATATATGTTGAGATAAACTCCGTGAGGTGTCCATATGCTCCATGGTGGGAGCGGACATGGTATGAAAAAAAAGATTTATAGAGACTTTTATTAAGACTTTTATACTTTGCTAATGCAATATATTTATGTATAGTGGAACCCGATCTAACGTTCTCGCATTAATCGTTTTCCCGCGTGGTTCGTTAATTTTCTCTAGTCCCAGCCAAACACCCATAAGACCAATGTTAAAAATATCCGCAATAATCGTTTCCTCGATTTGTCGTCTTAAAATTATGGTCCTGACACAAATATTATCCCGATTGACCGTTTTTGTTGAATACTTCTCACAAGTACATTCGAACCCATCTAATCGGTTCGTAGAAAACAACCAGGGCTGTGGAGTCGGAGTTGTGGAGTCGGGGCTTTTTGGCCGGAGTCGGAGTCGTCGCGGCGTTAAAGCCGGAAAGTATTTTTTTTTTATTTTTGCATTTAATATGTAAAATTTGGCTTTTGGCCGCATTGATAGGGTTGATATTTAATTGAATACACATAAATAGGAAAATCATGGAAAAAAAGTGACCATATTAAACTTTTTTTTACCGACTCCACAGCCCTGAAAAAAACTGAGACGCAAGTGTACAATTGTCAACGATTCGTGGCCATAATGTTTTCGGTTATGACTCACTCACCTGTGTTCGTCAAATAAATAAGTTTTACTTTTTTTATCTCATATTTTAAACATTCCCGCATTCGTTGTTTCCCGTATTTATCGTTTGCTTTTTTATGGTCCTTTAAAAACGTAGAATCGGGGCTTCACTGTTACTATTATTACGGGTCCGAAGTGCAGTGGTCAACTTCGATGGCTTCCGTGACGGGACTCACGAGCTCTAGTCCCTGTACGAGCGGATTTTGCTTTCATAAAACAAAGATAATGAAGTGACCGATATTACATTATATCCTTTTAAGGACAAAGGAAACTGCAATTTTAAATTAAGTTATTACCCATTTACTGATTACAAATAAATTTCCAAGAATTGAATCGAAATTCTGCATAATTTGCGGTTTGCTACAAAAAAAAACATTACTGAATTAAATATTTTTTGTAAGTATTTTCCTGCTTAAAACATTATATATCAAAACGGTATTTATCTTTGTTCCTTTGTTAAGTAGTATGTACGATGATTACGTATTATATAAATCATATGTAATATTAAATTAAAATACACTTAATAATTTAAATCGCATAAGCCAAGACAAGATTTTGTATCAAAAAATATACATACATACACATTGATTTTATCCACCTGGTAAAAATTTCCCACCATTTTTTTGTATCCATGGGTGCGGTGCACCAATGCTTTCGTTATTTTGTGGGAACTGGGAACCAACTGAAACCTTTTTCTGAAACGATTTCCAGACATTTTGGCAAAACGATGTATTTCTTTTGGGTGAAGGTGATATTACACGGTGGAAAAAATAACAATGTATTCAAGTCAGGGCTGTGGAGTCGGGGTTTTTTGGCCGGAGTCGGTGTTGGAGTCGTCGCGGCGCTATGGCCGGAGTCGTACTAATTTTGAAAAGTTCAAATTTTTTATTTTTGCATAAAGTATGTCAAATTTGGTTACTGGCCGGATTGGTTGGTTTATGTACATATAATTGAATACGCATAAAAAGGAAATGTACGGTTGTTGTCAATAAACATTAAAATAACTTCACGAAAACTATCCCGTATCAATAGTCATTAATTTCCTCAACCCTTCGTTAATTTTCCTAAATATTCACCATTCGAAATTTAGCTATTATATAGTGCGTAATTGTTGAACAAGGGCGTTCCATTTCTTGGGGTGTGCCTATGTACCCTAATGACTACATTTCGAATAAAGATTTAGAAGCGTAATGCTGGGACACTGTTTCCCGCCATAAATCTTGGCATGGCTGCCAACTTTGCTGGCAATGTGATATTTTACGTGAAAGTGGCAACAATGAGTAATTGCCGCTTGAGAAATGCCTGCGAATGACTTCAGTGACGTCGTGGTGCGTAGCCATATTTCTTACGTGATAATAGAATAAAATATTTCAGTGACATTTTGTTTTCAAAGATCAACAAGAAGAGTAGCACCACGAAGATCTATTATTATGTATTGAAATGATCAAAACTATTGATGACTTTGTTTGAAACATAAACCCTTTGAAGAATATCGCCGTACGGATGCAGCAGAATAATTCGTCATATACATATTATCTATAGCCATTTTCATATTTTTTTTATTGAAATGCTATTATTTGTTCATATATTCAAACTTAACATATCAACTAGCGATTTTTGGTAGCCCTACGTTATTTTTATTATATGTTTTTTGAAATATTACAAAAATAAGTTTATTATTTAGACACAAATCAGTGGCAGTTTAATGTTGAGCATAAAAATTCATTTCGGCTCGATACGCTTCTTGGAATCAAGATCAATTGAAAACTACTCACATGCTCACATACATAATCATTTGAAAGTTATAATTAATTACTTCAAATAATGTATAATATTCTTCATAGATTTATAGATTACACATTTTACCAGCCGGTTTCACATTATGAACTTATAAAAATACCACCATCTCTTTATAAAGGGTATTTCAATAGGGACGCTCAAAATATGTTACTTTGTCCTGCTGAGTAGATTATTCATTGTTTAGTGGCCAAATTTGAGTCAACCAGTTTGGTAAATAATCGGCCAACACCTACCTGTACGTCATCCAAATACAATATCTGGTGAAAACATTGCTGCTGTGTGTGAAAGTGTACAGGAAAACAGCTTATTTCTCGTTGTTCACAAGAACTTGGCTTTTCTGCGACTTCAACTTGGCTAATTTTGAATCGGGCCTTATGTCTGCACCCGTATAAAATCCAACTAACCAAGGAACTTCAGGTAAACGACCACAGACAACGCCTGATTGGGTTCTGGAGCAGTTGGAAGTTTACCCAATTTTGTCAAAAAAGTCAACTTTAGCGACATGGCCCATTTTATAATGAATGGATATTGGCAGACATTTGATGCTATATCCCATATTTAATGCCGTAAAATATACTTACAAATCAAATTAAAATTTAGTCGAAATCTCACAAACAACTTGTTTTATTTACATTTCAAAACTAAGCGTCCTTATAAAAAGACCCTTTATTTTATAAACACTCGATATTAATATATTTGTCTAGATCGCCGTTAGATTTTTTGTCGGAGCATATCGAATGTAAAAAGGCAAATGACATAATTTTTTCTTGTTGTTAAAAGTGCACGGTGACCTCTCTAAATTTAAAAACCACTGCTTTATCACAATGGAATTGTACCAAGCAAATGAGAATTAAATCAACAATAGTTTCTGTGGACGATTCTTAACATTCAGATCAACTTTTAAGGTGTGCACAATGTTCACAGTTGACGATGCTTGCCATGAGCGAAACCAGTCTTGATACAATAAATTTAATGTGGAAAAGTAAAAAAAAATATATATATTATTCGGATCAACAGTATAACAACCTGGAAGAGCGTGATAGAGAAGATGACCTCACCATTTCCCCTCCACAGTTCCCATCTTCTCTGTCTGGTATGCCGACTCCTCATCAGGACAGCATTTTAAAAGAAGAAGACGACTTCACGACTCATAGAGAACTTGAGACACTGAGGGTTGACCTCCTCTCGAGGGCATGCATACGTATCTCGCATGCATGTATTTAATAAAAAAAATCCTTCGAGGTTATTGCATCACGGATCAGTGTCACCACCATCAAGATATATTCACATCATCACCATTTCATCACCATTCACCACCATCATCATATTTTTAAATAACCCTTTGAGGAGTATCGCCGTACCGGTACGGCAGTAGTATGTTGTCATCTATTATCTATTGCCATTCTCTTATTGTTTATTGACATGTTATTATTTTTTCATATATTTAAACTAGTGGTGTCAATCAGTAATTTTTGGTAGTCACATTATTTTTATTATATGTTTGACACAAGCAAAAGAGTTTTATAATAAAGTTAATATTTGGTAAGAATTCTGTGGCCATGTGTACAAATCCATTTCAGTTCGATACGCTTCCTGGCATCACCGTCAATAGAGGACCACATGTTGACAGATGAATGCAATAAAGATCCAGACCCAAAATGGATGTAAAAGCTTCAAGATAATTATTTGAAAGTAATATTTAATAATTTGAATATTTTTTTAGAATTGCGGAAGAAATATCAATTCCTTCAATAAGTAATAATATTCTTCTTAGATTTACGGATAAAAAAAATGATGTTTTATATTTTTTTTCCCTGCTATTATTTCATTAAATTTATAGAAAAAAATATGATTTAATCCAAAAATAACTCACCACTCAAAACGCAATCCCAAGATACTAATTTGACATCAGGGTTAACCACCTTCGGTTTCCCCATTTTGCGAGAATATAAAGCATCAGCACCATAGAGAAGTGAGTTATCTATGTAAAAACAAAAATTATCTTAATTCAGTGAAATATTATGATTAGTCACGGAAATTATGTGATACGCCACTGGGAGGCAAGAGTCATTCTCCAGATATTCATTCGTAGAAATCTTTCAAGATTCAGTAATCGCTTCTGGGAAAGAATACCGTTATGAAAAGCGAAATGTACAATGTTTATTTGGGAGAGTCCACAATGAAAGAAATTGTAGAGCACATTTTTACGCGAATCACGTAGCGTAACTCATCTTTTTTTCACTTCGAAGAAATATTGATTAATGAAATTTATTTGGTTTGTTTTGTTCATTGGAGTGAGGAATAAGACGACGTTTTCCTGAACGTTTATTTGAATCAATCGATTATCATAAGCTCTGATTTCGCATTCAAAATTGTTTAACCATTTAAATGCCTTTTCAAGGTTATTGCCAGTGTCAATATGAATGGTATAATAATAAAAATAATAGAAAACATTTAGTACTTATTCCCAGGGCTGTGAAGTCGGTAAAAAAATTCGTCACGTTTTTTTCCTACCTTTCCTATGTGTATTAAATTATGTATATGTTACAGTGAAACTGTATTCTCAGTGAAAATGTATCAAGTAATAGATCTGTCTGACAACATGATTTCACTGGTCACGATCATTGACATTATTGGCCCAACTCGATGATTTGCCGGCCTAAAATTTTGGTTTGCTTCAATGAAACAAAATCAGCAAGTATTTCATAAAAAGAGAACCAAAGAAAAACACAGACAAGCATTGGGCTGAAGATAGGACGGTCAAATTTAATTTCAATGACAGCTTGGAGAATAATACATTTTCACTGAGAATACAGTTTCACTGTAACATATATACCAACCAACCAATCCGGCCAATAGCCAAATATATTATATGCAATAATAAAAAGTTTGAACTTTTCAAAATTTCCTACTCCGGGTACGACACCTGCCAAAACGTCGCGACGACTCCGACTCCGGCAAAAAAACTCTGACTCCACGACTCCGACTCCACAGACAGCCCTGCTATCAACTGAAAAGAAATACAAAAATACAGCGTTATTTATATAAAAGTTAGATTAACTGGCCCTTCTTCCAAAAAGGTTGTGCATCAGTCGGTCCCTGTGGCCTAGTGGCATGAGCTTCGCCCTAGCGATCAGGTAGGCCCGGGTTCAATTCCCGGCAAGGTCAGATTTTTCACTTGAAAAAGAAATCTTGGAATGAGTGTATGTAATCTTTCGTTGAGCTGTTCACTACTGATTCATAAATCGAGTTTATCTCGTATGACTTTCACAATAAAAAATATTTGGCGCATTGGCATTAGCTGCAATGCCAAATATTTTTTTTACTTTTCTTAAAAAATCACTGAAATAGTTAATATAAATCCTAATTGTTTTTAAGTATATTATATTTGAAGATTCTCGGAAAAACTTCAACTTCCGAATTCTTAAAAGCTTAACCTGTCGTATGACCCTTTTAAAACTGTAACCATGCCAAATATTTTTTATGAAAACATTGAAATTCTTCATTTATTAAGTTTCTGTTATCTTTGGCAGTGCAGTGGAATTTGTGTGCTATTTTTCAATGGAATAGTGGTGGTTAATTATTTTCTTGTAAATTCCACTATTCAGCATTTGGCATGAAATCAATTTATTAAAAATGACTAGAATGAATCATTGAAGTTCCTCAAAAAAAATTGGTGTCTGTAAAGTCGGTTTACGGACGATAGTTTAACGTGACAACGTCATAAGAAAACATTGATGAAATGATTGCATACTTTTATGAATAAAATGGAATCATTTTTATTGAATTATCATTATTTTGTATGGATACGATATTTTGTATATTTGTTATACGTTAATCAGATTTTTAATATGCAAGAATTAATTACCTTTATTGCCGCAATTGTTGTTGTAATATAAACAATGAAAACCACATTAACATTTCACTTCACTTTATAAACAGTTGTAAACAGATCACGTGTAGGTACTGTAGGTGTATAAGTTTTGTGCTGCCGCTGTCTCTTTTCTACTCAGACGCATCGACCAATCGAGTGGAAGAGAGATAGATGCGGCACAATCCGAACGGTAGGCCGATCGTGCGTCTCTATCGCTTATCCGCGCTCTCGCTCGCACGCTTGCCTTCGGCGTAACGCGACAAACGGGACAATGAGTCATGTTTTTTCGTGCGTGCAGCGGGCGTTCATCGATTTATAAGACGTTGTCACGTCAAAAAAAACGAACCTACATATACTTTACTACATTTCAAATACATAATATACTATGTGACGATATAAATTTAATAAAACCCAATAAAACATCCGAAAAAGTGTTTAACCCATTGACTACTAGCGTCTCATACGGTAGAACGTCTAATTGTGTTAATAGGTGACGCCTAATACCTACTCAGTTGTGCCTTATTTTGTCTGTTAACTTCGATGAGTGTATTGATTGAGTAGGCATTTACTTGGTAGAACTCCATACGGTAAGAAAAATAACAATGTATTTTAGTTCTACATAAATTATTTTATATATTTGTTGATAGCTATTTCGGCTTACGCCTTCGTCAGAACTAGTCTCGATGAGTGTATTTAACAAAAACACTGTTGAACGCATAGGTTTAATTTTTATTTCACTTATACATAGGTCATGCAATTGGAGTTTGAATAGCGATTGAAAATAGTCATATTAGTGAGTATAGAATGCTCAAATGTAGAAAATTTTATTTATATAGTAACTAGTATTGCTACCCGGCGTCGCTCGGACTAAGCGACCAATAATTATTTAATGTCATATCATTCGACATAATTATATCACAAAATCTAACATCCAAAATAGAGTTCAAAATAAAATCACAAACTTTATTTAATTTGATGACAGCCCCGCCCCATTCTCGCCCATTAAAATGTCCAAATTCAAGGAAAAAATCTAATTTGCTGTCAAAGAAATGTCAAATAATACCTTCACGTAAATAATAAACATTATGATTAATATTAAAAGCCGGTAAAAGTTCTGTAGAAGACTAATTTATTACATTTTGACTAAATGTCTTCGCCGATAAAAATTCAAACATATTTTCTTTCATATTCGTTTTTATGGCAACTTGCAACAACAATGCAAAAGGGAATTACAGACCCACATACATACATACGCCGTTTCGGTTTTATATACATATAAGATTATAAAATAAACCATTATGGATCAGCCGAACAGCCCTTGTTACTAGTAACTCAAATGATCGACGTGATAAATACGTTTGCATGGAAACAAAGGTTTTGGTTAAAGCTACGTAAGTGGGGCATGCAAGTCTTGTGTATGTTTAACCATGTCCGCTCACGGAGTTTATCGCAACTTGTTTTTTCTAAGAGAACTGCTTGTTACTCAGTTGCTCAACCTCTCTTTTCCGAAGACAGTAGGTATCGGTAAGGAAAGAGGACTAGGAAAGGACTAGTGGTTAGCTAATCGCTCCCGTTTTTTGGGATCGGAAGGGTGGGAAGGGATTTTTAACAACAAAAACACCCATTTCCGACTGAGAAAATCTTCTCGTACCGGGAATCGAGCCCGGTTATTTACTCGTTGAAGCAGAAGAGAAGAGTGATTCTTTACTGAAAATGATCTTCGAACTTCTCGAAGTTTGAATAATATTGTTCTTAATTTGAAAAAAATATACCATCGATAAAACTAATTATTTAAACATAGAGCTCAAAAATGTCGGTGGTTTTGCAAAGTGTTTATATAGATTTCAACTGATAGACACCTGACATGCTCTCTTGTTGGACGTAGAGACGGCTAACATCTCAAATGTAAACTTAACTCAAAAAATAAAACAGTCGGATATGTGAATTGTTTGAATTTTGTACTTTTCCCTGAGTTTTGTCGCTAATGACTCGGGTTTCGACTTTCGGCATCTTTAGTCATTTCAAGTGGAAGTATATACATACTTGTACTGACGCGAAGTAAACAGTTTGTATCGTTTATATATGTTACAGCGAAAGTGTATTATCACTGGCATTTCAGTAAAAGCCTATTTTACTACATTTTCGCTAGCGAAAATATATTATCACTCGCGATAATATATTATCACTGTGCAATTGCCAGTTAAATCATATTGAAACTAAATTTGACAGCTGTCAAATTCAACCTTGACGGTTTGAATTGACCTCTCTTGCAGGCCAATAAAAATAGATCACTAAGTTAAATTACTATTAAAATGTAA
This sequence comes from Himalopsyche kuldschensis, assembly GCA_028554975.1. Classification (NCBI taxonomy): domain Eukaryota; kingdom Metazoa; phylum Arthropoda; class Insecta; order Trichoptera; family Rhyacophilidae; genus Himalopsyche; species Himalopsyche kuldschensis. The sequence goes on along the minus strand of JAHFWI010000064.1, from coordinate 165,662 downwards.
ATTAGCGAAAGTTTGATGTTAACGAGTTTGTAATGAATTAAGTGGGTTTGTTATAATTATCGGGATTTTTTAATGTAGTATCGCAAATACCAGATAATAACATCGGAATATCTAAAATAAATGTAGGACTTTATCCGACCTATTATTACTGAGTTGATTGATTTCAAGTGTTTGAATTAATAATTAATGATAGGGAGTGTTTGAATAATTAATAAATGATTATCATTAAAATATAACAATGGCGAGCTTGGAAGATTAAGTTGTTCGTTTAAAATTAGTATACTATTAAGCTGAGCCCTGTTATTCTCTAAAAAAATTTGATAGAAGATCGTTAGCGACAAAACTCATGAAAAAGTACAAAATTCAAACAAATAAAATTTAATATTGATATTCCATCAAGCACCCTTAGTCGAAATCCTTTACTTTTGGATATATTGAGAAAATTATGCAACGTCCCAGCAATTTGTTTTCCACTTTATTTCAAACACTGCAGTGTTTGCCGGCAATAAGTTATGATATTATTATTAATTTAGTCAATATTTTACGTGCTTTTCATTTCAAAAGGGTTTTCTGCATTCAACTACCAACCCCTGGCGGGTTTGAACCCTCCGTATAGATGCGGGGTCACGTTTTGTCCGGCCATACAACTTTGGGGGCTTACATACTCTGAATTCTGAATGTATGTATGTATATAGTTTTTTTTTCAAATATGTATATGTTTCAGTGAAACTGTATTCTTCTCCAAACTGTCATTGAAATTAAATTTGACTGCCCTATTTTCAGCCCTGTGTTTGTGTTTGGTTCTCTTTTATGAAAGAGACTACTTGCTGATTTTGTTTCATTGAAGCAGACCAAAATTTAAGGCCGGCAAATCATCGACTTGGGCCAATAATTTCCCTGATCGTGACCAGTGAAATCATGTTGTCATACAAGTCTATTACTTGATACATTTTCACTGAGAATACAGTTTTACTGTAACATATATCAGATATAAAATTAGTATACACCGTGGAATTGTGTATATTTCTTTAACTATATCCGCTCCCAATGTGTAGGATTTAAACTCTCAAAGAACCGTATTTCAACAGAAGTTTTTCTGCGAGAACTGATTATTTCTTAGTCACTCAAACTCTATGCTTTAAATAGGGTATTGAACTATGACAAAGCTAGTGGTAAGCTAATCTTTAAAAACCATTGAGCCAGCTCAAGTTCATTCATGCACTTGAAACCCGGGTCGATAACAAAATAATTCGCTGTAAAGTAAGTAAATATCAAACTTTTAAAATTTAAATCTTATTTATATCAAATATTTCCCTCATTTTAATGATCTCTCCCTGCCAACTGATGACTACTACTCGACGATTAGCGAAACCGGTTCTGATATTTATCAGAAGTGGTTTATTTATTTGAGTAATGCCTTTCCACCAAGAAGTATCAATCAATACCTCAAAAGTGCTCTACGGTTTTTATGAATATTGCTTAGAATAAGATACAACCAGTTCACTTTTAAGGTGTTCACTGTCAATACTAGGTGGAATGGCAATACAGTACAAATAATAATACATTTCTGTTACACAGCCAGTTAACAAAAATCCATTTTCGTTATTTTCCGATCTCAAATTGCAATTATTTTCATTCTCCAATAAAGCCCGGTTTAACTAAATAATGCCTTTTATATTTGCATCACGTGCCGATTCTAGTCACGCTCTTCCTCCTACTCTAACTCCTTACTCTGCGAGCCTAGTCACGGATATCCTTACCTCCGACCAGTGGAGTGCCCATGAAAATTATTTTGACTAGCTTTAGCTATCAGTGTAAGTCGTGATAACAGAACTTCTTATCAAGGCTGTGGAGTCGTTAAAAAAATTCGACTTCGACTCCAGCATTCCCCAAAAACTCGACTCCGACTCCGACTCCAACATTGACCATATTAATTCCAAGTCAATTATGTGTATTCAATAATATATCAACCAACCAATCCGGCCAATAGCCAAATTTGACATATTATATGAAAAAATAAAAATTTCAAACTTTAAAAAATTTCCGACTCCGAGTACGACTCAGGTCAAAACCCCGCGACGACACCGACTCCACAGCCCTGGTATAATCCACAACACACTGTTAAAGCACACGTGGTGAATTATGATTCATGCAAATAAATAAAAGTTTATCCAAAATTTTACCCTTTGCATCAGGGCTGTGGAGTCGGTAAAAGAAATACGACTCCGACTCCAGCATTTACCAAAACAACGACTCCGACGCCGACTCAGGCTAAAAACAGTTAAATTTCGTCACGTTTTTTTTCTACCTATCATATTGATGTGTATTCAATTATATATTAACTAACCAATCCTGCCAATAGCCAAATTTGACATATTATAATGAATAAAAATTGAAAGTTCAACTTTATCAAAATTTTTGACTTCGACTCCGACCAAAACGCCGCGCTGACTCCGACTCCAACTCCACAGCCCTGCTTGCGCCTCTCAGAATATATTTTATTATTAACCGGATGCTGCTACGTTCACATCACGAACAAAGGGAGATACGTCTGCTACAAGCAGACGCTTAGGCGCAGATAACATCGTATTTTCTATTGAAAAATCAGTCAAAGTTTGAGAGCGAAGAGTGAGCATTGATTGTACACCTGTCGGGTAATGCTTATGCACGGATCGAGTATAGCTCTCCACAATAAGTTCCGCAGGTCGCCCTTCAAGCCACTAATCGTCTCTCTAACACGTTTAAATCCTGATATTGCCTTTGTAAAGGCGAGATGGTCGAATCGTTATTTTTGCAACCTTTAAATTATATTCTATAACTGTAATCGTGTGTAAATTCTATAACTTCAATCGTGTATAAAATCGTATAACTATAATCGTGTATAATTGTCAAATTGTGTAAAATCGTATAAATGTCAGTGTTTTAAAGACTAATAAATAGTGCTAATGCTAATTGCACTCGTGTTTAACCCTTTGAGATCAATTTTATTCAGAGCACCCTACTTTCTCACCTCCCAGTCCAATTTCCTCATCCCGAGAGTGACCGACAGGGAGGCTCGTCCTCTTTTCCGAGAGGGCCGAGATTGAGGTCGTCTCAAAACATTTCAAAAGTTTTTCACGACTCCGATTCTGACTACTACTCCGGCCAAAAAACCGCAACTCCACGACTTGGACTCCACAGCCCTGCTAGGTACTTAACCCTTCCCTTATACTATTTGTGTGTAGCACTGTCCATTTTCATGGCACGCTAGAAACTAAAAGCACGTAATTCGTGCCATATCTATCTTCGAACACGTCCTCTTGTTTTAGTTTTCGTAAAAATATACCTGCTGCTAGCTTTAATGCTTAAAGTACACGTTAAACAGTTTTTAACCCAAAAAATTCTCAATATGTATATGTTACAGTGAAACTGTATTCTCAGTGAAAATGTATCAAGTAATAGATTTGTACGACAACAAGATTCCACTGGTCACGACCAGGGAAATTATTGGCCCAAGTCGATGATTTGCCGGCCTAAAATTTTGGTTTGCTTCAATGAAACAAAATCAGTAAGTAGTCCCTTTCATAAAAGAGAACCAAAGACAAACACAGGGCTGAAGATAGGGCGGTCAAATTTAATTTCAATGACAGCTTGGAGAGGAATACATTGCCACTGTAACATATAAAATAAATTCTCAATCGTTTACTGTTAAAAGAAAAAAAAAGAATCGATTTAGATTTGTGATTTGGGAGGGACACTTCGAGACTAGAATATCGTTAGGCTGGTCCAGTTAAAAACTTGCACATAAAATAAAACAACACAACAATCTACATATATATGTTACAGTGGAAATGTATTCCTCTCCAAGCTGTCATTGAAATTAAATTTGACCGCCCTATCTTCAGCACTGTGTTTGTGTTTGGTTCTCTTTTAATGAAAGGGACTACTTGCTGATTTTGTTTCATTGAAGCAAAATTTTAGGCCGGCAAATCATCGACATAACCAGTGAAATCATGTTATCATACAAATCTATTACTTGATACATTTTCACTGTAACATATGCATACATACAATAGCCAGGAGAATAAAAAATTATTAAACACAAATTAAAGTAAATATTGAGAAGACCTTTATTGCGGCTCCCTCGTAAATCGAGAAGGAGCCTCCTATCCGACACTTAGGAAGAGGGATTTTGGGGACGGAGTAGGAGAAACAGGGTACTATTATAAAAAAAAGACGATCTCAAAGCGTTATGTGGGTGCGGTTAGCATCCATTATTTAATTTTTTATAGTTTACACAGACTTTACACACGGATTTAGCACAGATAGATTAAAAATACACGTTACGTTCTACAACACATTATACACGACTATTATTATTATTATTATTGCGAAGGCGATAACAGGAATTTACTAGAATTTATCCTTAGGGAGAGGATTAGGAGCTTGCAGGCCACTTCCATCGCTTACCACAACTGTAAGACTTATCTGGCAAGCGCGTGCTCTCTCCCTGCTACCCAGTCTCTCACTGCTGTATGAAAAATAAGGTTACTTTAGAAAGAAAAAACAATGGCCGTTTCAAAAATCGTTAACACGTGCGCCCGCCGATAGGGGATTATTTATCGCCTAACGATTTTTTTATGAAGCACATGCACTGTCGGGCGTCAAGAGATAAGAGAAATTGAAATACTTCTGTATTGAATCGCTATAGATTTCAATACAGATTATTATAAGAATGAATTTATTTCCTGATATCGACTTAAACTCATAGACTGAGGTGAAAAATAGATCGTTCTAGAGAGTTCTGATGACCTACCACATAAGGCGGTGTCAATATGTACATACAATTTGTGGTGGTGGTATCGTAATCGGGGGTTTTCTGAAATGCAAGAAGATTAATTGATTGAGTTGGCATTTACTTGGTAGAACTTCATTATAATACGGTGAGAAAAATAACAATGTATCAACTTGATACAATATTATTTTTACGTTTATTCCCACTTAGTGAAAACCCAGATTTGCTTTCACTTCAAGAATACATCAAATCAATTTGTCACATTCAATTACTTATTATAACCATATAAAATTAAGTTGGTGGAACAGAGAAGAAGATGTATTGTGTACCATCTCTACAACTGTATATATGGATGAGTTAATGCAGGTTTTAAACATAGTTCTATCGAGGGAGTAAGCCGAAAAAGCTATCAACAAATATATAAAATATTTTCTGTAGAATTAAAGTACATTGTTATTTTTCTCTCCGTACAAGAAGATTAACGTTACGATTGACTCTGAGGCCAAGTGGAGTAACTTTCAATTCATAAACCTCACTAAAAAAGGTTGACGATGGTGATGGAATAGTGATGATGACGGTGACACTGATTTGTGATACAATAATCTCGAGGGTTTTGTTTTTTTTATTTAATGTTTACCATTTAACAGGTTATTTAACCGCTGATACTACACGGCGTGCAGGCACGCAAACGCCACTGTGAGTTTATTTATGAATAAATATCGTTTTTTTTAAATGAAACCTAATGCAGACTTATCTTTTCAATGCAATGTGATTGTTAAAATATCGACTCGTTTAGTCATTTTAATTTTATTTGAGGTTTAGCTCACAGAAGTCACTACGACTTGCACCTAATTATCGTAAATATCCCAGGAAACATTTTTTATTTATTACATTTTTGATATTTTTTTAAAACTTTTCTTTAAAAATCAAAATTAAAACGGATATAAAATAACTTTCCTGGTATGTACGTGGAATTTTCATGGAAAAATCGTTGGTAGAAAATGCAATGGCTAAAATCCATGGAATTAGCTTCTCTGATTGCCATCGAGAGGAGGTCAATCATCAGTGTCTCAGATGATCTGGAAGTTCTCATGGCGACTTGAAGTCATCTTCTTCTTTCCTTCTTCGGCTGGCCTGATCCGAAGTCAGCCACCAGACAGAGGAGAAGGGGAATGGGGTAGTTTTACAACAACATGCTCAAACAACTTCTGCTCCGATTTTCCTATATTTTTAGAGTGAATATAAATATTTAAAAATATATAATTACTTACAGTGCCAAAAAGGTCAGTATTATTGCAGCAACGATTACTTCAGAATGCTAATCGTGTGGTGTTGCGTTGCAAGCAATAAAACACACTTTTACGAGTTCTATTTTGGTAAGCGCAAGTTCCGGGAAGTGTTCAACGCGAGAATTCCTCCACGCTTGGATTTGTGCTCTGGATTGTTTATTGCATAGATGTCCAACCTTTTGACTCTCTTGGGACACATTGATTGAATAGCAATTGTTTACATAGTAAACTAAAATATCCAAGATACATCGCAAAATTTCACTTTTAAGGTGTTCACTGTTCAATACTTGGTGGAAAGACATTGTATTAATAATAATAAAACATTTTTTGAATCATTCCACCAGGGCTGAGAAGTCGGTAAAAAAAAGTTCGACTCCAACTCTAGCATTTACCGAAACCAAGACTCCGACTCCAACACTGACCAAAAAAACGACTCCGACTTATATATATATTTGGGTGAACAAGTTGGTTCTCCCACCACCTTTCCGTTATGTGTGTGCAGCCGTTTTTCACAGCCGCCTTCCATAACGCTATACGATCAAGAAAAGAAACGAATTTACTCCTCACTTGTTTGGCCCGAGACAGAGCTGCACGGGACTGATCTTTTAACCATGCACTAAGGTGCTTAAAGAGAAGAAAAATAGAAAGAAAATACAAAAGAAAATGTGACTTGCTCAGCCACTTTGTTAGAGTGATATTAAGTATCTTATGTATCTGTATACTGAGAATCCGTGGAGTTTAATCTACTTCGCGTTGAATCTGAAGAGGAATCAAGATTTCCCGTTCCCCATATGATGTTGCAAATTTATCGAATGCCTCAAAATACGAATCCGACTTAAAACAATTGATATCGACACTTTTTTTCGTAATTTTTCTCACATAAAGAAGTGTATTTAATTAAATATGAACCCTACCAATCCGGCCAATAGCCAAATTTGACATATAATATGTGAAAATAAAAAGTTTAAACTTTATAAAATTTCCGACTCCGGCCATAAAGCCCCGACTCCACAGCCCTTCATTTGACAATTAATTTATTAAAACCAGTACCGATTTCGCACATCGTGAGAATTTTCAACTGAAATAATTTTCAGTTGAAAATGATCGCGATGACCGAAAACGGAACAGCCCCCTTTACCCCATGCCAGCGCCTCAGCACCCAGGGTGATCGACATATTCGTCTGCCCTTAACTACGGGTTTGAGTACATAATATAATCAATGTCCCGCACAGGCCAAAATTTTAAAATTCTACCAGTACCGAATCCCGAAAATTTCCATTCTGGTCCGAGCCGAGCCATAACTCATTTCCAAACATCTTACCCGAACCCGAACATATAACTACAGTATAAAATTCAAAATTTTATTATTTTTCGAAAAAAAATATGAATACAGTCAACCCGCACGCTCAACTATAAAGCGTGTGATGCATTCTTCAAGCAAATTTTATATTTCGTAAATATGTATGTAGTATTATTAGCAGGGCTGTGGTGTCGTTAAAACGAATACGACTCCAGCATTTACCAAAAACACAACTCTGACTCTAACATTAACCCAAAACATGACTCCGACTAAAAAAAGATTAATTTCGGCACGTTTTTTTCCCACCTTTCCTATTTATGTGTATTCAATTATGTATATATCAACCAAACAATCCAGCCAACAGACAAATTTGACACATGTATAATATGTAAAAATAAAAGGTTCAAACTTTATAAAAATTCTGACTCCGAGTACGACTTCGGCCAAAGCCCTGCGACAACTCCGTCTTCGGCTAAAAAGTTCTGACTCCACAGCACTGATTATTACTGTAAGTTCTTGTACTTTTGATAAAGTAAGTCATAAAAAAATCCCATCTCCGTAGTGTAAGAGGGTTGACTGTATTTATAATATGCACGATAATGGCGTATAAATTCGGAACAAATGTTTGAGTTTTTGTGTATCCAAGCCCGAGCCCGACCTGTGCCCGAACCCAAACCTTCATTTCCCGGCCGGGCCTTACCGTGCATGTGCAGATCCCTGATTCAGTGATATTATCGCTCATCTGTGCCAGATTTAAATAGCTACTGCCACGTCCGCACGTGCGACAAATAATGACGTGCCAACGGCCTCTGTAGCTCGCGTACGGCATTCAAATCCCTGTGTAGTCACTTACTTACATGCGTTTCCGGTATCTATTCTTACATCTCGAATAGTAAACACTCGCAGACATACAGAATCTTTACAAACCCTTCCTTGATACATAACCTTTTTGGCAGAAGGGCCAGACAAACAATTCATCGTTAGTTGAGATGATTAATATTTGTCATATTGAGCCGCATAAAATGTCATTGATGGCCGCAGGTTGTGCATCACTGCTTTATGCCTTTCCAACGATGACGGAATCTCAGCATAAAATTTGAACCTTTGAATTTTTTACTTTGCCGTGATTTTTGTTGCATTCAACCCTGTGCTTGGATATGTCGAAATTTGACACCCGGGTCATCAATGATAGAAATCATTCAAAAGTATAAAATTCAAATGATCAAAATTTGTGTAAAATTCTTGTCCCTTTAACGACTCTTGTTTGACATCGTTTAGTGAACCCTTATTATTATTTTTAGATTAAACTAATTCTAAAACCCTGTATATGAGATTGTGTGCCTTATATACAGTATGTTACATTGGACAATGCGGTTTATTTTCCGGTATTTCGTTTTACCATATTAATAAACACGCTTATCCTTCGATATCAATCGATTTCTTGTATACCCTTGAGGCCCCCAAGACTTGGATACCTCTTGTGCTTATGAGCTAATCTGCCACCGAACTGACAGTACTGGGAATTGAAACCGTGAGCACTGCAACTTAAGCCCAAGACGTTGATCACTCAGCATTAAGCCCGGCGAATATTTAATCCAACTATAATGGCGTGTCGTACATGCCGAATAGTCGCAGCGGGCATTAAGGTAAATAAACTAGTAGTTGGCCATGTACCAGTAGTTGACCTTTTGAGAATAAAATGGCCCAAATTGTAAAATTGTAAATTCAGACAAGTTAAGGCATCTGTGGTCGGAATGAGCCACTAACACATCACCATATAGCCAATGGAGTGCCAGGGTGGCCATTTGAAAACAACACCTAATGAGGAAAGTGTATTATTTCAAATTTCTTAAGTGATCAATCTAGAAACGGTGTGTACATTGTTCCTGAACCGCCCATTGCTACTTGATTCAACCAAGAGTGGTGTGACAGAAAGCCCTGAGGCAACTCTGACAGAAAGTTCACTATAAAGCCCCCTGATTAGACATGGTCAACTACTAGATTTTTCAATTTGTGAGATGGTCAACTACTGAAACAAAAACATGACTTCAAATAATTTAACACAACTTTTTTTCAACAGGCCCTCCGTAATTTTTGTTACATAATATTAATTAAGACTTATGATCCAATATGAGTATACTTGCTTTGCCTTCATTCGGTACAATGCTAAACCTTTATTGTTGCTGAAATTTTCTCTTAAGCGGTCATCTACTGGTACATTTACCTTAATTGCTTTCCCGTACATTATGTGTTAAATGAAGTCTTGACATATGTAGGTATCTAGATGCGGCCAAATATTTTATCTTCGTCAATATTATTATATTTAATAACTTAATTATTATCCCTATAGCCAATGACAACATTATCATAATAATAGAACGTGCCTCTATTTTTGTTTTCCGTTTCTCCATTATCGTATTCCGAACGCGTTCACATCACATCCGGTGTTGCGTATCACTTCGTATTATTTATTATCGTATCGCATAGAAGCGGACGCAGCCTGGCGCAGCAGGACGGCGCCAACGCAACCGGAAGTGACGCAATAGTGACGCCGTTGCAATGCAAATTAGTGCCGAACTGTCAAAACAAACGTGAATTAGTATCCAGATTTTTAGTGGTATATTACATGGTCACATCTTTTTCGCAGTGACGCAAACGCCATTTAACAGATTGGTTGCACTATTCATTTTCGAATTTTTGGCCGAACATGATAATAGAATCTACCTCTATTTAAGATGTTAATTATTTTCCTTTCAACTAAACTCCACAACAGCCCAAGATATCAATTAAAGTTCTAAAAAAAGAATTCTTTTCTAAAAATAAGTCAATTCAGCACTTATAAAATAGACATCAATGAAAGACAGTAAAAACTCTTCTGAATTCGTAGAATCTTTTCTTGCTAAGCGTATTTTAACTTTAATTAATTTATTTATTTATTTAAGAAAAAAGCAAATCATGGCATTACAGCTGACGCCAATGCGCCATGGATTTGACAAATATAAATACATGCATATATATATATACATACATGTAAATATATAATAAAAATCACAAATTAATTAAAAATTAAAAATAAGATGAAAATTACAATAGTCATAAAAAAACAGAGGAAAAAATATTATTAATATCACATTAGAAATTTTCAAGGCAGTCAACCGAATGAGTTCTGACAAAATCAACTTTTTTTCATAAAATATAGTATTCGTCTGAACTCACTCACGTCAATATGAAATATGTCGACATCCGAAGCAATGCCGTTTAAAATTGTTAAAGCTCTTCCCAGTGACATTCCCATTGGCAGACTGGTTCTACCCCTTGGAAGAACAAACAACTCATGTTCACGATTCCTCAAAAAAATATCAGGGACATTCAATTTAACATTCTCAAGAATGGTGGAATTCTCATTTTGGCCTCGGATAAGTCGAAAGAAATATGTGGCCAGGTACATTTCTCTTCGAGTATTCAAACTATTGAACGTGAGCATGCCTAAAAGAAAATCGGTTGGATAAAGCCATGGGTAGTATCCGTATGTCCTCAAATAGAGAATTCTCAAAAACTTCTTCTGAACCCTCTCCACCATAAGAACATATTTCACACCTCTTGGGGCCCAAACAATCGATCCACTCTCAAGCCGGCTTCGAACTAAAGAATTATACATTAGTATCAAAATTTTTACTCCTGGAAAGTCCTTGGTAGTACGGAGGATAAAGCCCAACATTTTCAATGCTTTATTACAAGTAGTTTTAATGTGATTATTGAATGTAAGTTTGCTCTCAAATTGTACGCCAAGATCTTTAACTGATGAAATCCGCGAGAGAATTCGGCCATTCATTGAATACCGACAAAATAATACTCGTGATCACCCCGTGTCTTAGGTAGGCGAGACGAAGCGCTGCGGCGAAATGTAAAAACCAATTAATTTTAAACGTAGCGGACTAAAGGTCGTATGTGCCATCGCTCGGCCAGACGCAATTAACGCTCTGGTGAGCTTGGACTGTTTGATATTTTCAAGCGATTCGCGCGCGCCATGAGTCAGGCACTTGAGGCGACTTACGACATATGCCGTCCTGACCGGATCGCGTCGCCCACATATGACACTTGCATGGGCGAGGACCGTTTGATATTTTAAAACTCTGCCGCTTTTAAAGCGCGCCGGATCGCTTCGCCCACCTAAGACGACCCCTAAGAGTCTCTTATGATAGGGATGCAAGATGCGGCGGACATGTGAAACTAACGTAAATTTTTTGCATCGCTAATAGCTATCATAGGAGATTACCGCTAAGAGATATTTAACATTTTAAGTAAACATAGCCTGTTTTGTTTTAATTTACTTTGAATTATTTGCATATTTGTATTGCCAATGGTTTGTCAACCTCTATCATTTTTTTTATTTTTTTTTTTAAATTTAAAAAAAAAATATTTGGCATTACAGCTTACGCCAATGCGCCAAATATTCTTAGTTGTGAAAGTAATACAAGATTAACTATATGGTAAATAATGTATCAGTTGTGCACAAAATCAACGATAAATAACATACACCCAGACCAAGATCTCTTTTTTTTTCAATTGAAAAAATCTGACCTTGCCGGGGATCGAACCCGGGCCCCCCGATTGCTTGGACAAAGCTATTGCCACTAGACCACAGGGACCGACAATGGCGACATCATCAGTTGATAATGATCGCAATGGCGAAACCGGCCCTAATCTAATACATTTTATGTGGAATAAGTAATATTTTTTTATTATTATTTTTATTATAATGCCATTCCAAGTATTGGCAGTGAACACCTTAAAAGTGATAAATATTTGTATTCAAAGATTATTTTTCAGTAGCTGACCATCCCTTTACTTTTGATAAATTAAACTAAACAAAAAAATCGTTTTCTTTGCGTTGCAGGAGGGTAACATGGTAAACAAATCAAGACTCAAAACTTTGGTTGGATCTATTTCCCTTTTGTATTTGGAAAGAATCCGTAAGTTTGGCTGTTCTTGAGAGAAGTGTCCTATCGATTATCCCATATCCGCATTAATGTTTTTTCCGTCGCCATATTGAATTGAGGTTATCGATTACGGATCACCGCAAACAAACAGGAGGTAAGCAAACCGAGATTAACAACATTAAGATTAGAATGTGTTTGTTTTAAGCTATCATTGCATTTCAATAAATTTCAGAGAAAATAGTTCATTTCACTTTTAAAGTGTTGGCTGTCACTTTTTGGTAGAAAGGCATTATTGAAATAAACACTACACATTATACAGTACTATTTCCACATGTATTCTGATACAGATAAGGACCGGTTTCGCTCATCGCGAGGATTATCGACTATTGTGTAATAGCATTGTTTTCTTACGTTAATATCTGTAAAATTTGAGAAACGCCTGAATGCACTCGAATCATATTTCACTTCTTTTTAACATGCTCGGTCCCAATGTGGAGCATACGGACGCATACAGTAACTTATCTCAACGAGAACACCGTTGATTTACCTCTCCGAAGGAAGTACATAATATATCACTGAAAAATAACAATATGTTTTAAGCTGTGATTGCTAATGATTCTGACGAGAGCGTGAGCCGAAATAAACATCAACTATTTATTATATATTAATTGTAGAACTAAAATAAATTGCTATTTTGTCATCGTGTTAAACTGGAGTTCTACCAACTTTATGCCAATTCAATTAAAAGGCTGGGACTAGTCTAGGGCAGTGGTTCTCACGTAAAATTGTCCTGTGGTCGCATCGCATATATACGTGGTCCTACGGAAATGTCTGGTGGCCGCACTAAATTTTTGTTTTGGATCTATTTTGTTTTAACTTTGTCAAATGGGCCTAAACATTTTTTGGCAATTTACTATTTGCACACAAAATAAAGTATTTGTTGATAAATTAACATGTAAAGCCTAATTTTTTTTTAATTCTAATATATAAAATGAAGCTGTTGGTGGCACTGTTCTAGGGGTAAGCTGATCGATCTCGATACGCAGCATTTTTACTATCGGATTGGTAATAAGAAATTTGTTTATAGTCATTCATGCCTTCAAACGGAACTCAATAGAAAAAAATTATGAAACTGTCCGTGGTGGGATTCGAAACCCAGCAACCGAAGACGAAGACGCTGGCCATTCAACATCGAACCTGGTGTATCCGAATGCATATAAGCTTTTGAAATAAAAACCATCAATCCAAATTAAGCACAAATTAGTGGTTTACTACCAGCAGGTTTTTGGTGAAAGGAAAACACATGCCCTATGTTACCTGAGACACGCAGATCTTCTCGGCCACCTGACGCGGTCAGGTGATAGCCAAAATCAACTAATTCACTCCTGCACCTGTCCAGATGCAGATCTCCTAAAACAAAACACCTGCTTTCTATAGCAACCCCTATCGTTTATATATAGGGTATTTGTCCTGCTGAGTAGATTATTCATTGTTTAGTGGCCAAATTTGAGTCAACCAGTTTGGTAAATAATCGGCCAACACCTACCTGTACGTCATCAAAATACAATATCTGGTGAAAACATTGCTGCTGTGTGTGAAAGTGTACAGGAAAACTCAAAGCAGCTTATTTCTCGTTGTTCACAAGAACTTGCCCTTTCTGCGACTTCAACTTGGCGAATTTTGAATCGGGCCTTATGTTTGCACCCGTATAAAATCCAACTAACCAAGGAACTTCAGGTAAACGACCGCAGACAACGCCTGATTGGGTTCTGGAGCAGTTGGAAGTTTACCCAAATTTGTCAAAAAAGTCAACTTTAGCGACATGGCCCATTTTATAATGAATGGAATGCTATATAAATGCTATATACTGATGCCGTAAAATATACTTACAAATGAAATTAAAATTTAGTCGAAATCTCACAAACAACTTGTTTTATTTACATTTCAAAACTAAGCGTCCTTATAAAAAGACCCTATACATTGTTTTCTACAGTGACAAAGTCGTTGAAGAAATTTCCAATCTCGTTATTGTTTACTAGTAAGAAAAACTGACAACAGCGGCTAAAAGTGGCGGCTGGTGACAGAGTATTAGAGGGAGTACAAAAAAAGATTCAACTATTTTTGCAAGAGTTCTTTCCTATTCATTGGATTTTAAAACACTTCTATAACATGGACTTTCAATTCAGATGTTCGCAATACCAACGGAGTGCCAGTATTATGAATTTTTGGCTGTCCGTAGTACGGAGATAAACATACTGGCGGCTGCATAAACATAATGGGGAGTCGTGGGTCAAGCAACTTGTACACCCGAATCCACGGGGTTGAAATGAATTAATTTTAAATATTATCAATATTGATTAATGAAGACTCATGAATTACCTGAAACCTCAGTTCAGTGATTCACAACCTGCGACCTGTGAAATGACAATTCATGCTTCCCAATATGTTAAATATCATCCTTTTTTATTCAGAACTTTTCACGGACGAATGAAAAAAAATATAAAATAATAAAATTTTGAATTTAAGATTCAGTAGATATATCAATGATTTATGGGAAAAAAGAAAAATACAAAACATGACTTTACAGCTGACGCCAATGCGCCATGCATTTGACAAGTATAAAAAATATATATCATAACATAAAACACAACAATACGTAATTTATGAAATAGAAACATATCAATTAAATGAAAAGAAAATTAAAACAACGCACCATGTTCACTGCTGAAGATGTCCACCTCAACAGGCAGTGCATTCATCAGCCGAACAGCCCTTGCAACAGGTTCTATCAAAAAAAGAAATCTTAGCCTTGGTTGAGACTACATAGGTAAAAACTGGGAACATGCAAGAGTAAAGTCTTTAGGATGTCATGGTTATCAACTCGGCCCCTAAGAAGAAGTGAAAAATGTTTCAATATTGAAATAATTCTTCTAGCTTCATGAGTGTGAAACGAAAGCATTTTTTTGAAAAGCATGGTTGGATAATAACTCCTTTAAACGATTGATGCAATCACTTTTACCCATGCGGCCCTCGAACAATCTGACTATTCATAGCTGGTTTTTCTCCCAAAAAAGTTGTGCATCACTGCCTTAGTGGCTGTTTAGAAGGGGGAAAGTAAGAAACGTTTCAGTTCATAATTACCAGTCGTAATTCGTGGGTGTAGGGACATACGGGCGAAACTACAAAAATGGCGGTTTTGTTGTTACAAAAGTCTCTTGCTTGCGTTAAATATGACATTGTCATGCTCAAATGCAGTTCTATAAGATATAAAAATATGAAACTTGCACGAAGAGCGGTTTACCAGATATTGCTCGGCTTTCCTGCAAATCCGTAAGAACAAAGTTTACGTTGAAAACTGTTTGCCATTTATCTCAGTTCGTTGTTTTTCTAGTTTCGCCCGTATGTCCCTAAACCCACGAATTCATAGTCGCCAAATTGTGAATATTTGATTATCATTTCCACTAAAACGCACATATCGCAAGTATCAGTTCAAAATTGGATCCGTGAAACAAAGAAGAATGTGCAACTTTTGCAGACCTTTATTCAACCCCACATATTATTATACTGCCAACACTGAAACAATGTTGAGAAAAAAGAAAATGTTTTTTGTAGCCATACAAATCTCTTAAAAACAAAACTTATAAACGCGAGGGCAACACTTATTATTTTCTTTTGTATGTATTGTTCCATGTTTAAAAATATTTATCGTCTAAAACTTTATCAATCTTATCCGAGGGAAAGTTATTATTACGCCCTTATGAAGCTGGGGACGGGATGGGAGGGAGGGGTGTTGGAATACCAAGAGCTTCTTTTATGAAAAAGCATATTTTTCCTTAGAAAAAATTAAAGAGACTTATCAATTTATTTTGTATACAAAAGAAAATTAAAAATATTTCAAGAAGTAATGGCGTACAATGAGTAAAAAACATAGAATGAAAATAAAAAAATATATTATTTACATGGCCATTCAAATATATAAAAACAACTGAAATACAATATAACATATTAATCTCTACAGGTAATTTCATCAGTCATACAGCCATTACAACATGCTGTTATTTATTATGACCGATGCTAAGAACAAGTATGATCGATTTTAACTTACAGCTAGTCTTCTTAGACACATGCGAATTCTTACACAATTTATCTAATCTTACTAGGTCAAAATAAATATCAATTTTTTTTCGGCTTCATATATTTGATATGATATGTTCCCAACCTTTTTCTGATGGCGACCTCTTTTTACAAAGTCATGTGAACCGCGACCCCCGTGCAATTCAAAAAGTCATTTTTATTTGCATTTAAGAGCTTGAATTATTAATAAATGACAATTATTTAAAGGGGTAAGATAATGGCGAATTTGGAAGATTTAGTTGTTCATTTGTAGTACGAAATTAAACAATTCAAATTTGATATTGAAATTCCATCAAGCACCCTCAGTCGAAATCTTTAATTATTATTTATTTATCTATTTATGTAAATAAAACAACATCACTATGCAGCCGGGCGCTCTGGGGGTGTCAGACTCCACGCCCTCTCCCAAATACTGTAACACTGTCACGAAGTTGGCAGCAATCACGTGACTTGGAAGACAAAACGAAACCCGTCTGCTAACTTTCCACTTTACTCCAATCGCGCCACACTCTGCTCCTACATCATCAAAATTAACACAATTTCTCGAGGAGCACAAGTCTGCCAGGATAGTTAACGTTTCTATAATATTTTACTCAAGTCACTGCGTCAAGAGTGTTTAAAATTTAAAATTGCATCATTTTGTATTAAGGAAGGCCTTTGATGACCATCCAAACGGGATGTACTTATGGTAGCTACGGGACGCCGGGATGGGAAGAAGCGAGGAATTTGGCGTGTGATAGAGAATCTTGGAGGCACCGTGTGGCGGCCATATGCTCCGAATAGAGAGCGGATATGGAAATGAAAATATTTCTTCGTCCGTGAATAGTTCCGGAGAGAAAAAAGTGATTGATATTTGTCATA
This sequence comes from Himalopsyche kuldschensis, assembly GCA_028554975.1. Classification (NCBI taxonomy): domain Eukaryota; kingdom Metazoa; phylum Arthropoda; class Insecta; order Trichoptera; family Rhyacophilidae; genus Himalopsyche; species Himalopsyche kuldschensis. The sequence continues at coordinate 148,364 of JAHFWI010000064.1, read as the reverse complement.
TTGGGCCGCATGAAATTTGATTCCGCATGAAATTTGATTCGAGACACATAGAGTAGGAAATTTTTTGTGATCACTTTTAAGATGTTTTGAACTTTTAGCAACTTAAAATAGCACAATCTTTAGGGTCACTCATGGTAGAAAGGCATTATTTCGAATAAAATGAAACGAAAATCATATAACTTAAAAGTTTTGTCACACGCTTTTAAAGCTGTCAGTGGTTCTGTGAAAGGCATTATTTAAATGTTGAAATAAAAATCGATTCGGTCTCTAAAATGAAACGAAAATCTGTATAATCCTTCATCCATATAACACCGTCACTTTTTAAAACCTTGAAACCTATAGATCAGTGGTACTCATGTGCGGCCACCAACAGCTTCATAGTAAATGTTGATATATAATAAAAATGTGGTTTTACAAGCTAATTTGTCAACAAACACGAGTTATTCGTATGCATTGTACTGTGCATAAAGAATTGTTAGTTCGCAACAACTCAAATACATACATGTTTAAGTCTTTTTGTCAAAAAGACTCAAGACAAAAATTTGATGCGGCCACCAGACATTTTTACGTAAGAACCACTGCTATAGATTTATCTACACCTGAAACGATTCGACGCAACTAATCGAATGTTCTTGAATACATGCAATATTATAATGCACCGAACATAACCTCAAAAGTCAATCCTATATTGCCAGATTAACCGTATGACATTCGATTCAACTGTTTACGCTAATTATGTTTGAAAAATTCAAATTTTACATGCGTTCCAATCGAGATCAAGATGGCGTCAGCAAGTTGCCGTCATGTGTGCCACACAACTAACTGTATAACTTGTAATGGTTTCGACAAACTTTCCGTTATTCAGGAAAAACTTTCACGTACATGAAATGGAAGATGCATGAGTTAAATAAATAAACAATCTTTGAAAATACCAGCAGAATCGCTTTGACGAAAATGTTGACATATGAATCGTCATTCTAACCCCAAAATATACGTATAGATATTTTGATATTGTATGTTGTCATTGATTTTTAAATTTAATATTTCTTTGTTGTTTGCCACGTAATAGATATACATATGTACATATATCTCATGTATCAATGAATTTGGTCGGTGGGTTTTTACAATTTTTGCAATGAATAATCAGCCATTTTTAATGACATCCTTTACCAGTGTTTCCCAACTTTTTTGTAATTCTGAAATCCCAACTTAACATCTTGTTATGGTGTTTGTTTAAATGAGATCTAAATGCCGAGAGTTGAATAAAGTTCACTATTGAAGAAGTGTCCAAGTATATAATTAGTAAAAATATTTATGTAACTTATATTGAATTATTGATTGAGTAGGCATTTACTTGGTAGAACTCCATTATATTTTTCTTACCGTATTATATTGAATTCATGAAATGAAAATGTATTTATCAATTTTATAAGTAAAACACATTTCTTAAATTTTAATTCCACATATATTTTGTAATGGTCTGGACCGGTTTCGCTTAAAGCAAAATCTAAAACAACTTTGAAATTGACAAAAATTTTATAGTAAATGAGCTTCCACAAGGTTACCACCGAATCCATCTAAACTTTAAATTCATTGTTGAAAATAATGATTCACAAAGGCACGTGGAACCAAAAAATGGAAACTTTAATTTACGCTTTTTTTTAAAAATGGAAACTTATTTCCGTCCACTGTATTCCAGAAGTCCTCATCTGGTATTAAGGATTTTAACATAACATCACTCTGAAGGTCCAAAATCTCTAACTCCAGCTCTTCTGCCTTTACTTGAACAAGCTCTGCAATATATGCAGCTATTTCCATTATATTCATTTGGCAAGTAAAAGGATTGATAAAAAAGGAGACCTATGGTGCACACAAATCGGCCCGCAGGCACGGGGTTGGTAACCCCCGATTTAAAGTATTATAATAAAACATGTTTTGTACTTGCGTTGATATTGCGAGCTGATAATCATCATCTAATATCATTAGTTGATAATACTCGCTATGAGCGAAACCGGTCCAGATCTAACAAATTTAATGTGAAATAAGTACGAAAAATGTTTTATTATTTTTATTGTAACGTCATTCTACCTTGTATTGACAGTGAACACATTAAAAGTGATTTATTTATTTGTCACCGGACATACGAAACACTACACTGAATACATGTTACGTTTTTGCATGAATTTGTAAAAATATGAAATAGACTATTCATAAATGTTGGCTACAATGAAAGCGAGTGAAAATTTAATGGAAAATTAATGTTTTCGATGGTTTCGGCGGCTACTTTGTGGAAGTTCATTTTAATATAAAATTTAAAATAACTTTGATTATTCCACGTATTGTGTTACTAACTGTGACACGTGTTTCGCCTCTTTCAGACGCATCTTCAGACTTACTATCGCAAAGTTTGCTTAAGTAATGAAGCAAGATTGATTCTAACATTTTAAATTATTAAATAATATTCTTAATAGGACAGGTTGCTCGCTTTCCAGTAGACATAAAATATATGGCATCATTTTAGCCAGATTAGGTACATCGATACGTTTCTCTTGCAAATGTTGAAGAGTTGGATTCATTTGCCAAAGCATTCAAATTGGCTGTACTTCGCTCTTCATTTTTCGACTCTAGAATATTAGAATCAACTTGCTTTATAACGTAAGAAAACTTTGCTATAATAAGTCCAAAGATGCTTCTGAAAGAGGCGAAACACGTGTCACAGTTAGTAGCACAATACGTGGAATAATTAAAGTTATTTTAAATTGTATTTCAAAATTAATGTTGCTATGACTGCAAACATGTTATTATCTTCACCTTTACATTATGCATTTCAATATCGCTCTCAACTATCTTCACTGCATGGTAAAGCAAGTGTTAACATACTATTAAAAACTACTTCATTAAACAATTATTCTCAACGACAATTATCTCTGTCGTCCATTAAATGCTGGCCCTATTGTATAATTTACATAACCACCTGTCAAGCATAAAAATGTGCGAGCCGGTCTGTCAAACGCGCCATCATGCCGAAGCTATTATTTACATAATGGGCATAAGACTAGGTCAGGAATTAATTTACGGCCATTGTAAAATGGCAAGCATATAATTTTGTTATTTATGCAGTTTTACCAGGCGTCTGACGCTGCAAAACTGCTCAATTCATTTCGTAATCATCATCAGATCTGACTCAGTGTCTCTCACCACAAATAGTGACGGCCGGTGAGTCGCAAGTCAATAATTAAGATATTGATTGAGTAGGCATTTACTTGGTAGAACTCCATTATAATACGGAAAGAAAAATAACAATGTATTTTAGTTCTACATAAATTATTCTATATATTTGTTGATAGCTATTTCGGCTTACCTTTAACATAGTTCTGACGAAGGCGTAAGCCGAAATAGCTATCAACAAATATATAAAATAATTTATGTAGAACTAAAATACATTGTTATTTTTCTTTCCGTATAATAATTAAGATATTTACTGATATACCAAGATATTCACATCGTTAAAAAATGCATTTGCCAGAAAGGCCACAGTTACGAGCGTAAATTTTGGAGTAGCCGGGCGAGACTTGCTTCATAATCAAAGGTTGCCGCAATGGCTTTAACGATGGCACCGTCTGAGAAGTTAATTTTTTTTTTTTTTAATAACTTTCTTTATCGGTATATCACAATAAATAGCATTAAAACATATTTTTCGCCGGTAGTTTTCTCTTGGGCGTTAATGGGTTAATTACGTGTTTATAAACGAAACTAGCGAGCACCCGACATGCGATGCAAAGCCACTCAAAGAGAGAAAGTGTATTTTTTCTGTCTGGTGCGTACACGAATAAATCAGAAGGTGAGTATGCCACATGCAGCTGTCCATGTAAGAAGCATGGATTTTTCAAATTTATCCTTCCCGAGCTACCGAAAATGCCACCGCGAGATACCAGTAGTTCGCGAGCGACTGTTTGGCGATTACTGGTGTAGATCAATCAAATGACACGATTTTTAATTTACTGCTGTTCTCATTCTAATGAATCAATGTGTATTATTTTACATGCAAATTATATACTCCATTATGCTTCTAATAAAATATCCCTCGAGGTTATTGTATCACGAATAAGTGTCACCACTATCAAGAGATCTTCACCTCGTCGCCATCATCATCACCATTTTCCAACTTCATCATCTTTACAACTACTAACAAACAATTACAAACACGCGAAAACGCACACCTTAGCCGAAAGGGAAATGAGGGTTTAATACCTTCGGTCCCCCTACATAACGTATGATTAATATGAACATTTATTCCTGTCCACAAAACGGGACATCTACCAATTTTTACGTAATAGTTTGTATATTCAAGAAAATACGTATTTTTGCATAGTTTTTATGTATTAATAAAAAGAAAAGGAATGTTGATAAAGAAAATCACAGGGATAAATAGTGATACCACCGGATATTGCAGGTCATCAGGACTCTTTCGAAGGATCTTATTATCACTTCAATCAATGATAATAAGACCCTAAACGATTAATATAACGCGAATAAATTCACAAAATGTTACAAAATCTTAAGCCTTTTAAGTTACTTAATCGTAAGCCATTTAAAAATCCTACTGTGTTTCGTACTCTGTATATTTCCTTAGTTTTAAGCAAGCTTGAATATGGATCTATTATTTGGGGTCCATATGAAAATAAAATTTATGCGTTATTATTATTTCAAAAAATTCAATCTATTTCCTTTTGATAATTCTTTAATGGAATATTATCCAACCAAGTTTCTTTTGGGAATGCTTTCGTTTCACTCTCTTGAAGCTCGCAGATCGATTTCAATGTTGAAACATTTTACTCTTCTTCTTCGGGGCCGAGTTGATAACCCTGACATCCTTGAAACTTTAAGCTTGCATGCTCCCAGTTTCTACCTACGTGGTCGTAGCCAAGGCCAATCAATGTTCTTTGTCAGAACTTGTTTGTCACGTAGGTCATTTGAGTCGCCAGTCACAAGGGCTGTTCGGCTGATGAATGCACTGCCTGTTGATGTGGACATCTTCGGTAGTGAACTTGGTTCTTCGTTTTTATATTTTTTCTTTTTATGTTATTAATATGTTTCTGTTCTGTTCCATACATTTGTTAATTCTATATTTATTTTATTTTTTTTAATTTTGTGTAATACTTTTTGTGTTATTTTTATTAATTGTCAAATGCATGGCGCATTGGCGTCAGCTGTAATGCCATGTATTCTGTTTAATTTTTTACAATAAATAAATAAATATATTCAGTTGGTAAGACCGTTTCCTTCATTATATTATACTTTTGATTTTGGTAAGCTCAATTCTACAACCGGGCTGATATTTTATAAAAACCATGTGTAGCATAAGCGATACCCGGGGCCCGAAGAGGATATAGCTAATATCAATAGGAGCTTCTAGCAAAACAGGGACGATTAACCGAATTTAGCAACAAAAAAACCGTATTAATTGATCGCTATAAATATGATGAAAAATTCGTGATTCAATGTAATGTTTCTTATGCAGTTAACTTCAGCTGATTGAAGTGTCAGATTAGAGTTGATAGAAGTCACGAGTTTTCATGTCCATGCTATTGTATCGAAAACGAAAACATGGACGTGTGGTATATTTGTCACCATCCACCAGTCTTACAATGTCACGACTTGTTTATGACCTGCATTTTGCTTAACCTTTTGCACTCTTTAATATATTATTGTTTTCTTTACAGCCACTCTGCAATAGATTTGAGAAATTGATTGATAACGCAGGGTTTACGTATTTACTAATAAATACGCAAACCCTGCGTTATGATAAAACGAAATGCCGAAAAAAATAACACATTATGACATTTTACAAACTTTATCTTAGCAACACAATCCAATGTGTACGGTTTTTATTTTAATAAGGATGATTTAAAATTACATTGCACATACACTCAACTATTTTTGCTGTGTAGTGGTGAAAAAAAAAACACAACTCCGACTCTACAGATGTCTATCGGCTCCACTACTAAAGATGTCCATCTCAATAGTCAGTTCATTGATCAGCCGAAGAGCCCTTGTGACTGATAAATTTAAATAAACATCAAGCTCATTCAGTCGAAATCCTAAATAAGGCTACATATTGGGAGCGGACAAAAAAACACATAACCGATGTTCTCCATCCTTATTGTCCAGGGCTGTGGAGATTATATGCATAAATAAAATGTTTGAACTTTTCAAAATTTCTGACTCCGAGTACGACTCAGGACGAAACGCCGCGACGACTCCAAATCCGTCCAAAAAAACGTGACTCCACGACTCCGACTCCACAGCCCTTCTTTTTTGACACCACTGACTAAATAAAACAAAGACACATATATTTACAAAAATTATTTATTCTTACACGATTCCCAGACACAAAAGACATAAATTTCCCAAAGTTATCATGTCACAGCCAAAATCGGTCGCGCGTGTGTAGGGTAGGTCAGTTTACCTTTGTACAGTGTCTGTCAGTGGCACGGGGTATGGAGCTACAGGATCAGGCATTTCTAGCGATGAACAGTCCCTTCATGAATCGTTTAACGTTTCTTAATTAAAATACACATAAAGAATACTTTCTTCAAATAACATTTTTTTAAATCAATTGAACCAATCTCTCATTTAAAGATTCGCTCACTTATCGTATACAACTCTTAAATCGCCATACCATATGACTAAGCTCCTAATCGATTGCAAAAACATTATAAGATTCTTTAATTAAAAACAATTAATGAACTCAGATGCCAAGAACCCGGAATCAATCAATAATTCATCCGAAAGAATCATCACGACTCTTTTATGATCATATTTATTGTCTTATAGAATCATTCTATGAGTCAGTCTCCTAAAGAGCTGTTTAAATTTGACAGTGGCCCTCAAAACGTTTATCTACCGGAAATTCGTCTGAATTGCATAACAATTAGCATACTTTATAAATTTGTTTCAAAATATATTATCCTCATTTGTTTTAAAGTGTCTTGTCGTAGGCGTGAGATATTTTTTTCCGTCACGCCATCGCCGGAGAACAATGGACAATTATTTTTGAATTCGACGTCATTACAAGTGCACACTATGGCAAGATTTTTTGTAGGTCTTTTTTTATATATACCCGATTGTCTTTTTGCACGGGATACGTTCCATAGAGTCTACATAGACCAGTGGTTCTCACGTAAAATTTGGCTGTGGCCGCAATAGGAACATCAGCGGTCCTACGAAAATGTCTGGTGGCCGCACCAAATTTTTGTGTTGAGTCTTCTTTGTCAAAAGACATAAAAATGTATGTTTTTGAGTTTTTGCCATTTGAAACTAATATTTAATTTTCAATGTCTTTGTTGACAAATTAGCTTGTAAAAACACATTTTAATTTACCAATTATAACTTTGTTGAATTGTTTGAATTATGTAACCACTTTTGCATACAAAACGTGTAAAAATATACAAGGTGCCCATACAAACATGAAAGATAAGTTCCATTATTTAAAATCAATTAATAATCAAAAACAAATCGAATTCATTTTTCAATTATACTTTTTTGAATTGTTTGAATTTTGCAGTTTTATTATACTCATACTTAATGTGACCATTTATTTTTGTCCTCAAAACGGGACATCTACCAATTTTTACGTAATAGTATGTATATTCAAGAAAACACGTATTTTTTCATAGTTTTTATGTATTAATAAAAAAAAGGAATGTCGATAAAGAAAATAACAGGAAAAAATAATATAAATATGAAAAAAATTATGTTGTTTTATATTTTTCTGATGAACAATTTTCACAAAATATAACTGGGTTTGCTTTTAAATAAGAATAGAATTCATGGCAGGATTTTTTAAAAATTATTTTAACTAACAACATCGCTTTCAGTACTCCGCCTTGTAATTGTGTTTTTTCTGTCGTCCACAACTTATTCATATGTGAAAAGACTCTTTCTTCGGGTGCATTTGTTCCGGGCAAGCATAAAATGTATTCAATGATTATTCTAAAGTTTTTATGGTTCAAATTATTATTACGAAAGTCAGTTGTTACCGTGTGGTGGCCTTTTTTGTAAACGGGACATTTCGACGCCCCGAAGCTGAACTTGGGGACAACGGGACAGGGTACCTAAAATCGGGACGCTCCCGTTAAAAACGGGACGTATGGTCACTTTACTCATACTATACTACTATCGCAAATACTAATGACCAGATAATAACATAGGAATATCAAAAATAAATATAAACGATACATACTGTTTACTGCGCGTCAGTTCAAGTACATACGTGCACTTGAAATGCCCGAAGATGCCGAAAGGCGAAACCCGGGTCGTTGGCGACAAAACTCATGGAAAAGTACAAAATTTAAATTTGATATTGAAATTCCATCAAGCACCCTCAGTCAAAATCCTTGATTATTTCAATTATATATGAATTATATTCATTGATAGACAAATCGAAAAATCACTCTCATCGCTCGAAATATTTAATGGATAGACATCTTCGGGATTATCTTGAATAATATGAGCATTTTGTTTCACTGGTTTTAAATATGAATTCATTCGCTGTGACTTTATTTTTGTTTGAGCTTAAATTGCACACCGTTCAATATTGTCATCAATTATTAGAAGATATTTCTTACGTACGGTCCGTCACGTTGAAGCTCACGAGGAGCAGTGGTTCTCATGTGCGGCCACCAGTGCATTTTGCTGCGGCCACCAACAGCTTCATAGTAAATATTGATACTAAACAATGTGGCTATACAAGTAAATTGGTCAAAAAAGACTCTCATTTAAAGACATTTTTTAAACAATTTATACCATTAGTAAATTGTAGAACATCTTTAGGTCCATTTGACAAAACTCAAACACAACAAACTTAAAACAAAAATTTGGTCCGGCCACCAGACATTTCCGTAGGACCGATTATGTTTCCGATGGGGCCACAGGACTAATATACGTGAGAACCACTGGTCTATAGCGACGAAACTCATGGAAAAATACAACATCTAAGCCAGGGGTTCTTAACCCTGTGCCCGCGGGCAAAATTGCGCCCGCGGAGCTATTACCGTGCGCCCGCTTCAAAGCATCAGATTACGGAAAAAACAAAATTTTAGCAGAATTGTATTTTATTTATTGAAACTATTTTTCGAAGAAGTTTTTATTTAAATGTAACTGTATGGTTTTTTTATATTTTGTAAATTTCATTTAAAAAATGGAACATGGATGTTACACATGAGGGGTGTAAAAGCATAACCGCCTCTATCCATATATTATCATTTTTGACATAATGATTGATTAATGATCCGGTTCTTACGTTCTATGCCCAGCAATCTTCAAACTAACGAAAAATTAACTCTAAGCCATTTAAAATCGACATCGAAAATGACGATCAAATGCATAACCGCCTCTCTCCACCACATGTGAAGTTCAAAACCGCCACAATCTAAATGCACCAATCAAGAGCCAGGGAAACTGACCTACCGCCCTGTCAACTTACAACGTAATGTGTTCCTTTGCAAATTATTCTAATATTATACTTGAAGATTAAAATCGTTTTTTTCTTTGATTGCTGAACAATTTGACTTTGTGGAGAGAGGCGGTTATGCATTTAAACCTTTCATCATATGTATGTAAAGCATCCCAGGAAACAATGATAAATATGTACCTCTTAAGATTTGTTTTTTCAGAAATTCGGCCTGCGCCCATCACTATTCTCCTCAATCTCAGATGCGCCCGGAGTTGCTCTAAGGTTAAGAACCCCTAATCTATACGATTCAAATATTATTTGTAAGATCTTTTCAAGCGGGAAGTGTTAAACGTCAAATTAATCCGCAATGGTATGGTTGGTATTTTTTTGTTCGTCAAATTGGCATTACGTAACTTCATGCAGGTTGTCTGAGCACAGTCCATGTTAAGAGTCAAGGTCATATTTTGTAACGTTTATTTATTGTTGATTTTTATTTCGCCATTTTTTTCTATGGACTTTAACACAACTACACAATACTAATAATTATATTTGTCCAGAATGACGCAGTTTGTAACGAATTTTATTATGCAGTGACAAATGATTAGCATTGCGTATTTGTACTTCAAAAGTCGCAAATTATTGGTTATATGAGACTTCAATTCGATACTCGTGTATTTTGAAAAAATCTCGTAATTTATAAACGAAGATTTATTTCGTAATTTTAATAGCTTATTGAAAAAAATATATTATGTTTTACCGTTGCGTTCAACTGAGTCTTACGGGTCGTCTTAGGTGGGCGAAGCGATCCAGCGAGCTTTAAAAGCGGCAGAGTTTTAAAATATCAAACGGTCCTCGCCCATGCAAGTGTCATATGTGGGCGACGCGATCCGGTCAGGACGGCATATGTCGTAAGTCGCCTCAAGTGCCTGACTCATGGCGCTCGCGAATCGCTTGAAAATATCAAACGGTCCAAGCTCACCAGAGCGGTAATTGCGTCTGGCCGAGCGATGTCACATACGACCTTTAGTCCGCTACGTTTAAAATTAATTGGTTTTTACACGTCGCCGCAGCGCACCGCAGCGCTTCGTCTCGCCTACCTAAGACACGGGGTTACGCGTGGATTTTACTTCAGTAAATATGTATTTTTTATCAGGTAGTTTTTTCTACTGCGGGAATTATAAAACAAAACTTCAAAACCAATTTAAAATTTGAGACGTCTAATTCTCTATTGTTTTTTAAATAAAGGGTCTTTTTATAAGGACGGTTAGTTTTGAAATGTAAATAAAACAAGTTGTTTGTGAGATTTCGACTAAATTTTAATTTCATTTGTAAGTATATTTTACGGCACTAAATATGGAATATAGCATCAAATTTCTGCTAATATCCATTCATTATAAAATGGGCCATGTCGCTAAAGTTGACTTTTTTTCACAAATTTGGGTAAACTTCCAACTGCTCCAGAACCCAATCAGGCGTTGTCTGCGGTCGTTTACCTGAAGTTCCTCGGTTAGTTGGATTTTATACGGGTGCAGACATAAGGCCCGATTCAAAATTCGCCAAGTTGAAGTCGCAGAAAAGCCAAGTTCTTGTGAACAACGAGAAATAAGCTGCCTTGGGTTTTCCTGTACACTTTCACACACAGCAGCAATGTTTTCACCAGATATTGTATTTTGATGACGTACAGGTAGGTGTTGGCCGATTATTTACCAAACTGGTTGACTCAAATTTGGCCACTAAACAATGAATAATCTACTCAGCAGGACAAAGTAACATATTTTGAGCGTCCCTATTGAAATACCCTTTATATGTTTTATAAATTGAAATAAATGCAGTAATGAAATTATGTAAGCTTACTTATTATATTTATTTATCATCTATTCATATACACAAACTTTAATTACAATGAAACCTCGACTCTACGTTTTTCAAAGGACCATGAAAAAAATTCGATACATGCGGGAAACGATTAATGCGGGAAAGAAACTCTTATGGGTGTTTTGCTGGGACTATAGAAAATGAACGAACCATGCGGGAAAACGGTTTATGCGGGAACGTAAGATCGGGTTTCCATTGTAACAATATATATTTTGGTACATCTGAAACTATTCGAGTATACTCGAGTACTCGGGTATTTCAAAGTTTAAAAAAACAACTTTAATGAACGCCAGTTTGGTTGACAGATATAAAAAATCTGCTCTCTCAATATGAAAAGATTCCACATTACAAAAAGTTCCATATACACGCATTTAAATTACTCATGCCAAAATTAAAAACAAAAACAATCAACGTCAAAAAACAACATCTTATTCTTCTTCAGAAACGTAAATGTGTTTTTTGTAAAACAACCGATGCGTGCATCGTTTCTCACTAAAACATCGTCATTAACAGACAATTCTTCATCGTCTAGACCGGCGTCTATCCCACACCGTCTGACGTATCGACTCCATCAATCCTCAGCAGGCAAAGGTCCGGTGGTTTACAGACAGGCTTCGGTGGGTCCACTCCAAGCGTGTCAGTCGCGCGTTGCTGAACATCTCCCATTCCTCGTTCTTCGCGGTGTGACGCGCTCGACCCAGTGATACGCTGACTGAACTATCGCGCACATCAGGGCCTCTGATAGCGTTACTCGATCATTTTACATAATTACACACTCGTGTCATTTACTCATTGTGATTATTATATCGAGCAATTGGCCGTATCTAACATGGTCTCGTTTTCTACGGCGAAAATGGGTTGAAGGTGATATTGACTCGTAACCTTTTTAGAAACGCACTGCCAATATGGATTATGTATATATATATTTTATGTCTAATAGAGCTAACCTCATCGCAAATTACTTGTCACTGAACCTCTCCATTTTTCGAAAACAGTAAGGCTATAACGACATGACTGGTGGTTCGCCAGTCGCTCTCAATGCTCCCCATTTTTAAAGCTGGATGGGTGGGTGATAATTATTAACCTACTCGTATATTTACTCATATTATAACATCTATATAGAATTCAAGGATATTCAAGGACATCAGGTAGCACGTAACACCTTGTATACAGTCTAGGGCCCAAGATTTCAATAAAAAGAATTAAACATTGAATTCATAAGAAAAACTATGTTCAAGAAGCACTTCTTATAATGAACATCAATAAAAGCCGGTCAAGATTCAACCGATTTCACAAAAATGTGCGAACTAACGAACGTGCTTGTGTGATATTATAATGAAATGATGTTTTCTCAAGAGAAATCCGTTTAATCCAGCGATATATTCTATATTCGATGTATTTAATTTTTAAATTTACCCAAAAATTGCATTGCTCGTATTTAAATTGAAAAAAAAATCATTTCATAGAAGCGCTTCAAAATGGCGTTGCGTATTCCGTTCATCACGGGCGTGTGAGAATGGATCACCTAGCACGTACGTGTCTCGTCACGGGCGCCTGAAAGGTTAAAACCCAGAATCTTTCTTCAAGCTAATCGTTTGAGAACCTTCGACAAAAGACTGCATCACTATTAACGAGAGAATACGACTCAACAAAACTTTTCGAGATGGGATAGTTTGTAATTCTGTTGTGGAATGTATTTTTTTTTATGAACAATCATGAATAAATTTAGATCCTCATCTGGGAGGATTCATGGTGTGCTTGTTATGTTGAAATATAATAATGACGCTGCAATCCAATCGAAGTCAGATGCCATGACGTTAGTAGCATAAACGGACAGCCAGTTCCACTCTCTAAGCATAAATCTATGATTAAATTGTAGAAACATCCTGTACTTTGTCTATATATCCTTTATTTGAGAGGACATTCCTCAACATTTCAGCAGCACTGAAACGACAGGTGTACAGCCCAAGGACCAAGATTTTAATAAAAAATAGAATTCATTGGATAACATATGTTCAACATTCAGTCACATACAATCGACATCAATTTAAGGCCGTCAAAAAATTTCATTCCATCCAATTTCACGATCATATGAAAAAATCTTATTAAAGATGCAAATAAATGATAAAGTAACTGACATGCGCTTTGCCAACTTTTGCGTCGCAAACTAACGAGCGTGGAAAAGAGATATTATAATTAATTCGGGAATCCTGATTTGGTCTCAATGGTTATCCTTTTTTTCCTAGCGATATATTCGATAATTGGTATATAATATTATGAATCTTATCTAGAGATGGCATTGCCAGTACGACATCTTACTTTGAAAAGGTTCTAACTGCTCTTGGCCTTGTTTTGAGATATTACTTAATTTAAGCATCTTTTTCACAACTAAGACCATTATGTAGAGAAATAATGATCTAATGGTGACAATCTGTTTAATTAAAAAATGTGTGCAGATGAGCTCCCGAATTCTGCTTACTCCTTTCGCCAAAATGTAAGTTCAAACCTTTTCAAAGTAAGGTAACGAGTAGTTAAATTGAAAAAAAATATCTATTTCATTCGGTGAATCGCTACAAAATGGCAGCTACTCCCTGTGCTCTTAATGCAACTCCGTGGACCAGTAATGGGCCGCGAACAAGCGATCAATGCTCTGAACATTTGACCACAGCTTTATGATGTCGATGAATGCGTGTTGTAAAAATGTTTTTCGAACTCGGACAATTTTTTTGTTGTTGTTTTTTAGTTTGGTACGCTGCTGCTCGCCGGTTCGATTCCCATGGGTGGCCAATCGCGGCGCCTCGGCCGCGCTCTGGTGCCGCGTGTGGCTTCTACGGAACGCTGCTCTCAGCGTTAATACCATCTAATCAAATCATCAAATAAAAATACATTTAAACGATTTACACACGCACTGAATAGTGATAAAAATATATGTAAGCTATTTTTGGGCCAATCAATACAATTACATGCGTACGACTTATTTGTAAGCTTATTTTTAATTGTTATGTCCCAATTGCAGTATAGAAACAAGGGTAATTTATGGTCACGGGACAGAATCCCAATCCTCTCGAGTTTAGCTCAAAAAATAATTTATACATACTGGCTTATAATTTTATATTTTGACTTTACTCTTTCAATTCTTGTGGATTATTATAAAATGTGAATCAAAATGATCAAATCTGAAGAATAATACTGATTATTGTATGAGTGCTGAAAGAAGAATTTGTTTTTTAATATTTGCCTATACTACAATTATTCTTTTTATTTTAAACAAATAATAAACTTATGTGACTGTCTCTATCTGTATAATATTATTATTTGTGTAGTTTGTGGTTGCATTTTTGCTCCTGTAAATTAAAACAACTCGATTTCATACTTACATTCATTTCATTTAATGTGCTTATTTTTCATAAATCTTTACAAAAATTCGGTCCCGCGGATCTTTTTTTTGGATCAGGAACAATTTCGCTCATGGCGAGCATTATCAACTGATAAGATATACAGCGAAGCAGTGATATTTAACAAAAACTGAGCAAGAATTACATGGTATGATAAACAATTGGTTTTACAACTAAGCAAATAAATTAAATGCAAAATAGATTACAATTAAAATGTCGAAGACCTCTTAGCAATACAAAGTATTACATCAAAGTCAACTAAGTACGAACGATCATAAACAATGTAAAAACCACAATAAGTGCATTTAATAAATAGATAATAAATATTAATGATTTAATATAATGTTTAATATTGACACCTCCTAGTATTGTAGGACATCAGCACTCTCTCGAACGATCTATATTTCACCTCAGTCCATAAGTTTAAGTCAATATCAGGTAATAAATTCAGTCTTATAATACTCTATATTCAAATCTATAGCGATTTAATATAGAGTAATTTTTAAATTTGTAAAAACGACATTTTAGGGCGACGTCTCCGGATCGTATCTGCTGACATCCCGCTCTAAAATGTCTTGTCTCTGGTACGCCCTGGCTACGTGAGATACGTAGTATTACACGCAGACTCCGCTGTACCGAAAAAAATGGTACAGCCGACGCATCTCTAGCCGGATGCTGCTCCGTTCGCATCACGAACAAAGGGGGTGCATCTGCTACGAGCAGACGCTAAGGCGCAGATAACATCGTGTTTTCTATTCAAAAAGTTAGTAAAAGTTACAGAGCGAGTAGTGAGTGTTGATTGTAAACCAGTCGGGTAAAGCTTGCAAAGGATTGAGTTAAGCTCTCCATAGTAAGTACCGCGGGTCGCCCTTCAAGCCACTAATCGTCTCTAAACTCTCTAAATCTTGATATTGCCTTTGTCAAGGCGAGAAGGTAATCGTAATCGTCATTGCAACCTTTAAATTAAATTCTATAAGTGTAATTGTTTTAAACTAAATTAAATTGTGCAGGTGTTAGTCGCACTTGTGTTTACCCTTTGAGATCGTTTTAAATGAGAGTACCCTCCTTTCTCACCTCCCGGTCCAATTTCCTCATCCAGAGAGTGACCTGCATGGAGGCTCTCCCTCTTTTACGAGAGGGCCGAGATTGAGGTCGTCTCAATATAAAATTTAAAATAAAGTGTTTTGCCTCTTGCAAAGGAATCTTCGGACTTACTTTCGCAGAGTTTTCTGAAATTATAACGCAGGATTAATTTTAATTCCAACATTGAAAATGATAAATTACAAAATGAAGTTTGTGATTTTTCCTTTTTACGGGAAGCAAAGAGGGGATGATAGAAATAAAACAAACAAATAATTATCCTACTAATGACGTTAACATTACACAATTACTAACTAGTGAGAAGCAATAGATTGGAAAGGGTTTAACCCTTTGAATAATCAAAGCTATATTTAAACTTTTATCCACTTCCCGGACAATCACGCAAATGTGCGCGAGTAATATTTGAACCATTCAAACCAGAAAAAAAACATGTTTTCAATAATTACTTAATAATAACGGATAAAATAAAAATGTAACGATGTAGGTACCTGGCTTGGACGTGTTTTGCGGATTTCCGAGGGGAGCCTGAATCCTGTCTCTTTTATTAACCTGCTGGAGTCCGCCGCCCCGGAAGGCCATTGATAAAATTTTTGAGGGGCTAAAAAAATATATCTTTTGTGATTATTTGATTATATGTTATAAATTAATGTCATGTAAAAACAGATTGTTGCAAAAGAATTCGCCCAGTAAGCGGTTAAGTGAACTTTCACAAAGATACCGCTGAATGCATCGAAAGTATATAAATAATCTATTTGTTTCGGGCCGCGAGTTGGACAAGCGTGCACATTGATACACTGATTGACAATAATGGTGATATCACAATGTTTTGTCAGCGGTTGCCGGGTCGAATGAGTTTATCGCGCTACACGTGTTACGGATAACGCTGGATTACACGATAGCATTAATTTATTCTTGTTATGCTCAAAGGGCGCAAAAATAACAATTAAAGACAACGCTATCAATGAGATAGTGGAGTATCACGACTCGGGTTAAAAATAGCATTCATTAACAACGATTAACTATACAAAGTAAGAGAATAACAACAAAACAAAAACCGCATTAAAATTCAGGGCCGGGTGATGTCATGTGAATGTTTTGAAGATTGTATATTATTTTGCTCATTGCACTTTATTGGAGAGTCCTGGGATACCGGATAATTTTCGAGACATTTAACCAGGGCTGTGGAGTCGGGGTCGGAGTCGTCGCGGCGTTTTGGTCGGAGTCAGAAATTTTGAAAAGATTGAACCTTTTATTTTTACCAGGGCTGTGGAGTCGGTAAAAAAAAGTTCGGCTCCGACTACGACTCCAACAGTGGCCAAAAACACGACTTCGACTCCGACTAAAAAAGTTTAACATCGTCACTTTTTTTTGGATAATTTTCCTATTTGTGTGTATTCAATTAAATATCAACCCTACCAATCCATCCAATAGCCAAATTTGACATATTAAATGTAAAAATAAAAAGTTTAAACTTTTCAAGACTTCCGACTCCGAGTACGACTCCGGCCAAATCGCCGCGGCGACTCCGACTCCGGCCAAAAAGCCCCGACTCCACAGCCCTGATTTTTACAAATAAAATGTCAAATTTGTCTATTGGCAGGATTGGTTGGTTGAAATATAATTGAATACACATAAATATGAAAGGTAGAAAAACACGTGACGAAATTAAACTTTGTAGTCGGAGTCGGAGTCATGTTTTTGGTAAATGCTAGAGTCGGAGTCGGATTTTTTATGAACAACAACTACACAGCCAAGTAACCCCGTGAGAGGAAGAAACGCACGCTTGGGGGCCTCAAAAAAAAAATGAACTCCGCATATGTTTTAAAACCGGAAAAATATTCGGCCTAGAATAATATATTCTGAGGTCACAACGAAAACTTCATTTTCAATGGCAGTTATATTTAATGAGCGATGGGCCATAAATCATTAATTACAGTGTACATGTGTTCTGTATTGTTTCTAGTGAACTGTGGGGAATACCTTATTCAAGCAATACTCACTCGTTCACATGCGATAAAAAAAGAAATTACAATTTCGTAGAAACCAAAATAAATAAGATCAATATTAATTACAGTATGGTCTAATATCGAACAAATTATGAAACGATTTTGTTATAAAATAAAAAAGGCAACCTTTCAAATTATATTGGGTCCGGGGCTTCACTCTTGGAATCGCAGAATCTTTTCGTGACATATGAGACATATAAGAAATATTAGACATATAAGACGGAAAATGAACCTTCTGTGCATCCATATTATTTGTTTGCAAATTGCTCTCTCAAAATATCGTTATCTGGATCGGATATGGTGGGTGGAAATGGATTAAAACACTGACAGAGACAAAATCAATGCGGAGGTTAGAATCGAACTGATTGGTGCTAAGATTTGGTATTGGCTGATTCGTGACGTCGTCGGGGACATGGTGCAGTGGTCAGCGTTGTCTTCCATGGCGGACATCACGGGCTCGTGTCGCATTTTAAGCCGATGCATCGATTGAGTTCGAATGCATGGGTGTTTGTGTTGCCCAAACCCTTTTCTATCCCTTATCTTAACAAACTGAATTGGTTGAGTAACTAATATTTCTTTACGAAAAAAATATCTCAAGACACCTCCATTAAAGAAGGGATTTTTAAAATACGACGTTATTATGATGACAGATGGCGTGTGACGCATCTGATGATCTGAACGCGTGAACAGAAAACAGTTAAAGCGACCGAAATTATCATAAATGTACGTATTGATTCTCATCGAGATGACCTTAGAAAGCGGTCATGGTATAATAGCGGTCACGTTGTCCAACGTGACACAATCGTAATCCTAATCCGAATCACCAAACAACGGTTGAATCATTTTGGATTTGTCATATTACTTTTAACCTTTTAGCAGCCCACAATGAAACATGGCGCCAGTGCCCAAGATATCAATAAAGTTTATACAAATACAATTCACGAGTAAATATATGTTAACCGCTTCCCGGGGATCACGCAATTATGCGTGAATAATATTTGAACCATTTTGAACCAGAAAAAACACAAATCCAATTTGGGATAAAAGATTGTAACAAATTCTGTAACAATCAATGAATGAAAAATATTGCTTAAAATGCAAATTTATGATCAAGTCACTGATATACATATGTACGTTACGCCAGTACGCGTCGCAAACTAACGACCACGGGGAAGAGGTATTATAATGAAAAGCGTTAAGGTTGTTCGTAACACCATGCATTGCCATTTTATTTATAATGAATATAAATGATAAAGTAACTAATATGCGTTATGATAGCTTACTCGTCGTGAACTAACGAACATGAATTTTAGATTGTATAATAATATGCGGGAACCCTGATTTCGCCTCAAGTGAAATCCCTTTATTTCAGCGATTTATTCGATAATCAATATTAAAAAAATTGAAGCCGATCCAAAGATGACGTAGCTTGAATTTACATTGAAAAAATAAATATAGTATTCAGAGAAACGCTCCAAAATGGTAGCGTCTCTTCACGGGCACCTGAAAAATTAAACATTTTCAAGAATTGAGAGAATTAATATTTATTTTATTATTTACAAATCTCTCATGTACAAATGAAGCCGAATACAGATACAGCCTTTCCCTGATGGAGCATGTTCCGATGTAAGTTATACATAATGAAAAAAACAGGCTTTAAGGGATCAACGTTAATCTCCGAAATGGCAATGGAAAGGTTAAAACATAAATTATTGATATAAGAGTTGGGTGATTTTAGACTCCTCGTAGAAAATATCAGGGCTGTGGAGTCGTTAAAAAAAATACGTTTCCGACTCCAGCATTTACCAACAGCACGACTCCGACTCTGACTCCAACATTGACCCAAAACACCACTCCGACTCCGACTAAAAGAAGTTTAATTTAATATTTTTCCTATGTATGTGTAATCAATTAAATATCAACCAACCAATCCGGCCAATATCCTATTTGACATGTTATATGCAAAAATAAAATGTTCAAACTTTTCAAAATTTCCGACTCCGCAGCCCTGGTAATTAGGTTTTCTTTTTATGGTATCAAAAAGTAATGGCTGGTCTTCCGATTCGAAGATGCCATCACAAAACGAGTACGACTCCTGCCAAAAACCCCGACTCCACAGCCCTTGAAAATATGCCAAGACATTTTTAAAAATAGTTATGCCCGAAATTTTTAAATAAAAAATATGCAAAACATAATTTTCCGATAAAAGAACTTAACATATTGTATCTGATTAGTTTTTTGAAATATTGATTGTGTAATCTAGCTGGGCGTTTCCCTCATAATCGATTTATGTTTTCGGCACGTGTCTGAAATGTATTAATTGTTTTCCAGGTCAAGGTTTATCGTGTAATGATTATTTCCAGTCATGAGTTTTTTGACAGCTGCGTTCCTAAATGTCAAATGATTGTTATTCATTATTATTTTTTATTAATACAACTGACATACATTGCGTTCATTACACTTAGGGATTTCGATACCGGACGAGTATATCGTACCGTTGGCCTCTGTGGTCTAGTGGTTTGAGCTTTGCCCTGACGATCAGTTTGGTCCGGGTCCTGGCAAGGTCGATATCAAATTTAAATGTTTGTCCTTGGACATGGGTGTATATAACTAAAAAAAAATATTATTCCAATTTTTATTTTTTGAGGGATTGGCGTTAGCTGTAATGCCAAATATATTAGTTAATATAATGATATGGTTACTTTATATTAAAAACTATTCACAGTTAAATTTGAATTGTTTGAATTTTGTACTTTTCCATGAGTTGTATCGCTAACGACCCGGGTTTCGCCTTTTGACATCTTCAGGCATTTCAAGTGTAAACGATTCAAATTTGATATTGAAATGCCATCAAGCACCTTCAGTCGAAATTCTTCATTAAAGATACAGTTAATTTAGGTGTTCAAGACGGTAAATTACATGTGTTCGCGTGAATCGTGAAAGCGAGAATAAGGAGTTTTTGTTTGCAAGGGCCAGCGCGTGACTGAACGCATGGCGAAAATGCTGCTCAACTAGACATTTTATGTTTGATTAAAATCAATAAAATATACAATTATTTGAATTTTCATTACTGAATTACCGGTATTTTGGTATTGGAAAATCGGCAAAAATACGGACCGAAGCGTATTTTTGGGTGGCCCATTCGTGTCGCTGTATCTTTGTTTTTATTATCAGCTGATGATAGTCGCAATGAGTGAAACCGGTACTGATTCTAATAAATTCAACGTGGAATAATAACTTTGCTTTGATCCTATAGCCCTCTCCTTGCTTCACGTAAAGAGGAAAAATCACAAACTCCATTTGGTAATTTTTCGATCCATTTGGTAACTCCATTTGGTAATAGAGACTGCGAGGTGAATAGACACAAAACCAAGGATTGAACTTTAACACAACTTTACTAAGTATCCAATGTATTTTTGATTGTTTATATATAGTTCTATTCAATGACTATATAAAACTATCTCTCGAATAACAAAACCAAACAGACTAAATGATTGGCCAAAATTGAAACAAACGTCTTTAAGTTCGATGCCTGTGCATCCTTACTTTTTGACCCCGTAGCTTCTCTTTTATTGCTCGACAATTCAATGTCATTATGCTTTTTTTAGTTGATAAAAAACGGAGTGAATAGAGACCTATATAGAATAGGGGTTCATATATTAAAATCATTATATTCTGTTGTTTTTCTCTATTCACCTGCCAAGTCTCTATTTGCCCTCTTTAATCTCTATTCACCCCAATTCAATGTGAATAGAGTCGGACAAAATTAACTGTATCTTAATAACGATAGTGAATATTTGAAAAATATTGTCATGAATGTGTAGCAGGACATTTGAAACAAGTTTCAAGCCATTCATATTTGAATTATGTGGCACAGGTATTTATTTATTTAAGAAAAAGCAAATCATAGCATTACAGCTGATGCCAATGCGCCATGTATTTTACAAATATAAATACGTGTATTTATATATATACATACATGTAAATACATAATATTAATCACTAATTAATTAAAAACAAGATGAAAACATTGTAGTCATAAAAACTGAGAGAAAAAATTTTATAAAATCATATTAGAAATTTTCAAAGATGTCAACCGAGTGAGTTCTAACAAAATCAACTTTTATTCATAAAATATAGTATTCGTCTGAACTCACTCACGTCAATATGAAATATGTCGACATCCGAAGCAATGCCGTTTAAAATTGTTAAAGCTCTTCCCAGAGGCATTCCCATTGGCAGACTGGTTCTACCCCTTGGAAGAACAAACAACTCATGCTCGCGATTCCTCAAAAAATTATCAGGAACATTCAATTTAACATTTTCAAGAATGGTGGAATTCTCATTTTGGCCTCGGATAAGCCGAAAGAAATATAATGCCAAGTACATTTCTCTTCGAGCATTCAAACTATTGAAAGTGAGCATCCCTAAGAGAAAGTCTGTCGGATAAAGCCATGGGTGGTACCCATATGTACTCAAATAGAGAATTCTCAAAAATTTCTTCTGAACCCTCTCCACCACAAGGTATGAAGAAACATAGTCGTGAAGGGTAAAAGAGTCTCTATTCACCCCGTTTTACGGTACTAAAAAATGTTTTATTATTAATAACATTGTATCCATACCCAATGGCGCACACTTTTATGTATAATTTAATTTTCATTGTATCAATTGATTCATTCACAATAATTGAATGCAAATTTTCCGCAAGGCTTTTAATGTCACGTCAGACATTACATGCACAGTAGAGACTCCAAGTCGAGTATCGAGTACTCGATACTCGAGTATACTCGTCCATTTTTCAAGTACACGATACTCGAGTAATTTGAAAAATAATTTATAAATGAGAGTTTTTTCTATTGCAATCAAAAACTTTTGAACCAAATTGATTTATCCTCTATTATTTTGGAAACATATTTTATAAATTGCCCTAGCGATCAGATGAACCCTCATGGCTCCTTGGCTCATTGGGATTAGCTGTAATGCCAAATATTACATTACATTTAAAAAAAATCAAATAAGCTTATTTATTTATTTATATGTATATACACAAATAAATAATATATATTTTCGTATATCTGTCATTGATTTTCTACTTGAAACATGACTATGACATCACCGTTATAACATAGTGTTAGACGTGACAATGAAGTATACTTCAATGTACGAACGCAAATACAAATCCTGCAATTGAAAATGCTGAAGTTAAAAATATAACAAATATACTGCCATTTCAAGCAAGAGTGACTTTTGAGAAAAAATACACAATAACTAAGATGTCCTGCGGTACATGCGAATCGATATAAAAAATATTTGGGTGAACAAGTTGGTTGTCCCACCACCCATCCGTTATGTGTGTGCAGCCGTTTTTCACAGCCGCCTTCCATAACGCTATACGATCAAGAAAAGAAACGAATTTACTCCTCACTTACTTGGCCCGAGACAGAGCTGCACGGGACTGATCTTTTAGCCATGCACTAAGGTGCTTAAAGAGAAGAGAAATAGAAAGAGAATAAAAAAGAAAATGTGACTTGCTCAGCCACTTTGTTAGAGTGATATTAAGTATCTTATGTATCTGTAATAAAGGGTATTTCAATAAGGACGCTCAAAATATGTTACTCTGTCCTGCTGAGTAGATTATTCATTGTTTAGTGGCCAAATTTGAGTCAGCCAGTTTGGTAAATAATCGGCCAACACCAGGTAGATTATAAATTTTGAATAAAACTAAAATATATTTATCGGAGCAGTGGAGCACAACCAATTTCCGTACTCCGGCTCCGCTCCTGCTCCGACCAAAAACTTGTAGCTCCACTGCTCCTTGCTCCTGCTCCGCTCCAGGTCCCTAACAGCAGAATAGAGTATTTTTTATATATTTTTTTAATCGCAAGTAAAGGGTATTTCAATAGGGACGCTCAAAATATGTTACTTTGTCCTGCTGAGTAGATTATTCATTGTTTAGTGGCCAAATTTGAGTCAACCAGTTTGGTAAATAATCAGCCAACACCTACCTCTACGTCATCAAAATACAATATCTGGTGAAAACATTGCTGCTGTGTGTGAAAGTGTACAGGAAAACCCAAGGCATCTTATTTCTCGTTGTTCGCTGACTTCAACTTGGCGGATTTTGAATCGGGCCTTATGTCTGCACCCGTATAAAATCCAACTAACCAAGGAACTTCAGGTAAACGACCACAGACAACGCCTGATTGGGTTCTGGAGCAGTTGGAAGTTTACCCAAATTTGTCAAAAAAGTCAACTTTAGCGACATGGCCCATTTTATAATGAATGGATATTGGCAGACATTTGATGCCATATTCCATATTTAATGCCGTAAAATATACTTACAAATGAAATTAAAATTTAGTCGAAATCTCACAAACAACTTGTTTTATTTACATTTCAAAACTAAAGCGTCCTTCTAAAAAGACCCTTTACATCGGACAGACAGGTATTAGTATGCATATCGGTTCGAGCTTAAGGACATATAAGATCATTTAATAATAAAAAAACAGCTTCCCAATTTGCAAACAGACTCATAAAGGAATCGCATAATATAAATTTAAACGCGGTGCCGAGTTGTTAACACGTTTGTAATAAAGCCTTCAGATCAATGCATTAGAACAATGTATCATCAATCCAATGACATTCTTAATTAACAAACTAAAATCAATCAATCGCCATTTCTTAACCCGTCACAAAGCGTTAATGCCATTTCAAATCAAAAAATTTGATAATCATAAATCGGATTTAAATACAATACCAAGAAACTAAAATGGGTTCCGCCAACTTACGTGTCGTGAACTATTGAACGCTGATGTGAGATAATAAAATTAAAAGAGTGAACCCTGATTTTGCTTCAAGTGATATCCCTCCCTTTCAGCGATATATTGGATAATTGATTTGTAATTTTATTGAATCTGTCCCAGATAATAATATTTCATTCAGAGAATCGCTCCGAAGTGGTAGCTCGTATACCGTGCGTCACAGGCACCAAAAGGGTTAATGCAACAATGTTTGCTTAGCAAACTGAACTTATCTTGTCTGGTTAAAACTAGTAAAAAACACTTAACTGCATGCGCTGTCCGTGTGACAGTGTTTTGAAGCAAAGGTTAACAGGTTATATGTATATGTCTTTTGAATCAAAAACAATTATAAACTTATCATTAATTGTTTGTATCGTCGACATGTCTACAATAATATTGTTATGTAAAAACGATGTCAACACCAATCTAACAGACATTATAAATATGAATTAATATTCAAACAATGACATTGAACACGCATAATTATATCTAGCATACCTAATGTGACCATTTATTTTCTACCACAATAGTATGTATTGACACCGCCTTACGATTATTGTTCACCTCAGTCAATGAGTCAGTCGATATCAGAAAATAAGTTCATTCTTATAATAATCTATATTGCAATATATAGCGGTGCAATGTAGAGTTATTTCAATTTCTCTTATCTCTTGACGCCCGACAATGCATGTGCTTCATAAAAAGTTCATAAGGCGATAAATCATCCCTTATCAGCGGGCGCATGTGTTAACGATTTTTGAAACGGCCATTGTTTTTCTTTCTAAAGTAACCGTTTGTTTTCATACAGCAGTGAGAGATTGGACGGCATTGAGTATGCACGCGCCTAATTCTCTCCTAAGAATTAAATTCGCGTCAAATTCCTGATATCTTTTTCGCTATCGTAATATTTGTGTGTTGTATAACGTCTGTGTAAATCCTTGACGATTAAATAATTGCGAATGAGCGCACCCACATAACGTTTTGAGATCGTGTTTTGTTTTAAAGAGTACCATGTTTCTCCTACTCTCCCAAAATCCCTCTTCCTGATAGGAGGCTTTCTCTATTTATTAAAGGTAGTCTCCAATTGGCGCCCCAAAAAGAAAATTTGTTTCTCTCGTAAACAAGAGAAAACCTCCGTCCGTCAAGGAGAGGAAAATAGATGGAGAATCAGGATAATAAAAAATCTCAGAATAAATAGTGCTATTGCACACAATTTATTAAAGTTCGGTACACAAGTTATATTTAAATTACACACAAAAATAAAGTACAGAAGTTATACTCAAAATGACACAAATACTGATTAACAATTGCGAAAAGCCGATACTAGGGACTGTACGCGATTAAAAGATACTCGAAGGAGGGAGGATACCTCGACCAATCTTGCAAAGTGCACTCGAGGAGTTTAAAACTGCCTGTAAAAAAGCGGTTCTTGTAGGTAGAAGACCGTTGGAACAAAAGATCGATAAAAACGTCAAGATGTCTTATTTATAGGTTATTGCACTTAATATGAGATACCGTGCACTCGGAGTGACACAGCCAGAGACATTTGGGAGCGAGCCGCCCGTATTACAAAATGAATTTAAAACTTAAGCTCATTGACTGAGGCGAACAAAAGATCGTTCGAGAGAGTGCTGATGTCCTACCATACTAGGAGGTGTCAGTATATTCAAGAAAAGACGTATTTTATCATAGTTTTTATGTATTAATAAAAAGAAAAGGAATGTTGATAAAGAAAATAACAGGAATAAATAATATAAATATAAGAAAATTACGTTGCTTTATATTTTTCTGATGAACAAATTTTCACAATGTATAACTGGGTTTGCTTTTAAATATGAATGTAATTCTTGGCAGGATTTTTTAAAATTTATTTTAAATAACCACATCGCTTTAAGTACTCCGACTTGTAATTGTGTTTTTTCTGTCGTCCAGAACTTATTCATCAGTGAAAACACTCTTTCTACGGGTGCATTTGTTCCGGGCAAGCATAAAATGTATTCAATGATTCCTGTAAAGTTTTTATGGATGGAATTATTATTACGAAAGTGTTGGAACAATTCGATCCAACGATTTTCGATTGAAATGTTTCCAATGTTCCATTCGGTCACTTTTTGGGGTGTAATATAGTTACTAATAAGTGAATACTCATCAAATACTTCTGTGTCTTGGTTGCTATTAATAAATCCCTTTTGAATCAATGTATCCATTACACTTGAATTTCTTCCGACGAAGGTATTTTGGTTAAATTCGCCCATCCAAATATTCTTCGCTTATTTTATAGAACTCAGTGGCTGTGGTTTTTATTTGTTCTTCGTCGACACTATCGCAATCACTTTCTTGCAATTTTGCCATTAATATACGAACGGAGTGGGTAAGAAATCGAGTACTTTTTTTCATGGCCAAATTACTTTTAAGTTGATTTATTTCCTTCACTTTTTTTTAAATTGATACCGTGTGTTGCCCTCTTTTTGAAAACGGAACATTTCGACGCCCCAAAGCTGTACTTGGGGACAACGGGACAGGCTACCTAAAAACGGCACGTATGGTCACTTTAAGCATACCTAATATGTATTATATTAAAAATTTAAAAAAAACTAACTAGAGATTAACGATAAGTTTATCTCAACATATGTCCTTCTACAAGAACTGCTTGTTACTCAGTTGCTCAGCCTCTCTTTTTAGAAGAGGCAGGGGTGGAAAGGATACGAGGACTAGGGCATGGCAAGTGGTTAGCTAATCGCTGTCACTGTGCGTGGCACTTTGGGATCATAAAGGTGGGAAGGGATTTTTAACAACACAAACACCCATTGCCTCTGAGCAGAATCGATATAGTGGATAGACACTGAAAAAATCTGCTCGTTTCGCGAATCGAGCCCGGGCGGTCCGACACGGTAGCCAACGATGTTGACCCAAGATTTAAAAAAACACTCGAATAATTAATACTCGTCATTTATAAATGAAGATTTATTTCCAAATTTTATTTACTTATTAAGGAAAACAAGATGCACTATTTAATTCATTGTTAACTATGACACCTCCTAGTATTGTAGGACATCAGCACTCTCTCGAACGATCTATATTTCACCTCAGTCCATAAGTTTAAGTCAATATCAGGAAATAAATTCTATTATAGAGTAATTTTAAATTTGTAAA
This sequence comes from Himalopsyche kuldschensis, assembly GCA_028554975.1. Lineage (NCBI taxonomy): Eukaryota > Metazoa > Arthropoda > Insecta > Trichoptera > Rhyacophilidae > Himalopsyche > Himalopsyche kuldschensis. The sequence continues at coordinate 120,577 of JAHFWI010000064.1, read as the reverse complement.
AACGACATTTTAGGGCGACGTCTCCGGATCGTATCTGCGGACATCCCGCTCTAAAATGTATTGTCTCTGTTACGCTCTGGCTGCGTGATATACGTAGTATTGCACGCAGACTGCGCTGTACCAAAAAGAAAATGGTACAGCAGACGCATCTTTAGCCGGATGCTGCTCCGTTCGCATCACGAACAAAGGAGATGCATCTGCTACGAACAGATGCTAAGGCGCAGATAACATCGTGTTTTCTATTTAAAAAGTTAGTAATAGTTATAGAGCGAGTAGTGAGCGTTGATTGTACACCAGTCGGGTAAAGCTTGCAAAGGATTGAGTTAGCTCTCCATCGTAAATACCGCGGGTCGCCCTTCAAGCTACTAATCGTCTCTAAACTATCTAAAAAATCCTGATATTGCCTTTGTCAAGGCGAGAAGGTAATCGTAATCGTCCTTGCAACCTTTAATTAAATTCTATAAATGTAATTGTGATAAATCGTATAAGTGTAATTGTTTTAAACTAAAATAAATTGTGCAGGTGTTAATCACACTAGTGTTTACCCTTTGACATCGTTTTAAATCAGAGTACGCTTCTTTCTCACCTCCCGGTCCAAATTCTTCATCCATAGAGTGACCCACATGGAAGCTCTCCCTCTTTTACGAGAGGGCCGAGATTGATGTCGTCTCAAGTATAAAACCGACATCAACAGTAACAGAGAGTTTTATCTACTGCGTTATTATGAAAACAAAACTTAAAACCCTAATCAAAATTATCCAATTAACATAGGAGATGGTTCTCTGGAAATAACAACACCTATCCATTAAGAAGACCTTTATTCCGGCTCCCTCATAAATCGACAAGGAGCCTCCTATCCGACACTCAGGAAGAGGGATTTTGGGGACGGAGTAGGAGAAACATGGTACTTTTAAAGAAAAGACAATTTTAGCATCCATTATTTAATTGTTTATAGTTTACACAGACTTTACACGTGCACAGATAGATTAACAATACACGTTACGTTCTACAACACATAATACACGACTATTATTATTATTATTGCGAAGGCGATATCAGGAATTTACTAGAATTTATCCTTAGGGAGAGGATTAGGAGCTTACAGGCCACTTCCAGCGCTTACCACAACTTCTCTGGCAAGCGCGTGCTCTCTCCCTGCTACCCAGTCTCTAACTGCTGTATGAAAACAAACGGTTACTTTAGAAAGAAAAAAACAATGGCCGTTTCAAAATCGTTAACACGTGCGCCCGCCGATAAGGGATTATTTATCGTCTAACGAACTTTTTGTGAAGCACATGCACTGTCGGGCGTCAAGAGATAAGAGAAATTGAAATAACTCTATATTGAATCGCTATAGATTATTATAAGAATGAATTTATTTCCTGATATCGACTTAAACTCATAGACTGAGGTGAAAAATAGATCGTTCGAGAGAGTTCTGATGACCTACCACATAAGGCGGTGTCACCATTAACACCGCGTTACAGTTTAACCTTGTTAATAAGCAGGTGATAGTGAAACAAACACTTAACCGACGTTGCAAAACTTAGCAATACGTCGTCAGTTCTTATTCCACTGAGCCGGTATACAAAAAAAAACTGGTTTTTCTAAATGACATACATACATACCTACATGTTGCATAACTATAATATTTTTGTATTTATTCAACACAATACAAGTATGATATGTATATAAACAGTGGCGGCTGGTGACGGGGTGTTGGGGGGTGCAAAGGAAGATTCAACCATTTTTGCTAGAGTCCTTTCCTATTCATTGGATTTTAAAACACTTCTATAGCATTGACTTTCAATTCAAATGTTCGCAATACCAACTGTTTCTCTTCCGTAGTACGGAAAAATAGTTGAATCTTCCCTTGCACCCCCCAACACCCCGTCACCAGCCGCCACTGTATATAAATTCTAAAGTGATCAAGTGTTCGCTCTCAGCTTCGAAGACTTAAGTCTTATTGATCATAAGATTGAACAAAAAATCGGGTGTTCAATTGATCAGTGTTTCCCAAACTTTAGACACCTTCTTTATTTTACGGTACGATCGAAAAAAAACGTCGCATCCACAATCGGGACCTTTGCCTGTTGTTGTTACATACTGGGAGTTGATCTCAACTGTTTTTTTTTCCAACAAGATCTGCTTCTTACTCAGTTTCTCAACCTCTCTTTTTTAAGAGATGAGGGATTGAAAGGATACGAAGACTAGTGGTTAGCTAATCGCTCTCGCTGTGTGTCGTTTTTAGGAATCGGAGAGATAGTGAGGATATTTTTAACAACACAAACACCCATTGCCTTCGAATAGAATCAACTGAAAAATCTGCTCGTACCGGGAATCTAACCCGAGCAGTCCGTCACTGAAGCCAAAGACGTTGGCCACTGCACCATGGACTGGAATACATTTTGTGATGGCATCTTCGAATCGGAAGACCAGCCATTACTTTTGGATACCATCCGGTAAACCTAACTACCAGGGCTGTGGAGTCGTGGAGTCGGAGTTTTTTGGCCGGAGTCGGAGTCGTCGCGGGGTTTTGGCCGGAGTCGTACTCGGAGTCGGAAATTTTTTAAAGTTTGAACTTTTTATTTTTGCGTAAAATTTAATACACATTAATAGGAATAGTAGGAAAAAAACGTGACGAAATAAACTTTTTTTAGTCGCAGTCGTGTTTTTGGTCAATGTTGGAGTCAGAGTCGGAGTCGGGGTCGTGTTTAAGGGAAATGCTGGAATCGGAGCCGTAATTTTTTTTTATTGACTCCACATGCTAACTACACCCAGTCCTGTAATTAGGCGAATACAAGTCCAGTGGTCAGGCAGACTGAGAAAGGGTTTGAAGACTTGGTAACTGACAAATATAATTGTAAATTTTTTATACTGTATAAATACTACATAATAAAATCTTATTCATCAATCCAAACAGGTATTTGTTTTCACGTGATTTTGTGATAAAAAAAACAGGTTCTGCAAAAAATATAAACTGGTTTTCTGGCAAAAAAAAAATGGTTTTTTTTTTAGAGAAAAAATCGTCTTGGTTTTGCAGCATCATAATAGTCTATTGTAAAAAATCCATTGCCATCAATCGTGGACACGAGCGTGAACTTTTAAAGTTCATAAAAAGTGAATAAACATAGTTAATCGTTTTCACATGAATTTCATTGGAATCGTTATTAATGAAACGATACGATTCCAATTCAATATGCATTTTTTAAATACATATTGCTACAAATTAACGCGACTATGTTCTTTTTTTTGAATTATAAAAAAATGAATGCGAATGAAAAAAATTGAGAGGCGCCAAAATGAATAATGAATTTTCAAGAATGTTAATTTAAATAAAAATTATTGCATACATTTGCTATTTTAAACAAAGTTATAAAATACATTAGATCGATTTAAACAAATGATCAAATCAATTAAAATAAAACTCTATAGACAATTTTCGTGTCTATTGAACGAAAGCTTTGAAACCAGGGCTGTGGAGTCGTGGAGTATGAGTCGTCGCGGGGCTTTGTTCGAGTCGGAAATTTTGAAAAGTTTGAACTTTTTATTTTTGCATATAATATGTTACAGTAAACTCCCCAAGAATCTTTAGATTTATACAGTTTATAGCAGGGCTGTAGAGTCGGGATTTTTTGGCTGTTTGAAATTTTTTATTTTGGCATATAAAATGTCAAATTTATCACTGATCTTCAACAAGTCATGAAAACTATATGAAGGGTGTTTAGTATTTGCTTAATATCTTAATATAATGTTTTTTTTATGCCACGCATTTTGTAACAAATAGTGACACGTGTTTCGCCTCTTCAAAAAGCGTCATTAGACTTACAGATAATCGTAAGACTTTTTAAGAAATGAACAGGGCTTTGGAGTCGTTAAAAAAAGACACGATCACATCGACAGAAAAGACGACTCCGACTCCGACCCCAACATTGATAAAAAAACACGACTCCCACTCCGACGTAAAAGTATTCAATTCTGTCTGTGTATTAAATTAAATATCAAACAACCAACCCAGCCAATATACAAATTTTACATGTAACATAAATAAAAGTTCAACTTCTTCTCCGACTACGCCTCCGGCCAAAACACCACGACGACCCCGACTCCGGCTAAAAAAACACTACTCCTACCCCGACACCACAGCCCTGGTAATGACTTACATCAGTGATGCACAAATGCGGCCCGAAACGGATTTTTTTGCGGCCCAAAATAACAAATTTTTCATTAAATATGACAAAAACTAGTATTCGATATGTGAACAAATTATGCAGTAGCAACGGTATATAAAAAATCAACCCCTTCTCAATCAATGAGGCCGATTCATCATTGGCGATGCATTGTAGATTTTATACAAATCAATTGAGATCCCAGGAAGGCGATCTGTAGAGTTTTAAAATATCTCCCCGAAGAGAAGTTTTCTACCCCACGTAAAAAGACTGCGCTTTGTGCAAGTCTTTTTGGAAGCACCTACATTTGCGAGCAAGCATTTTATATACTAAAACTAAATAAATCTCAATACAGAAACCGCTTGAACAATGATAATCTCAGTGCTGTTCTGAGGATAGCAACCACAAACATTGAACCCGACATCAAAATGCTTGCTGCCAGTATACAGTGAAATCTCTCTAAGTTCCATCGTGCAAATCTGCACGTAATGTGGAACGGAGAAGGATCGAGTTGCTGATAAAATTATGTAATTATTAAATTAAAAATAAAATTTATATCTCATCTAATATAATATATCAATATTTTTCTTCACTTTTACCCTTTGCGGCCCGCGAAAAATTTTAAATGGATAAATTGGCCCTTCTCAAAAAAAGCTTGTACACCACTGACTTACATGAAGTAAAAAATAATTCGTGTCAAACTGTCATTTCAATCCTGGAAGTTGTCAAGTGTTGTTTTTTTCCGCACCGCTAAACACCGACTATGTGCTACGACTAAATGTCTCAGCATAAAATTCGCCATTCGTAAAGGTTTAGCGGTCTCATTGTTTAGCGAATTCTTATTGTTTTTAATATTATTGTTCATTTTTCACATTTGATGACTGAACGCCAAACAATGGCGTATTAAAAATGGTTTTGAATGAGCATTAAAGTGCATTTTGCATTGTTGTTTTCCCCCTTTAACTTTCATTGCAGCTTTCAAAGGAACACTATTATTTTAATGCATATTTCAACAGTGAATAGTGATTTTCTACCTGCAGAACTCGCTCGTTTATTAGTACTCATGACTTTATCCATTTTTTCTATAACCATGTCCGCTCCTAATTCGGAGCATATGGATTTTCCACTCCAATAATTGATCAAGTAACTGATATGCATTATGTAAGCTTACGCGTCGCGAACTAACGGACATAGATGTGATGTATTATATCCTGGTAACCTGATTTTGCGTCAAGGGAAATCACTTTATTCCAGCTACAGATTCGATCTTTGTGAAGGATTCAATAATAATGGATATTATTATTGAATCCTTCACAAAGATGACATTTATTCTTTCACTTATGTCGGGTCCCAACTTGGAGCATATGGATTCTACACGGAGTTTATCTCAGTAAATATTTTTCAACGAGAACTGCATGTTACTCAGTTGGTTAACGTATCTTCTTAAGAGAGAGAAGAGATGATAAGGATATGAGGACTAAGACAGGACTAGTTGTTAGCTAATCGCTCTCGCTATGCGTCGCTCTTTGGGATCGGAAAGATGGGAAGGGACACCTATTGCCTCTGAGCAAAATCGATTTATCATCTGATAGAATCTGCTTGTAGCGGGAATCGAACCCGGGTGGTCCGACACGGTAGTCAACGACGTTGACCACTACACCACGGACCGAGCATTCTTTCGTCATGGCTTTAACAACACGTGGAAGATCACGGGATCCTGCTAGATTTATGCATCCTTTTTTGTCAAATAAAGCTCAGTTTTTATATATATCGAGGTGAGTCAGATTATAAAAAAGGTTATTAAGGTATTTTTACAGTCCTCATACACCTGACAGGAATCGCAGTACATGTCAGGTTAGTTGTTGGGAACTAAAATAAATAATATGTGTCATTATAAGGTGTAATATCTATATGATGGAGCTGCACGTTCTAAGGCGTGTAAGTTTCAAAGTGCTTCCCGTCTCGTTCATCTCTAAGTTTAGTACGGTAAGAAAAATAACAATATATTTTAGTTCTACATAAATTATTTTATATATTTGTTGATAGCTATTTCGGCTTACGCCTTCGTCAGAACTATGTTTTAAACGTGTATTAGAGACAGCTTATATACCTAGGCTAGACAGGGTACCCCATACATCCCCTCTGCTCAACCATACCAACACCACATGGAAATTTTTTAAATAAGTTTATGTTATTGGTCTGGCGTAATCCCGAGAACGTTAATCTGGGTATTTTTGGGTTATTTTTATCGTGTGAAACAACTCAAAATCCGCAATATCTTGTGTGAATCTATTTTAAATTGTTTTTAGCTTGCTGCTTGTTAAAGGCTTTAGAAGAGGTGATGTGTTAATCGTAATCTGTTCGTTAATAATGTTTAGTGTTAATATTCAAGTTGTATTCTCTCCGCGATCCGATTAGGGATAGCTGGAGCAACATTTAATTCAATGCGGAAAGTCTGGGACTCACGGCTGTACTCAGTCAGAACCAAGTGCCACTTATTCAACGCATGCATACTGACTGTGCTGCTTTACGGTTGCGAGTCATGGCACATCACAAAAGCACAGGGTAACCGTATACTGTGCTTCGAAAACAGATGCCTGCGGCGAATACTAGGAGTACAGTGGTTTGACTTTGTCGGGAATACGGAGGTAAGAGAGCGGACAAACCAGCCCCTTATTACGTCTAAAATTAAAAGGCGACGATGGACCTGGCTTGGACATGTGCTGCGGATGCCCCTGGGGAGCCTGAATCCTGCCTGCGTCTTTTATCAACCTGATGGATCCCGACGCCGCGGAATTCCTCTGATGACCATCCATAGGATGTACTCAGGGGAGCTAAGGGACGCCGGGATGACCTGGGAAGATGCGAGGAGGTTGGCGGGAGACAAAGAATCTTGGAGGCACCGTTGGCGGCCATATGCTCCGAATAGGGAGCGGATATGGGAAAACAAATAATTCTCTTCCCATCACTGCTGACAGGAGGGCGCGATCAGCTTACTCTTTCGTTATAGTTGTGGAGATTCATCGAGAAAAATGGCTCTTGTCCAACCACGATTCCTTTCAAACATAAAGGTATAACAAACATACGGTCGGAAATTGACAAAAGCATGACATCTATAAGTATCGAGAGTATCTTTGTATTGTAGCGAGCATCGGCTGGTACCGCTACTCACTTAGAATCTTGATAAAATTGCACACGTCACCATTCTATCATATAAATAGTATCTAGTCTTGACATGACAGCATAATAATCGTATTTTACACAAGTCATTACATTATATTAAGTGTGCCCTTATTGTGAAACCAGTTATCCTTCCGAAGGTGCCCAGCGCTCGAAATAGTAAAAACAGGTTACCATTCGAGAGAATGATTTACGGTAGTTTATCTACACTCAACAGTTATGTGGTGATATGTATTCAAAAACCTGCATTATTACAAACCCAATTACGTTATGTAATTACATTTATTTTAATCATATATACGTGGGTAATTTTTATGTAACGACTGCAAAGGTATTAATAGACAACATAAAACACAAACAGTGTACAAAATGAATACTTAAATTATCTAACAGTTCAAAACTGTAAATATATATATATTGACACCGCCTTAAGTGGTAGGTCATCAGAACTCTCTCGAACGATCTATTGTTCACCTCAGTCAATGAGTCAGTCGATATCAGAAAATAAATTCATTCTTATAATAATCTATATTGCAATCTATAGCGGTGCAATGTAGAGTTATTTCAATTTCTCTTATCTCTTGACGCCCGACAATGCATGTGCTTCATAAAAAGTTCATAATGCGATAAATCATCCCCTATTAGCGGGCGCATGTGTTAACGATTTTTGAAACGGCCATTGTTTTTTCTTTCTAAAGTAACCGTTTGTTTTCATACAGCAGTGAGAGATTGGACGGCATTGAGTATGCACGCGCCTAATTCTCTCCCTAAGAATTAAATTCGCGTCAAATTCCTGATATCTTCTTCGCTATCGTAATATTTGTGTGTTGTATAACGTCTGTGTAAATCCTTGACGATTAAATAATGGGTGCGAATGAGCGCACCCACATAACGCTTTGAGATCGTGTTTTGTTTTAAAGAGTACCATGTTTCTCCTACTCCGTCCCCAAAATCCCTCTTTCTGAGTGTCGGATAGGAGGCTCCTTCTCGATTTACGAGGGAGCCGGAATTAAGGTAGTCTCAATATGTAGTGTCGAGGTAGACCTGCTGTCTTTTGACTAAAACAATTTATTCAATAAACCCTTTGCACTCCTCAATACATTATTGTTTTCCTTCAAGGAACTAAAGGGTCTTTTTATAAGGACGCTTAGTTTTGAAATGTAAATAAAACAAGTTGTTTGTGAGATTTCGACTAAATTTTAATTTCATTTGTAAGTATATTTTACGGCATTAAATATGGAACATAGCATCGAATGTCTGCCAATATCCATTCATTATAAAATGGGCCATGTAGCTAAAGTTGACTTTTTTGACAAATTTGGGTAAACTTCCAACTGCTCCAGAACCCAATCAGGCGTTGTCTGTGGTCGTTTACCTGAAGTTCTTTGGTTAGTTGGATTTTATACGCGTGCAGACATAAGACCCGATTCAAAATTCGCCAAGTTGAAGTCGCATAAAAAAAGCCAAGTTCTTGTGAACAACGAGAAATAAGCTGCCTTGGGTTTTCCTGTACACTTTCACACACAGCAGCAATGTTTTCACCAGATATTGTATTTTGATGACGTACAGGTAGGTGTTGGCCGATTATTTACCAAACTGGTTGACTCAAATTTGGCCACTAAACAATGAATAATCTACTCAGCAGGACAAAGTAACATATTTTGAACGTCCCTATTGAAATACCCTTTACTTAATAGATTTGAGAAATTGATTGATATCACAGAGTTTGCGTATTTATTGGCACGGTAAAATGAAATATCATAAAATATACCACATTTTGATATGTAACATACGTTAACAAAGGCACACAATCCAATACATACGGTTTTTGAAATAAGGATAGTTGAATGTTAATAAAAAATTGTTTTCCAAACAATTTTTACAATAATTAAGACTTTAGACCAGTGGTTCTCACGTGAAATTTGGCTGTGGCCGCATCAGGAACATCAGCGGTCCTACGGAAATGTCTGGTGGCCGCACCAAATTTTTGTTTCGAGTCCTTTTCGCCAAAGATTCTTTCGACAATTCTTGATGCACAATGCAATGCATACAAAATATATTTTTTTTCAGTGTCTTTGTCGGCGAATTGAGAACCGCAGAATTTGAGGCCGCACATGAGAACCCCTGCTTTACACTGAAGGCGCTTGATGAAATTTCTAGTATAGTCAGTTCAAGTACATCCGTGCACTTGAAATTCCTGAAGATGCCGAAATACAAAATCCGGGTCGTTAGGGACAAAACTTTTGGAAAAGTACAAACTTCAAACGATTCAAAAAAAGTTCAATATAGGAGTTGTGCGTTACCTATATAGCTATATTATATCGAGATAGATTCGACACAGGAATTGTCGGAGTTAAATGTTTTAAAACATAATAAACACACGTTTTTAAGTATACCATGCTTTAAAGAGACCTTTGAAATATCTATTTACACCCGATCCTCTTTTTGCGCGGTATCGAAAAAAAACGGTTTTAAAAATTAACCGATTAATTTTTGTATTTTTTGTTGGTTTGTATGTGCATATAAGAAGTTGTATATCTAACTGCTTGTTCGATTCTAGAAGGTCTCCTACTATCCATAAACTTTAAAAAATGATCTCAGGGAAATAATGAATTTTGTACTTGTCGCCTTTCGATATCTTAAGGCATTTCAAGTTTGAACTAGTGTTATATAAAGGGTGAGATTATAGTAAAAACCAGGGCTGTGGAGTCGGTGAAAAAAAGGCCGACTCTGACTCTAGCATTTACCAAAACCACGACTCCGACTCCGACAAAAAAAAGTTTAATATCGTCACTTTCTCCCCTAATTTTCCTATTTTTGTGTATTCAATTAAATATCAACCCTATCAATGCGGCCAAAAGCCAAATTTGACATATTAAATGCAAAAATAAAAAGTTCAAACTATTCAAAATTTCCGACTCCGACTCCACAGCCCTGGTAAAAACAAAAACACTATTTAAGTGTGTTTTCAACAGGGCTGTGGAGTCGGAGTCGGAGTCGTCTTTTTATTTATGCGTATAATATGTAAAACATGGACATTGGCCGAATATACAAAAATAAGAAAGGCTGGAAAAAAACCTGACGAAATTAAGCTTTTTTTAGTCGTAATCGGAGTCGTGTTTTGGTCAATTTTGGAGTCGGAGTAGTGTTATTGGTAAATGCTGGAGACGGATTCGGAGTCGTGTTTTTTAACGACTCCACAGCTTCTCATTTACAGGATACCTAATGACCTGAACAATATGACACTGCATCGAACTTCTGCACTTCACCTCTCAGTGGCTCAAATGCATGTTGATGAAAGGTGTTTACAAACTGCAGCGTGCATAATAAGAACACGACTGTACTCATGTCTGTATGCATCAGTGCACAACCTGCCTTATAGTCAATGATTATGAAACAGTAATTATCACTCCATTATCATTTTTAATCGACTTCATAATCAAAACAAAATTCCTTAATTAGCAATGATTAATAATTATTATACTATTAAGTCTTCTTCAGAAATAGGTAATTATAATAACAGTTGTGCGCCCGTTTGATTCAAAATACCAGTTTTTCTAGTTTTTTTTTTGACAACTCGATTATGATTCAACTGAACGATAATATGATGTCATTTGCCGTTTTTTTGTTGTTGCTTTTAATCACTTATAAGTAAAAAATGAATTTATTACAGAGGAGAGCGGTCAAAATGAGTCACTTGATTTTATTAAGATTTATTTTTCAAGCTGTGTGACTACCCAATGTTGTGAGTTACTCAGAACTCTCTCAAGCGATCTATTAATCACCTCAATCTAAGAGCTTCAGACCGATATCAGTATTAGCTTCAGTACAAATAACTCTGCGTTGTATTTCACAAGAATTACAATGTATGGAGTAAATAAAATTATCTTATTTACAACGTCAGTCGACTCTTTCGCACGACTGTTAATAATGTTATTTATGACGTCCAGACAAAGAGGCGAGACACGTTATATAGGCTACTGCATCGCGCTGGCAGTACTCCGCGTGATGATGAATTGGCAGTTATTTTTGTAGACTGTGTTCGAAGCCTAAATGCGATGATGTATTTTGGCGAACCTGTTCAAATCATGTTATTTATGACGTCCAGACAAAGGGGCGAGACACTTTATATAGACCCACTTTCGTCACCAAACACTATGATGGATGTAATGATTTGGTCGCCAGTATTCGGCGCCCCATATGTTGAGTCATCGTCGCTCACCTATTAAAAATCATGGGTATACAAACCTCGCTTTTTGTCACTTAAAATCATTATTGTTTTTGTCCCCGATAAGTCTTCGTGTTGGTGAGTTATCTCAAACGAAGCCCGGATAGTAAAGTCACCCGGAATAAATTCGTTTAATTGATACCGGTCTGCAATTTTAAGCCTCGTATTAAATTCGTATCTGTGCTTTTGTGAAATAATGTTTCTTGTTGAAATAAACTAGCCGACTCTATGATAGAGTAACGGCCCATAGAATACGTCGGTCCCTGTGGTCTAGGGGCAAGAGCTTTGTCCTAGCGATCTGGAGACCAGGGTCCAATTCCCGGCAAGGTCAGATTTTTTCAATTGAAAAAAAGAGATCTTGGGCTGGGTGTATATTATTTATCGTTGATTTTGTGCACAACTGATTTATTACTTATCATCGAGTTAATCTCGTATGACTTTCACAATTAAGAATATTTGGCGCATTGGCGTATGTCAAATATTTATATTTTTTTATTAAAAAATTAAATTAAAATACCGAGCGAAATCTTTTCTTCAGAAGATACCTGTCCTCCTATCCTGACCCTAAGTTCCTTTACCGAATGCCTTGGACGGATGCTGTCTTTCTCTGACTAAATGAGACGACAACCCTGGTAGTCTCACATGCTCACTGCCAATGTGGATCAAAATCGAAATAAGAAGCTGTTGTTATTAACCTGTAAGACGCCACTCTAAAAATTCTCCAGTGGAACTTATTATGGCTACTGCATAGATAAGTAAATGTGAAGGGGCAATGTTTTTTTTTTTGATAATATTAATTGTTAAAGGGTGGTTCTCGGAAAGACTTCAGTGAACTTTCTTCCTTCATCCCGATTTTAGGATAGGATGGGTGGGAAATATTTTGAGAGCATCACTGAATCCCATGCCTTCGAACAGAAATCGATTGACGATTCAATTTATTAAAATATTTAGGGATTTGTACATGACAGCAGGTGAAGGAAACGACGTTGACCACTTGACCTCACAGGGGCGGTTTTTGTAATTGTGCAATGGTGCACTGATTCCCACACTGATAAACATACCAATTTTCTCTTTAAAGATTCATTTGGTGCTCAATGCAAATATGAATGAAATCGATGATTCACACATGTTCAACACAAGTGGACGACGCCTAAATTGCAGGAGATGCATTTTCTGTCGCGTTCCAAAAATAAGGTAGAAGAATGACTTTGTAACGTCACGCCAGTATTAACCATGTCGCATACAAATTGTCATACAGAAGTTTTATCTATCGTTGCTGAGATTTCCCTTGAACTTACCTTTAACTTGCAGTGGTATTTTTGCACTCCCTTATATTTTTGTCACCGTATGCCACTGCGACCAAGGAGCTGCCACCGCCATTTTTAAACATTTTAATCCCACTGGTCCTACTCCATCCGCCAAAGTTTTTTTAACATGTTTTAAAGGCATTTTTTTCTTAATTCATATGATTTTACAACCGATATTAAAACAAATTATTACTTCTTCACTTCACGTCATAAAATGACATTACAAAAATATTTTCACTGATAAGCAGGGCTGTGGAGTTGGAACCTTTTGGCCGGAGTCGTACTCGGACTTCGAAATTTTGTAAAGATTGAAATTTTTATTTTTGCATATAATATGTCAAATTTATGTAATGGCCTAATTGGTAGGGTTGATATTGAATTGAATACAGATAAAAAGGAAAATTAGGAAAAAAAAGTGACGATTTTAAACTTAATACGGTAAAAAATAACAATGTGTTTTAGTTCTACATAAATTTTATATATTTGTTGATAGCTATTTCGGCTTACGCCTTCGTCAGAACTATAGCTAATATATAGTTCTGACGAAGGCGTAAGCCGAAATAGCTATCAACAAATATATAAAATTTATGTAGAACTAAAATACATTGTTATTTTTTACTGTATTATAATGGAGTTCTACCAAGTGAATGCCTACTCAATCAATAGATATTAAACTTTTTTAGTCGGAGTCGTGTTTTTGGTAAACGCTGGAGCCGGAGTCGAACTTTTTTTTACCGACTCCACAGCTCGACTGATAAGTAAGAAATCTAAGATAAATAATATAATGAAGACTACAGTTTTTACCACACACTTTCCAAAATGGATATCGTATGTCAATATATTAAAAAATTAATAATAATACTTGTCGTATTCTGCCCCGCATGTCTCGCGTAATGCATAGTACAATAATTACACATGCCAGTCACTATCTCAATTAACTCGGTCAGCAGTATTAATGCAACAACCTTCGCGAATTATGTGTTTTTTTCATGCAATCAGTCGCGTGACGGATTCATCTTCATGGGAAGATGGCCACGGCGTTTGCTCGTATAAAAATAACTCATTATCACTCAATTATATCGTTTCGCAATACGCTCAAAATGCATAACCATAATTACTTAGTAAACTAAAGCAGTGATACGCATCTTTTTTGAAGGAAGAGCCAGATAATCAATTCTTATATAGTTCGAGGGCCGCAAGTGACGAAATTATCGATATATTCGTCCATAAAACGCGTGACGTCTTACTTCAAGACCCGTCCCAGCTAGTTTTACCCTTACCCTCCCATCCAGCATCCGACCAAACCTGGCTGACGTCGCGTGACCCGGACAAGTAGAAGCAGACGACATCTCGACTCCAGGAGAGGAAGAGAGAACTTCCAGATCACATGCCACCCAGAGCGTTTGACCTACTCTCGAGTCTAAATAACCAAAAAAAAGAGGGTAAAAAAGAAAATAGATGTCAGCTGCATAACACAGCTGACATGAATATTTATAAAAAATTATAATAAATAACAAGCCCCCCAAAAAAACTATAAACCAAAAAATGTCCACTTGAGGTTAGTGTATCTCCGCTCTGGGTGACCAGTTAACACGCATGTTCTTCTTTATTTCCACCACCTTGCATCGAATAACAATGTTTTCGTAATAGGTTTATTGTTTGACCGCGCATTCAAATAATACTGTCCAAAGTCGCGACGCTAATTTTCATTCATCTGCGGTACATACAAATAAGCAATTATTTTTATTTGCTGTTCACTTAAAGTTTCAACAAACACGTGTTTCACTATTATCTTCCTTATAAAGCAGTGGTTCTCACGTGAAAATGTCTGGTGGCCGCACCAAATTTTTGTCCGAGTCTGTCGTGCTTGAGTTTAATCAAATGGGCCTAAAAATGCTTGACGATTTACTATTGGTATTCATTGCATTCGAAATGCTTCAATTTTCAGAGTATTTGTTGATAAATTATCTGGTAAAACCACTTTTTTTAATCTATCAATATTTACTATGAAGCTGCTGGTGGCCGCACATGAGAAATACTGTTTTAAAGGCACCGTGTTTACAACTTAATTTCCCATCATGATCCATGCGGTCGGTTAAAATGAAATACAGGATGTTGACCACATACTGTGGGATTGTCCATTAATGTCGGGAGAAAGAGAAGAGTTGCTCAAGGTGGTAAGACCTTCTGTCGGACCCACGGGACATGCGGACTTGGTGGCTAGTAAATTGAATTACGCGGCCTTCAGCAAATTTGCGGCGTCGTACGGCAACAGAGCGGACCTATTCGTATAGTCCCCCCGCTTCGCGATCGGAAACTAGAGTCATTTCACTGTTTTGCATTTTTAATATTATAAACTTAAATGATAGAGACAATCAGCACACTTAAGTGCAAGCCTCCAAGTACTTGAGCTTCTGCTCTCGGACAATTCCTGCGATCAAAACTGAACAGATACGCTTCACGTTGTTACGCCACGGGACACGTCTGCTGAAACCAGAACGTACGGCCGTGGCGGGTGGTGGTTGGGAACAACGCATGTACCACAGATAAAGAAGAAAACATTTAATTGCAGACTGACAATAGATAATACAATTTCTGTGCCGGATCGCCCGGGTTCGATTCCCGGTAAGAGCGGATTTTTTCAGTCGATAAATCTGTTCAAATGCATGGGTGTTTGTGTGGTTGAAAATCCCTTCCCACTTTTCCGATCCCAAAGAGCGACGCATTGTGACAGCAATTAACTAATCACTAGTCCTGTCCTAGTCCTCGTATCCTTTCCATCCCTACTCTCTTTGAAATAGAAAGGTTGAGCAAGTGAGTAACAAGCAGTTCTCGTAGAAAAAACATATGTTGAGATAAACTCCGTGAGTAGTCCATATGCTTCAAGTTGGGAGCGGACATGAATAAAAAAAAAATACAATTTAATTCGAAAGATATCAAACTATGATAAAACATTTTTAGTACTGATTCTACATTAAATTTATTAGATCAGAACCGGTTTCGCTCATGGCGAGCACTAACAATCAATTGTTGATTTTGAATTTATAATGTATGAAAATTTATGTTATTTATTTTAAAGGATATAACAAGAAGAATATTACGTGTCGCTCGTAATATTCTTCTTGTTACGTGTCGCTCGTGACGAACGAAAATAAAAATAATTAAACATTTTTAGTACTTATTCCACGTTGAATTTATTAAGATCAGGACCGGTTTCGCTCGTCACGAGCGATCATTAAATTAGCAACTTAATCCCCTCCTTGTTATATCTTTTAAAATAAATATCATTAATTTTCATACAGTATAAATTCGTAACAGTCGAAATAATAAAGATAAAAAACCTCTCAGTGAGCATACGGACCATCATAGAGATAACCTCGACAGAAGTTTCTCTATGAGAACTGCTTGTTACTCAGTTCTTCAACTTTACGGAAGCATTGTCATAAATGTTTGTTCAAATTTGTCTGCATATCACACGCAGCGCACACATTTTCTGTCCATCGTTGCATCATGCAAATTGAGCGAATTTTCACAGTTGGCACCTGGTAAACAACCCGCGTAATGAGCTCGCGATCCGATTAGATATATCTGGAGCAACCTAATTCGATGCGGAAAGTCTGGGACTCACGGTTGTACACGGTCAGAACCAAGTTCCACTTATTCAACGCACGCATATTGACTTTGCTGCTTTACGGTTGCGAGTCATGGCATATTACAAAAGCACAAGGTAACCGTATACTGTGCTTTGAAAACAGATGCCTGCTGTAAATATTATAGGCACAGTGGTTTGACTTTGTCAGGAACACGGAGGTAAGAGAGCGGACAAACCAGTCCCTTATCAAGTCCAAAATAAAGAGGCGACGATGGACCTGGCTTGGACATGTAATTCAGATGCCCCAGGGGAGCCTGAATCCTGCCTGTCTCTTTTATCAACCTGATTGATCCGGACGCCCTGGAAGGCATTTATTGACCATCCACAGGATGTACTCAGGGGAGCTACGGAACGCCGGGATGACCTGGGAAGAAGCGAGGAAGTTGGCGGAAGATAGAGAATCTTGGAGGCACCGTGTGGCGGCCACATGCTTCGAATAGGGAGCAGATATGGACAAAAAAAACTGTTTTAATGAATAATTAACTAACGATATCAAAATGTTCTCATTTTTTTTTCCGTGAAAGGTTTTACTTGGATCAAATTATGCCTTATATTTCATTCAAACAAATGCATATCCAATATTTCATTTGATTACACTACTATACATAAAACTATGGAACCAGAAAAAAAAACCTTTGCCATTCTCCACTAGCGTAGTCGCGGCACATGCGATTCTTTGGCAAACAGAAATGTGATTTGCATCTCACGGGACGTGCCTAGAATGAATGAGGTTCGGGTATTTGCAATAGTGCATCAGAATGCATAAAAACGCCTGAAGGCTTGCACTCGCTTATCAGATCGAATAATGAGAAATCCACTCCCTAAGGTGCACTGTTTTCAGTGAATAGCCAATGCCGGCAGAATAAGAATTCTGTACATGTTACGTTTGTAGTTAAAATGGTGTGAAAATCCAAAGGATAAATACAATGTATGTTCCGGAACGAATTAAAGAATTTTGTATAAGGTTCCGCTTAAGAAAATGATCATCTGTTAGGTTTTAATCGCTTTCTCAGTGGTTCGTTTGCGGCTTATGATAGGCAACGGGCGGAAGGAATTAAAAGAATCCGTGCTTTTGGATACAATTTCATAAAAGTTTATACTGGGAGATTACAGCCTACGATCGCGTCCGCACAACCGATGGGGTACAAAGCCCCAAATGCATCGAAATTAATAAACAATATCAAACACTTTTTAGGATTCAACTGTCAATCTATGATTGAAATGCATTACAATTAAATGAATAAAACACACTTTTTTGTACCGATTCCATATTGCACGAATATCAGGACCGGTTTCGTTTGTAGCTCATTATTTTTATATCAACTCAAAGAAATGGTGACCTATCTATTTCACTCAAGTTCTTGTAGAAAAATGATTCATGTGGAAGTGAATACATTAAGTACCAACAATATAATGCCAACAGAAGTTTTTTTTTACAAAAACTGCTTGGTGGTAAGTAGAGACTCCAATTACTCGGCATCTCAACTACTCGAGTATCGAGTAGTAAAATTTCCAAATACTCGAGTATTTTCAGATGTACCAAAATATATATTATTAATTCAAATTTGTGTACATAAATAGATGATAAATAAATAAATAAGCTTATTTTATTCAATTAATAAATTTATTTCAATCCATGAAACATATATCAAAAGTAATAGAGAATTTAATTTGGTTCAAAGTTTTGTTTTTTTTATTTCCGCGGTAGAAAAAACTCTCTCTCTTCCTGTGGACGTCGGCTTAAGAGTTAGCATTGAATTAAATAGTGCTATATAGTTTTTCTGTCCACTGTTAAAATTCAAATAGATCTTCATTTATAAAGTACGAGTATTACTCGAGTATTTTTCAAATTACTCGAGTATCGAGTACTCGGGTAACCGGACAAATCAGAACATGACAATTCAGAACATGACGTTTCAGAACATGACTTTTCAGAATATGACAATTCAGAACATGACTTTTCAGAACACGACATTTCAGAACATGACATTTCAGAACATGACATTTCAGAACAAGACTTTTCAGAACAATCGGCCTATCTACGGACACCGTCCGAGCGCGCTCGCTTTATAATATTGGGTTTTCACATACATATTTGTCTATAAACAATTAACCAATTATAAATAGGGCTGCCACAACAAGAAAATAACTGTAATTATGAGATCGCCGAAATTAAAATGTCGTATCGAGATCGACTTGCACAGAATTTTTATATAGATAATAATAATATAATAAAAATAATAATTAATAATAACAACATAGAAGAAAAGTATCGTCTTAGGATTAAAATTTACATTTATATAATATTTTTACATGCTTCGTCGTATCGAGATCGACAATAAAAAATATTAATTAATAATAACAACATAATTAATAATTTGTAATGTTATTATTATGTGTATAAAAATTCTGTGCAAGTCGATCTCGATGTTTAATTCGACGATCTCATAATCAGTTATTTTCTTATTGTGGCAGCCCTATTCATAATTGGTTAATTGTTTATAGACAAAGGAACCCAATATTATAAAGCCAGATAGGCCGCCGGTTCTGAAATCGTTCTGAAATGTCATATTCTGAAAAGTCTTGTTCTGAAATGTTCTGAAATGTCATGTTCTGAAAAGTCTTATTCTGAAATGTCATGTTCTGAAAAGTCGTGTTCTGAAAAGTCATGTTCTGAATTGTCATATTCTGAAACGTCATGTTCTGAAACGTCATGTTCTGATTTGTCATGGAACCGAGTACTCGATACTCGAATTGGAGTCTCTAGTGGTAAGTTGCTCATCCTTTCTTTTTGTGAAAAGAATTGAGATATAAAGGATAGCGAAAAAATTCGGCGGAATATAGTTTTTTCTGCACTCCCTAATATTGTTTTCACCGGCCACTACTGAAAACTTACGCATTTGCGTTAATAACCCATCAAATAGATTTTCTACACAAATCGAATTCGCAAGTAAATTGATTATATGTTGTGAAACTCAACAACTTATTCTCAACCAGTTCTGTTATTTACCTACTAAACTCGTCGTGGTGGCAAAAAAAGGTAATATACTGAGCACGTACGTCAGTTTACATTTGCATGCAAGTCTTGACCACAGAGCAGACCCACTCTTTGACTGTTTTCCAATGAACTCACTCCACAGTCCTCGCCCTCACCCACTCCCATCCAGCGAGGATACGATGGTAAACTATGAAATGACTTGGCAATAACGTGACATGTGTAGTTGTTGTCTTTTTTAATTCCATTTACAAACAAGGACATATCGATGCCATGCCGATAATCCAGTGCCACAATTTTAATTCACAATCACGATTGTCTGTTATCTTTCGACATCTGTGTTTTATTATAATTATTAGCTATCAACGATTTTACACAACTGCACACAGCATATACATATGAATATCGATGGATTAAAGAGTAATTTTCGGCTAAAAGTGACTTTATATGCTATCTTCTTATAATTAAATTGAATGTTCCTGATAATTTTTTGAGGAATCGTGAGCATGAGTTTTTGGTTTTTCCAAGGGGTAGAACCAGTCTGCCAATGGGAATGCCTCTGGGAAGAGCTAATTTTAAACGGCATTGCTTCCAGTTTCGACATATTTCATATTGCTATCAGACGAATTGTTATTTTGTCAAACTCACTCGCATCTTTGAAAATTTCTAATATGATTTTATAATTTTATTTCTCTCAGTTTTTATGACTACAATGTTTTCATCTTGTTTTTAATTAATTAGTGATTAATATTATGATTATATAAATACACTTATTTATATTTGTCAAATACATGGCGCATTGGCAACAGCTGTAATGCCATGATTTGCTTTTTCTTAAATAAATAAATAAATAAATAATGCAATGTGCATGTCCCGTAAATTTTTTATAACCAAAACTTATTTGAGTGCATCGTAAAAACGTTTTAGGAAAATTTGATAACTCCATTGTCGTTCTAAAACCTTCTCTGCTAATAATCCAACTCCACCATTATCTTTTGTCGCCTGTCATTCATTTGTTGTTTTTCAGCGGTGGTACAACAAAATCGCTTGAAAGTCCTATTTGAAATTTTCCCCATTGGTTTGAAAATACCAAAATAATCAGTTTTTACCCTCTCCTGCACAATTGACAAAAACGGAGATAGAAAATTTACTCTTTAAGCCAGGCATGGGCAACCTTTCCTAGGTCTGGGGCCAAATTATCATTTTTTCTCCGGGTGAAGGGCCGGACCAAATTATTAAACATAAAAAAGTAATATTTAATTCAATAAAACCCAATGTTACTACTTATATATTTTTTTATTTACCTCCATAAGAATTATATGTGATGTTTGTGTGAGCTGATGGACTAGGAAAATGGTTTTAAATTTTTTTTATTCTTCTCTGGAACTATTAATTTCTTTCTCCTTTATTTTGCTGAGATGAAATAGGGCCGGATAAAATAGCTTGGAGGGCCGGATACGGCCCGCGGGCCGGTGTTTGCCCATGTATGCTTTAAGCCATCGATATAACAAATATACAACAAATATACAGCAAATATACAGGAAATGTACAACAAATATATAAAAAATATACAAAAAATATACACCAAATATACAATAAATATACGAAAAATTTAAATCGTTCAAATATTGTACTTTTCAATAAGTTTGTATGGCTAACGGCCCAGGTTTCGTCTTTCGGCATCTTCAGGCATTTCAATGGCACGAATGTACTTGAACTGACGTAATTAATAATTAGTTTGTATCGTTTATATTAAAAAATAAAAGCCGACCACTAAGTTAAATTGCTATTAAAATATGAATAAGCGAAAATTTTATGTTATGTTATATTTTATATTATGTTGTTTATGTATGAATGTATGATGTTAGAATTAAGCCGACCATATGTTTCCCGTCAAAAATGAAAAGGTACATTCGATACAGTGAATGACAACTTATGATATTTCGAATGAAAATCTCCGCCACCGTTGTGTATCATATTGTAGCTCAGTGAACATCAGCGATGATGCGGTCAAAACTAAACAATGACACGTCCGTTTACTTAACCAAATTTTCGTGACTTGGAATTGAATCACGCGCGCCACTTTTGTGTTTGATGATTTAAATTCCTCACCAGAACGTGTGAGACATTTGTAAAATATTCTCATCTTCGCAAAACTGCGAGATGGTCTGACTTATCGTAACCGATTGTTTACAAAATTAATAATTAATCATAACGAATTTAATACTTATCTTTTTGGAAAAGGGGACAAATTTTTACATCACAACATGGGTGATCATTTATTATTCAAGCAGGAAATACTTCAAATAAAAATGGTATAGTGGAAAAGTTTTTCAATTTATATGAGCCACTTCATATTCCTAACACACCTTTGTTATATCCTTAAAAAATATCTATTATTATCAGGCCTGTGGAGTCGGAGCTTTTTGGAAGGAGGCGGAGTCGGCGCGGCGTTTTGGCCGGAGTTTCACTCGGAGTCAGAAATTTTGAAAAGTTTGAACTTTTTATTTTTGCATTTTATATGTCAAATTTGGCTTTTGGCCGCATTGATAGGGTTGATATTTAATTGAATACACATACATAGGAAAATTAGGGGAAAAAGTGACGATATTAACCTTTTTTAGTCGGAGTCGGACTTTTTTTTCACCAACTCCACAGCACTGATTATTATCATCATAAAATTCAAAAATAAATCAATTATGTAATTAATAGTACGTCAGTTAAAATCCGTCTATAAAATAAGTAGGCATTTAAATGCTACTAGCTGGCCATTGTTTTGACGATATCAAATTTAAAATATCTGATCATTGTAATTGACCCATAAAATTACTGACAGTTTATTGACACTCAATTACATAAAAATATTCGCCAATTCAGCCAGATTGCGATTATAACAATTATACTTAGTGACTAACTTGTATTCCTATATAAAGGGTATTTCAATAGGGACGCTCAAAATATGTTACTTTGTCCTCAAGATTATTCATTGTTTAGTGGCCAAATTTGAGTCAACCAGTTTGGTAAATAATCGACCAACATCAAAATACAATATCTGGTGAAAACATTGCTGCTGTGTGTGAAAGTGTACAGGAAAACCCAAGGCAGCTTATTTCTCGTTGTTCACAAGAACTTGGCTTTTCTGCGACTTCAACTTGGCGAATTTTGAATCGGGCCTTATGTCTGCACCCGTATAAAATCCAACTAACCAAGGAACTTCAGGTAAACGACTACAGACAACGCCTGATTGGGTTTACCCAAATTTGTCAAAAAGTCAACTTTAGCGACATGGCCCATTTAATAATGAATGGATATTGGCAGACATTTGATGCTATATTCCATATTTAAATGCCGTAAAATATACTTACAAATGAAATTAAAATTTAGTCGAAATCTCACAAACAACTTGTTTTATTTAGATTTCAAAACTAAGCGTCCTTATAAAAAGATCCTTTATAAGCGATACAAACTAATTACTGCGCGTCCGTTTAAGTTCATTCGTGCATTTCAAATGCCTGAAAATTCTGAAAGACGGAACCTGCGTCGTTAGCTACTACAAAACTCATGGGAAAAAAGCAAAACTCAAAGGATTCAAAATTTTATATTTTAAAGCTGCTTGAAAAATCTCAGTTTTTCTGACAGTGAATTTGAAGCAGTTGGAAAAAAAAATCTCAGAACTCACTCGGATAACATTTTTGCCAATTTCCAATACTAAGCCATATTTTTTTTCTTTCAATGCTCGAATCTTTTTTCACATTACAAAAGCCATAAAAAAAGCTTATAATTTGTTATTTTTACTGTGCATATGTATATAAAATAAATAAATACATATATGTCATTTTTTGCTGCAGTTTGTGCAGTCGAAATCCTCATTGCGTCTATCGGCTTGGCAATGTATTTCAACATTGTATATCAGGATAATAATCTATCGTCCTTTACAAAAATATGGATAAAAGTAATGATCAAATAGACGGTAAAGTCTCTTCGTTTCTGAGTGCTGAAATTGAAGTTCCGAAAGCGTTTTAGTATGCCGGCATCACGCAAACACTACATACAGCAGCGTCGTTATTCTCCCACGCTTTGTATGCGGGCGCACGTAGCGGACGGACGCCCGTGAACGACGGCACCGCGTGGGGGCGTCGCGACGTCTTGAATGCTTAGCAGGTGACCAGGGGAGTGCGTCGAGGCCTTTTAATCTGTGAATAAGGATTGAGAAAATTGGTTATGTGTTTTCTTTCTCGGATCCCAATATGTTATCTCATTAAATATTTCAACTGAAGGTGCTTTATGCATTTCCACTACAACACGGTGAAAAAATAGCAATTTAGTAGTCACAAGGCCTGTTCGGATGATCAATTCACTGTCTATTGAGATGGACACTTTTAGCAGTGATCTTGGTGTTTTATTGGTTGAACTCAATCATAACATGGTGAAAAAATAGCAATGTACTTTAGTTTTTTCTTTTAATTATATTCAGGGCTGTGGAGTCGGAGTCGGAGCGGCGCTTTGGCCGGAGTCGTACTCGGAGTCGGAAATTTTGAAAAGTTTGAACTTTTTATTTTTGCATTTTATATGTCAAATTTTGCGTTTGGCCGCATTGCTAGGGTTGATATTGAATTGAATACACATACATAAGAAATTTAGGGAAAAAAAGAGACGATATTAATATATTTTTAGTCGGAGTCGGACTTTTTTTTACCGTCTCCGCAGCCCTGATTATATTGAACATGTATGAGGAGCTAATTTTCAAAAGTGGATAAATCCATTTGTTGAAAAACTGAAAATGTGAGATATTTTCTTTACTTTTCCCTCATAAATTTGTGTTTACTATCAATATTTTTAACATATGTTTTAAATGAAGGAATTACGGATAATGTGTAACAATTCAAACTTTTATCTGTGAGTAAAAAAGGTCTCAAAAGTTTAATCTATAACTGGCAGTTGAAAAAAAGTATTTTGGAATTATCCACTTTTGAAAATTAGCTGCTCATATATAGATGATAGATATTTTATCTACTTAAGCCCTCGTCAGATGTATGTTTAGACTAAACTAAGTTATAAATTATACATGAAGTAATACATATTTTTTAAATCAATTAAATATTGTAGTTTTCTTTATAGTTTCTTTGTCGCTAATGACTCGGGCTGGAATTTAAAATGCGCGAATGAACTTGAACTAATGCTGGGAGGCGAAACCCGGGTCCTTTGCGAAGCTTTTATAAGAAAACTGCCTACTGCTCACTCTGTCTCTCTGTAGTATAGGATAACATTTTCAATTGATCATTTGAAATGTTTGCGATGAGCGAAACCGGGCCTGATCCAAATAAATTTACTGTGGAATATTTTTTATTCAATATAATGCTTCTCCTACAAGTATTGACAGTGAATTAAGTGATTAAAGCAGGGCTGTAGAGTCGAAGTCGCGGAGTCGGTGGTTTTTAGCTGGAGTCGGAGTCTGAGTCGTCGCGGGGCTTGGCCGGAGTCGTACTCGGAGTCGGAAATTTTGAAAAGTTTGAACTTTTTATTTTTTGCTTATAATATGACAAATTTGGCTATTGGCCGGATTGGTAGGTTTGATATTTAATTGAATAATGACGATATTAAACTTTTCTTAGTCCGAGTCGGAATCGTGTTTTCGGTAAATGCTGGAGTCGGAGTCGAACTTTTTTTTACCGACTCCACAGCCCTGGATTAAAGATAAAGTGATTGGCAAGCTACCATTGCGACTATTTCGCTCGCTGCCACTGCTCTCGCCGTCTGTAACGCCAGGAATCATTGATGCCCGGTAGCTTTGTGCGGAATGGAGGGGGTAGAATAGAGTCGGCGAACGTTGGTGAGTTTCCTCAATTAATACTTCGAGGCACGTCTCAATCCGAGTCCGCCTTGCACGCTTTTCCCCTCGCCAAACTTTTCCTTCGAACGTCTCCTTTGACCCACAGTTTTTCATTTATTAAAGTCAATTTCGCACATTCTCGACCCGTGTACTGTCGTGGAAGTTAAAGCAATAGTATGGAACAATGGTTCTCATGTGCTGCCACCAGAGGATTTTGCTGCGGCCACCAATAGCTTCATAGTTAATATTGATATTTAGTAAAAAGGGATTTTTACAAGTAAATTTGTCAACAAAGACACTGAAAATTAAATATTTTGTATGCATTGCATTGTGCATCAAGAATTGCTAGTAAGCAAAAACTCAACACATACATGTTAAAGTCTTTATGGCAAAAAAAAACTCAACAAAAAATTTGGTGCGGCCACCAGACATTTCCGTAGTACCGCTGATGTTCCTAATGCGGCCACGGCAAAATTTTACGTGAGAACCTCTGGTCTGGAAGTATCTTCTGTAGGGCTGTGGAGTTGTTAAAGAACACGACTCCGACTCTAGCATTGACCAAAAACACGACTCTTGACTCCGACAAATAAAGTTTGCTCTTAAGGTGCTCACTGTCAATACTTGGTGGAATGGCATTATAGTAAACATAATAAAACATTTTGACTACTAATTATTTGGTCAGTTTTTAATTCGATAAATGGTCAGTTATAAATACGTAAAACGGTCAGTAATAAAAACTTAAAACGGTCAGTAAAAAATAATAATTGGTCAGTTAAAATAATAAATGGTCAGTTAAAATAATAAATGGTTAGTTAAAATAAAAAGAACATGACATAAATTTGCCTATTACGACCATATTTGATAAAATTCACAAGCTGTCAAACTAAACTGTCAAAAAAAACTGACTATTTAAATTTAATACTAACCATTTTGAATAAATAACTAACCATTAAAATATATTACTGACCGTATTATTTAATAACTGACCACATTCACACTGATACAATGACAACTGACCGTTTATAATATTAACTGACCATTTTGATTTTTAACTGACCATTTATTTATTTAACTGAACAAAACTTGAATTACTTACTGACCCATTAAATACATGCCAAAAATTTTTAGTACTTATTCCATATAAAATTTATTGGATCAGGACCGGTTTCGCTCATGGGTTTTTATTATTTTTACTTTTAAAATAAAGTTTAATTTTGTCACGTTTTTTCGTACCTTCTCTAGTATGTGTATTAAATTAAATATCAACCAACCAATCCGGCCAGTAACCGAATTTTACTTTTTATATACATACATAGCCAACCACTGCGCCACGGACCGGAAAATATAAAGGTATTACTTATTTAATTGACCGAACGTCATTTAAATGAAAGCATTAGCCCATCAATCCAGATTGCTAAAAAGCGTAAGACCCACCAAACTCTTCCAGCCCCTCAGGGGGTTCACGTACCACACCGCATAAAGCAGGGAGGACATAAAAGACTCCAACTCCGACTCCAGGATTTACCAAAAACACGTTTCCGGCTCCGACTAAAAAAGTTTAGTTTCGTCCCGTTTTTTTCCTACCTTTAATATCAACTAACTAATCCGGCCAATAGCCAAATTTGACATATTATATGCAAAAATAAAAAGTTCAAAATCCAGCCAAAACCCCGCGGCGACTCCGACTCCAATTCCTGCCCTGGAATTAAGAGATTAACGGTACAAGTTATCTTATTTCGTATACAAAGAATATGGTAAAGGCCTTTCTTTTATTTGCAATACGCTGTTGTTATCAGTCAATTATCATCTACGTATAGTATACGGTAACTGTAAACTATACAAATCCAAATATAATAGATTCGGTTGTGTTACAATGGAAACTGGATAGTATTGTGTGTGTATCCAGCTTTGGGTCAGTGTGGGTTAAATACATAAAATCTGATAAATTTTCTCCCACGAATATGAGGTAACGGTTGTTTTGTAATACTTTCTTTTCAAGAGGTACACAACCAACGGCATTCGAGACAACTAACAGTAGTTAACTGCGTATTTAACCCATTATCGCCCAAGAGAAAACACCCAGCGAAAAATATTTGACATATTGAGCAAAGAAAATACAATGTGCGGTGAAGAGTGGTATTGTACACAAAACGTTGAATATTATTCTCTTCAATTACAATTTAACACTATATTTGGATGAACAACCTGGTTGTCCAACCACCTCCCGTTATGTGTATGCAGCCGTTGTTAACATCCGCCTTCCATAACGCTATGCGATCAAGAAAAGAAACGAATTTACTCATTACTTACTTGGTCCGATACAGAGCTGCACCACACTGATCTTTTAACCATGCACTAAAGTGTTAGAAGAAAAGAAAATAGAAAGGAAATGGGACATTCTCAGCCACTTTGGTTAAGTAATATTAAGTATCCTGTGTATCCGTATACTGAGAATCCGTCATTTTCATATCCGCTCTCTATTCGATGCATATGGCCGCCACGCGGTGCCTCCAAAATTCTCTACCACACGCCAACCTCCTTTCTTCCTACCATGTCATTCCGGCGTCCCGCAGCACCGCTGAGTACATCTTTTGGATGGTCGTTAGAGGTCTTTTAGGGCAACGGGATGCATTAGGTTGATTGATGTAACAGGCAGGACTCAGTCTCCTCTGGGGGATCCGCAGCACATCTGCAAGCCAGGTCCATTGTCGCCTGTTAGCCTCAATGCAAATTGTCTAAGAGCAGCTGTACACGGTTAAATGCCATTTATTCATCTCATGCATTCCACCAGTGCCGCTTTGCTCTAGCGAATCGTAGCGCTTGACGAATACTGATCTTTGTGACTATATGTCTGACCCGTATTTTGGGAATGACGAACTCAGAAGTCATGGAACGTGTCCTGTTACTCCAGTAGTCACGGAGAGACGTTGGAACTGGCTAGGGTGTCGCGGATGCCTGAGGAGAGTCTCAACCATGTCTGGCTTTTCTTCCAAGTGGTGGTATTCGGCGTCCTGGACAACCGATGGGTCATATCTTTAAGATGTTCTCGGTGGAATTAAGGGAGGAAGCAATGCAACTCTATAAAAATACAATGAAACTTACCAATGTATCGATCATTTGATGTTAACATTTATTTATTTACAAAATCGGATCGGCGAAAAATGTTTCCATTTTTCAACTGGTTCGGGTTGTCGATCGCTACGAACGAGGTCACGAACTTGCCCTCAAAACCCACGAATCAAAGATGGCCGCCCCTGCCGCTGGCTCGTTGTTAATTTTATTTATTACGAGACGTCTAGTATATCTAATGTGACCATTTATTTTTGTCCTCAAAACGGGACATCTACCATTTTTTACGTAATTGTATGTATGTATGTATATTCAAGAAAACACGTATTTTTTCATAGTTTTTATGTATTAATAAAAAGAAAAGGAATGTTGATATATGAAAATAACAGGAATAAATAGTATAATATGAAAAAAAATATGTATTTTTATTTTATTTTTACTAAGTATTTAAGTAGTAAAGGGTTTGCTATTAAATAAGAATACAATTATTGGCAGGATTTTTTAAAATTCATTTTAACCCTCCCAACACTGTGCTTTAAGGACCGCGACCTCCGTAATATGTATTTTTACACCATATGTCCAAAAGTTATTTAAAAACCGGAAAAATGTGAATATTTCTAGACATTGCTTTGATTGACTATGGTTGAAGCGAAATAACAATTTTTGTAATTCTGAAAAGAAGAAAAAACATCGCAATTAGCTGCCGCTCCGACATTCTTCACCCGTCGGCAGTCAAATTATTATTACGAAATGAATGGTTGGAACAATTCAGTCATTCTACGCAACGATTTTCGCGCCGGGGCTGAACACCTGCAATATTCCATTCGGTCACTTTTAAATTGGAATACGTTTGTGTATGGGTGATTCTTTGAATTCTTCCACTAATTATTTATTTCCATCGCTGCAAATGAATAACCATACATAACTGTAATTTTATTTAATACGTAATAACATTACTAATCAATCTATCCATTACACCTAGAATTTCTTCCCACGTAGGTATGTATTTTAGTAGGCGAATTTAAGCCCATTCAAATATTTTTAATTCTTCAAAGAACCACTGCTCCATATATTCTACGCTTATTTTATAGAACTCAGTAGCTGCAGTTTTTATTTGTTTTTCGTCAACACTATCGCAATTACTTTCTTGCTATTTTGCCAGTAGTTTTTTCCGCAAAGTTATACGAAACGGCTATACTTACGCACCACCGTCGATTTTTTGCATTTTTTTTTAAATTGTTAGTGTGTTGCCCTCTTTTTGAAAACGGGACGTTTCGACGCCCCGAAGCTGTACTTGGGGACAACGGGACAGGCTACCTAAAAACGGGACGTATGGTCACTTTAACTGTATATCCCAAGTCGAAACTTGTAAGTCACGGATAAATCGATCTATCGATTAAGTCAGACCGAGAAAGCCACTGCTTGTCAAAGTTTTCGGCTATCGGTCTCCATCATAAGTATTAAAACTACACCCTGAAAACTTGTGCGTTTCTGTTTTCTCTGCATTGTAATTTTCGTAGTTAGATTGATATAATTTAGGATTTCGACTGAAGGTGCTTGATAGGATTTGAATCGTGTGAATTGTGTACTTTCCCATGAGTTGTGTCGCTCACGACCCGTGTTTTGCCTGTCGGTATCTTTAGACACTT
This sequence comes from Himalopsyche kuldschensis, assembly GCA_028554975.1. Classification (NCBI taxonomy): domain Eukaryota; kingdom Metazoa; phylum Arthropoda; class Insecta; order Trichoptera; family Rhyacophilidae; genus Himalopsyche; species Himalopsyche kuldschensis. The sequence goes on along the minus strand of JAHFWI010000064.1, from coordinate 90,498 downwards.
CAAATGCACGAAGCACCAATTTACTTTAGAGTTCAGTCAATCTTGCTGTCCTTTTCCGTGCGTTTTTCCATCAGGGCCCTTACAGAAAAAACTCATGGAAAAGTAAAAAAATCAAAATATTCAGATTTGATATTGTAATTCTATCAAGCACTTTCAGTCGAAATCTTCAACTTTATTTTTATTGCGGTACTTAATACGTTATTTTTATTCGTTATAATTATTCTATAACAGATCTACTCAAGTCATTTTTGTCCGATCAGCTTAATTCGCTCTATGAAATGCACCGGTCTTCTGGATACCTCTTGCAACTGCCATCTCATATGACTAAAGCGAATATTAGGTGGTTTCGGCAACATAGATACAGTAGAACCTCGATTATCCGGATTGGTCTCAATCAGGGGTTACCAACCTTTTTGTACCTTAGAGCACATTTTAAAATATCGGTAGGGCGGCGGGCACCAGATATTTTTTCAAAGCGAAAAAATATGTGAAAAATTGGTAATAAATAATACACAAAGAGTCGATATCTATATTTTGATTTTATTAAATTCATTGTTGAAAATAATTATTCACAAAGGTATGTGGAACCAAAAAATGATTTAATCTTATATGCCGGTTTTTAAAAAATGGAAACTTTTTTCCGTCCACTGTATTCCAGAAGTCCAAATCTGATATTAAGGATTTTAACATAATATCACTCTGAAGGTCCGAAATCTCTAACTTCAGTTCTTCTGCCTTATATGCAAGCTCTGCAATATATGCAGCTATTTCCATTATATTCATTTGGTAAGTAAAAGGATTCTAGAGCCATACTGGGTTACTCTAGCAGTGATCTATATCGTTATGCAGACAAATGAGTTCGAATACGTAATTATTTAATCATTTAAAAAAAATTGCTGTCGCGGTCGAATGGGAGTGGGCGCACAAATCGGCCCATAAACCCCGTAAATAAACAAATATTTAGATCGTTGCATTTGTTCTCACAATAAGTATACACATTCTGAAGCTTTTCAGTGTCTAGATGTCGCCGTGCAGTGGCTTGAGAATCAAAAAGAGTACTATTCGAGACAACTTTTGTGTCTTAAAAGTATTCGCGATTTGGCAGCATCGAAAAGAAAAGCTAGTTATAAGCAGAAATCGATAATTGTATTAATCTAAAGAAATAATGATTTATACTGAATATACTTTTCCTGTCAATTATGATTTTTTCGATTATCCGGATTATCTTCATCCCCAATTAGTCCGGATAATCGAGGTTCTACTGTATTTGAAACTTGGAAGCGTGTAAGAATTTGGGCTTCACAAATCAAGGATTGCAAACAACTCACCGCAGAAGAAGAGAAAACAATTTCAATTGGAAAGCCATATTCGACCATCAACAAAATAAAACGATAGTTTTCTCAATATAATCTGGTTGGGTAATACACGTGTGATATGGTACAGTTACTTTTATGGTATTCAAACTTCTAGATATCTAAAGAATTTAACATTTTTAACAGACGTGACACCCTATAGGCCATTTTATAATTTACCCCGGCATCCCGGCATATCGTTTAAATTGTTGGTATTAAATAACGTTTGATTAGTTGAGTATTTCGCGTCCCAACGAAATTGATCAGCCGAACAGCCTTTGTGACTGGTGACTCAAATGACAAACAGTTTTATAATTTACTGCTCAAAATTATTCACGTAGTTTAAATATCAGTCCTGTGCAGCCCTGTATCGGGCCAAGTAAGTGACACACACATAACGGGACAACCAAACAATTTTCCACACAAAAGTATATGTCACTTTTAAGGTGTTCACTGTCAATACTTGGTGGAAGAGCATTATAATAAAAATATAACACATTTTTAGTACTTTATCCACATGAGATTTATTTCTTCAAGACCGGTTTCGCTCATGTCGAGCATTATCAACTGATAAGGAATACAATAAAACAGTGGTTTTTATGCTAAATTAACATATTTTGGAACAATTTTGAACCGTAGACACTCTCGATTGAACCAAATATGTTGGGAAGCGAAACACAGTGCATAAATGCCACTGTTTTATTGTATTCCTTATCAGTTGATAATGCTCGCCATGAGCGAAACCGGTCCTGATGAAATAAATCTCATGTGGAAAAAGTACTAAAAATGTGCTATTATTTTTATTAAATGTATATGTATACTCACTGTCAATACTTAATCAGACTTTTCAGAGTTCATCAGTTCAATCAATTTAAAATGCGCTGCAACGAGCGAAACCGGTCCTGGTCCCAATTAAATTTAATGAATAAGTACAAAAAATGTTTTATATTTTTTAATTATTCCTCATTTTTTGCATACAATTAAGCAATCATCTGAGTCACTAAATGGCGTCTGGTTAGTAGAGAATTTCTTTTTCAATTAGAAAATTATCCGGGGCCCACAATTTGGGAACTTCCATCAATGCTCAGATCTGACGAATCGATCAAATGAGATCCAAGGTCTGGATAAGTCTTCTCAGTTCTTTGTTCTCGTGCCGCTGTCTGACAACGCAATGCTTCGACCATTAACTCATTACTTATTCAAGAAATACCAACGTTGATGCCAGTACAAAATGTATCAAACCTATGGGAAGTGAATAACTAATTTTTGAGTTGTTATTTTTACCATAAAATACTAAAATTGAGTATTTCGAGTGAAGGTGATTAAAATGTATCACCAGCTCACAGCATGGAAATGCTTACTACTATTTTAAATAGGTGAGTTTTATCCGAAGTTTCAGTAAAGAAATGGTTTATTTATATTGATATAGAAACCAACCAATCCAGCCAATAACCAAATTTGACATATTATTATGCAAAAATAAAAAGTTCATACTTTTAAAAAATTTCCGACTCCGGGTACGACTCCGGCCAAAACTTCGCGATGACTCCGACCCCGACTCCACAGCCCTGCTTATTCCACATACAATTTATTAGATCAGGATCGGATTCGCTCATGGAGAGCATTATCAACTGATAAGATGTACAAAAAATACAGCGAGATTGGATACAAGAATTAGTACAAAAAACACAGCAGGTATCTGGAGAAACCACTTTTTTGAGTTGCTCCACTCCAGCTACGCTCCAACTACGCTCCGTGCTCCGTGCTCTGAAGACTATTAATCAGGGCTGGGGAGTCGTTAAAAAAAAGACGACTTCGACTGCTGGCATTTACCAAAACACGACTCCGACTAAAAAACAATTAATTTCGTCACGTTTCTTTCCTAACTTTCTTGTTTATGTGTATTCAATTATATTATATGTCAGTCAAAAAATCCGGCCTATTGTCAAATTTGACATATTACATATGTACATATATGCAAATATAAAAAGACGCTAACTTCGCGACGACTCCGACTCTGACTCCGGCCAAAAATCCCGACTTTACGACTCCGACTCTACAGCCCTGCAATTAATAGAAGGCATATTATTTACTAACATTATTTATATAGGCTTAGAAAAAAACTTTAATAATAGCAATTTATGATGTTAAAAAAGACATCAAATATTGCATTTATCATAAATTAAAAATACATTTAAAAAAAACGTTTAATTTATAAATTTTGAATAAAACTCTAATATATATATATCGGAGCATGCGTTGTTCCCAACCACAACGTGAAGCGTATCTGTTCAGTTTTGATCGCAGGAATTGTCCGAGAGCAGAAGCTCAAGTACTTGGAGGCTTGCACTTAAGTGTGCTGATTGTCTCTATCATTTAAGTTTATAATATTAAAAATGCAAAACAGTGAAATGACTCTAGTTTCCGATCGCGAAGCGGGGACTATACGAATAGGTCCGCTCTGTTGCCGTACGACGCCGCAAATTTGCTGAAGGCCGCGTAATTCAATTTACTAGCCACCAAGTCCGCATGTCCCGTGGGTCCGACAGAAGGTCTTACCACCTTGAGCAACTCTTCTCTTTCTCCCGACATTAATGGACAATCCCACAGTATGTGGTCAACATCCTGTATTTCGCCGCATTTGCATGTCGGCCCATCTACCCTCCGGCCAAGCTGGAAGAGCTTGGCAGCGAAACCACCATGGCCAGATATGAACTGGCTGGTCCAATGATTAACAAAAAGTCCTCTTGAGACTTCCATTCGCCACTTGACGGCAGGAAAAAATTTATAAGTTTGCCGCCCCTTTAGGGGAGGCGTCCCACCGCGTCTGCCAGACCCGAAGCGCTTCCTCCACTGCATGGGCGCGAAAGGCGTCCAGGCGAAGGTGCCTGTCAATATTTGCAAGCCCCGGGGGAGCCATCATCTGGTCTCCGATCATGGCAGATCTTCCCGCCATAAAATGGGTCACAGCGCCCCGAACCTGTATGTGCAAGTCCAACGGCAGGACGCCTGCCATTACCGGCAGGGCCTCGTTGCTAGTCGTGCGATATGCTTTTTGTCATTGCGATAAGCGCCGTGCGTTGTCCGGTTATTAAGATTTTACGTATAAAGTTGAGCCGACATCTGTCAGACCACGCACTAGCCGCGTAGCCTGCAATGCCCATAAAAATGGCGTCGTATGCTATCCTTAAGGCTCGTTTTTTCAAACCCCAGTCGCTCCCGGACAGGCGCCCGATCCGGAGGAAGGCCGACTGGCCTTGCACACCGAGACTCGAGCGTGCCGTGAGAAACTCAATTTACTGTCTAATACAATCCCCAGATAGGTGACCATCTCGGCCGTCCTAACCGAGGTGGTGCCCATACGGATATTCGGCGGCCTAGCAAGGATGTTAAGTGAATTGCTCCCCTTGAGGAGGAGAGCCTCGGTTTTGTTTGGTGCAAATGTAAGCTTGTGTTCGGTACCCCAGGCAGCAATGATTTTAAGGGCCTGGTTGGCGGCTGTTTCAAGGCCCAAGCGGGAGTCCGCCTCTACCATAAGTAGGGCGTCATCCGCATAGGCAATGAGGCCGCAACCCTGCGGAAGCAACAGTGACAGAAGGTCATCAAATAAGACGTTCCAGAGTAGAGGGCCCAGGACGGAGCCCTGAGGACACCCCATGCTGGTTTTACGCGTGATTACGGATTCTCCGGTGTCGTAGAGGACGACCCGGTTAGTGAAATAGCTTTGAATGAGCTTAAAAAGGTCTTCCGGGACCTGTCTGAGCTTTAATTTGTATAAAATAAGAGGCCAAGAAGCGTTGTCGAAGGCACCGGCGATGTCCAGGAAGACGCCCAGCACGTATTTGCGGGCTGTGCGCCGAACCGTGGACATAACGTGTTGTATTGCATCTTCCGTACATTTGCCCGGTCGGAATCCAAACTGGACCCGAGATAAGGGGGAGACTCTATTCAGGTGGGTTTCAAGCCTGTTACATATTAGTTTTTCCAAGAGTTTGCCTAACGTAGGCAGAAGGGTGATAGGGCGATAAGCCTTGGGGTCCGTGGGGGGCCGACTGCCGGATTTCGGGATAACGACTAGCGCACCCGTCTTCCAGCAGTCGGGAAAGAGATGTTCTGTGAAGCAGTTGCGGATGACGTTCGTCATGTCGGCCCTAGCCAGAGCCCAGACTCACTTGATGAGGATGTTGTCTATTCGGTCAGGACCAGGGGCCTTATATATCGGAGCAGTGGAGCACAACCAATTTCCGTTCTCCGGCTCCGCTCCTGCTCCGACCAAAAACTTGTAGCTCCACTGCTCCTTGCTCCTGCTCCGCTCCAGGTCCCTAACAGCAGAATAGAGTATTTTTTATATATTTTTTTAATCGCAAGTAAAGGGTATTTCAATAGGGACGCTCAAAATATGTTACTTTGTCCTGCTGAGTAGATTATTCATTGTTTAGTGGCCAAATTTGAGTCAACCAGTTTGGTAAATAATCGGCCAACACCTACCTGTACGTCATCAAAATACAATATCTGGTGAAAACATTGCTGCTGTGTGTGAAAGTGTACAGGAAAACCCAAGGCAGCTTATTTCTCGTTGTTCACAAGAACTTGGCTTTTCTGCGACTTCAACTTGGCGGATTTTGAATCGGGCCTTATGTCTGCACCCGTATAAAATCCAACTAACCAAGGAACTTCAGGTAAACGACCACAGACAACGCCTGATTGGGTTCTGGAGCAGTTGGAAGTTTACCCAAATTTGTCAAAAAAGTCAACTTTAGCGACATGGCCCATTTTATAATGAATGGATATTGGCAGACATTTAATGCCGTAAAATATACTTACAAATGAAATTAAAATTTAGTCGAAATCTCACAAACAACTTGTTTTATTTATATTTCAAAACTAAGCATCCTTATACTAGTGAAATTAAAGCGATTTTCTTTAAAGTCACTCGAGATCTGCTTGAGGAGAAAATACATCGTTACAATCATGTCAAACATATAAAATGTAAATTGTTTCTGATCGTACAACAAAATCGTGTCTTAACACAGGCATTGTAATTCTCAACGGAAACATATTTAATAAAACAAAAACAATTTGCGTGCACGGGAATAGATTATAATCTTCATTATTTCAGTATGGCGTGTCGACTAATTACAAATTAATATCGCATGTTATCCCGCAATGGCGTGTCTTCTGCCCATCGCATCTGCCCAAAAAAAGTTGGCCACACCTGGATGGAGTTGTTACGTATCTCTGTTGCTATGATAACATGCTCGTAGTATACTGCTGTTCCAAGGAAGAAGGCAGTTACTTGCCTAATTACCTCTGAAATCGAGTTATGAATGCCAATTGGCCCTTCGGTCTCTGTGGTCTAGTGGCAAGAGCTTTGTCCAACTGATCTGGAGACCCGTGTTCAATTCCCGGCAAGGTCAGATTTTTTCAATTGAAAAAAGAGATCTTGGGCTGGGTGTATGTTATTTATCGTTGATTTTGTGCACAACTGATTCATTACTTATCATCTAGTTAATCTCGTATGACTTTCACAACTAAGAATATTTGGTGCATAAGCTGTAATGCCAAATATTTTTTCTCTAAATTTAAAAAAAAATCTACGTAATTGAAAAATATTTTTGAAACCTGTAAATGTGTAAATGGTATTGATTGAATTGGCATTTATTTGGTAGAACTCTTCTATAATTCTGACGATGGCGTAAGCCGAAATAGCTATCAACAAATATATGAAATAATTTATGTAGAACTAAAATACATTGCTATTTTTCTTACCGTATTATAATGGAGTTCTACCAAGTAAATGCCTCCTCAATCAATATATAAAACAGTTGTTATTTTTTTCAATGTACCCTAAATGGTGATCACTTTTATTGCAGAATAATAATTTAAGACCAGGACTTTGGAGTCGTAGTCGGAGTCGTACTCGGAGTCGGAAATTTTTAAAAGTTTGAAATTTTTATTTTTGCATTTAATATGTCAAATTTAGCTTTTGTCCGCATTGATAGGGTTGATATTAAGACGACCAGGGTTTCTTCCCACTCTGACTGCGTCAGACAGCGTCATTCTAAGGCGTTCGTCGACGGAACTTAGGGACAGGATGGGGAGAAAGGTGTCTCTCGCAAAGATTTCAAACGGTTTCTCTTTGCCGTAACTCTATCCCAGAGTAGGCTAGTTTGTTGTTCTCAATTTAGATTGTCAGTTACACAGATATAATTGCAGTTGCGACTACATTTCAAAGCGTAAGACCAAATGAATAATGTGACTTCCTCCTGTCCGAGAAAGGAGGGCGATAAAAAAAACTGATGACTTTTGAAAGAAGGATAACGACTAACTCGCTTGGCGGTTATTTTATTTTACAGCCACATTTATACTCCGTGATTCTAGTATGAAAAACAGCTCGACCAATCAACGCAAAGCATTCTGGCCTGAGCTGAATTCAACCAATCACTGCGAAGCCGTCGCAATGAGTCGGTGACATGAATTTATAACAATTTGAAATGCATTTATTCGCTTTATATTACTCGTTTGGTCTTATTATAATTGATTGAGGTGATAAATAAGATCGTCCGAGAGAGTTCTGATACCCTACAACATCATGCGGTATCAATATTTAATTGAATAAATAAATAGGAAGATTATGGATAAAAAGTTACGATATTAACCTTTTTTTAGTCGGAGTTGGACTTTTTTTTACCGACTCCACAGCCCTGCTAAAAACTCTTAAAATCCGATGTGAAAAAATGTACACCTGCTTAATGTATAAAAATATTTTGGCAAAAAACTTTGCTTATGGGGGGGTCATGGTGAAGAATAGCTCTCAGTATATAAAGTAATGATTGAATTATTCTTCTTTTACTTACTTTTACTTCCATTTAAACAAAATTTGTAATTCGGATCAAAACTAAAGCTGTCATTAATGGACTTGATCTAGTAGCAGTTCAACATTTAACTCTTACCACTCTGCAGGCCACAGAGTCTGGCCGAAAAGATTCTGATAGGCAACTTCGCGGGCCAGGGATTTTCGATAAATACAGTGAAACACTGCAACATGCTGGATAAACTCATATTTTTATGATTTGAATCTACAGTTCGTTTATATATCTTCTCTGAAGAATAGGTGACTCACGTAACCAAGAATATATATTTTTAAATTGATCATTTTTTATAATCACATTTGCTTAACAGTCATGAGAAAATTTGGTCAGAGTGCAAAAGGTTAAGATGTTTCAGGAAGGCAAATTATGCGGTGTTTGCATTTTGTATGTTATGTAGGCAAACCAAAAGCCGCCGATGGAGTTAAACCGAAATAGATTTTATCTTGTAGAAAGTATTTATGTATCTTTTTATTGTGTTTCGCTTTCATTTTCATTGACATTAAAATGATACTTATGTCTGATTATATATCACGTGCATATTCTATTTTACCCAAAACCTTATTTCAAATCGCTCGGGGATATATGATATACGTATACATTATTGAGTTATGTAAACTTCTATATCCATCTGGGATATACGTGACTCCATAATGAGCTCTGGCACGTGTAAATATTTCCAAAAATACGCACGTGCACGCTCAAAAATATCACGCGACCTCCACGCCACACCTTTCACGAGATATTATTTCACTTTTTTTTGACACGCATATTATTTACCACCTTGTTAGCAAGTCGACACCTTATTTTGAAAAGGTTATAACTGCTCTTGACACTGTTTTGAGATAAGGGCGTTTGAAGTTTCGATTGATTAAAATTCACTCGTCACAATGAGCGTGTAAAAATATTTCTAATTACTTATTTTAAGATTATTAATTGAGTTGGCATTTACTTGGTAGAACTCCACTATAATAGGGTGAAAAAAATAGCAATGTATTTTATTTCTACAGAAATTGTTTTATATATTTATTGATAGCTACTATTTCGGCTAATGTATAAAAAACCGTACTTATTTTAAGCATAACTCTTGTTGAGAAATAATGATCTTAAAGATCTAATGATGGAAATAATGATGACAATCTTAGACTTTGTCAAATAAATTTAGTAAAAAAAGTTTGCAGATGCAGTGCAACTCTGGAATTATTATTAACTCCTTTATTCAACCATAGATAATATCAGGAGTTTTAACCAATCGTCAATTCCTGGTCAATTCCAAAATTATTTTTTTTGCTGCCAATTCTAGATTAAGCTTTTGAGACATTTTTTATTGACTACTAATTATTTGGTCAGTTTCTAATTCGATAAATGTTCAGTTATAAATACTTTAAACGGTCAGTTAAAAATATTAAATGGTCAGTTAAAATAATAAATGGTCATTACAATAAAAAGAACATGTCATAAATTTGCCTATTACGACCATATTTGATAAAATTCACAAGCTATCAAACTAAAACTTATCATTTTTTTAAAAATAGCTGACTATTTAATTTAAATACTTACCATTTGTAATAAATAATTAACCATTAAAATATATTACTGACCGTTTTATTTAATAACTGACCACATTCACACTGATACAATGACAACTGACCGTTTATAATATTAACTGACCATTTTGATTTTTAACTGACCATTTATTTATTTAACTGACAAAAACTTGAATTAGTTACTGACCCATTAAATACATGCCTTTTTTATTCACATGTGAACGTTTGCATTTGCATTATCTGTAAGTCTTAAATTTAAAACATATTGCTAGTTAACACAAACTTATGAGGACAAAGTAATGAAAATATCTCACTTTCTCAGTTTGTCAACAAATGGATTCGACCACATTTGAAAACTACCTCCAGATATATGATAAAATGCTGTAAATAAAAGCTTTCCCAACCAAAAGGTAATTTTAGGCAAAAATTACAATTAGAACCTTTTCAGAGTAAGCTGACGAAGTGTGGCGCACAATTTTTGTGTTTATCAATCATCAGTTTATAATGCTGGCTATGTGCGAAACTGGTCCTGATCTTATATATGTAATGTGGAATAATTCCTAAAAACGTTTTATTATTTTTATTGAGGTTTACAATAATTGATACCAAATAGAACACTATTAATTCATAACCGAACACCTGGTGGCAATATAAAATATTACGCTTATTATTAATATAAAACCGAAACGGGGGATGTATGTCTGTAATTCCCTTTTGCATTGTTTTTGCAAGTTCAAACAAACGAATTGATTTCGCTCGCGAAAGTTTCGACGGTAAATTTGTTTCGTTATCAATGTGTGTGTGTGATACTCGAGTATCGAGTAGTACATATATATAACCGAAACGACGTATGTATGTCTGTGGGTCTGTAATTCCCTTTTGCATTGTTGGTCATTAAGTTGCCATAAAAACGAATATGAAAGAAAATATGTTTGATTTTTTTATCGGCGAAGACATTTAGTCAAAATGTAATAAATTAGTCTTCTACTGCACTTTTCCCGGCTTTTATTAATATAATAATGTTTTTATTTACGTGAAGGTATTATTTGACATTTCTTTGACAGAAAATTAGATTTTTTCCTTGAATTTGGACATTTTAATGGGCGAGAATGGGGCTGTCAATATATGAAAGGGGCTGTGAAATGTCAATGCCAGTCTGAAATGTTCATTTTAATTCCATTTTAATTGACCTAGACTTTTGATTTTTTAAAAAAGTTTTTGCAACTTGGCCCATCTGAATTTACGCGCCGAGCTGAACATATCCATAACCCAAACTGGTCCGAGCGAAGCCGGGTTCGAATACTAGTTATTAATAAGTGACCTCATCGGTGTCATTTTATAATTCGTTGACATTGTTATTTGGTTGTCAACTATTCGTCACATCGACAATCCCCAAATAACCGTATCGGTCTATTTCCAAGAGATGTGTCCGTATTTCCCGGAAACAGAACCACGTGCTGGCTATCGGGGAATCCGACTGCCATGTCATAACTAGAGGTATTTACGCCACGCTGACGTCATGAATGCATAACTTAATAATATGTATTATAAAATAGAGCGTGGAACATAATTTCGGACAATGTTTTGTTGATGACGTAACAAGTTGTTAATACTGACTGATTTGACGTGTAGGTTTACTGTCATCTTTGACTGGGTGGTTGAGGTATTTTCAGGACGATTCTTTGGCACCCTCTTTCAGTAAAGAAGTGTTAGCTAAGTCCTAGAACTCGTCGAATCTAGCTTGACATTGTAAAACTTGGTTTGAAAAATTTCCACTGGTGTTCTAGTCTAGAAAACTAGTGCTTAGATAACCTCTCTCGTTTTGTCCTATCCGAGTTTGTAGCCAAATTTGACATATTATATGCAAAAATGAACAGTTCAAACTTTTCATAATTTCCGACTCCGATTACGACTCCGGCCAAAAAACCCCGAACTCCACAGTCCTGCTGCCAAGACATTAGCTGCCCGGAAAATACAATGGCTGAGCCAGCCAATTCAGTAAATGCGTGGCATACTTTCTACCTAGGCTGTGAAGTCGTAGTCGTGTCGTTTTTATTTTAACGACCCTACAACTCTGCGGAGAATTTCTGTTGAGATTCTTCAACCGGAGGCCATTTGATCCAAATAAGGTGAGGACATGGATACATACTGTTTCTCCGCACTGTTCAAGTCATCAGACATCGGTCCACTCTGAAACGTTTTTTATTTTCAATCGTGTGAACATTTTTAACTATTATTTTCATCTGAACATTCCGGACCGCAATATTTACTCACTACTACGGTGTGGGCTTTATTAACATTAGTAGGACTATCCTTGAAAAATGACTCTGAGGCCGAAAGGGGGTTAAAAAGACCCCAGTGTTTTGGCCTTATTGGCATAGACTGCAATAAAAAAATGATTGATTATGCTTTAACGTATATTTATACATCTTTCTGAAAACAATTTTTTTAATAAAATCCCTAGTTTTCCTATTATTATTTATATTGAAGTCGCGCATGAAAATGACGACGTTTCCACTCCAACGGCTATGGCGGACTAAAAAGCCAATAACCGTGCACGAAGTCATATTATCTTATCTCTTATCTTATCGCTTATCGCCTTTTATTGATGCCAGATATGAAACACTCCGTCCATGATATCTATGACTCACTATGGTCTCGTTCTCTTATCGCTTATGTGCGTGAAATTTGATGTTAGCGCTTCCTAGCAATTGCTAACATTGACAATTAGACTGAAAAATTCCGACTTCTTCTCTTTTTTATTCGATTACGGCGCAACTAGCCAATAAATATCATATTTTTTTCTGCAAAAGGTGTAAAAAACTATTATTTAAGAATACCAAAAGTTTAGACATCGTATCACTAGTATTAAGATAGATATTTAAGGTAAAGTAGCTGTTGGGACAAAATCTATACTGTTCGGGATGGCTAGGTTAATAATTTGTGGCCCGTTTATCGAGCGATCCGCCCGGCTACAGTGTTTATAGTTCCTCAGTTACCACGCGGCGACTCCGCTAATTAATACGTGTACGGGCGGGGCGAGGGGCGGCTGATTCATCGGCTTACAGGTTGGCATGACGTCACGGAACTAGTACAACAAAATGGCGGCCTCGCAGATAAAAATAATCGTGCCGGCACTATCGCCCACACAGAATTGCATACAGTCATACTAATTTTTATAGTGCGATCCACGATAAGCGAGTCGAGAGACATCGACGTTGGCTGTACACTACATTATAATACGGCCACAGTGACAGGCGTAACTTCTTGCGTAGCGTGACGAGACTTGCTTCATAATCACGTATGCGCATAACAATTTGTACGATGGAGCAAGCGCTGTTGAATTTCAAGCTTATTTGACTTCGACATTTACGCTGTGCTTTTAACTGCGCTTGCTTCGGCGCACAAACTGCGTGTCAACTTCTCAGACGGCGCCATCGATAAAGCCACTGCGGTAATTTTTGATTATGAAGCAAGTCTCGCCGCGTTATGCCGAAATTTATGCTTTTCACGGAGACGGAGAAACCAACAACATTTATCTCTACTTTTTAGAATAGCCAAAAAACAGTTATCAATTTTACCTCTTTTTAACAGATACACGCAGCAATCTGGGCAATGCATCATTGTTTTTTTTTTTTTTTTAATATTTGGCATTACAGCTTGCGCCAATGCGCCAAATATTCTGGGTTGTGAAAGTCACACGAGATTAACTCGATGGTAAATAATGTATCAGTTGTGCACAAAATCAACGATAAATAACATAACACCCAGCCCAAGATCTTTTTTTTCAATTGAAAAAATCTAACCTTGCCGGGGATTGAACCCGGGCCCCCCGATTGCTAGGACAAAGCTCTTGCCACTAGACCACAGGGACCGACCTGTTGGTTAAACTTACAACAGCCCAACTTGAAATACCAAGTATTCAGCTCTTTGCCCAAAATTTCATTGCACTCCTTAATATTTATTTTTTCCTCCCAGCAACTCCTCAATAGATTTGAGGAATTGATTGATATCACTGGGTTTCTTTTTTTAATAGCATGGTACAATGAAATACCGAAAAATATTCCACACTAAGACATACACTAAGACACTTTAAACCACACTAAGACACTTTAAACGTTAACTAAGGCCTGCAATCCAAAAAAATCGGGTTTTTAAAAAAGAAAAATTTTAATGGATCGATTCGACAATGTCATATGAATTGCGCGTTTCCTTGCGACGTCAAGCCAGACTCTACACAGGATTTGTAGCAGTTAAACTACTCACATTAAAAATAAAAAGAAGAAGACAGTGAAAATACTTATTCTTATCCAATTCCGGTAAAATGTTCAAAAATCTATCCAAAAGTTTAGGTTGTCACTTGTCACAGCACCATAAAATATCAAATTGGAATATTTTTTTAATGGTCGACAATTTTCATATTTATTCAATACTAGTATTGCTACCCGGCGTCGCTCGGACTAAGCGACCAATAATTATTTAATGTTATATCATTCGACATAATTATATCACAAAATCTAACATCCAAAATAGAGTTAAAATAAAATCACAAACTTTATTTAATTTGATGACAGCCCCATTCTCGCCCATTAAAATGTCCAAATTCAAGGAAAAAATCTAATTTGCTGTCAAAGAAATGTCAAATAATACCTTCACGTAAATAATAAAAGCCGGGAAAAGTTCTGTAGAAGACTAATTTATTACATTTTGACTAAATGTCTTCGCCGATAAAATAATCAAACATATTTTCTTTCATATTCGTTTTTATGGCAACTTAATGACCAACAATGCAAAAGGGAATTACAGACCCACATACATACATACGCCGTTTCGGTTTTATATATAAGATTAGCCATGTTTATATCTCATTAAAAAATGTTAGGAATAATTGATGTCGCTACATTATATTTCGGTTGTTTATCCATAACTAAAATGACCATACGTCCCATTTTTAGGTAGCCTGTCCCGTTGTCCCCAAGTACAGCTTCGGGACGTCGAAATTTTCAGTTTTCAAAAAGAGGGCAACACACGGTAACAATTAAAAAAAAAAGTGCAAAAAATCGACGGTGGTGCGTAGTATAGCCGTTTCGTATAACTTTGCAAAAAAAATACTAGCTTGATTTCGGTGCATATGGCTACAGCGGGTGGCTGGTGAGTCATGTGCATGCGCAATCGTCACACCCACACATTCATATTTGTTTGTTACAACTCGGCAGTTTGCTCGTTTGTGGGTACACGACTACACGTTGACAGCTGGCGCGTCTTTCTTGAAGATTGATTTTTTTTTATTGGCGTGTGTTATTGTAGTCATTCTTATTTAAAAGCAAACCCAGTTATACTTAAAAAAAAATCATCAGAAAAATATAAAACTAACATAATTTTTTTCATATTTATATTATTTATTCCTGTTATTTTCTTTATCAACATTCCTTTTCTTTTTATTAATACGTAAAAACTATAAAAAATACGTGTTTTCTTGAATATACATACTATTACGTAAAAATTGGTAGGTGTCCCGTTTTGAGGACACAAATAAATGGTCACATTATCCATAACTGAAGAGTGAAAATATTGGTTTGAAATAACGAGAGTATAGGTCTCGTTCGAATGCGATCTAATAACTAATTGAAATCAAAAATAAGTCTGGTTTTGCACATTTTTTAAATGAGGACACATTAAAGGAAATATATTACGCTTTTATCGATGACAAATCGATAGCGAAAATTTCAGGATTATGTTTTCTTATCCCGGGATTCATTAGGTATTGAAAAATCTCGGTATCCCGGGATTGGAAACCCTAGGTATGGGATGTATAGTTCCAAAAACAGTCACACTGATGTATCGGCCATCTTATATAAGTCACGTCTACCAGAGTCTTTGGGCCCTTTACGAAAACATTTCAGATACGTTTGCCTGGACAAATATTCAAATTCGACAAGTTCCCTTCAGTCTGCGACAAACAAACTCTCCTCTCGTGAATTCACTTGGGTTATAGCTACGAGTATGTTTAACATACTCATGGCTATCAGACACGCATGTTTCTCAGCCGTGACCTTATTCGGAGTCATTCTCAATGTTGTGTGGCGCCTTTGTACCAATATGGAATAAACATAAGCTATTAATGTCCACTGCATCGTAAACCTAAGATAATGGCTGGGTTTACGGGTTGGGTAAAGAAACGTTCACAGTTTTATCCGTCTTAAAAAAATGACGTCACTGCCACGTTCGTTAATCAAAGTTATTGTTATTTCGTTCGGTTTAACTTTATGACGAAGCTTTTAACCAGAGACATGAGCGGGAGAGCGGGAAAAAAGAAACAAAAACAAGCAAAAATATTTTATATAAAGAACATTCAGTCGATTTTTAGCCTAGTCCTTAGTGCAGTGGTCAACGCCGTTGGCTTCCGTGACGGACCACCGGGTTCGATTCCCAGTACGAGCAAATTTTGGTACTTCGTTGTTTTATGCCAGGCGGCTAAACACGAAAAATATCTCTGAACCTAAAGGTTGCCTGTCGCTGCACCCTCATAAACATGGGACGGGAGGCGTCACTTGACGATTTTTGAAATAAAAACAAAGAATTCAATCCTTGCAGCCAGTTGCATAAGAACACCCAAAGCATGTAAAACTATAAAAAAAAATCGGGGAAGTGCGCGACGTAATATTATTCCGCGGGAGATTATGTGTAGTAATGGACATTTAATGACGCCTTCATTTGAGGTCAGGACACGCTGGGTTTGCCAAGTGTTCTTTGCTGATGGTTGCTGACTAGGTAGCGGTTCCTGGAGTGCATACTCGGAGATCAGTGCTCATTTTTTACACTTACTATAATTTTATAAACCCCAATACACTTGCAAACACCCAGCAAGTAGAGAGAATGTGGGGATCAGCCAGAAGAGATTTATGTGGTAATTTATTGTTATCAGAAGGTATTGCTGAATTTTGGCAGTTTATAGAGCGTCAACATCACGATGATTGAGAAGCGCTGGCTGCTAGGGGCAAAGCGTAAGATTAAATTATCTGGAATACATTAAAAAATACACGTATACACACATACAAGTATTCGGCCATTAATTTGATGATTTATGTGTCGTTTCATATGGATAGCGAAGGTTTAGGCAACCTTTAGGTTCAGTGATATTTTTTCGTGTTTAGCCGCCTGGCATAAAACAATGAAGTACCCAAATTTTCAAAAATGGAATGATTTCAAATCGTTAATATAATTACTCCGATTGTTGTAGTTTGTTGTCTATGACTCATATTATTATTATTTCAATTGCACGTATGTTAATAATATTTAAATATTATAGTGTGGGACGCGTGTGTAAATGTATTAAACATTAAACTATTCCAACAATAATCGTTATTGTTCGTAAAACAGTTAAACCAGTCATAAAAGAAGAAGACGAGTTCCCACAAACTTCATCCGCCGAAGAATTGCCATGACCTTACCACTCTCACGCACGCGCACAACACGAAACACAAAGAAAAGGAACAACTCTATATTTTTATTTAACAACAATCCATCTGTAGGGTGACCAGCTCGTCACGGATTGTAATCTGTGCCAATCGTGGGAAACATTACATAATTATAATAATTGATGGCCGGTACTCAATTCTACAATATCACGGCACATCTTCTCGTATAGATTTTCATGTTATAGATAAATACTGTCGAACTGGGATGTATTGTCTTTAGAACCGGTCTAGGTAACTTCTAGAGGGTGGGGATTGATGATTTAAGGAAATCAACACATATGTATGTAAGTATCGATGATTACTGCCTGTAACATAATCGTAACTCATTGCCTCGAATGACCTGCAGTAAAATTATGTGACATCTATGATATCACAACAAAATCAAGTCGCCTAGCAACAAAAAATATTGAATAAATAAACGTCACTAAGAGTAAAGTATCATACTAAAATTGAAACTTTCGTAACGAAGCATTTTTCAGTCAAATTAATGAGTTCTTTAACTCGAACGATAGAACGGATGATCAATAAACCTGGAGAGTGAAAAAACATGACATCCATTTAAAGTCTTCCATGCAATATGGCATATTTCTGAGGATATAGCTTAAGTTTAAGGTAGGAAATCTAAATTAAATGATTCAGCTTCGATAAATAGTAAATTCAAAAATATATTTGTAAAGAAATCAACATTTTTATTCTCGAATTAAATAATGATATTATTAAATGTGTGATCTTGACAGCCATTTTTTTCATTCGTTAATATTTCTACTATTTTGAATCAAAGAAATACATACATTTTATTTTTAAGTACGTGATCGTCGTCAAGGCCAAGATTATTTTTTGTCAGAACATGTTTGTTGCGTAGGTCTTTTGAGTCGCCAGTCGCAAGAACTGTTCGG
Source organism: Himalopsyche kuldschensis (assembly GCA_028554975.1). Lineage (NCBI taxonomy): Eukaryota > Metazoa > Arthropoda > Insecta > Trichoptera > Rhyacophilidae > Himalopsyche > Himalopsyche kuldschensis. The sequence goes on along the minus strand of JAHFWI010000064.1, from coordinate 72,356 downwards.
CTGATAAATGTACTGGCTCTCTGGCTCTGTATCAGTCCCTCTGTCTCTGTATCGGGTCAAGTAAGTGAAGAGGATATACGTTTTTGTTCTTGATCGCATAGCATTATGTAGCAGTGAAGAACGACTGAATATACGAAACGAGAGGTGGTGGGATTTCTAGCTTGTATGTTAAGATATAAAAAAAATTATCCATTCAAGACAGTTGATACTATTTATGGAGACATGAATCATCGTTTCGATTTCCGCGGCAAAGCTGGTCATCCTATTTTCATTCCGCGTCGCATGAACGTAAAAAAGAAAATGAAGAATACGCGGGAAGTGAGTAGAAGGAACAGCGAGAAAAAGAACAATGCTGTTGCTGCAGACATTTTGAATAAAGAACAATGGGTGTTTACGTCTCGTCGGCACCGGCTCGGAACCGGGTCTGAGAAAAGAACGATCCAAATTTAATTCTGCTACCTCTTCCTTTTTGCCTTTGTTAACTGCACTCATTATTACTCTTAAAACTGGGATAACCCTTTCTACGACCATTTCCATTTTCGTCCATCACACACTTCAGTTGAGAATTTCATAATATTTTCTCAAGTATCATATTTCACGGTAAAATAAATAGCAATGTGTTGGGTGTAAAAAGGCGAGACAATCTATCACCGTGTTATAATCGAGTTATCCTAATATAAAATCAAAAATAACGTTGATTATTCCACGTAGTATGTTGCCAAACGTGTTTCGCCTCTTTCAGTTGCATTTTCGGACTTACTTTCACAAAATTTGCCAAAGTTATAAAACAAGATTGATTCTAATATTTTACAGTGATATTTACAAAATGGAGCATGGAGTTTTTCATTTTTACGGAAAGCAAGGAGGGGATGATAAAATCGAAAAAATATACTACTAATGACGTTAACATTACAAAGTTATTTACTAATGAGATGCAATCAATTAAGTTCTACCAAGTAAATGCCAATATAATCAAATAACATATTTCTTGAGATTTATCAGTGTATCTGGGACGCAACACTTACACAGAAACAAGCATACACACACACTCACTCGATTTGCGTATCGTGCGCATTAAGTGAAGGTTGACATGCGGCAATGCCACTTGATGTTTACAAATAATACAATAATAGTGCACTTGAATATGCCAAAAGATGAAATCCGGTTTGATAACGACAAAATTTAAGAAAAGGACAAAATTTTAACGATACAAATTTGATATTGAAATTCTTTCAAGCACCTTTGGTCTAAATCTACATCCTATTTGTATATCTGCCACTACAATTAACATACCGCCGATTATTTTGAATTAACGAAATCACATCGAATCGATTTTTTAATTTCACTCGATGAGAAATTATATCACAACATCCAAGCCAAAGATTCTATATATCAAATATTCCTGGGACTGGAATTTAGACTCATCTAGTCCCTAAGACCACAAAGCGCAAAAAAAAATTCAAACGATTACTACCTTTTTAACGTTGAAAAATTGTAACCTTTTTTAAATAAATTCTTTTTTATGTTTATAAATAATCTATTTGGTCACTAGACGGGTTAAGCCAAGACAAAGGTTTAAAGTTTTCAAGATTAGGATCGCCATTCGGTTTTTGCTGTTTATGGCGACACAGGAAGGGCGTGCGTGATGCGATTCGTTCTCAAAAGGGCTAAAAATAGTAGTGAATGTAGGTGTTTCTAAAGCGCTTTTTGAAATTCAAGCTAAACTCTTTGCCCATGTGGTGAAGCATAATCTTATATATAAAACCGAAACGGCGTATGCATATATGTGGGGCTGTAATTCCCTTTTGCAATCTCGGTCATTAAGTTGCCATAAAAACGAATATGAAAGAAAATCTGTTTGAATTTTTATCGGCGAAGACATTTAGTCAAAATGTAATAAATTCGTCTTCTACTGACTTTTCCCGGCTTTTATTATTAATAATAATGTTTATTATTTACGTGAAGGTATTATTTGACATTTCTTTGACAGCAAATTAGATTTTTTCCTTGAATTTGGACATTTTAATGGGCGAGAATGGGGCTGTCATCAAATTAAATAAAGTTTGTGATTTCATTTTAACTCTATTTTGGATGTTAGATTTTGTGATATAATTATGTCGAATGATATAACATTAAATAATTATTGGTTGCTTTGTCCGAGCGACGCCGAGTAGCAATACTAGTAAACAATATTCAAAAGTGTTTTTCAACGGCACGGATCGACCATTATAAGTTGTCCGTTTGGGGAGGGTGCTAGTGTCAAGGGGGTAACGTATTAAATCTATCATCCAATTGGAACTTTGAGTCTTGCCGTCTTTATCATGAGTAACCTGTCTAATATCTTCACGAATTCTTGTCAAAACACTTGACATAAAGTATTTTGGTACTTCGTTGTTTTATGCCAGGCAGGAAAACTCGAAACGAACGTCGCTGGAACCTCAACGCACACATGGGCACACACGGCCTCTCTTGACGAATTTTGAATGGAAAACTAAGAATTCATCCCCGTTGCGAAAGAATAGCAAAAGCATGTATAATTGAAAAAAATATTTCGAGAAGTGCGCGATCAGAAAAGTGCAGTGAGTTTTTTACAATCACATAATATTATTCCGCGAGAGATTATGTGTTATTATGTGGAAATTTCATGACGCTTTCATTTTGGGTCCTGGACACGCTGGGCTTGTCACAAGCGAATGTGCAATTCGCAAATCAGTGTGAGAAAAAATAATCCAAACGGTTTACGTTTGTTAATTACGGCCCGCCGGAAATAACACAACGCATATCGCGAGCGTCAACCTCGTAACGCAGATGTTTATATTCCTCATTATCACAAAAATATTTAACGAAACCGAAAATAAAAATTATGGATGGGTATCTCAAAGACAATATTTATGAAAGCTTATATTCATATGTTGAAAAATATTATCATAAATCAGTGTAATCCGATAGCGAAGTGCACCATAATCATTGGTCCCATGCGGGACTGTAGGGCTTTAAAAGGTTAATATATTAGCGTTACATTTTTAAAATACAACATTATTACTGCATTCTGAATACCTTGCAAGGTATTTTTTTTTTAAGCTATCACAAATTCTTCATTGCCGTACGTTATTATGATCAGGGCTGTGGAGTCGGTAAAAAAAAGTTCGCCTTCGACTCTAGCATTTATCAAAACCAAGACTCCGACTCTAACATTGACCAAAAACACGACTCCGCTGAAAAAGTTTAAAATCGTCACTTTTTTTTGCCTAATTTTCCTATTTATGTGTATTCAATTAAATATCAACCCTATCAATCCGGCCAATAGCCAAAATTGACATATTATTTGCAAAAATAAAAATTTCCGACTTCGAGTACGACTCCGGCCAAATCACCGCGACGAATACGACTCCAGCCAAAAAGCTCCGACTCCACAGCCCTGCTCATGATAATGACGATGAGGAATACTTTTGGGGTCATTGGATCATGTATGAGTTCACTAAATGATAAATTAAATCGTTTCACACGTTTTGGTAATAAATTATCAAAACAATAAAGTCCCACAGTTATTCTTCTGCATAATATTTCATTCTTTTGGTATAATACTTAATTGGGGCGGAAAACACAATCAACTATTTGAATTCGGTGTATGTTATATTATTTAAATTACAATATTCCACGTACATATTAGTATCATTGAACTCTCGCATTCATTTTAAAGAATAAGAATCCTTAAATAGAGTCACTTTTAAGGTGTTCACTGTCAATACATGGTGGAATGGCATTATAAGAAAAATAATAACACAGTTTTAGTACTTATTCCACATAAAGTGCGTTGTACTGGTGTGCTAGGTACTGAATTGTTTCTAGTGAACTGCAGGCAATACCGTTAACTGTTCAAGACATACTCTCGATCACATTACAACAAGGAAAGATAATTACAATTTTGAGAAATAACTCAGAATGAAATCAAAATTCATAGTAATTTAATAAAAAAATAATAATACATTTTTAGAACTTTTTCCACATAAAATTTATTGGATCAGGACCGGTTTCGCTCATGGCGAGCATTATCAACTGATAAGAATACAACGAAACAGTGATATTTATACAAAAGTAAAGCAAGAATTACAAGGTATTACAAACAATTAGTATTGCAACCAGGGCAAAAAAAAGTCCGACTCCGACACCAGCATTTACCAAAACCACGACTCCGACTAAAAAAAGGCTAATATCGTCCTTTTTTCCCCTAATTTTCCTATTTATGTGTATTTAATTAAATATCAACCCTATCAATGCGACCAAAAGCTAAATTTGACATATTAAAAGCAAAACTAAAAAGTTAAAACTTTTCAAAATTTCCGACTCCAAGTACGACTACAGCCAAAACGCCGCGACGACTCCGACTCCGACTCCACAGCCCTGATTAAAACTAAGCAAATAAATTGAAACAAATAGTTGTAGATTATAATTAAAATGTTGAAGAAATTTTTTGGAAGGCAATGGGTGTCTGTATTTCCAAAAATCCACTCCCCTATTTCCGATCTCAAAAGCGGGAGCGATTAGCAAACCTATAGTCCTGTCCGAGGTCCTGCAACCTTTCAATCCCTACTCTCTTCGAAAAAGAGAGGCTTAGCAACTGACTTATCAAGCAGTTCACGTAGAAAAACATATGTTGAGATAAACTCAGTGAGAAGTCCACATACTACACGTTGGAAGCGGACATTAGAAAATTAAATTTAGTTGATTGCTCACTCGGTTGACTTCTTTGGCAATTTGCAATATACAAATTAATTTTTTTATGCTCTTCTATAATTTGTGATTTTTGTTGTGCATATACAGGATGTATGTATATATTTGTCAAATGCATGGTGCATTGGCGTCAGCTGTAATAATATGGTTTGTATTTTCTTCAATAAATAAATGAATAAATAATTAGCTAAATGAATAAATAATTAGCCAAGTGAATAAATTATAAATGATACAAACTGCTTAATACGCGTCAGTTTAAGTAAATTCGTGCACTTGAAATGCCTAAAGATGCCGAAAGGGAAAACCCAGGACGTAATCGACATAACTCATAGAAAAGTATAAAATTCAAACGATTCACATTTGATATTGAAATCCCATCAAGCACCATCAGTTAAATTTTTAAATAGCTATCAACTTCATACAATTTTATAATATTTGTTACATTCCAAATATTTCACAGTTTTATAATAGAGCTCTACCAAGTAAATGCCAATTATATCAATAATTAATAAAATTCATCCAGTGCACATTTTCCTTAACTATTCTTAACAAAATAAGTTTGGTTGCTATCTGGCTAAGTTTGTATTTGACGTTTGCCATTTGCCGTTGGGAGACACATATGGTGAAGTGGATTACTATTAAAGAAAAAAACGGTAAGTTTCCAATCCGATAGTGAATGTGTGGTGGCTTACCAGTACGCCGAGCCATTCGGCCGAGATGTTAGCGCGCCAGTTCGACGACCCAGCGGCCTTCATTTCGCAACAAGCCACCAGAGCCGCACGCCATTCGCGTAACGCAGGCATGTCCAACTCTATTCGCAACGCGGGATATGTCGAGTCACCAATGACAAGGGCTGTTCGGTTCATCAATGCACTGCCGAAAAAAGCAATGAACTTTATATATTTGGGTAAACAAGTTGCTTGTCCCACCATCTCCTGTTATGTGTGTGCAGCCGTTTTTAAAAACACTCCAAAACTTAATACATTAACGATACATTGGAATTGATAATTATACTCGTATGAATTCATAAATGATTAAAGAATGGCATAAAGTGATAATTTCAACCAATTAAAGGTTTCAATTTCATAAAAATAATAACACATTTTTGGACTTATTTCACATTGTAATTATTGAGTTAAACTCATTGCCAGCATTTTCAACTGATTTAACAGCACCGCAAGAAGTAGTATAAATAAATTGCCATTTTTTCACCGTGATATAATGGAGTTCCACCAAATGTTGACAGTGAACACCTCAAAAGGTTTCAATTTCATGATTTTAGATAAAGTCGATTATCTCGAAACAGGGTTTTTTGACGAAAAGTTTTATGTCAGTATACCGACGAGATATTCGTGGTACTGTGATCAAGTCCGTGGTGCAGTGGTCAACGTCGTTGGCTTGCGTGCCGGACCGCCCGGGTTCGATTCCCGGTACGAGCGGACTTTCTTCAGTCGATAAATCTGTTCAGAGGAGTGTTTGTGTTGTTGAAAATCCCTTCCCACCTTTCCTATCACAAAGAGCGATGCATAGCGAGAGCGGTTAGCTTAGCACTAGTTCTTACCGAGTCCTCGTATCCTTTCCATCCCCTACTCTCTTCGAAAAAAGAGAGGTTGAGCAACTGAGTAACAAGCAGTTCTTGTAGAAAAATATACATTGAGATAAACTCCGTGAGGAGTCCATATGCTGCAAGTTGTGAGCGGACATGGTTAAAAAACCGACGAAATAACATTCAAACAAATATCAGTGGGCCGTTAAATAGCCGCGGGCCGCGTGCTCGACGTCCCTGGCGTAACGCAACAGGCCCGCCGCGAGCATGCACGCGCGACGCGGGGCGAGGGGCGGCGGGGGAAAATCCTTGGGAAAGTGTGACGAGTGGCCACGACTATCATTGGTGCACGCTGCTGCAGCGGTATCGGTGTGCGTGATAGCGCCGATGACGTATAGCAGCGGTTGCCAAACAACTGATACAACGACCCCGGCCGTGCCGAACGCCGTGATAAATTAACGTTGATTCAATAATCGGCGCCGGCCTTCAGTCAGTCGAATTAAATACGCTTTCTTTGGTATCTTTAACGCTCATGTGTCGATACACGGACGTGGTTAAACCACATTCATTTTACATCAAACCTGATCGCTTCACACCAATCGTCATTTACCTGACAGATTCAAACAAGTCTATTGGTTATTTTCGACTTGATGAAATTTGAATATTGCACTTTCCCAACTCTCTACGTGACTTTGAAAAGGTTCTAACTGCTCTTGACATTCCATTATAACACGGTGAAAAAAATACCAACGTAACGTAGCTCTTCAAAAAAATTATGATATTTAATAGTTGATAGCTATTTCGGCTTATGCCCTCATCTCAAGTATTTGTGAAAGCAATATATGGTGCTCACTTTTATAGCAGTATGTATAATAACAAAAAATCTGTTGTGAAAAATGAACACCTGCTAAAAGTTTAAGAATTGCTTAGCAAAAAATCCACAGTTCTACTTTTCTTAGCAGATAGGCAGTCATTACATACTTAATAATTCATATGAAATAAGTTAATTTTCGTTTCAATCGCTTTTTATTAGGGCTGTGGAGTCGTTAAAAAAGGTACGACTACGGCATTTGCCAAAAACACGATAAAAAACGTTTAATTTCGTCGCTTTTTTGCCTAATTTTCCAACCAATCCGGCCAATAAACAAGTTTGACATTTTATGAGCAAAACTAAAAAGTTCAAACTTCCGACTCCGAGTACGACTCCACAGCCCTGCTTTTTATAAATTCTAAATACTAAAATTTCAATACACATTATGTAATTTTTCTCAAAAGTTTGTCGGAGTCACTTACTGCCTTCTTGCATGGAATGGCAGTATACATAATGTGACCATTTATTTTTGTCCTCAAAACGGGACATCTACCAATTTTTACGTAATAGTATGTATATTCAAGAAAACACGTATTTTTTCATAGTTTTTATGTATTAATAAAAAGAAAAGGAATGTTGATAAAGAAAATAACAGGAATAAATGATATAAATATGAAAAAAAATATGTTGATTTATATTTTTCTGATGAATAAATTTTTTGAGAATGAGAATAAGAATAAGAATGGAATTCTTGGCAGGATTTTTTAAAAAATATTTTAACTAACAACATCGCTTTAAGTACTCCGTCTTGTAATTGTGTTTTTTCTGTCGTCCACAACTTATTCATCTGTGAAAAGACTCTCTCTACGGGTGCATTTGTTCCGGGCAAGCATACAATGTATTCAATGATTACTCAAAAGTTTTTATGATTCAAATTATTATTACGAAAGTCGATTTTTTGCACTTTTTTTTAAAACTGTTACCGTGTGTTGCCCTCTATTTGAAAACGGGACATTTTGACGCCCCGAAGCTGTACTTGGGAACAACGGGATATATGGTCACTTTAAGTATACAACCCATAAATTAATCGCTGAATCATCGAGGATAAATAATCTAACGATGTTGCTTGTCAAATGATAATATTTATTCGCTTACCGCTGCATAAAAACACGTCAATTGACTCTGATTCAAGTCCGGGTTGACTGTAGAAGATGCGACCTAATGCCACACAACATCGTCGTAAAATCGTGCTTTACCTCAACACAGAATCCGGTTTCTCGATCATAATACTATGTACAAACCATCGCATCGTTTGCGCTTCTTAGAATAGTAATTATGATGACACTTCGGAATTTTTGTATGATTTTGTATGACGTAATAAATAATTGATTTCACATTTAACATGCAAGTAAGCGGGATTTTTTTTTACCAAGTCCGTTCGCAACTTGGTGCATGTGGACTCCTCGCGGAGTTTATGTTTTTTTCAGGGCTGTGGAGTCGGTAAAAAAAGTCATTTGCTAAATATTTGTGAAAGCAATATATGGTGCTCACTTTTATAGCAATATGTATAATAACTAAAAATCTTTTGTGAAAAATGAACACCTGCTAAAAGTTTAAGAATTGCTTAGCAAAAAATCCACAGTTCTACTTTTCTTAGCAGATAGGCAGTCATTACATACTTAATAATTCATATTAAATAAGTTAATTTTCCTTTCAATCGCTTTTTATTAGGGCTGTGGAGTCGTTAAAAAAGGTACGACTAAGGCATTTACCAAAAACACGACTCCGACAAAAAAAAGTTTAATATCGTCACTTTTTTCCTAATTTTCCTATTTATGTGTATTCAATTAAATATCAACCCTACCAATCCGGCCAATAGCCAAATTTGACATATTATATGCAATAATAAAAAATTCAAACTTTTCAAAATTTCCGACTCCGAGTACGTTTTTCTACGAGAACTTCTTCATACTTTCAATGGATTCGGCGGTAGCTTTGTGGTAATTCATTTCTCTTACTAGTTTTTTTATTTCTCTTCCACTCACATATTAGCCTTGAAAGGTGAAGTGATCCAATTCTAAAAGTGGTGAAACTATTATATTGGTCTTTTCAGTTGCAGATTGTTGCCATATCTTATATATAAAACCGAAACGGCGTATGTATGTATGTATGTCTGTAATTCCCTTTTGCATTATTGTTGCAAGTTGCAATATAATAATGTTTATTATTTACGTGAAGGTATTATTTGACATTTCTTTGACAGCAAATTAGATTTTTTCCGTGAATTTGGACATTTTAATGGGCGAGAATGGGGCTGTCATCAAATTAAATAAAGTTTGTGATTTTATTTTAACTCTATTTTGGATGTTAGATTTTGTAATATAATTATGTCGAATGATATAACATTAAATAATTATTGGTCGCTTAGTCCGAGCGACGCCGGGTAGCAATACTAGTATATTATAAATTACAACAAAATACAAACTGATTTCGTAAATATGGTGTCGATTAGAGACTCCAATTCGAGTATCGAGTACTCGATACTCGAATTCGAGTATACTTGTCCATTTTTCAAGAACTCTATACTCGAGTTATTTGAAGACTTATATTATCAACGATTATGATACAAAATTAAATATTGAAAAATAATCTTTTGATTTGCGGACTATGGATGCAGCTGTGGCATAATCAATTAAATACGCTTATTTATTTATAATCATTCATTTAAATACACAAATTTGAATTAATAAAAAAAAATGGTTCATCTGAAACTTCTCGAATATTCTCGAATACTCGAGTATTTTGAAATTTTACTACTCGATACTCGAGTAGTTGAGATGTTGAGTAATTGGAGTCCCGTAGTGTCGATACATATTATTGGCATGTATTTAATGGGTCAGTAACTAATTCAAGTTTTGGTCAGTTAAATAAATAAATGGTCAGTTAAAAATCAAAATGGTCAGTTAATATTATAAACGGACAGTTGTCATTTCATCGGTGTGAATGTGGTCAGTTATTAAATAAAACGGTCAGTATTATATTTTAATGGTTAGTTATTTATGAAAAACGGTTAGTATTTAATTTAAATGGTCAGTTATTTTAAGTTTTAGTTTGACAGCTTGTGAATTTTATCAAATATGGTCGTAAGATTCAAATTTATGACATGTTCTTTTTATTTTAACTGACCATTTATTATTTTTAACTGACCGTTTTAAGTATTAATAACTGACCATTTATCGAATTAAAAACTGACCAAATAATTAGTAGTCCATATTATTAAATACTAGCAATGCCTTCTCAGGATAAGATAATTGAGTCCACCGTACTATACGGGGTATTTGTCACGCACTATATGAGCTCAATGTGTTAGAGGGGTATTTTTCATATCATCATTATCGATTCCGACAATGGAGCTAGGCAAAGATCAATGTCGTAAAATAGTAACTTGACTGTAATAGGTTTGTTTTGACCGCTAGATCATTATTTTTTGTGTCGTATGCCACAACAGTGCAATGCACCTTAATTGGGCTGAAGGTGATTCGACGTATTGAGGCATTAATGTAATTTGCTTACTTCGATATTCGATTAATGTCATCATCGTTCAATACTGAATCGTAGGCTCAATTCAAAAGTATATAATATCGCCAGTGGCGGATTATCCCCTTGGAAGGCCTCAGGCCCAATATAATTTTGGATGCCCCTTTTTTCGAATGAAACAAAAGCGTCATAAAATGACTAATACTAAACTATGAATTTTGAAATTAAATATCGTATTAAAAATTAGTTTTGATTTCATTTCACAAAATTGTAATTATCTTTTCGTATTGTATGTGATCGAGAGTATGGCTTGAACAGTTAACGGTATTCCCTGCAGTTCACAGTAACAATTCAGTCCTGTCCTAGTCCTCTTATCCTTTCCATTACTACTCTATTCGTAGAAAAGTGTTTGAGCAACTGAGTTACAAGCAGTTCTCATAGAAAAACATATGTTGAGATTAACTTGGTGTGGAGTCCATACGTTCCAAGTTGGGAGCGGAAATATTAAAAATTGTTCTTCCATCGTCGGAAAAAGTTCTGAAGAAAAAGGTGACTGATATATATCATTGCGGGCCGCACGAAATGTCATTGAGGGCCGCAGGTTGTGTATCACTGCATTAGACAGTTTTTTTGATCGGGAGCTTATATTTATTTCTTAGAAAATATTCGCTCTAGTGATATTTATACAATTTCTTTTTTTTTATTATTCCATGTCCGCTGTCAATGTGGAGCATATGAAATTCGAATGGTTTGTTTCATTATTTTTCCGAAGACTGATTGCTAAGCTTGCCGCTTCATCTTTTTAGTCTAAGTGTAAGGATATAGACAGTGACGGCTGGTGACGCGGTGCTGGGGGGTGCAAAAGGAAGTATCAACCATTTTTCCGTACTACGGAAGAGAAACAGTTGGTATTGCGAACATCTGAATTGAAAGTCCATGATATAGAAGTGTTTTAAAATCCAATGAATAGGAAAGAACTCTTGCAAAAATGGTTGAATCTTCCTTTGCACCCCCCAACACCCCGTCACCAGCCGTCACTGGATTTTGAGGATTAGGTAAGCGAATTTTTAGGCAACACAAACACCCATGCCTTTGAACATAATCGATAAATGAAATGAAAAAAAATGCTGCTCGTACTTGGACTCGAACCCGTGCAGTACGTCACTGAAGCCAACGACGTTCACCAATGCCCCCACGGAACCGAATAAAACGGCTGCCTTTTGTTGACTATTAAAAAAATATAATTATTATAATTCATTTCGACTTTTGTGCTGTCCTATAATTATGATACGAAGATCACAAATCACGCTCTTTGCTTATTGTTATGTATTATAATATGTATACATATTCATTTGTATATTATATATCTGTTGGCATTTCAAATTATTATGTATGCATGAAATCACGCTCGGAGAAGTCGTACTTTGACGTCATTACCTGTTTAAATGTCACGAACATAAATAGAAAGTAGTTGCAAAGATAAACAAAATGATTATCAATAGGTTGTGACATTTTTTCCTCTCGTATTCTCCGTGGCTACGTCTTCTGGCATTTCAAACGAATGTTTAAAATGTTAACCCATTCAAAGCGTCGGTCGAGGAATTCGATAAAACACATATCACTCGGTACACGCGGGGTAAAATACTAAAACAAAAGTCTTAAATCCAAGAATTCCTATGTCGAGTCTTTATCGTATAAGTAACCCGCAAATTCTATGATTGTCGAGTCCTCGATTTCATGCGGCGGATTTATGACAAATATCAATCACCTTTTTTTCTTCAGAACTTTACAGATTGAGTTCTGCAGCTGACGACCCAATTTTCACTTTTTAGCATCTTCAAGCATTTCATGTTCATCTGTGCAAACCCGGATCGTTAGCGACAAAAATCATGAAAATGTACTAAATTCGGTAAAATATGGTAATAAGTACACGGGACAGAATCCCAATCCTCTCCTGCTTAGCTCCGCCCCTTAAACTCTTTAGGCTCCAGGGAATCACTTTTGCATTTCAGAAAGATAAATTGTCTATGGTGTTGCTTGAAGTCAAATGTCACTGAGTTTATAGATAGATAAATAAATAATTCCACGTAGGAACGTAGGAAGGTATTTGAAAGCACAAAACAAATTTCAATCATCATTTTTACCAGTGCTGTGGAGTCGTTAAAAATGATTAATTTCGTCACGTTTTTTTCCTGCCTTTCTTATTTATATATTTGCAATTAAATATCAACCAATCTAGCCGGCCAACAACCAAATTTTACATAGTATATGCATAGATAAAAAGTTCTAAATTTCCGACTCCGAGTATGACTCCGGCCAAAACGCCGCGACGACTCGGACTTCAACTCCAACTCCACATCCGTGATTTTTACAATCTAATGGGCATGAGGGAACATTTTCATTTCATAAATTGATTCCAGCATACTCATGAATGTCTCGTGGCTGTGACTGTTGTGATACTCTAAAATGTTGATCACTGTTTGTATAAGATTGACCACGAGTAGCGACGTGAGCTAGGCTCGTGTTACGCCTTGGATCGTCGTGCCAGATATTCGTCAAAATTGTCCCGAATCCAAATATAGACGACTAGAAACTATAGACTCCAATTACTCGACATCTCAACTACTCGAGTATCGCGTAGTATTTTTTTTCAAATACTCGAGTACTCACGTATACTCGAGTAGTTTCAAATGTACCAAAATATATATTATTAATTCAAATTTGTGTATATGTTACAGTGACACTGTATTCTCAGTGAAAATATATTCTTCTCTAAGCTGTCATTGAAATTAAATTTGACCGCCCTATCTTCAGCCCTATGTTTGTTTGTGTTTTTCTTTGATTCTGTTTTTATGAAAGGGACTACTTGTAGATTTTGTTTCATTGAAGCAAACCAAAATTTTAGGCCGGTAAAATCATCGACTTGGGCCGATAATTTCAATGATCGTGACCAGTGAAATCATGGTGTCATAAAAATCTAATACTTGATACATTTTCACTGAGAATACAGTTTCACTGTAACATATATAAATAAATGATAAATAAATAAATAAGCTTATTTAATTTCTTACTACATTTATTTTTTCAATTTAAATGAAATTTTTGGCATTACAGCTATTGCCAATGCGCCAAATATGTTTAATTGTGAAAGTCATACGAGATAAACTCTATGGTAAATAATTAATCAGTCGAGAACAAAACCAAAAATTACATACAAACACCCATGTCCAACATCTCTTCTTCAATTGAAAAAATCTGACCTTGCCGGGACATGAACCCGGGCCCACCTGATCGCTACAGCAATTTTTAACATGTGTTTCAAAAATAGTAGAGAATTAAACGTCTAAAATTTTGTTTCTATAGTGCAGCAGAAAAAACCAGGGCTGTGCAGGGCATATTTACATATAATATGTATGTAAAATTTTTGGGTATTGGCCGGATTGGTAGGGATGATATTTAATTGAATACACATAAATATGAAAATTAGGAAAAAAAAGTGACGACATAAAACTTTTTTTATTCAAGAGTCGAAGTCGTGTTTTTGGTCAATGTTGGAGTCGGAGTCGTGGTTTTGGTAAATGCTGGAGTCAGAGTCGGAGTTGAACCTTTTTTACAGCCCTGGAAAAAAATCTTCATTTTTGTAAATTACGAGTATTACTCAAGTAATTTTCAAAATACTCGAGTATCGAGTGTTCGATACTTGAATTGGAGTCTCTACCGGCCACACCTCGAGTGCTCCGCTGGGCCCGTCGACGCAACGAGGTCGACCCGCGGACGTGACGCGCGGACATCGGAGTTTACTTTTTAATTTATTTACTGACCAGAACAAAGATGTCCGATTGAGCGATGCCACTCGGCCGTTTTGTTATTGCTGCGTGACTTTGGAATTTTGAGTGCAGGTGGGCGCGAATAGGTCACGGAGAATTGGTATTTTTTGCTGAACACAACGGATGGACAGAGCGTTGGCCGCGGTGTAACGGTCGTCCGCGGAGACATTTATGGACGACTGTAGCATGCATCATCAAGAAATTCAAATAAAACACATTTGTTTTATTTATTCCAGGGCTGTGGAGTCGGAGTCGTCGCGGCTATTTGGCCGAAGTCGTACTCGGAGTCGGAAATTTTGAAAAGTTTAAACTTTTTATTTATGCATATACATAATATGTAAAATTTGACTATTGGTCGGATTGGTTAGTTAATAAATTGAATACATATAAATAGGAAAATCAAGATAAAAAGTGACGAAATTAGACTTTTTTTAGTCGGAGTCGTGCTGTTGGTCGATGTTGGAGTCGGAGTCGTGACACACACCTCACACAGAAAATAAGTGAACGTGACTTTAAATCGGAACCGATTCATAATAATTTTAATCTTAAATGTAAATAAAAAATACGTTCAAAATTCTTAAAGCAAATTAATAGTCTTCTACGCATACCTTGCTAGCGACACATTTTAACACAACGAAACAGCTCTTGTTAAAATCTATATATTACTATACAATATCTTTAAACACTTTTAAGGTGTTCACTGTCAAGTGTCAATACTTGGTGGAAAGGCATTATAATAAAAATAATAATACATTTTTAGTACTTTTTCCACATAAAATTTATTTGATCAGGACCGGTTTCGCTCATGGCGAGCATTGTCAACTTATATGAAATACAATACAACAGTGATGTTTATACAAAAGTTAAGTATGAAAAACAAGTTTGTTTTTAAATGTTTGTTGTCAATTGGTAGAACCAATTGTTTGTCATACCTTGTTTTTCATACTAAAAATGTATTATTATTTGGCATGTATTTAATGGGTCAGTAACTAATTCAAGTTTTGGTCAGTTGACAAACTAAATGGCCAGATAAAAATCAAAATGGTAAGTTTATATTATAAACGGTCAGTTGTAAATTTAAGTATCAGATAATGAATGTGGTTCACATGTTAAATAAAACGGGCATGTATTTAATTTAATAATAAGTTTTTTATTAAACCCAGTTCGTGTTTAATTATAAACGGTCAGTTATTTTAAGTTTTATTTTAAATAGCTTGTGAATTTTAATGAATATGGTATTTATTAAAAACGGTTCGTGTTAATTTAACATGGTCAGTTATTTTAAGTTTTATTTTGACAGCTTGTGAATTTTACTGAGCCAATTTATGACATTTTAATTAACTGACCATTTATTATTTTGAACTGACCGTTTTAAGTATTTATAACTGACCATTTATCGAGTTAGAAACTGGCTAGATAATTAGTAGTCTTATTATTTTTATAAATATCTTTAAAGATTAAGTATTACATCACAATTCCAAGAGATGTCACTGTATGGAAGATATTTTAAAATTGTTATAAACGTTGCTCATGGCCTACCACGTCTCAAGTACTGCGTGTAAACACAAGCATTTTGTATGACCAGGCATTCGAAGAGATTTGAGTAATGAAGCAAGATTGATTTTAATATCCTAAAATGAAAAATTACAAAACTGTTTTTTATTTATTTATTTTGAAATTTTGGATTTCAAATAATGAGAGGTTATCTGCAATGAGACGACAATTAGAGACAAAACACTGTTATCTGGATATAAAAAAAAATGCGTTTTTAGCACAAATATTCTTAAAAATATTGCCATTTGGCCCTCTTCCCCTTCCAATTTGTTATTCAGCGAGACATTTCCTTCTTAGATAACAATTTTGTTTGTTGTTATTTTTTAAAAGCGCAGGCCTAATTAGATTTGATAATTACTTCGATTTGATAATTGGGTCACGTGATATAGTGTTGATGTTATCAAAGTCTGTATTAGTTTATTGGGTCATTCCATCAGGTCTGTGGAGTTCTGATAGAATGATAGAGTCCTTCCAAGATGCAGACCGCCAATGGTGATGAAATGATAAATTATTAAAAAAAAAGTTCACTCCAGCCTGAAGTACGGGTTGCACAATCAATAAATCAAGTCGGAGTCGTAGAGTCGCGGCGTTTTGGCCGGAGTCGTAGTCGGAGGCGAAATTTTTTAAAAGTTTGATTTTTTTTTATTTATGCACGTAATATGTAAAATTTGGCTTTTGCTCGGATTGGTTGGTTGATATATAATTGAATACACATCAATAGGAAAGGTAGGAAAAGAAACGTGACAAAATTAAACGGTTTTAGTCGGACGTCGTGGTTTTGGTCAATGTTAGAGTTGAAATCGTATTTTTTAACGTTTCCATAGCCCTGCATCCTACTATTGGTCGAGAAAAATGTAGCTGGTGGCGTGACTAAAATCAGACTATTTACCTCTTGTTCAAAACAAATGGGATGATAAAATCCATATGCTCTACAATGACAGAAAGTGTAAATGGATAAAAACATAGTTGCAAGCATAAAAGACGCGTCGGTTCAAGTTCACTTTGGAGCGTGTTTTCTCGGCAATGAAACACATTTGGTCGGATGACCGAAGCCACATGAGTCTACTGCACGAGCGTTTCTATACTTTTGCATACCATGCATAAAGTGACCATACGTCCCGTTTTAAGGTAGCCTGTCCCGTTGTCCCCAAGTACAGCTTCAGGGCGTCGAAGTTTCCCGTTTTCAAAAAGACGGTAACAATTTTTAAAAAAAGTGCAAAAAATCGACGGTGGTGCGTATGAGCGTTATGAGTAACTATATTACACCCCAAAAAGTGACCGAATGGAATATTGGAAACGTTTCAATCGAAAATCGTTGGATTGAATTGTTCCAACACTTTCGTAATAATAATTTGAACCATAAAAACTTTAGAGTAATCATTGAATACATTTTATGCTTGCCCGGAACAAATGCACCCGTAGAAAGAGTCTTTTCACAGATGCATAAGTTGTGGACGACAGAAAAAACACAATTACAAGTCGGAGTACTTAAATCGATGTTGTTAGTTAAAATGAATTTAAAAAAATCCTGCCAAGAATTCCATTCTTATTTAATAGCAAACCCAGTTATACTTAAGAAAAATTTTCATCAGAAAAATATAAAACAACATATTTTTTTTCATATTTATATTATTTATTCCTGTTATTTTCTTTATCAACATTCCTTTTCTTTTTATTAATACATAAAAACTATGAAAAAATACGTGTTTTCTTGAATATACATACTATTACGTAAAAATTGGTAGATGTCCCGTTTTGAGGACAAAAATAAATGGTCACATTAACCATGCAGCGACTTTTATGAAAAATGGCAAATAATTGAAAAAGTTAACTCCACTATATACATTTTGAAGGGAATTGTTTTTTCTCCGCTCCACTCCTGTCAAAGTTTATAGCATAGGTTCCCTACCTTTTCGGGTTGCGACCCTCAAGGCGATTGGAAAGGACAATTTTAAAAAGCAACGGAAATGCATTAAAGCGAATATTGTTTTTGGTTGACTGTATAAGTTGGCCAACTATGGGTTAGGAACCCGTGGTTTAAAGCTTAAAATTTATGGTAAGTCTATTAACTCATTATATGCCGGCTGGTATAAGAACGGTCGTGCACCGAGGGCCGCGATTTTCTTTGAAAAATATCGACGGATTTCAGTAATACATAGAAGTTCTCTTTAAAATCGATATAACATTGATTATATTACAAAATATGTCAACTGTGAGTATAGGACTGTGATTTCTAGAATTTTGAATTATAAAATCGTCGACCTTGTCAAGTATTAGTGAGTGTATAGTGACCGTATATATACGCGCATTTTCTATAGCCGGCACTGCGCTCACGGATTTGTAGACCGTATATATACGTTTCTGGCATACAACCGGTTAATAAGGAAAGTGGTATATTGTCAACAAAAAGCCACAATCTTTTCATTTTAGTCCACGTATTATCGCTTAAATTAATTCATTTACATATTCACTAGCTAAAAAATGGTCATGGTATATATTGCATTGAACGTAACTGATGGTGTGTAAACAAGATAAGGTTGTTATTATGATATCATGAGTATGAGTGAAGCCACGAGTAAGCCAAATGTGATAACAGCGCATGATAACACATGAGAGACAGTGATAAGATACGAAGCCAACATCGTATCAAATTGGAGCAAATATGCTTATCGGTAAGTAATATGAATATGTTCTAATCTGGCCCGTGGTCTCTGGTCTGTTTTCCAGTTATTTTTCATTACATAATTACGATTTTGTTTACGGGTGTTTGGTTAAACCAGAGGTCATCTTACATATATATTTAAATATTTATAAATTCAATTTAAGCGTCGAAATTGTATGATTTACGCAAAAGTTTTTTTAAACTATGTCTGCACCCAACATGGAGCATATGGATTCGATGAGATATGGATCGGATATGGGGTTTCAACCAGTGACGACTGGTGACGCGGTGCTGGGGGGTGCAAAAGGAAGTATCAACTATTTTTCCGTACTACGGAAGAGAAACAGTTGGTGTTGCGAACATCTGAATTGAAAGTCCATGCTATAGAATTGTTTTAAAACCCAAAGAATAGGAAAGAACTCTTGGAAAAATGGTTGAATCTTCCTTTGCACCCCCCAACACCCCGTCACCAGCCGTCACTGGTTTCAACACAGACAACACAGACATCCCTGGCTCATTGCATTTTCATTTTTGCATTATGTATATGTCTGTTTTGTGAGGACTTGGGCTTTCGCCTAATCCTCTTCATCTGAATATTTTGTGACTTGTATCATGGTCGCGCACGGGGCTGGATAGCTTTCCGTGCGCCAATCTGTCATGGCATTTCATCTTCTTCTTCAGCTTGGAGTCGTGAAGTCATCTTCTTCATTTCCCTCTTCAGCTTGGAGTCGAGATTTTATCTTCTTTTCTGCTACTGCATCTGGTGTCCGCATCCTCCGGTGTCCTTTACCATACAGGTGTGAGGTGGCTCCGGACAGAAATCAATAAATTGAAATCGATTGAAAAAATTTACTACCAGCACTAGGATTCAAACCCGCTATTTACACTAGACCAGAGGTTCTAACGTAAAATTTTACCGTGGCCGCATTGTAAGCATCATGTCATCACCTACGGAAATGTCTCGTGCGGTAATGCGGTAGGTGGATTCTTATGTCAGATGCGAGAAAATTTAATTAGTATCAACGGCTGCCGCACACGTACTAGTGGTCTGCACGGGCCGAAATTTTAAAATTATACCCGGCCCGAAACCGAAAATCTCTGACCCGGCCGACCCGAGCCCGAGGCACATTCCCGAACATCTTACCCGAACCTGACCCGAGCCCGAGAATTTTTTTTAACTTTTCAACAAAATTTTAATCATTTAAAATAATTGAATATCAACTCATCAAATTATAATATACAGCGAAACCCCAATTCTACGTTATTTAAGGGACCGTATAAAACAAACGATTAATGCGGGAAACGATGAATGCGGGAAAGTTTTATATATGAACTAAATGCCGGGACTATAGAAAATAAACGCACCACGCGGGAAAACGTATAATGCGAGAACGTAAGATCGGGGTTCCACTGTATATGTAATTAATTAAGATATACAATAATGACGTATACATAATGTGACCATTTATTTTTGTCCTCAAAACGGGACATCTACCATTTTTTACGTAATAGTATGTATATTCAAGAAAACACGTATCTTATCATTGTTTTTATGTATTAATAAAAAGAAAAGGAATGTTGATAAAGAATATAACAGAAATAAATAATATAAATATGAAAAAAAATATTTTGTTTTATATTTTTCTTATGAACAAATTTTCTTAAGTATAACTGGGTTTGCTTTTAAATAAGAATGACAACAATAACACACGCCAATAAAAAAAAAAAATCTTCAAGAAAGACGCGCCAGCTGTCAACGTGTAGTCGTGTACCCACAAACGAGCAAACTGCCGAATTGTAACAAACAAATATGAATGTGTGGGTGTGACGTTGCGCATGCACATGACTCACCAGCCACCCGAAATCAATCGGCTATACTACGCACCACCGTCGATTTTTTTATAAATTGTTACCGTTTGTTGCCCTCTTTTTGAAAACGAGACATTTCGACGTTCCGAAGCTGTACTTGGGGACAACGGGACAGGCTCCTAAAAACGGGACGTATGGTCACTTTACATATACATCCGGAATAATCGGATTTATTATAAAATTTAAAATAACTTTGATTATTCCACGTATTGTGTAACTAATTGTGACACGTGTTTCGCCTCTTTCAGAGGCATCTTCAGACTTACTATCGCAAAGTTTGCTTAAGTAATGAAGCAAGATAAATTCTAACATTTTAACATTTTAAATTATGAAATTACAAAATGGATTACGGGTTTTTTTTCCTTCTAAAGGAAACAAGGAAGGGGGTGATAGAATCAAAACAATGCAATAACATAATGATACTAATAAGGTGCAATCAACGTGTCACAATTAGTTACACAATACGTGGAATAATCAAAGTTATTTTAAATTTTATATTAAAATGAACTTCCACAAAGTTACCGCCGAAACCATCGAAAATATTAATCGGATTTATGTTTTATTTTTTGTGTATGGACCCGAATTCAAACCTTGGTTACCCGGCCCGACCCGATCCGCGCCGGGCCGGGAATACCCGAGCCCGTGCAGACCATTAACGTGTATGTTTTCGCAATATTTTTTTAGCCAAATGTATTGACAGCATAGTGTTACTTCACCTTGAATAGAATTTTGCAAATATTTCCTGCCGAATGCTAACAAACTCGTTTTTACGCAAAAATATTCCATTGATCGGAATTTCCAACACATGCTAACACTAATAATAATACAAAAAACATTCAACGTTGTAAAATTTCCGCAATCATTTGCAAACGACGATTTTTCATAACTTGTTGACATATCGGTTTCGCTTTGATTTCATTGTAATTTTATTGCGAAAAAATGTTCGATTATTTTTTTTATAAATAAGTCGTGAAATTTTTTATTTTATATTTTCTATTAAACATCAAAAGCCTTTGCGTCGTTCACCAGTGATTATGGTGTATTTCGCTATCAGATTACACTGATTTATGATAAAATGTAGTATTCAAAATATGAATATTAACTTTCATAAATAATGTCTTTATACTGAGACGACCTCAATCTCTGCCCTCTCGGAAAGAGGGAGACAGCCTCTCTGTCGGTCCCTCTTGGAGGAAAAAAAAGGACTATGGACTGGGGAGGAGGAGAGAGTATGGCGCTCTTAGAGAAAGGATGTCCGCAGATCCGATCCGGAGACGTCGCCCTCAAATGTCGTGTTTACAAATTTAAGAATTTTCCTATTCTAAATCGCTATAAATTTCAAGATAGGGAATTATAAGACTGAATTTACTTCCTGATATTGTCTTAAACTCATAGACTGAGGTGAAATATAGATCGTTCGAGAGAGTGCTGATATCCTAAATATACTAAAATATATAAAATAAAGATATACTAAAAAATGGTTAATATCGTCACTTTTTTCCTAATTTTCCTATTTATGTGTATTCAATTAAATATCAACCCAATGCGGCCAAAAGTTAAATTTGGCATATTAACTTTTCAAAATTTCTGACGCCGAGTACGACTCCGGCCAAAATGCCGCGACGACTCCGATTCCGGCCAAAAAGCTCCGACTCCACAGACCTGCTTTATACCTCGATTAGGTTTAGCATGAGCAGGCTTACCATAAGTCCCGGCTTGAGACATTGGTCCCAGGAACATTCGCACCTTTGGAACGTGTTTTCTCGATAGTGAAACACATTTAGACCGAAGCTGTTTGCTGGAGTATACCATACGAGTGTCCTGTACTAGTGTACTGTACAATAAACTTTAGCATGACATGCAATGGCTTTTATTATTTAAACGTGGAAATTCTACTGCTACATTAACCTCTTCCCAGGCACGCCCGAGTATACTCGTCAAAAACGAACATCACGAGAATACTCGGGCAAACTTCATACGAAAATTACGAATTTGGTCTAGTCCAAGCAAGGGCTGGGACACAGACTAACAGATAAAAAATATTTTATCACAAAGTTGTGTGTATTTTGCATTTTCAAATGTGTGCATATGTACATATGTTAAATCAATTGGACCGGCAAGTGGTTTTAAATAAATAAAACAATTTTAACTTCTTCTAAATTGGAGATTTATATGTACCAATTACCCTCTACAATCCTTCCAGTAACTACTAAATAGATTTAAGAAAATGATTGACATCAAAGTGTTGGTAAAACGAAATACCAAAAAATATACCACATTATGATACGGTAAGAAAAATAACAATTATTATAATGGAGTGCCAAGTTAATGACCACATTATGACATGATACAAACTTTTACCAAGGCACACAATCCAATATATACAGTTTTTGAAAGTAGGATGATTAATAAAAAATAAACTAGACTCGGCATAGGAGTTCTGGGAGTTTTAAATAAACAATTTTTCGTAGATTAGTTTTTGTTCTGTCCCGGTTTAAAGCTTCAATATTTTGTTAAGCCAAGATAATGATAGCTTCAGACTTACGGGACGTCTTAGTTGGGCGAAGCTGGGCGAGGCGATTCGGCGCGCTTTAAAAGCGGCAGAGTTTTAAAATATCAAACGGTCCTCGCCCATGCAAGTGTCATATGTGGGCGACGCGATCCGGTCAGGACGGCATATGTCGTAAGTCGCCTCAAGTGCCTGACTCATGGCGCGCGCGAACCGCTTGAAAATATCAAACGGTCCAAGCTCACCAGAGCGTTAATTGCTTCTGGCCGAGCGATGGCACATAAGACCTTTGATCAACTACGTTTTAAATTGACTGGATTCGCCTAAATTCGCTTGCCGGTTCGCGTCGCTTACCTAAGACACGGGGTTAGTTATCATGAATGGAAATAAACGTAAAACTATGATGATGATTTGTTTATATAAATAATAATAAATTGAAATAATAAAAATAGCCACGCAACCGAGATAATTGAAATTCCGTTCCACATTGTAAACCCTCAGTTTAATCTTACGACGATTCAATGATTTGATCAAAACTGCTATCAGTTTTGCGTAATTTATGTGTGTCTTAAATATGTTTTTATGACGAAATTATGTTATCATTAATATCTAAATGATATTGACATAACTTATGCCGATATAAGAAAGTCTACGATTAATAAAAACAGAATAAGTTTGATCTTACAAATTTGATCAAGTGATCATACTCATTAAATGAAACACGTTTGTGTTCGGCCACATTGACAGGCGTAGCGTCACTTGCTGCATAATCAAAGGTTGCCGCAATTTCTCTAACGATGGCGCCGTCTAGGAAGTCGAAACGCAGCGTCATAACTAGAGACCCGTATTTTGGGAATCTTATCATAAATGCTAAATAAATGCTACATTCGTAAAATATGTGAATATATGCTAAAATAATAAACAAAAAGGCTGTGGAGTCGTTACGACTCCGACTCCGACCCCAACTAAAAAAAGTTTCGTGACGTTTTTTTCCTAATTATCCTATATATTGACACCGCCCTATATGGTAGGTCATCAGAACTCTCTCGAACGATCTATTTTTCACCTCAGTCTACGAGTTTAAGTCGATATCAGGAAATAAATTCATTCTAATAATTCTCTATATTGAAATCTATAGCGATTCAATATAAAGTAATTTCAAATTTGTAAAAGAGATATGTATGCGGACGTCTCGCTCTAAATGTCTCTTGACTCTTTCACGCCCTGAGTGCATGAGAGTACATGGTATTTCATGCAAAGTTCGATGGGCCATAAATAATGGCTTATCGCGAGGACGTTTAACGTTTTTTGTAACGGTTTGCTACCTAAAGGAACCGCTTTTTTTTCATACGATTAGTTAGAGATTGGAGAGCATTGAGAATGCACGTGCTTGCCAGATAAGTCTTACAGTCGTGGTTGAGGGGCTTCTCCCAACTGTATGCCCTGGAAGTAGTCTGCAAGCTCCTAATCCTCTCCCTAAGGATAAAGTTTAGTAAATTCCTGATATCGCCTTCGCAATTATAATAGTCGTGTATTATGTATTGTAGAACGTAACGCGTATTGTAAATCTACCAGTGTTAAATCCGTGTGTAAAGTGTCTGTGAAAATTCGTAACAATTAAATAATGGGTGCTAACCGCACCCACATAACGCTTTGAGATCGTCTTTTGTTTATAAGAGCACCATGTTTCTCCTACTCCGTTCCCAAAATTCCTCTTCCTGAGTGACGGATAGGAGGCTCCTTCTCGATTTACGAGGGAGCCGAATCAAGGTCTTCTCAATATGTGTATTCAATTATACATGAACTTGACATATTATATGCAAAAATAAAAAGTTCAACTTTTCTAAATTCCCGACTCCAAGTACGACTCCGGCCAAAACGCCGAGACGACTCCGACTCCACAGCTCTGCAAACAAATATAAAATTAAATATTTTTTTGTATCTGGTTAATATAATATGTTAATGTCGAGCATGACTTGACGTAGGAGTTGCGTATTACTTATACAATGTCGAGCTAGACTCGAAATATGAGTATATAGATTGACCATAAGAGTAAAGATATTAACCATAGACAATTTAGCATGGCACGATGTCCAAAATACGGATCTCTAGTTATGACGCTGCATTTCGACTTCTCAGACGGCGCCATCGTTAAAGTCATTGAGGCAACCTTTGATTATGAAACAAATGACGCTACGCTACGCCACAAGCTACGCCTGTCACTGTGGCCGTAGACTTGCGATACTTCTGTTGACAAGTACTTTTGTAACGTGTTTGTGACCTCACGACATGGTGTGATAATTATATAGCAAACTGTTTATCATAAGTCGTTACCACTCATTACATGCTGAGACCAAAGGTCTATTATCATTGAAGTAACAGTAATGTCTACATAGAAAGTGACGCAAGAAAATACACAGCCAAGTTTAATTTTAAGTCAAAAAAACACATCAGTTTTACCATCGCCGTTATCACTGCGTCAATGCAACAGTATGACAATCCGAAAATCTTAGTTTCGCAATAATTTCTGTCTTTTTCAAACATATGTATAACATTATGGAATCTAATAATTCTAATATATATTCATCAAATTATTCCAATTAAGTCTAGTACAGCAGAAAAAATGTGAAGTTAAAATCATTAGAAATCTAAATGCTCCACATTGGTAAAAAATTAGATATGTTAAAAAGAGAAAAGGTTGCAAGCAAAAATGTCAAAAAACGCAGGTGGCGCATCCGCATGATGACCTTAATCTGCACTGTTCCAATCATCGCGCCTTTGCCTATAAATCTCTTAGTAAGATCAGGAGAGTTGTGATGATAAAATCAATTGGAATCCACATGCTCCATATTGGTAAAAAAATGAAAATGGTAAATTGAAAAATAAAGTTACAAGTACATATAATTGTCAAAAAGCGCGTATGGGGCATAAATACAAAATACAATTAAATACAATTATTTTTTAATTTAAAAAAAATATATATATTTGGCATTACAGCTTACACCAATGCGCCAAATATTCTTAATTGTGAAAGTCATACGAGATTAACTCGATGATAAATAAAAAATCAGTTGTGCACAAAATCAACGATAAATAACATACACCCAGCCCAAGATCTCTTTTTTCAAATTGAAAAAATCCAACCTTGCCGATAATTGAACTCGGGTCCCCAGATCGCTAGGACAAAGCTCTTGCCACTAGACCACAGGGACCGACGTCCGTGTTACGAATTAGATTATCCTCGTGTCCTAGACATCTCTCAGAAATAGCGGGAAAAATGTGAAGATATAATCATTAGAAATCCACTTGCTCAACCTGGGTAAAAAAAAAATGGAAATGGTCAAATAAATAAAAGGTTGCTAGCACAAATGACTAAACGCGCGTATGGCGCATCCGCAATGACGAATGAAATGTGCACTGTCGATTTCATTCTGCCTCTTCCTATAAATCTCGTTATTAGAGGAGGAAACATGTGAAGAAAAAATCATTAGTAATTCAAATACTCCACATTGGTAAAAAAATGGATATATCCTAAGGAGAAAAGGTAACAAAAACAAATCTCATACCTATAATTCCTTTAGTAAAAGAAGGAAAAATGTGGATATATAATCATTAGGAATCCACATGCTCCGAATTGGTAAAATAACGCAAATGTTGATAGAAAAAAAAGTTTCAAGCACAAATGTCAAAAAGCGCGCATGGCGCATCCGCATGACGAATGAAATGTGCACTGTCGCTATCATCGCGCCATTTTCTTGTCCGGGGTCAAACGACGCGCACTTTGCGCCTGGTCTGCCCACTATCACAACAATAATTACGTAAAACGCCGTCTAATAATAAACAATAAATTATTTACAATAATAAATAATGACAAACTCTTCTGCGATAAGACCACAGACTTGTTTTTGAAATGTTTGTCTCCAAGGGTGACAGATAACGTTGCGCCGATATGGCATCGCTGGTAAATTAAGACAATAATAGATACCGGGAACATCTCTTCTGCGAACTGTGATATAAACTGTTTACGCCTACACTGACATCGATACCGATTCATTTCTGAAATATTCAACAAAATTTAAACATTCTTTAATTTTTAAAGATATTTTTTTTTTTGGATATCAATTTGATGTAGCATCAAGTTCTAAGGCGTGTAAGCGCCAAAGTTCTTCCAGACTCCTTCGTCTCTAAATGTTTTAAGCAGGGCTGTGGAGTCAGTAAAAAAACTCCGACTCCAGCATTTACCAAAACCACGACTCCGACTCCGACATTGAACAAAAACACGACTCCGACTCCGACTAAAAAAAGCTTAATATCGTCACTTTTTTCCCCTAATTTCTCTATTTATGTGTATTCAATTAAATATCAACCCAATCAATGCGGCAAAAAGACAAATTTGACATATTAAATGCAAAAATAAAAAGTTCAAAATTTTCAAAATTTCCCACTCCGAGTACGACTCCGGACAGAACGCCACGACAACTCCTACTCCGGCCAAAAAGCCCCGACTCCACAGCCCTGGTTTTAAGTTTTAAAATTTTATTTGTTTGCATTCCCTTCCCATCGCTGCCGACAGGAGTGCGCGATCGCTACAGTTGAGCTACAGCTTACTATTGCGTCTCTTCCTAGGGATGGTCATCGAGAAGAATAGCTCTCGGTCTATATCGATTCTCTGATGCTTTCTCGTCATAATTCTGCAAGCAAGAGATTGTTGGGTGAGCAAATGCCCACACTGGTGTGGCGTACACCATAATTCGACGAGTTAAGATTTATGACTGTTATGAGCTTTCTTCTGGATGACGTATTTCTGATCAGTGATTATTCTTGTTCTCTTGATCGGCCCTCGATTATTAACCTTTCACGGACCCGTGACGAGACGCGTACGTACGCGGCCAGGGATGCCAACAGAAATCATTTAGTGGACCAAATAAAATAAAGCATCCCTTTGAAGGGACACACATTTAAACCTTGAAAATTAAATGATATTTTTATAATAAAGAGACAGCTCACAGTTGAAATAACTTTACTCTTGTTGAAATCCTTTTATCATATATATATGTTTATTTATTTTATGATATATTTTTAATGTTGACTGGTCGACAAGTCGATGCGAATCGCAGTTGATTAGTTAAATGTTCACAGTCAACCAGTTTCGACACTGCGATTTAACGATTTTTAGCTTTGTGAAAAATGTCTCGCATCGATATGTGGTGCCAAATGCAGCTAATGGCCATAATTTCGAAAAAAATTCTCAAGGATATATTTTCCAGAAAATCCTTGCATTTTATGACAATTCGCCACAAATCAAGTCGTAGATTTTGAAGAACCCGTCGATTTTAGACCAAATGGAAAAAAAACTAATTTGCATGTAACTGTTGGGGTGCCATCTTACAAATTACATTAAACTTTCCATTTTTCTGTCAGTTTTCAACAAGTACCGTAAAACGGGGTCAATAGAGACACTTTTTACTCTTCACGACGATGTATCTTCATACCTGCGCCACATAATTCAAATATGAATAGCTTGCAACTTGATTCTATGGTTCTACTACACATTCATGATAAAAAAAAATTCAAATATTCACTATCGTTATTAAGACACAGTCAATTTTATTCGATGTCTCTATTCACATTGAATCGGAGTGAATGGAGACGAGAGAGGGTAAACCGAGACTTAGCAGGAGAATAGAGACAAAGATACAGATTGTAATGATTGGCATATATGAACCTTTATTCTATACGAGTCTCTATTCATTCCGTCTTCGGTACTTATTAACCAAAAAAATCATGATTGATTTTAATTTTCGTCCAATAAAAGTTTTTAAAGGTTCAAAAAGTAAGGATGCACAGGCATCGAAGATAAACACGTTTGTTTCAATTTTGGCCAATCATTTAGTTGGTTTGGTTTTGTCATTCGAGATATAGTATTATAGTCATTGTAAAGAATCTTATATATAAAACCGAAACGGCGTATGTATGTATGTCTGTAATTCCCTTTTGCATTGTTGGTCATTAAGTTTCCATAAAAATGAATATGAAAGAAAATATATTTGATTTATTATCGGCGAAGACATTTTTTAAAGATAGAAAAATATTATTCTAATTGTGAAAGTCATACGAGATTAACTCGACAAATTAGTCTTCTACATTTAGAAAATGTAATAAATTTTTCTACTGAACTTTTCCCGGCTTTTATTATTAATAATAATGTTTATTATATACGTGAAGGTATTATTTGACATTTCTTTGACAGCAAATTAGATTTTTTCCTTGAATTTGGACATTTTAATGGGCGAGAATGGGGCTGTCATCAAATTAAATAAAGTTTGTGATTTTATTTTAACTCTATTTTGGATGTTAGATTTTGTGATATAATTATGTCGAATGATATAACATTAAATAATTATTGGTCGCTTAGTCCGAGCGACGCCGGGTAGCAATACTAGTTTTATATAAATAGTAAAAAATACATTGGATACTGAGTAAAGTTCAATCCTTGTTTTTGTCTCTATTCACCCCGTTTTACCGGTATATCGTATTTATTTGGAGTCTACCTTATCTTATTTTCTCCGATTACAATAGTCCATACATTGACCGCATGGCTATATTAATACGTAATAGTTGTTGTTCAATGTATTTTTTGGCCATGTCATATTTAAATTTAATGCGAAGATTACAATTTAACAGCCAATCATTACTTGGTATTTAGTTTCTATGTTTTAGTGATTCTGTACCGAGAAAACTCGGGATTTATTGCGGGTAATCCCAGAGGTTGTTTTAAATCATGCCCATTCCCAATGTGTAACATAAGAACTCCGAATTGAGAAGTTATAAAGGGTATTTCAACAGGGACGCTCAAAATATGTTACTTTGTCCTGCTGAGTAGATTATTCATTGTTTAGTGGCCAAATTTGAGTCAACCAGTTTGGTAAATAATCGGCCAACACCTACCTGCACGTCATCAAAATACAATATCTGGTGAAAACATTGCTGCTGTGCGTGAAAGTGTACAGGAAAACCCAAGGCAGCTTATTTCTCGTCGTTCACAAGAACTTGGCTTTTCTGCGACTTCAACTTGGCGAATTTTGAATCGGGCCTTATGTCTGCACCCGTATAAAATCCAACTAACCAAGGAACTTCAGGTAAACGACCGCAGACAACGCCTGATTGGGTTCTGGAGCAGTTGGAAGTTTACCCAAATTTGTCAAAAAAGTCAACTTTAGCGACATGGCCCATTTTATAATGAATGGATATTGGCAGACATTTGATGCTATATTCCATATTTAATGCCGTAAAATATACTTACAAATGAAATTAAAATTTAGTCGAAATCTCACAAACAACTTGTTTTATTTACATTTCAAAACTAAGCGTCCTTATAAAAAGACCCTTTATAAGAGAACTGCTTCACTCAGTGGCTAAACTTTTTGTCAAAAGAAAGGGTAAATCTAAGATAGGACCAGTACCAATGAACTTGAACTTTCATTTTAGATCATTTTACACTCATCTTATTATGGCCTTTAATCTTTTCACAGGAAACAATTTCGCTGGCTCAATTGAACTCTTTGCCGGGATTTCCACATCTAATTATGGTTGACAGACATGCAGATTTATTTATTTTATTAAATGCACTCATTTTTAGGAATTAACTTTGGTAATGATAATTCATACTTAAATGATATTTGATGTATTAGTTTGCATTGCTAACAGGTCTTCTTAGTTGCTTAGTTGTAATACCAATTGTTTGGTCATACCTTGTTTTACTTACTTAACTTTTGTATAAATATCACTGTTTTATTGCATTCCTTATCAGTTGACAATGCTCGCCATTGAACGAAACTGGTCCTGATCAAATAATTTTTTTGTGGAAAAAGTACTTAAAATGTATTATTATTTTTATTACTCATCTGATTATTGGCGTTCATAGTAAAGTCGAAAAAATGTATGATTTAAACAAAATTGGTAAAGCTGCGACAAAAAAGAAAAAAATGAATTATCATTATGATAGATACCATAAATTGCAATAAACTATCACAAAAAACATCGCTAAAATATTTTTCATAACAAAAATTTCCGAAACTGAACAATTTATAAATTTGACAACGCGACACCTTACTTTCAAACGGTTCTGACTGCTCTTGACCCTGTTTAGAGATATAAGCGTTTGAAGTTACTATTTAAATAAAAAGATAAAATTCATTCTTATTTTAACCGTTTGAAAGCTACCGACCCACCGGTGTGTCGCATAAGAAAAAGCTACGACAGCTAAGAACTCACCGGTGGGCAACTGTGTTTAAGGCGTCAAAAAAAATATTTCTCAAATTATCACATCGAATGTGTATCCGACATCTTTTGTAGGCCCAAAAACGAATACAAAGTTTTCGTTGTAATAGTTTTCTTAAAAGATATTCGACAAAAGGTGTACAGAGGTTATCAGGGCTGTCAAAACTCTTGATAAAATATACATAATATTTACGTTAATATTATTTTCCATGTATATAGGGTTCAAACTGATTAAATAAATACAAATTATTCATAAAATCATATGAAAACTTCAGCATAAATCCATTTGTTAACATACTGAGAAAGTGACATATTTTCATTACTTTTTCCTCATAAGCTTGTGTATATGTTATAGTGAAACTGTATTCTCAGTGAAAATTTATCAAGTAATAGATTTGTATGACAACATGATTTGACTGGTCACGATCATTGAAATTATTGGCCCAAGTCGATGATTTGCCGGCCTAAAATTTTGGTTTGCTTCAATGAAACAAAACCAGCAAGTAGTCCCTTTCATAAAAAGAGAACCAAATAAAAACACAGACAAACATAGGGCTGAAGATAGGGCGGTCAAATTTAATTTTAACACGTTGAACTCGGAGTACGCGCCTAGCGCGTACAACTGACATATCCCACGGAGCGGAATACGCGCCAGGCGCGAACGACTAAAATTCTTACTAATCCTTTGTTTTAAATTATCGTAGGTCATTGAAACTTCATAAAAACAGTCTCGATACACTTTTTCAGGTCAGTGTGTCTATACACGTCTGTCAATAAGGTCGCGACAGCATTATTTCAAAATTTTGGTCCTAAAGCTGAGCTTACACTGAACAATAATATTGTTTTTAATTTTTAGACTGTTTTTTTTTGCTTATGCCTGTTATTTTTTGAATCTTCATGTTTTGATGTCAGTGCTTTGCTCCCAGTGCTTTTTACCAATCGGCTTTTCTATCGGTGTTTTTTTTGCGAAATTTCCTTTTATTCTTTTTTTGACTCAATAGTTTTCGTTACTGTTTGAGTAACCAGTTTTGCTCGGAATATTGCTTTTTTTATTTTGTACACTATGGATCACCCTTCAAGCTCTAAACGAGCAAAAATGGCTGAAGAACATAGTGATAGTGAAGATAGCTGAATTTAAAACATGGCTAGGTCTCTTATTCCATATGGGTACCATCAGACTGAATCGAATACAAGATTATTGGAAAAAACATCACCTCTTCAATATACAAGCTTTCTCCCAATACATGTCACGAGACAGATTTTTGGCGATTCTCCGGACATTGCACTTCAATAAAATACCCAAAAATACAGCCGGCTTAGATAAAATTCAGCCACTGGTAGATTTCTTCAATGAAAGGATGGAAACAATCTACGCGCCTCGTAGGCATCTGTCAATCGATGAGTCGCTCATGTTATGGCGAGGAAAATTAAAAATTCCGCCAGTATATCAAAGGGAAGAAGGCGAAATATGGAATTAAAATATATATGCTGGGAGAATGGAGTGGCTTGGCGTTAAAGCTAGTGATATATGGTGGTGCCGCCGACAAAGAATTAGGTGGGAAAGGCCACACCAATAAGGTTGTCCATAAGCTCATGGACGGAAAGACTGGAGACGGCCATGCATTGTTTATGGACAACTTTTACAATAGTGTTCCTCTAGTTGAAGATTTACTTAGTAAATCAACATACGTAACTGGCACACTCAGAAGTAACAGAACAGACAATCCTTTAGATGTAAAAAATAAAAAACTGAAACCCGGAGAAACAGTGAGCCAGTACACCGATCGCGGAGTATGTGTAACAAAGTGGAAAGATCGTCGGGAAGTATTGGCGATATCGTCGGAATTCGATGGTCAGTTGTCAGAAACAACAAACCGCCGCGGAAAATTAGTCATAAAACCCAATATGATCATCGAATACAATAGATATATGAGCGGCATTGACTTTCACGACCAAATGCTGTCGTATTATCCATGTGAGCGCAAGACGCTCCGTTGGTATAAAAAATTGGGGGTACATATATTCCAGACGATCCTTCTGAACGCTTGCTATTTATACAATAACAATAAAGACAAAAAAGTGACTCTGTACGATTTTAGATTATCTGTGATCGACGCATTACTTGGTGCCCCTCCATCGCCGTCTCTTCCACTGCCGAGAAATAAAATACACCTTCCGATTATATTTGAAAAAGATGCCAAAGGCAAAACAAAAAGAAAGAGGTGTAAATATTGCTGGCATCATGACCGTGTACGCAAAGACTCTATTTATTGCTGCAAGGAATGTTCCGACAAACCTGGGTTTTGTCTGGATCCATGCTTTAGACTTTTCCATAAGTATAATTAGTGTAATTGATGATTGTGTGATTCAAAGTGCAATGGACATGTGATTTGAATTTGTAGTGTTTATGGGACGTGATTATTTTTTCCAATTGGATTTCAAGCATACGTAATATCAGCATAACATACTGGCTGTAAAAGGAAATGCGAAAGAAAAAAATCAGGTAATAAATAATATTGAATATTTTGATAAAATTTCACGTACACAAAATAGAGCGAGTGAAAGCTCAGCTTTAGTCATCACAAAGGGTCATTTGTATCTGGGCTTATCTCGAAGCAGGTGTCAATGAACTCTACGCGCAATAGTTCAAGACAAAGAGGACAGTTTCTTCCAGCATACCAAGAAACAACATGTTTTTATTTCGGATTTTAGGTACACTTCTGGGGTTTTGAAAATTGCTATTTTTTCAGCTACTCGTGAATATTCGCGATTACGTCTCAGTTATGAACGTGTTAATGACAGCTTGGAGAAGAATATATTTTCACTGAAAATTCAGTTTCACTGTAACATATACATACATTGCTATTTTTCTCCGTGTTACATCATTTGCAACAGTTGAACCAGTCTGCCAATGAGGATGCCACTGGTCACGATCATTGAAATTATTGGCCCAAGTCGATGATTTGCCGGCCTAAAATTTTGGTTTGCTTCATTGAAACAAAACCAGCAAGTAGTCCCTTTCATAAAAAGAGAACCAAATAAAAACACAGACAAACATAGGGCTGAAGATAGGGCGGTCAAATTTAATTTTAATGACAGCTTAGAGAAGAATATATTTTCACTGAGAATACAGTTTCACTGTAACATATACATATAAATTAAAAATTATAGATAATGTGTTAATGTACAAACTTTTCCATGTGAATAAAAAAGGTCACAAAAGTTTAATCCAAAATTGCAAAATTGGAATTGACTAGTTTTGAAAATAACTCCAGATATAGGCTAGCTATACGGTTAATACTATCTCTTTCTGTCAGTTAGAATCTTTTCAAAGAAAGATTAGTTAAGTAAAGATAGCCACTTATAGCATAAGGCCCCACAAATACATATAATATCAAACATACATATATCCTTGATTAGCATAGGTAAATTTTTTAAAAAAGCTCTTATCACAACTCGGCTTGTATATTGTAATAATGTCATTGCTGTTTTCACTTCGAAAGATAAGGATATTATATATATTTTTTTTTATCTAAATATTTCCATATCTCACCACAGTGGTATGACGTTACCAACTTATAAAATAAGTTATCTTATTTATTTTATAAAAACAAATTTCACTATCTAATCTGCTTTGGCCGGGGCACTTGTGTATTCATCTACAACGTTGCTACTAGAGACTCCAATTCGAGTATCGAGTACTCGATACTCGAGCATACTCGTCCATTTTTCATGTACTCGATACTCGAGTATTTTGAAAAAAACTCGAGTAATACTCGTTCGTCGCTTATGAACATCTCTTTCCAAATTTTATTTACTTATTTAAAAAAATATACACAATATTTTACCATTGCATTGCCGAACCCGTGAATTTTGCGATCAGGTAATATTTTTTTAAGCGGTCTTCCGTTTTGTTGGCTTTAACTTTATGATGACGAGATTTTATGTCAAGAATATTTTGGTAGTTTCAGATGAAACTACTCGAGTATACTCGAGTACTCGAGTAATTTTACATTTTTATACTCGATACTCGAGTAGTTGAGATGACGAGTAATTGGAGTCCCTAGTTGCTACCTATACATATATCTATATTACGTGTCACAAATTATAACTCTCTCGGTGCTGTCATTAGAAATTATCAGGGAGAATATTATTTTCATTTTCACTTATCATGCCACTCTACGAGATTGCGGTTACTGGGCGAACTATTTGGTGAAAAATAACATATTATCAGGTCTGTCGAAAATCAGCAATAACTGAATATTTTTACTTCAACGAAACCGGAAGGAGTTTCACACTTTTCATTGATTATTTCTCTTATTTCATAAGGATTGTATCATATTATTAATTTTAACCAGGGCTGTGGAGTCGGAGTCGTCGCGGCGTTTTGCTCGCAAATCTCGAACTTTTTATTTTTGCATATACTATGTCAAATTTGGCTATTGGCCGGATTGGTTGATTGATATTAGAGTCGGAGTCGTGGTGTTTTTGGTCATTGTTTAATTCAGGGCTGTGGAGTCGGTGAAAAAAGTCCGACTCCGACATTGACCAAAAACACGACTCCGAATCCGACTCCGACTAAAAAAAGGTTAATATCGTCACCTTTTTTCCCTGATTTTCCTATTTATGTGTATTCAATTAAATATCAACCCTATCAATGCGGCCAAATTTGACATATTAAATGCAAATAAAAAAGTTCAAATGTTTCAAAATTTCCGACTCCGAGTACGACTCCGACTCCGGCCAAAAAGCTCCGACTCCACAGCCCTGGCTTAATTTCTTCACGTTTTTTTTTCTACCTTTTTAATTAATGTATGTATATTCAATTAAAAATCAACCAACCTATCCGGCCAGTAGCCAAATTTAAAAATTATTTGTATAAATAAAAAGTTCAAACTTTTTAAAATTTCCTATTGCGAGTACGACTCCGGTCAAAAAACCGCGACTCCACGACTCTGACTCCACAGAAAGTCTCTGAAAGATGCAAAACAAGTGTCACAATGAGTACCACAGCACATGGAAAAATCAATGTTATTATAAATCTTATATATAAAACCGAAACGGCGTATGTATGTATGTGGGTCTGTAATTCCGTTTTGCATTATTGTTGCAAGTTGCAATATGATAATGTTTATTATTTACGTGAAGGTATTATTTGACATTCTTTGACAGCAAATTAGATTTTTTCCTTGAATTTGGACATTTTAATGGGCGAGAATGGGGGCTGTCATCAAATTAAATAAAGTTTGTGATTGTATTTTAACTCTATTTTGGATGTTAGATTTTGTGATATAATTATGTCGAATGATATAACATTAAATAATTATTGGTCGCTTAGTCCGAGCGACGCCGGTCAGCAATTCTAGTATTATATATAAATGAACCTCCTACCGCCAAACCATCGAAAGTAATTAATTTCCCATTGACAAAGTAACAATGCGAATACATTCGAATCATAATATTTACACAATTTAACTGCGTTACTTTGGCTCCATATATTCTAAGACGCAGTTTTTCAAAAAATTCCCCAGCTATCAGCAGAAAAAACATAAGCATAACTTGGCGTCAATAATTCAATATCAATAAAAAAGCCGGCATTGTGCTCAGCCGATAAGCCCTTATCTTAGTTAAGCTGCTCTGTTGTGTTATCACAATCGCAATGCGATAAGCCAAGAACACAATCATGTAATTTTTCCATCACGTGACATGATGACTGTGCAAGCACTGTTCCATGCGACCTTATCGCATGATTATTTTCGTAACATAATGCCAGGTAAATTATATTTGCCTGATTACAGAGCGGTGTTTCTCATGTGGGTACTTCATTGTTTTATGCCAGACAGCAGCACATGAAAACATTACCGATGGACCCTCAATACTACACTCAGACTTCTTTAATTAACAGTTTGCTCGAGTGTGTGGCAGCCGTTAATACTAAATAAATTTTCTCCCCTCTGATATAAGAATCCACCTACTGCACTTGGCCCACGCGTTCAGTCTATATCAAATGAGGGAATTGAAAAAATTTCTTTTTGTTGTGGGCGTCATTCTGGACATTCTCACAGCGCCACTCTTTCGAGTGCATAAGTAGCGTGGTCAGTCTGTACTTCATTGTTTTATGCCCTGGCCTGCAGCACACGAAAAGATTACCGATGGACCCTCAATACTAAAGATTCCAATTGGAGTGTTGAATACTCGTCCATTTTAAACTACCTACTCGATACTCGAGTATTTTGATAAACACTTGAATAATACTCGTTCTGAACCAAACTAAACTCACACTGAGAAGTTTAACTGTCTATTATTTTGAAATATAAGTTTTATAAATTGAAATAAATTATTAATGAAATTAAGTAAGCTTATTTATCATATATTTACATATATACACAAATATGAATTAATAATATATATTTTGGTACAACTGAAACTAACCGAGTATACTCAAGTATTTTAAAATGTTACTACTCGATACTCTTACTTGATACTCGAGTATTTTTCAAAATACTCGAGTAATACTCGTTGACTATGCAATGCGAGAATTAATTTTGTTGCTTTTGCTGTGGATCCTGCTGACAAAATAAAATACTGAAAAATAAAATATCCAAACTTCTAACCAATTGATAATTTGAAACGATTAATTCTTTATTATTTTTTAAATTTGTTATAAAATAGTTCGTTTCGACTTCTCAGGCGGCGCCATCGTTAAAGGGATTGCGGTTACCTTTGATTATAAAGCAAGTCTAGCCTATCTACGTTTTACGCTCTGAGTGAAGCCACACGCTTAGCGTATAGCCACAGTGACAGGCGTAAATTTTGGCGTAGCGTAGCGAGACTTGCTTCAAAATCAAAGGTTGCCGTAATGACTTTAACGATGGCGCGGTCTGAGTATTCAAACGTAAACAGTTTTTACGCCGAAGCGAGCGCTTTTAAATTTCAAACTTATTTGACTTCGGCATTTACGCTGCGCTACGACGTCTCAGACGGTGCCATCGTTAGAGCCGATTTCGACAACCTTTGATTATGAAGCAAGTCTCGCCCATCTACGCTCTACGCTTTACGCTCTGAGTTAAGCCGCACGCTTGGCCTTCAGTTTTGAAATAAGGTTTAAAGAATGTTAAACCTTAAAAAAGTATATTCGGATGGGTGCGCAATTAAGAAGCAACAGTGAGATTTTTACAAATAAAATAAGGCACGATGAAATCTGAAAAAAAAATGTTTGCGCTAAAAGTGGTGTATTTTATTACAATATCAATAGTTTTTTGTAACATCATTATTCAACAGTTCATAGTGCCTGAGTTCGCAATGCTTCTGGCCAAAAAATTATCGTTTTTTTTACAAAATCTTAAAAAATACACTACAAAAAAATATTTCTTTACTATACGCGAAAGAAATGATTGTAAATGATTACGTAACATATTTACATACATTCATTGCTTTTTGTTATTATTTTTATGATATTTGTAGCGTTGTATAGTTTTATTCATGGCTGAGGTGGGATGGTGGAGTCGTTAAAAATAACACGACTCCGACTCCGACTAAAAAAAGTACTTTACTACCTTTCCTATTTATGTGTATGAAATTAAATATCCACCAACCCATTCAGTCAATAGCCAAATTTTACATGTTGTATGGCCACTAGAGACTCCAATTACTCGACATCTCAACTACTCGAGTATCGGGTAGTAAAATTTCCAAATACTCGAGTACTCGAGTATACTCGAGTAGTTTCAGATGTACCAAAATATATATTATTAATTCAAATTTGTGTACATAAATAGATGATAAATAAATAAATCTATGAAACATATATCAAAATTAATAGAGAATTTAATTTGGTTCAAAGTTTTGTTTTTTTTATTTCCGCGGTAGAAAAAACTCTCTCTGTTCCTGTGGACGTCGGCTTAAAAGTTAGCATTGAATTAAATAGTGCTATATAGTTTTTCTGTCCACTGTTAAAATTCAAATAAATCTTCATTTATTAAGTACGAGTATTACTCGAGTATTTTTCAAATTACTCGAGTATCGAATACTTGAAAAATGGACGAGTATACTCGAGTATCGAGTACTCTATACTAGAATTGGAGTCTCTAATGGCCACATATTTCTTTCAGCTTACGACTCCGACTCAAACATTGACCAAAAACACGGCTCCGACTCCGAATAAAAAGAGTTAAATTTTGTCGCGTTTTTTTTTCTTCCTTTCCTTTTTATGTTTATTCAATTAAATATCAACCAACCAATCTGCCCAAAAGCCAAATTTTACATATTATACGCATAAATAAATCCTTTTCAAAATTTCCGATTACGACTCCGACCAAAAAACCACGACTCCACGACTCCGACTCCACAGCCCTGGTTATTGGTCAATGCTGGAGTCAAATTCGTGGTTTTAACGACTCCACATCCCTTGATACAACATAGTGATATAATAGCTATGTATTTTAGTTCTACAAACATATATATGTTACAGTGAAACTGTATTCTTAGTGAAAATGTATCAAGTAATAGATTTGTATGACAACATGATTTCACTGGTCACGATCATTGAAATTATTGGCCCAAGTCGATGATTTGCCGGCTTAAAATATTGGTTTGTTTCAATGAAATTAGCAAGTAGGTCCCTTTCATAAAAAGAGAATCAAATTTTCATACAGACAAACATTGGGCTGAAGATGGGGCGGAAAAATTTAATTTTAATGACAGCTAGGAGAAGACTACATTTTCACTGAGAATACAGTTTCACTGTAACATATAATAAAAATCACAAATTGAAGTCATAAGAACAGAGAGAAAAATTAATAAAATCACATTAGAAATTTTCAAAGAAGTCAACCGAGTGAGTTCCGACAAAATCAACTTTTATTCATATCTCAACATCAGAAGCAATGCTGTTTAGAATTTCTGAAGTGACTCCCAGTGGCATCCTCATTGGCAGACTGGTTCAACTGTTGCAAATGAAGTAACACGGTGAAAAATAGCAATGTATGTATATGTTACAGTGAAACTGTATTCTCAGTGAAAATGTATTCTTCTCCTAGCTGTCATTGAAATTAAATTTTACCGCCCTATCTTCAGCCCAATGTTTGTCTGTGTTGTTCTTTGGTTCTCTTTTTATGAAAGAGACTACTTGCTTATTTTGTTTCATTGAAGCAAACTAAAACGATAAGGCCGGCAAATCATCGACTTGAACCAATACTTTCAATGATCGTGACCAGTGAAATCATGTCGTCATACAAATCTATTACTTGATACAGTTTCACTGTAACATATATATTAATACATGTATTTAAATTTATCAAATGCGTGGCGTATTGGCGTGATCTGTAATGCCATTATTTGTATTATATTTTTTTGAATAAATAAAAAATAAATAATCATTTAACTTCATATCCATTTTTATTTTTCAGTTTCGTGTGTTTACATAAGGCGAATCGATAATTGTTAAGCTGTAGCAAAGCATTTATGACGTCACTGGGTCAAATGATTTCCGTGTTTAGATTCATCGGATTGAATAAATTACAAAGCTCACGTGCCAAATATTATTTTTGGCTGAATGTAAAAATAAACTTAAGTTATGCCACTTTAAATATGTCTACTCCAAGGGTAAACATTTATACAAACGAAACTGTTTATATTTATTTAAAAATCGAGATAAAGAAAAGTAAATATCATCATCGTTCTGGCAGAAGTTGGTAAGTAGAGGTCTGCACGGGCCGAAATTTTGAAATTTTACCCGGCCCGAGCCCGAAAACCTACAACCCGGCCCGGCCCGAGCCCGAGGCTCATTTCCAAAATCTTACCCGAACCCGACATTTATCATCCTTGCCCGAAAAAAAACCCGATTTTTTTCGACAATTCTAATAAAAATTAAAATTGACTGACCAATTATCGTGTGTGCAGTTTTTCAAAATACATTTAACAAATACTAAATTCAGGATCATATTATGAAATTTATAATGCGTATTGTACACACTCCTCAACAGAAGACTATCCATTAAAAAATAATATAGTGGTGTAAGCAGTCAATAAACCGAGAACAATGCGTGTTGTTCTATCGAATTGATGTGTTCATAAAGGAAAATAAGGTTTTTAAATAACGAGCAAGGCGTCGAAAAGATGACTGTAACGAGTACGTGAAGTTTATTATAGTATTAAATTTAGATTTACATAATGGTGAGCTCATTCGGAAATCGCCCGATTTTTTAAATGTTTTTTGTGTGCCTGGGCCCGAATCAAAACCCTCGTTACCCGACCCGAGCCCGTGCAGACCTCTATTGGTAAGTAACAAATTTTACCAGAACGAGCTTATTTCACGGCGAGATACTTGAATATCAATTATTTGCCTGGAATAACTCAGTAAGTGCCATTTATTATATGTACCAGATTGGTAAATACCTTAATATACAGTTAAATGATGATTAATACAATCAATGTTTTCTTAACAGAATGAAACCTCGACGCCAGTGATTCTCACGTAAAATTTGCCTGTGGTCGCATTAGGAACATCAGCTGTCGAACGGAAATGTCTGGTGGCCGCACCACATTTTTGTGTCGAGTCTTTTTTGTCAAAAAGACCTAAACATGTATGTGTTTGAGTTTTAGCGAACTAACAATTCTTGATGCACTATACAATGCATACAATATATTCAATTTTCAGTGTCATTGTGTTTATTAAGTATCAATATGAACTATGAAGCTGTTGGTGGCCGCACATGAGAACCACTGCTCCACGCACTCGTCCCAGGTTGGTGCGCAGTCTTAGGTTACGGCCACAGTGACAGGCATAACTTCTTGCGTTGCGTATCGTCACTTGATTCATTAACAACGGCGAGATGACACTTTGAAATTTACATTTATTATGAGGATGCGTTTCGACTTCTCAGACGGCGCCACCAATATAGTCAATGCGGCAACCTTCGATTATGAGGGTAGTCTCACCACGCTACGCCAAAATTTACATTTCACTGTGGCAATAACTTATAGCTAATAAATTTAAAGACGTGATTGATAAATATTATATAGCCGAGCCCTATTTATTTCAAATATTTATTGATTTCATAATTTATGTTCGCTTGTATTTTTAATGAGTCATTTAACCGCTTCATCTGAATCGAACGAGTGATTCTCGAATAATAAATGATGGGTAAAGATGAAACCCGGGTCGTTAGCGATAAAACTCATTGTAGAGTACAAAATTCAAATTTGATATTGAAGATCCATCAACACCTTCAGTCGAAATTGTTAGTATTTTATCAGGGCTGTGGAGTCGGAGTCGTGGAATCGGGATTTTTTGGCCGGAGTCGGAGTCATCGCGGCGTTTTGGCCGGAGTTGTACTCAGAGTCAGGAAATTTAAAACTTTTTATTTTTGCATATAATA
The DNA here is from genome assembly GCA_028554975.1 of Himalopsyche kuldschensis. NCBI lineage: Eukaryota > Metazoa > Arthropoda > Insecta > Trichoptera > Rhyacophilidae > Himalopsyche > Himalopsyche kuldschensis. Next base: position 29,652 of record JAHFWI010000064.1, on the reverse strand, counting down.
TATCAAATTCGGCTATAGGCCGGATTGGTTGGTTGATATTTTGTGATTGAATACACATAAATAGATAAACTAGGAAAAAAAGTGAAGAAGTTATTTATTTTTTAGTCGGAGTCGGAGTCGTGCTTTTGGGCAATGCTGGAGTCGGAGTCGTGTTTTTGGTAAATGCTGGAATCGGAGTCGTACAGCGTAACGACTCCACAGCCCTGATAAAAAGCGTTTGAAGCCAAAATTAACGTTTGTAGCTAAAACTAATTTATTTGTAAGCAAGCAGTAAGTAGTTTCATTGGCTGCCTATTTAACTAGAATTAAGTTAGAAGAAAACTAGAATTGATATTTTTATGGTGACGATTTCACAGCCCTGGTTTTTTTCACCCGAATTTTCTTTCTGTTTTTTTTTATGCTTGGCACACTTTTTCTCAAATGACGTACACATAATTTTAAATATGTATATATAGCGCCCTTCAAATACTATTTTTGTTGTACATAACCAGCTCGTTCGTGCTTTAAAAATGTTGTTTTATATTTTCGTTTTTCCCGTAGCTACGTGTTATTTAAAAAAAAAACGAATGAAAATGTGTCGTCTATGGGCGAAGGTCGTGTGACGTCAATCGGAAAACGTGAACCGAGGGGCACTGTCGCGGGACGAGGTAAGGAAAAAAATTGGGGGTAGAGTAACCAATGTAGCATGGGAGTATATTTAAACATTTGAATTTAGAATGTACCTATTTTAAAATAGCCATTTGGCAATGTGGCAACACTTTTTTTAAATTTCGAATTTAGCAAAAATTATCCCTGAAAACGCCTTTGTTCATAAATTTCAATTAATCTAAATAAAACAACAATAAAATTAATATCCATTACTGAAGCCAAATTTCTTGTGTTTTTGCGCACCCAATTAATGATATTAGATACCGTATATTTAGGCCACTTACTCTCCACTAAGAACCCCAATACCGGACGAATATTAATTACCGGTATTTTAATATCTGATATCAGTATTTTAAAAATGCATAAAAATGACAATAGGTGGTACAATGGTCAATTAGACCGCAATACTAGTGTTAAAGTCGGTCTCTTTGGGTTAGTGGCAAGAGCTTTGTCCTAGCGATCAGGTGGGCCCGGGCTCAATTCCGGGCAAGGTCAGATTTTTTCAATTGATAAAGAGATCCTGGGCTGGGTTTATGTATTTATCGTTGCGTTGTTCACGACTGATTCATTATTTATCATCGAGTTAATCTCGTATGACTTTCACAATTGAAAATATTTAGCGCATTGGCTGTAATGCCAAATATTTTCTTTCTTTTAAAAAAAAAAAAAAATAATTCAATTATGTGATGAGCGCGACACCCACCGAACTTATTACAAATAATGTTATACTGATATCAATAAGAGATGCAAATTTTTGCAAGTACCAATGCTTGACTGAACGCAAAGCATCATAAATACTTTGCTTCCTTAACAGTACTAGCTTAAATGAAATTAAATCAATAATTGATTTCGCATGATTTTCAATACAGAATGATTGGTATTTTCTATTTGTTTTTTAACGTTATTGTGATTCAGTTGCTTCTATTTTTAATTATAGTCAAGTAAATTTTCATATTTCTGTTACCAATTGTTTGTTACACCCTTGCTTCGTTTTGTATATGTTACAGTGAAACTGTATTCTCAGTGTAAATGTATCAAGTAATAGATTTGTATGACAACATGATTTCACTGGTCACGATCAGGGAAACTATTGACCCAAGTCGATGATTTGCCGGCCTAAAATTTTGGTTTGCTCCAAAGCAACAAAATCAGCAAGTAGTCCCTTTCATAAAAAGAGAACCAAAGAAAAACACAGACAAACATTGGGCTGAAGATAGGCTGGTCAAATTTGATTTCAATGACAGCTTGGAGAAGAATACATTTTCACTGAGAATACAGTTTCACTGTAACATATATATAACTATGTGTTGACGTATAGTCTTGTGACCTGAAAATTGTCGCGATGAGCGAAACCGTTAATGATAGACTGCAGAGCAACTCGTATCGCGTTGGCCTCAAAGTCAACGTGAGTAAAACCAATGTCCTCTGCAACAGCGCCTGTCCAGATCCAGACTACTCTCTGATGAGTGCGGGGCAAGAAATCGAGAGAGTCGATGGTTTTAGGTACTTGGGAGTACATAACACGGGAGATGGCAACCCGCATAATGAGCTCGCGATCCGATTAGGGATAGCTGGAGCAACATTTAATTCAATGCGGAAATTCTGGGACTCACGGTTGTACTCGGTCAGAACCAAGTGCCACTTATTCAACGCATGCATACTGACAGTGCTGCTTTACGGTTGCGAGTCATGGCACATCACAAAAGCACAGGATAACCGTATACTGTGCTTCAAAACCAGATGCCTGCTGCTAATATTAGGAGTACGTTGGTTTGACTTTGTCAGGAATACGGAGCTAAGAGAGCGGATAAACCTGCCCCTTATTACGTCCAAAATTAAAAGGCGACGATGGACCTGGCTTGGACATGTGCTGCGGATTCCCCAGGGGAGCCTGAATCCTGCCTGCCTCTTTTATTAACCTGATGGATCCCGACGCCGCGGAAGGCCTCTGATGACCATCCATAGGATGTACACAGGGGAGCTAAGGGACGCCGGGATGACCTGTGAAGATGCGAGGAAGTTGGCGGGAGACAGAGAATCTTGGAGGCACCGTGTGGCGGCCATATGCTCCGAATAGGGAGCGGATATGGAAAAAAATTAAAAAAATTACATCGGAACAATCTAATTAATGCCTTTGCACCAAGTATTGACAGTGAACACGTTTCAAGTGATCTTTACAACCTTTTAGGTATTTAAAAAACAGCTATCGATGCTTCAAACAAACGAATGATAATATTTGTTCTGATTCAGAGTATTTTATAATGATCAGGACCGGTTCCGCACAGCTCACAAAAGGGGACTGTTGGCGGTTTATTTATTTCTACCAATATATTTCCAATGATAGTATGTATTGAGACTACCTTAATTCCGGCTCCCTCGTAAATCGAGAAGGAGCCTCCTATCTGACACTCAGGAATAGGGTTTTTGGGGACGGAGCAGGAGAAACATGGTACTCTTATAAAGAAAAGACGATCTCAAAGCGTTATGTAGGTGCGGTCAGCATCCATTATTTAATTGTTTAGGATTTACACAGACGTTATACAACACACAAATATTACGATAGCGAAGAAGATATCAGGAATTTGACTCGAATTTAATTCTTAGGGAGAGGATTAGGCGCGTGCATTCTCAATGCAGTCCAATCTCTCACTGCTGTATGAAAACAAACGGTTACTTTAGAAAGAAAAAACAATGGCCGTTTCAAAAATCGTTAACACGTGCGCCCGCCGATAAGAGATTATTTATCGCCTTACGAACTTTTTATGAAGCACATGCATTGTAGGGCGTCAAGAGATAAGAGAAATTGAAATACTTCTGTATTGAATCGCTATAGATTTCAATACAGATTATTATAAGAATGAATTTATTTCCTGATATCGGATTAAACTCATAGACTGAGGTGAAAAATAGACCGTTCGAGAGAGTTCTGATGACCTACCACATAAGGCGGTGTCAGTATGTACTGTCGCTTTCGATGAGGATGCAAACCTTATCATTGCGTATCGATCGATTATATCTCTCATATCTCTTGCCCAAGTTTAGTTGATAAAATACGTATATATTGATTTATTGATAAGTAGCGTATATTAATCATATGCACCACGTTTAATCTACGTCGTACTACTGAATGTTGGCGGAAAATCGATAGGTTTTATGAATTTTATCGCGAAGATTGCCACGTGCCTTCTACTAGTAAAGGAGTCGGCAGTTAGTCAAGTGAGAAGAGTCAAATTGTCATGGACACAGGATAACAAAGGCACCAGTGAGCCGCATATACTTTATATGTATATATGTTACAGTGAAACTGTATTCTCAGTGAAAATGTGTCAAGTAATGGATTTGTATGACAGCATGATTTCACTGGTCACGATCATTGAAATTATTGGCCCAAGTCGATGATTTGCCGGCCTAAAATTTTGGTTTGCTTCAATAAAGATAGGGCGGTCAAATTTTATTTCAATGACAGCTAAGAGAAAAATACATTTTCACTGAGAATATAGTTTCACTGTAACATATATATTACAATGAAATAAAAATAATAAAACATTTTTAGTACTTTTTCCACATGAGATTTATTTCATCAGGACCGGTTTCGCTCATGGCGAGCATTGTCAACTGATGACTGTATATCAGGGCTGTGGAGTCGGTCTAAAAAAAGTCCGACTCCGACTCCGAATCCAGCATTTACCAAAACCACGACTCCGACTAAAAAAAGGTTAATATCATCCCTTTTTTCCCCTAAGTTTCCTATTTATGTGTATTCAATTAAATATCAACCCTATCAATGCGGCCAAAAGTCAAATTTGACATATTAAATGCAAAAATAAAAAGTTCAAACTTTTCAAAATATCCGACTCCGAGTATGACTCCGGCCAAAATGCCGCGACTCCACGACTCCGACTCCGACTCCACAGCCCTGCTATATATACAAATGTTACAGTGAAACTGTATTCTCAGTGAAAATTTATCAAGTAATAGATTTGTATGACAACATGATTTCACTGGTCACCATCATTGAAATTATTGGCCCGTCGATGATTTGCCGGCCTAAAATTTTGGTTTGCTACAATGAAACAAAATCAGCAAGTACTCCCTTTCATAAAAACTGAACCAAAGAAAAACACAGACAAACATTGGGCTGAAGATAGGGCGGTCAAGTTTAAATCCAATGACAGCTTGGAGAAGAATATATTTTCATTGAGAATACAGTTTCACTGTAACATGTATATATATAGGATATGAATATTTAAGGAAAAATGATGGAGATGTTTTATTTAAAAAAAAAAAAAATAGAACAGTCCGGACTAAAATACCAGGTAAACCAGCTCCAGGGCCCAATGTTTTATAAATTAAAAAAAATAGAATTTTTAGTGAGAATATTTTTAGCAAGCATTAGCATAGCATAGACATCAATCAATCAAAATACGTCATCCTATTCATTTTCGCGAAAATCCAAGTAAATTTTAGACTTGTCATGACACGATACATTATCAAAAAATATAAATTCACTCTTTACAGATTTAAATTCAATACAAAAAAATGAAAAACCTTATTTCTAGTGCAAATAAGTGATCAAGTAACTGATATGCGTTACGCGTCGCGAACTAACGATCGTTAATAAAAGATATTATAATGAAATGCGGTGAAACAGTGATTTTCCCTAAGGCTTATTTAGAGAAAGCATTGCTTGTGTTTTAATTGAAAAAATATATATTTAATTCAAGGAAATGTTTCAAAATAGCAGCGCGTATATCGTACGTCACGGGCCCCTGAAAGATTAAGCGTTTATTAATAATTGAGAGAATCAATATGTATGTAATAATTTACAAGCTCCCGTGTAAAAAAAAAATTTTGGCCGTTGGAGCATGTACCAATTTAAGTTGTAATGCAGACATAACCTTTCGCCGATGGAGCATGTACCAAATGTAAGTTGTACATAGTGTAAAAAGAGGCTTGAAGGGATCAATGTTATTGCCAGGGAAAACTTCAGACCCGTCCCACCCAAACAAAGCCCCGGTGACGTCACGGGAGCGGGACGAGTCGATCGGGGCCGCAGGCACGCGGCGGGTGGCAAAGACGCCGGGGCGGGGGGCCGCAAGATGGCGGGACTGCAGGTCGATAGCCAGCGACGGGGGAAATCCCGGAAAGTGTGCTAAATCATCAGCCGCTTCGCCTTGAAAATAAACAACACGCTGCGAATTACACACTATCAAAGATTGCGCATACATATGTATTTATTTTTTTACCATTAGGTACTACATATTCAAATTTTAATATTTCGAAATAACGATGTTCTATTTTTAAACGGTTTTTCAAATTTTCAAATGGAACTTGTAAGTATATAATATACATATTCAAAATAAATATTATGAATTGGCCTTTATTTGGTAGAACTCCATTATAATACGGTGAAAATATAGCAAATTATTTTAGTTTCCACAAATATTATATAATATAACAGTTGAAAGCTATTTCGGCTTACGCCATCGTTAAAATCATGCTTCATTTTTCCCCTACGTTTACACTGAAATTATTGTTGGAGTCCGCGAAGCGGTCTCCTACTTACCTGGCTATTTTTCTTGGTGTTGGTTTAATTCCATATCCCGCATGAAAGCTAGAAAGCTTTTGCTTTCTTCATCAGTAAAAATCTGCAGATTTGAAATTATTTTCAAGGAAAATAAAAGATATAATAATACGAATATTTTATTTTCTAATAGTTTGAATATTGACGAGGACTGATTGTTAGCCAGTTATGTTCGCTGTGACACATGGTATGGTATTCGCAATTAAAATGTTATCAAGCAAGTGACACTACGTGTGGAATTATAATTGAAACTAAGTGTAGAGTTCTGTTGCTTACGACCCGGGTGTTGCCTTTCGGCATCTTCAGGCATTTCAAGTGCACGAATGAACTTGAACTAACCGACAGCATATCCCAAAACCACGACTTCGACTCCAACACTGATCAAAAACACGACTCCGACTAAAAAAAAGTGTAATATCGCCACTTTTTTTTCCTAATTTTCCTATTTATATGTATTCAAATAAATTTCAACCCTTCCAATCCGGCCAATAGCCAAATTTGACATGTTATATGCAAAAATAAAAAGTTCAAAATTTCCGACTCCGAGTACGACTCCGGCCAAAACGCCGCGCCGACTCCGACTCCGACCAAAAAACCCCGACACCGACTTCACAGCTATGCATCAAACATTTATTGTGCCATTTCTGTAGAGAATCTGAAACATTTGTCGCATTGGATGTTTATATTTCGACGCCTCAGTTAGACAGACGAAAAGACTCGTATACGAGTCATCCGTAACCAATGAGTTAATTAAAAATTCGCCCCTGTTTTCAGTGTGCCGAAAATTTGCACGACAGTCCGTAAATAGGTGCTGCCATTATGCAACGCCATCGTGCGATATTATGTCAGCCGCAACGACCTCACGTTTAATAGCCCTCGGGAATCGCGACGTGTAATTCTGGCGAGATTACCCGAACACTTCCGACGCCGCCCGAACTTTGACAGCTCGGCCCGAAAGAAAATGGCATGGAATACCGACGGAATCGCAATCGCGTGGAAGGTTTAACGATCGAGGCACGAGTTTCCCCGAAGTTTTCCGAATCTAGGAAAACAGGAATGGGAATTTTTGGGATATTGTAGGAATTGACCTTAGTTGAAAGATGTTTATAAATAGTTTTGACAAGGGCAATAAACATGCGCTCGCGAATAAATTTAGATAAAACTATATGTATATACTTTTAATAATTGTTTTCATGCTTAATAATTTAAAGACAAAGCTGTATAAAACTTACATAAGTAAAACAAATTCATTTATTTTCTTTTATTGTTATAGAAAGAGAAACACATAATCGATGTTCATTTGTTTTTCTTATTTGAATGCTGTTGTGAATAATTGTTTGAATTAGATGGAATCATAAATTTCACAACAATAATTGCATCGAATTAATATATGCTGTGGCCGTAAATATAAAAGATTTGAATGAGCATGGAATGCCTTCGTTGATTGACTTATCAACCGATTTATAGATTTTTCTTCACTAGAACGCGATGTAAATTTTCCGATTCTAAGAAAGGAGGTAGAGGGAAAACGATTTGCTATCGGTTAGTCCTTTTCAAGCCACGTTATACCGTCTCCGAAAAAAAGAGGTTGTGCAAATGTCGTAGGCTTCCGTGACGGATTTCCCGAGCTCAAGTCCCTGTACAAGCAGAATTCACTCTGCTGTTCGAAAGCATTGGTGTTTGTGGGCCTAAAGATCTCTTTACCCTTTCTGATCCCGAAAACAGCGCGTAGAGAGATTGATTGGCTAACCAATAGCGTGTCCTACTCCTCGTATCGTTTCAATCCCCACTCTCTTCGAAAAAGAGAAATTGAGCGACCGAGTACAAAGCATGACTTAACAAAGAGCTCTCTACCTTTCTGAGAAAACTCAAATAAGGGATCAAAGTTTCAAATATTATTTATAAATTACACTACTTCTTACTTAATTTATATATTTATTTTTTCCCATGAGAGTTTCTCTCTATTGGTTCTTGCCCTTGGGCAGTGGTGGCTGGTGACAGAGTATTAGGGATTACAAAAAAAGATTCAACTATTTTTGCAAGAGTTCTTTCCTATTAATTGGATTTTAAAACACTTCTATAACATGGATTTTCAATTCAGATGTTCGCAATACCAATGGAGTGCCATTCTTATGAATTTTTGGCTGTCCGTAGTACGGAAAAATAGTTGAATCTTTTTTTGTACTCCTTAATACTCTGTCGCCAGCTGCCACTGCCCTTGGGCACAAAGCTTCAAATAATAACCAGTCGACAACGGGATCAGCATGAATATACACATAACATGACATCTAAAATACGGCTTGATATCAAAATATGTTGGCATATCCTCGAGTCACCAGCCACATGGGCTGTTCGGCTGATCAATGCACTGCCTGTGATTTGCTGTGCCTCTTCTCTTTATTACATTTGTCATTTGCATGGCGCATTAGCGTCAGCTGTAATGCCATGTATTGTATTTTTTTACAATATTTGGTTTATCGATTGAATTGGCCGTTACTTGGTAGAACTCCATTATAACACATACAACAGCTGTCAACCATGTATAATGTAATTCAGAATTTCGACTGGGGGTGCTTGATGGAATTTCAATACCAAATTTGAATCGTTTGAATTTTGTACATTTCCATGAGTTATTTCGCTAACGACCCGGGTTTCGCCTTTCGGCATCTTCAGGCATGTCAAGTGCACGGATTTACTTGTCAGTTCAAGTACATCCGTGTACTTGAAAATTTGATATATAATACCATATAATTTCTATAGAATTAAAATACATTGTTATTTTTTCACCGTGTAATAATTGGTTTACGAAAATTTTCGAGGTGGTCTGGGAAATTTCCATCTTTATCTCATCGAGGTTCCCGAGAAAATACGAGTGCACCCGAAAGAATCCGAAATATTCCGAAAGGGTACTAAGTTCTTGCGTGACACTGAGAATGCGAATGTTATGTTTACTTAAATAATTCGCTCATACATTTGGACTTGTGATCGTAATACCACTTCCAGTAACTTTAAGGAAGCATCTTTTTTAGGATGGATACTAGATACTCCAATTAGAGTATACTCGTCCGTTTTTTTAATAATTTGAAAAATACATACTCCACTAATATTCATAATTTATAAATGAGGGAATAAAAAAAACAAAACTTTGAACCAAATTAAAATTTGACACACTTAATTCTCTATTATTTTGAAAACCCATATTTTATAAATTGGGGACCCGGGTTCAATTCCGGCAAAGTCAGATTTTTTCAATCGAAAAAGAGATCTTGGACATGGGTGTATGTAAGTTTTCGTTGAGTTGTTCTCAACTGATTCACTATTTATCATCGAGTTTATCTAGTATGAATTTCGCAATTAAAAATATTTGGCGCATTGGCATTACAGCTGTTATGCCAAATATGTAATTACATTAAAAAAAGCCTATTTATATATTTATAATCTATTTATATATATACACAAATTTGAATTGATAATACATATATATTTTGGTACATCTGAAAATACTCGAGTATTTTGAAATTTTACTACTCGATACTCAAGTAATTGAAGTCTCTAGTGGATACAGACCTTTTTTCTTTGAAGAGAAGTCTTTTTTTCCCTTTTCCGCATATAAGCTAGCTACATAAGTATTGACTTTCAAAAAGATTCTGTCAGCTGAGGATTTTGTGTGGGGAAGACACGTAAGTAAAACCCCTTACGAGAATCACTGTCCTGGAATCATTAGAAGGGTTCAATTCTTACCATGAATTGAACCGTTGGGATGGAATCATTGGGATGCGTGGCAACAGTGAATCTTCTGCTTTAAATTTTCTATTTAAAATGGTAGCTTTGATGATATTTTTCATTATCGTTTTCACTGGAAACTTGCTACCGTTGAAAAGTTCTGGTGGATTTATATTTCGAAAACGAATGATAGGTACGCCAATTTTCAATGTTAAAAAGATGGCGGCATCCCCGACAAATCAAGTGAATTTGACCTTTATTGGCGTCCACACAACAAATCACCAAAGCATTATCGCAATCCGAGGAACGATATAAGATTGCATACGGTACAAAAAAAACAGTCATTTGTATATATATATATAGGTAATTAAATAACTTTTGTGGACGTCCACACAACAGGTCACTAAAACTTTATCGCAATCGGATGAACGATTTGAGAACGCAGGAACCTTTCCGGGTGTCTGCACAACAAATCGACAAAGTTTCATTGCAATCGGATGAACGTATTTCAGCGCATAGAGTACGAAAAAACAAACAACCAAACGCATACGGGACAAACAAGCTTTATTTTTTATTTCTCGATATTATTAAAATAACTTTTAAGGTGTTCACTGTCGATACTTGGTGGAATGGAATTATAAATAAAATGATAATGAATAATAACTTTGTTAATTATAATTCCTACTTAATTGATTTTTGATGTAATAGCTTGCATTGCTAAGAGGTCTTCAACATTTTAATTATAGTCTATTTTTCTTGTATTTTGCTTCAATTTATTTGCTTAGTTGTAATACCAATTGTTTGTCATACCTTGTAATTATTACTTAAACTTTGTATAAATTATCACTGTTTCGTTGTATTTCTTATCAGTTGACAATGCTCGCCATGAGCGAAACCTCATGAAAAAGTCCTGAACCAATAAAATTTATGTGGTTTTATTATTTTTAAAAATGAAATCAGTTGTGGAAAATTCATTGAAAACATCAGGCTTCTAACGGTATTCAGTTCCCAGAACGCTCGCCAGGAAGTCCTCCCTAGACGTCTAAACCTCCTTGCAGACTGGGGGTTTGTCGGACGGATCAATATCTACAGCTGAGAGCTCCGTGAACCTTTTGCCTGTCGTGGTGTAGTGTTCCCGCCCCCGCCCTCGACTCCGGGGCTGCTACGTGCCGCCCTAGACAGGCCGACACGGCGCTGTGCACTCGTGGAAATATCGCCGATGCAATAAAGTGCACGTGGACGGGATGCACCGAGCTGTGTGACGTAGAAAACTACCGCCTATGCAAAAATGCTATTCGCCATTCGCTTTCCATGATGTATTATATGATATCGATGGCTTAAAGAGTAAATTTGCTATCTCCGATTATGTAAATTGTGCAGGAGAGGGTAAAAACCAGAGCTGTGGAGTCGGAGTCGTGGAGTCGTGGCTTTTTGGCCGGAGTCGGAGTCGTCGCGGCGTTTTGGCCGAAGTCGTACTCGGAGTCGGAAATTTGTTTGAACATTTTAATTTTGCATATAATATGTCAAATTTTGGCTATTGGACGGATATTGGACGGACGGTGGATAATTAGCAGAGTAGGTGTTAGAACGACAATGGAGTTATCAAATTTTCCTAAAACGCTTTTACGGTGCACTCAAATAAATTTTGGTTATAAGAAATTTACGGGACATGCACATTGCATGATACAACAAAATGGCATTATTAAGTCATTTTCAGCCAAGAGTGGAGTTAACAAATCACTATACCATCGATATACTGCTACATAAGTGAACAGGTAAAGGTGGCAGTACCTATTTATTCTAATAACTGTGATTAAAGATTTTTTATTTAATACAATTTTTGCTTGATGGAATTTCCATGTCAAATTTGAAACTGTTTCATTATATTCTGCAATGCTAGCAGAATGGCGGCAAAAAAAAATGCTACAGTTTTTTTTTTTGTTTTTCCTCGAATTTCCACGAGCGCAAAGCGGACGCGCCTATTCCAGGCGTACGGTGTCATCGATCCTGGGGGTGAGCGTGCATGGTTGGGGGGGGGCAAAGCTTTCTGCCTATCGAGCGGGAAATACACAACCCAGCCCGCCCCCAGCACTCTGCACACCACTGCGCATGGTCGATGACGAACCACAACATAGCTGCCGGAAATATCTTGTTACACATTGAACATTTTAGTGCATTGATGAAGGCCTCCTCTTGAATGTTAATAAATCGATACTTACCGTTTTTTTTTTTGTTGTACAATTTGATGGATCATCAAGTTCTTAGGCGTGTAAGCGCCAAAGTTCTTCCAGTCTCCTTCGTCTCTTAATGTTTTTATCTTCCCTTCCCATCGCATCCGTGACGGACCTTCCGGGCTCGAGTCTCTGTGCGAGCAGATTTTCCAATCGATTCTGCTCGAAGGCCAGGAAGTTTATCGCTCCCCTCCCGATTCCAAAAGTGGGCGCGTAGCGAGAGCAATTTGCTAACTACTAGTCCTCGTATATTTTCAATCCCAATTCTCTTCGAATTAGAGATGTAGAGCAACTGTGTAACAAGCATCTCTCGTCGAAAAAACATATGCTCCACGTTGCGAGAGGACCAAGTGAACAAAAAATAATGAATTTACATTAAAAATAACGATAGTTAAATCACTGTCACCCATGCGGCTCTCGAAGAACCTGCAATTTAATAAGCTGGCCCTTCTGCAAAAAAGACGGTGCATCACTGCCCTAGAACGTTACCACCCGGCCACGTTGATTTGCAATATCAGTGTATTAATTGGTATATAATACTGATTGTGTTAGCATTAAATCATACTATACGGTGTTTTATGATACCTAACAATTAGCTGTGGTAATTTTATAAGCCAGCGAATTTTAATCATTTTCTAGTTTATTGTATAAATTATCATCGAGTTCCGGAATCAACAGTCATAAAACATAAACTTTCCTTTGGATTATATAACGGCTTGGAATAATTAGCAATGAAATCCACCGACCGTCATGGCCTAGTAGGTACTGCTCTGTGTAAATTTGCAGTAGTGAACTACTCTATGCACATGTTTTTAGATTGAACCAGGTCTGGGCAAGCTTCCTGGCCATATTAGGAAAACAAAATATCAGGGCTGTGGAGTCGGAGTCGTAGAGTCGGGGCTTTTTGGCCGGAGTTGGAATCGTCGCGACGTTTTGGCCGGAGTCATACTCGGAATCGGAAATTTTGAAAAGTTTGAACTTTTTATTATTGCATTTAATATGTCAAATTTGGCTTTTGGCCGCATTGATAGTGTTGATATTTAATTGAATACACATAAATAGGAAAATTAGGAAAAAATATTAACCTTTTTTTATTTACGTATTCAAAAATATACTTCAGTTTAACAGTAATCATTCTAAATTATTGTTAGAAAGTTTATTCAAACGAAATTCGAATAGTAATAACAAAAAATCGCTTGAATTCGACTTGCCGTTGATGAATACGATGACGTTTTACACTGGAATCTGGATCTGATTTTCGTATTGAATCATTATCAAGGATCGTATACAGAGATCTTATGGTCTAATACAGTCAAGTATCTTGGACTTACGTTAGGTAAGAGACTGAACTTTAACGAACACACCGCGATTAAAAAGCGCCAAGCGAATGCTACAAAAGTGAAATTGTACTTTATGGTTAATGCTAGGACCAAACTATCCATAAAGAGTAAACTTCTCCTATATACATACAGCAATAACTCGTCCAATTATGGTGTACGCCACACCAGTGCGGGCGTTTGCTCACTAAAAGCATCTGAAGGCTCTCCAGGTTGTTCAGAATAAGTCATCGAGGCAAGTATGTCATGCTCCATGGTTCGTGCGTGGATCGCTGTTACACAGAGATTAACGGGTCGTCTTAGCTGGGCGAAGCTGGGCGAGGCGATCCGGCGCAGCTTTGAAAGCGGCAGAGTTTTAAAATATCAAACGGTCCTCGCCCATGCAAGTGTCATACGTGGGCGAAGCGATCAGGTTAGGACGGCATATGTCGCAAGTCGCCTCAAGTGCCTGACTCATGGCGCACCCGAATCGCTTGAAAATATCAAACGGTCCAATCTCACCAGAGCGTTAATTGCGTCTGGCCGAGCGATGGCACGTAAGACCTTTGATCAACTACGTTTTAAATTGACTGGATTCGCCTAAATTCGCTTGCTTCGCGTCGCTTACCTAAGACACGGGGTTAAGTGTGACCACAATTCGCGAATTCCTTCGTGAAACTCTAAAAAGTTTCATAAAGCTGTGGGCCTTCACAATAACCCAACAATCTCTTGCTTGCAGAATTATGACGAGAAGGCATCACAGAATCGATATAAGCCGATAACTATTCTTCTCGATGACACTCCCAAGGTTGAGACGCAATAGTAAACTGACTTCTCAACTGTAGCGATCGCGCCCTCCTGTCGGCAGCGATGGGAAGGGATATCAATAAATAAAATTCAAGACTTTAACACATTTAGAGACGAAGGAGACTGGAAGAACTTTGGCGCTAACACGTCTTAGAACTCGATGCTTCGTCAAATTGATATCCAAAAAATAAATCAAGGATCGTATGTGATCAAAATGAAATTTATTTCCACTTCCACGTATCTGAGCAATAGCACAACGACCCTAGTCTTTTATGAAACAACTTTGCTTAGAACTCGTGAGCAACATTAGGAATGCCTTTTTAATGGTGCCACAATGTTACACAACAATTTCCCGATTCATTCGCCTCTACCGATAAATAATAACATTATATTACGTCTCCCAAATGACTCAGGTCACGTAAGTCACGTTTTTTTCTCCTTTTTATTATAAACATCAATAAGCCGGTAATAAAATAACACTTGGAAACTTTCTAAACAGCATCAATAATGTGGAATGGCTCGCGAGACGAGAGCTACACATAACAGTTTATTTTGTTTAGTTTGTTTCAACCATGTCCTGTGAATATGTGGACAAGATAAAATAACTCAACAGAATCTGTTTTTAAAACAATCGCTCGCTCAACTTCGCCTTGTTCGGCGATCCAAAGATTAAGCGCTCCAACTCTCCGAGCTGTGAAAATATCAAATTTTAAAAACCAACTAAAGGCCTCTGAGAACCTCGTCAGGACGATGTCTCAAACCTTATGCTCCACCCACCTTTCTCCTACAGCAATTTCTTCAACAGTGGAGGCAAGCGTGGAAGAAGCCAGCCGCCCTGCCAGCTTCCAAACTAATGCCCCAAGAGATACATCTTAAGCTACGAGCAAGGCTCGTCGATTCAGTTACAGTTAGGGACAGGGCATGTCTATTATAACAACAAGTAAACTCCTCAAGTTTACGTAAACATTACGAGCAATTCCTGGTAAGAATTGAAAATTTGTAATGATTCCAAGACAATCATTCTCGTAAGGGGTTTTTCTTAAGTGTTTTCCCCACATAAAGCCCATTATCAGGAAACGTTTATGACTCCAGCATTAACCAACAATACGACTTCGACTCGACTAAAAAAAGTTTAATTTCGTCACGTTTTTTCCGACCTTTCCTATTTTTCTGTATTTAATTAAATATCAACCAACCATTCCGGCCAATAGCCAAATTTTTAATATTATATGCATAAAAAGGCTAAAACTCAGGCCAAAACACTGCGACAACCGACTCTGGTTCGTTCCTGAATTAAACACCTGAAGAGCCACATGTAAGTGGCATAATCATCCACATCAGGAAGCGTTTATACAAATCAATCACCTTTCACTGATTCATATTCCGGCAACGCCAGTTGTAATTTACCATGATGTCACTAGTAAAAACTTTCATCTGCATAACTTGTTTACCTGCCATCTTGATGTTATCAACATTCGTTGCGGTGTGGCCGTCGTGGAAATCAATAAATTGTAATGCCGAGTCACCGACTCAATTAAATAATAGTTTCTTGATCGTGATTTTTACAAGTATAACTGACCCGCCATTGACAGATTCATTTCCTCATCTGGCACGGTAGCATGACCTGCAGACAGACGGTCAAGAAAGATTTTTTTTAAAACCACTTTAGTACCGTAAGACCATAGGTGGCCACCCCGTACGGACGTCACAAATATTGAAAAAAATATTTAATAAATCTTCTTGTAAGAATTCTTGTGATTTGAATTGTTTGAATTTTTGTACTTTTCCATGAGTTTTGTCGCCAACGACCCGGGTTTCACCTTTCGGCATCTTCAGGAATTTCAAGTGCACGGATGTACTTGAATTAACTGATTGAGTTCAATTACATCCGTGCACGACTCAGACATTGACCAAAAACACGACTCCGACTAAAAATGTTGAATATCGTCACTTTTTTTGTCTAATTCTCCTATTGATGTGTATTCAATTAAATATCAACCCTACCAATCCGGCCAATAGCCAAATTTGACATATAATATGCAAAAATAAGAAGTTTAAACTTTTCAAAATTTCCGACTCCGAGTACGACTCCGGCCAAAACGCCGCGCCGACTCCGACTCCGACTCCACAGCCCTGTTTTATACTATTAAACGAGCTATCTGTTCTACCAAGTAAATGCCTACTCAATCAATACTATTTAATAATGTTTTAAATGTAAGTCTCTCAGCCAAATGCGACTGGGCTCAAACTAGAATACGACATTTTTTCTAGATCCGTGTACCGGAGTCTATAAATTGTACATTAGATCCAGAACGAATAACGTTCGACTAGAAAGTAAAGCTGCACCGTTGCTGTAGTGGCACCGTTATCTCTGCTGGAGCTCCGGCGGCCATACATACAGACACTTCATCATCCATCACCGTGTCGAATGCACCAAAGGACCAGACCTAGGGCTTGCATTACCGGTAAATATGCCAAAATACACCATCGGTAATTACTGGTGAATTGGAAAATTTACCGGTTTTTACCGGCAATGATTTTGTCGCGAATTAAGGACAGATAAAGGCATATTATAACGAAGGTTTATTGTGATATGCATGCGGAATCGAATTTGATAAGATCTCGGACATAATATCGGCATTTCAACCAGTAGATGTAGCTGTAGAAGCTCTGTGTCGTGAAGTCATAAATCTACATACAGCCGATATCTAGTCTAAGAAGTCTAAAAGACGAAAGTATTGATATGATTTGTTTCATGAAAGCATATTTTAATTCTGAAAAATCATTATACCAAAAAAAATAAACGTTTTTTTAGTAAACTCTACATACCAATAAATTGTGATACCGCCTGATATTGTAGGTCATCAGGACTCTGTCGAACGATCTTATTATCACCTCAATCAATGATAATTAAGATTAAGACCTAAACGATTAATATAACGCGAATAAATTCACTAAAATCTTGTAACCGACTTCTAGAAACGACGTCTCTCGTTCAGTTCATTCGCGACCGCTTTGCGTCGATTGGTTGAATTTAGTTCAGGCTCCGAACGCTTTGCGTCGATTGGTTGAGCTCTTTTGCACACTAGAATCGTAGGGTATAAATATGCCGTCAAAGGCCAAATTTAGTCGTTATCGTTCATCCAAAGCCGACAGTCGTGTCGCCTTTCTGCCTTCGGACAGGCAGGAAGTCGCAATATAATCGTTTGGTTTGCGCTTTTAAATGTGGTTGCAATTGTATCTGGGTTTTGTAAACAATGTAAATTTGAAGAAAATAAACTAGCCCGCTCTCGCATAGAGTACGGTCAAGAGAATACCGATTGAAATCTTTACAAGAGATACATTTCTTCCCATCCTGTCCCTAAGTTCCGTCATCGAACGCCTTGGAAGGATGCTGTCTGTTGCTGTCAGATTGAGGAAGAAACTCTCAATTGTTATATTATTTTAATTAAGAATTTATATTAGTAGGTGTTTGTATACAAAGTATGCATGCATACATCTAAGGTATGAATTACATATGTACCAATAAGTTAATGAATAAACTAATAGTTAAGCTTAAAAACTTCACACAGACAGGTTAAACCAAATATTACACAGTCGTAATTTAACTTAACTAAGCTTTATGTGGCAAATAAAAGATTATCTAATCTCCCTTTCCCATATCTCAGTTAAACAGATAGGACATATCATGCATTTCATGACATTGTTATTTTCATGAAACGTATTTTAAATTCTTTACGCTTTAGGATACCGTTTTTAGTAAAAGTAGCCACATATAATTATTTTATTTATTTTTATCTATTTTGTTTCATTTACCGGTGAAATTATTTACCGTTTACCGGTTATTGGAATTTGACGGTAAATTGCAAGCCCTAGACCAGACTCTCGAGTCGAAGTTTCTTCGGAGTAAAGAGCGTGGGCATTGCTGAGTGCATCAGTGAGTACATCTGTAAGACGTGTGCTACCATTTAACAGTAAAATTAACTAAGTTAATACGAAAAATAGGGACACGTGTTGCGTCTTATTCTGAAGCATTTTCAGATATACCGTCACACGGTTGCTTAATTACAAATTAAGAATTCTTTTTTTATCGCGCCCTCTTCCAACTTGGTGCTTATGGAATCCTCACAGTGCTTATTTCAGCATATTTTTGTCACGGATGTACTTGAAATGACTGGACTTGAACTCAGTTCAAGTACATACGTGCACTTGGAATGCCTGAAGATGCTGAAAGGCGAAACCCGGGTCGTTAGCGACAAAACTCATGGAAAAGTACAAAATTCTAAAAATTCTAATATAATTTATGAGCTGGCACTTCAGAAACATTGGAGTAAATCATCATTTGAAAAAAAAAATTCTGCTCTAGACACTTTATTAGGAACCACAGTTCTGTTAAAAACAATGAAATATAATTTGAATAGTTAAAAACTAAAATGTTGTCGATTCATTTTAAATATAGGGCAAACACACAATGCACCTTAGGAATGCGCCCTTCTCGTAGGAAGTACATGATAGTAGGTATATAATATGTAAACACTACACACTACTCCACTGTATCTTGAGTATTGCGGGTAAGAAAGTGGGATTCGGCCGAGTAGGTGAGCTAACGTGTTAATGGAATCGAAACTCAATTTAAGTCGTTGAATCAATTTATCAGCGTGCTATTTATTAACCTTATGAATCCCAGACTGTTTTGGAAGTGCTCGCGAAAAATCCCAAGGCCTTTTTTTTCGAAAAACAAACCGTTGTATATATTATATTATTAATCTATGCTGATATTAACTTATCATTGTTAATTAAGGATTTCGATTGAGGGTGCTTGATGAAATTTCAATATCAAATTTGAATTGTTTGAATTTTGTACTTTTAATACTGTAAGAAAAATAACAATGTATTTTAGTTCTACATAAATTATTTTATATTTTATTTGTTGATAGCTATTTCGGCTTACGCCTTCGTCAGAACTAGTTCTTCGTTAGAACTAGAAATAGTTCTGACGAAGGCGTAAGCCGAAATAGCTAACAACAAATATATAAAATAATTTATGTAGAACTAAAATACATTGTTATTATTCTTAACGTATTATAATGGAGTTCTACCAAGTAAATGCCTACTCAATCAATAATTTGTACTTTTACGTAAGTTTTGTTGCTTACGACCCGGGTTTCGCCTTTCGGCATCTTCAGGCATTTCTAGTGCCAGTTCGAGTACATCCGTGAACTTGAAATGCCTGAGATGCCGAAAGGGTAACAAGTTTACTAACAACCCTGGTCGTCGGCGACAAAACTCATGGAAAAGTACAAAATTCAAATTATTATGAAATTTAATGATGTATAGTGTCATCAGCAATTGTTTTAAATTTGTTGTAAAAGCATATAAACCAATGAAAAGCAAATGCGGTTAAAACGTGTCACAAAACTTAGGCACCCCCTGCGTTGAATTAAAGGGGTTAATTAAAAATTTCTTTGTGTTGATTCCACATATTTTACAAAAGTTAAATATCATTTGGTCTAAGTGGCTGAACAATTACCCCTTTTTTGTATTTGTTAAATGATCAGTACCGTGAAGCTCTGTATGGGGGGGGCAAGTAAGCGAAGAGTAAATTCGTTTCGTTTATTGAACGCCATGCACAACGACTGCATACACACGACAGGAAGTGACGGGACACCCAAACTTGCACACCCAAATTTAATATCATTTTTAGACCATGTTCGCTCTCAGCGTGGAGAATATGAATTCCTCACTGAGATTATCCCAACATAACCTTTTTTACGAGAGCTGCGTGTTACTCAGTTGCTCAAATTCTCTTTTTCGAAGAGTTTACGTAGAATAGGTAGGGAGTAGGATTGAAAGTATACGAGGAAAATGACAGGAGTAGTGGTTAACTAATCACTTTCGCTACACGTCGCTTTCTTCAGGGACTAACTACACAAACACCCATGCATACGAACCTACTGAAGTATTTTTTTACATTACATATTGCATTACAGCTTACGCCAATGCGCCAAATATGTCAAGAGTTGTGAAAGTCATAAGAGATTAACTCGATGGTAAATAATGTATCAGTTGTGCACAAAATCAACGATAAATAACATACACCCAGCCCAAGATCTCTTTTTTTTCAATTGAAAAAATCTGACCTTGCCGGGGATTGAGCCCGGGCCCCCCGATCGCTAGGACAAAGCTCTTGCCACTAGGCCACAGGGACCGACTGCTCATATAGGGACTCAAACCCGTGAGGTCCGTCACGGAAGCCAACGACTATGACCACTGCAAGTAATGCACATGGTAATATCAATACGATAGCTTGAAAATAGAGCTGCTACGACAAATTTTCAACATAAAGCGAAGCACTTTATGTCACTCCATCGTCAGTATTTTTTGATTGAGAATCACGTCCTACTCTTCATGTGCATATCTTTCATTCTCTTCACTGAAATGCATCTATCAAAATACCAATCTGTGGTCTACGAAGCTGCCACCTAAAAGCTTTCTCGTTAAGAACCTGCTTCCATTCAACCATTCTAGAAAAGTTCGCATGAAACGCTGGGTCATTCATTATAGTCATTTTCACGAAACAGAGCATGGGTTCACGTAACCAATCCAATATGAACCTTTTAAAGCGCTACGGTCCCATATGGGACCAGTGATTATGGTGCACTTCGCTATCGGATTACACTGATTTATGACAATAGTTTTCAACATATGAATATGAGCATTCATAAATTATGTCTTTGAGATACCGATCCATGATTTTATTTTCGGTTTCGTTAAATGTTTTTTTCACAATGAGGAATATAAAAACCTGCATTAAAAGGTTGAGTCTTAGGATATGCGTTGTGTTATATCCGATGGAATGTAATAAATCATTTTTTTTCACACCATACAATATATTTCAATGCCGATTTAGATTTTTTCCATGCCAAGAAACATATCCATCTGGTTGACCAATTCTTTTTTTCAAGATAAATGTAGCTAAAATAGAATCGTTTATTTGTTTACCAATTGAATTAGAAAGCGTAAAAATTATGGCATTACAGCTGACGCCAATACGCCATGCATTTGATAAATTTATTTATATATATGTACATACATACCTGGATACACGAATTTTAGTCATAAGAATAGAGAGAAAAAATAATAAAATCGCATTAGAAATTCAACCGAGTGAGTTCCGACAAAATCAACTTTTATTCATAAAATATAGTTTTCGTCTGAACTCACTGACGTCAATGTGAAATATGTTACATCCGAAGCGATGCCGATTAAAATTGCTAAAGCTCTTCCCAGTGACATCACCATTGGCAGACTGGTTCACGATTCACTCCTTCACTCATGTTTACGATTCCTCAAAATAGTACACTTTATCTATCAACTTCCCAAATCAAAACAACACGCGACTGCATTCAACCTGCATAGGTCGACCAACTAACGATCTTACGTCACTTATTATTAATAGTTTTGTCCACATAAAGGCATCAAACCCGTTACTTTGCTTAGATACCCACCAACATGCTCGCACCGATAGGTACCTCAATTTAGTTCAGTGAACGCCACGTCCTTCGGCGTTGCATTTCAAATGTAGGGAATTGAAATACCTAGTCTGCTATCATCAGTTTTTATCAGGGCTATAGAGTCTAAGTCGTGTTTTTTGCAGGGGTATAGAGTCGGAGTCATGGAGTCGGTGCTTTTGGCTGGAATCGGAGTCTTCGCGGCGTTTTGGCCGGTGTTTTACTCGGAGTTGTAAATTTTGATTGGTTGGTTGATATAAAGGGTATTTCAATAGGGACGCTCAAAATATGTTACTTTGTCCTGCTGAGTAGATTATTCATTGTTTAGTGGCCAAATTTGAGTCAACTAGTTTGGTAAATAATCGGCCAACACCTACCTGTACGTCATCAAAATACATCTGGTGAAAACATTGCTGCTGTGTCTGAAAATCTACAGGAAAACCCAAGGCAGCTTATTTCATGCTATATTCCATATTTAATGCCGTAAAATATACTTACAAATGAAATTAAAATTTAGTCAAAATCTCACAAACAACTTGTTTTATTTACATTTCAAAACTAAGCGTCCATATAAAAAGACCCTTTATAATTGGATACAAATAAATATGTCGTAATATTGTTCAACGACCCCACAGTTCTGGTTTTTCGACAATTCTGGAGTCGGAGTCACATTTTTTAACTACTCTACCACGGCTCTGTTATCAGGGAGTCGTGGAGTTGTGGTTTTTTGGTTGGTGTCGTCGCGGCGTGGTCGTAGTCGTGTTTTTGTTCAATGTTGGAATCGGAGTCATGTTTATTTAACAACTCCACAGCCCTGGTTTTTATTTATATCGTTGATGGTATGATATTGTCCATTTATTTGCGAAAAAAAACTGCTCTAACATTGACCAAAGACATGACTCCAACTCTGACTCCGACGAAAAAAAGTTAAATTTTGTCACTTCTTTTCCTACCTCTTCTATTTATGTGTGTTAAATATCAATCAACCAATGCGGTCAATAGCCAAATTTTACATGTTATATATATGTACATATGGATATAAATAAAAAGTTCAAACCTTTCAAAAGTTTTTTACGACTACGGCCAAAACACCGCGACGAATCCAACTCGGGCCAAAAATCTGCAACAGCCCTGGTTGTAAGGAAAATGACGTTCCAAAGAGTGTTTTCCAATATAAATCGCTTCCCCGTTTTAACTTTTGAATCGTCGATTCATCGAACTGCGTCAATCGTATAAATTCAAAATAAATAATTATTCAAAATTCAAACTGCTGTCACACGAAAGTAATTCCGTACACGCATAACGTGATACGTGACCATTTGAAAAAATCTTTTTTTTTCCCCACGTTAGCATTTCACCCAGCTCCACCCTCGAGCGATTCCCTGAATACACACGCAGCCCCGTCATACCCCATTCGTGACACGAAATAATTACTAATATATATATATATATGTGGTACGGACTTTATTTTACAGATGAGCGCTGAATGTTTTGAAATAAAATTTTCCCATATGAACAAAAAACATTAAATTGATAGTTTTGTTTATTAAGTTGATAATTCAGACCAAGAAACTAAATTAAATAGACAAACAACTTTATTAAGTTTACTTTCACTCATGACGAGCGAAACATGTCCGGATCTTTATCAGAATATATGTGGAAGTTTTACGAAGTTTCACGTTCATTAGAAATATATTTATTTGTTTGCTTTGTTTCGATTCTATAACCCCTCTCTTGCGTCCCTTATAAAGGAAAAATCCCAATCTGATTGATTGCACCTTATTAGTATCATTATGTTATTGCATTGTTTTGATTCTATCACCCTCTTCCTTGTTTTCCTTTAGAAAGAAAAAAACTCGTAAACCATTTTGTAATTTCATAATTTAAAATGTTAGAATCAATCTTGCTTCATTACTCAAGCATAACTTTGCGATAGTAAGTCTGAAGATTTTATTTATTTATTTATTTATTTAAGAAAAAGCAAATCAT
Organism: Himalopsyche kuldschensis; assembly: GCA_028554975.1. Classification (NCBI taxonomy): domain Eukaryota; kingdom Metazoa; phylum Arthropoda; class Insecta; order Trichoptera; family Rhyacophilidae; genus Himalopsyche; species Himalopsyche kuldschensis. The sequence continues at coordinate 5,843 of JAHFWI010000064.1, read as the reverse complement.
GGCATTACAGCTGACGCCAATGCGCCATGGATTTGACAAATATAAATACATGCATTTATATATATATATACATACATACATGTAAATATATAATAAAAATCACAAATTAATTAAAAATTAAAAATAAGATGAAAATTACAATAGTCATAAAAAAAACAGAGAGGAAAAAATATTATTAATATCACATTAGAAATTTTCAAGGCAGTCAACCGAATGAGTTCTGACAAAATCAACTTTTATTCATAAAATATGGTATTCGTCTGAACTCACTCACGTCAATATGAAATATGTCGACATCCGAAGCAATGCCGTTTAAAATTGTTAAAGCTCTTCCCAGTGACATTCCCATTGGCAGACTGGTTCTACCCCTTGGAAGAACAAACAACTCATGTTCACGATTCCTCAAAAAACGTGTCACGGTTAGTTACACAATACGTGGAATAGTCAGTTAGTTATTTTAAATTTTACATTAAAATGAACATCCACAAAGTTACCGCCGAAACCATCGAAAATATATGTGTAAGTACCTAATACTAAAATATATGTTTTGTTTTATTTCAATCATGGCTCTTCACCAAGAAGTGACAGTTATAAGTCATCATAATTATTTTGATGTCAAAATAAAGCTACACCATACTTTGCAACAAGATATGTCTTTGCTAACATAGATGATTACAAAAAATTATATGTATTAGTTTAATTAAGAAGTGTCTTTGTCCAATAAACCAGTTAGTTATATAGTCAGGGCTTTCCATTTAACGCGGTGGAACGGCGTTCCGGCACCTTTTTTCACGGTATTTATTTTTCGAAATTTCAAAATCAATTAGTCGAAACAATGTTTGCGCTTACGTAATTACAATCTATATTTATATATTGATAGAGTAGGCATTTACTTGGTAGAACTCCATTATAATACGGTAAGAAAAATAACAATGTATTTTAGTTCTACATAAATTTTATATATTTGTTGATAGCTATTTCGGCTTACGCCTTCGTCAGAACTATGTTTTAAAACGTGTATTAGACATAGCTTATATACCTTTGTTAGACAGGGTGCCCCGTGCATCCTCTCTTTCTTTTCAAACCATACCAACCATGCAAGAATTTAAATAAGTTTAATTTATTGGTCTAAAGTAATGGTGTGAAATATACTCTGGGTATTTTTGGGTTATTTTTATCGTGTGAAACCACTTAAAATCTGTAAAGTTAAATTGTTTTTAGTTTATAGCATAATAAAGGGTTTAGAAGAGGTGAAGCAATACAAGTAATCTGGTCGTTAAGGATTTCATTGGATTGATTATACCTATTAATTTCTAGCTGTTCCAATGCATTTAGCTTAAGGCCTTTATTACAGGAATGTAAACAACTCGGGACCGAATTCGGATTATGTGATTGTTCTGACGAAGGCGTAAGCCGATATAGCTATCAACAAATATATAAAATTTATGTAGAACTAAAATACATTGTTATTTTTCTTACCGTATTATATTTATATAATTCGTCAAAATGATAAAATATGGTATTGTTATGAATCGAATGAGATGTGTTATTTTATTTAGTAAAAAGTTTGACATGAAGTGAGTTCCGGCACCTTTTTTTTCAAAAAAAAGCCCTGGTTATAGTATGAAAAATAAGTACTGTAGCTACAATCTATACACATAGATACCAGAAATTTTAATAAACTTTCAGAAGCACATCGCCAAAATATTTTAAATAGAAAACAATTGTCTATGCTAAACTTTAGGTCCGGTCCGTGGCGCAGTGGCAACGGCTTTGACTTGCGTGCCGGACCGCCCGGGTTCGATTCCCGGTACGAGCGGATTTTTTGAGTCGATAAATCTGTTCAAAGGGATGGGTATTTGTGTTGTTGAAAATCCCTTCCCACCTTTCCGATCCCAAAGAGCGACGCATAGTGACAGCGATTATAGCTAATCACTAGTCCTGTCCTCGTCCTCGTATCCTTTCCATCCCTACTCTCTTCGAAAAAGAGAGGTTGAGCAACTGAGTAGCAAGCAGTTCTCGTAGAAAAACATATGTTGAGATAAACTCCGTCAGGAGTCCATATGCTCCAAGTTGGGAGCGGACATGGTTAAAAAAAAACAATTGATATATTTGACAAAGGGACTTCTAGCGTTAGGCCCAACAAATAAACAAATAAGCAAAGTATAAAACAATTGCCTTTGCTGAACAATTGATATATATATTTGACATAGGGACTTCGAGCTTTCGGTCCCACAAATAAACTAATAAGCAATCTATAAATTTATTGCGGTACTTTGAATAGTTTGGCATATTGAAAATTGTGTTACGGCCTAAATCGTAAGTTCTATTACAGATTCGACCTTCTGAGAGAGCGTAAAAGCCTCCCTCACACTGCAGGCCGCCCTCCGCCCCACCCGCTGCGTAGGCCGTAGGCGCTGCATGACGTGTACCTTTCCCCAGCGGTGGCGGCGATCGTAGAGCTTTCGTAGCAGCGTAGCCGGCGCGGTGTGCGTATCGACCGTCGGGCCTACGCCACTACGCGGCCTCTAGTCCCGCCCTGCGCCGCCTTATCGAGCGGCGAGGCCTCCGCTACCTTACTCACTTCCTTCCGCCCACGCGGCGTCGCGTCCCAGCGCCACCTGCGCGCGCAACATGCACTTTGCGACGTGGTTTTATATCAACATCGAATGTTCCCTGATATTGTTGTGTTTCATTTTTTTATGTTTCTTTTTTAAAATTTTACCTCATTAATGGTGAACTTGGTAAATGATACAGTGCAGATGTTCGGCTAATTTGTTGATAGCTTTGTGGCAATCAATGATTATGATTGGTTTTTATGTTATTCCATCGGCTGTGTTTATAACTATTGAATTTTTGATTGAAATGATTAAGTAAAATTTTCAAAAATTAGTTGGGTTTGTCAGCCTCGTCGAACTAATCGAAGTGGTTGTAACTTAAACAAATAACAATACATTCATTTTTATTGCTTAAGGCGCAGCGACAAGTTATATTTTGAAAAAGTTCGCACAAAAATAACACCTTTCCCAAGATCTTTCAATATATGCAACCTACCTTTCACTTTACTCGTTAGTTCGCGACGTGTAGCTGGCATAATGCAAACAGTTATATTACATTTCAATAACAATGAAAGAAAAATTCTGACCAAGTGAATGATATGCTTAACGCCAGCTGACGCGTCGCGAATTATCGAACTTGGATAGATTTTTGAATAAAATGCGCAAACATTGGGAAACGCTCCAAAATGATAGCGCGTATATCGTACGTCAGGGACCCTGAAGTGTCAAAGCGACGATTGTGTGTCCTCATAATGATAGTCAGGGTGTGAGGCGGGCACTGGCGCTGGCATTAAAGCGTCTTTTCCAGATGAGGCACTGTACGTACGATTTTTTTTACGATTTTTTTTTGCATACATGTACTAAAACCTGCGAGCATGCCCTGATTAGAGTTAACCAGCCATGTAGTAATTCTTCTTCTCCACTTCAGGCCTCTTTCAATCAGTGACCGCCGTTAATTTTCGAAAGCATCCAACTAAAATGAAATTAAAACCTATATACACCGAACGGCTTTTGTTAAACGTACTTCGGTCTATACTGCGGGTCGCCAACCTGGTCCATACCGCCCACTAGAGGGCGGTAAAGGCTTCCATGATGGGCGGTGCGCCATTTTCGCTTTTACTCGAAAATCTTTCACAAAATGACAGAACAATGAAGTTGTTTGAAAATTACTGAAAGAGGAGACGTTCGTTTGTTATTAACGACAATTGAACCAGACACAAAATATTCAGTCTCACAGCATCAGGCTCAAGGAAAGGAAGGAAGGAAATTTTACCATAAAAAAAGGGAATGTGGGCGGTAGGCATAAAATGGTTGACGACCCCTAGTCTACACGATTCACGCTTCGACGGTACAGTAATCTAACGAAGGCTTTATCGTATCACGTAATCAGGTAACGACGATGACATAAAAAATTATCTCCGTAACGATTCCAACTTCACAAAACTAACGGCGTTATTCGTTAGCTCGACACTCGTTACTTGTTTCACGGCGTTACACTAATCTAATTAAAACGAATTGGAAAGTTAACTAACGTTTCATTTCTATCGGTTGTTATATCTTATATATAAAACCGAAACGGCGTATGTATGTGTGTGGGCAGTGACGGCTGGTGACGGGGTGCTGGGGCGTGCAAAAGGAAGATTCAACTATTTTTCCGTACTACGGAAGAGAAACAGTTGGTATTGCGAACATCTGAATTGAAAGTCCATGCTATAGAAGTGTTTTAAAATCCAATGAATAGGAAAGAACTCTTGCAAAAATGGTTGAATCTTACTTTGCACCCCCTAAAACCCCGTCACCAGCCGTCACTGTGTGTGGGTCTGTAATTCCCTTTTGCATTGTTGGTCATTAAGTTGCCATAAAAACGAATATGAAAGAAAATATGTTTGAATTTTTATCGGCGAAGACATTTAGTCAAAATGTAATAAATTAGTCTTCTATTGAACTTTTCCTGGCTTTTATTATTTATTATAATGTTTATTATTTACGTGAAGGTATTAATTATTTGACATTTCTTTGACAGCAAATTAGATTTTTTCCTTGAATTTGGATATTTTAATGGGCGAGAATGGGGCATCAAATTAAATAAAGTTTGTGATTTTCTTTTAATTCTATTTTGGATGTAAGATTTTGTGATATAATTATGTCGAATGATATATCATTAAATAATTATTGGTCGCTTAGTCCGAGCGACGCCGGGTAGCAATACTAGTTGTATATAAAACCGTGAAACTGTTTTCTCTGTGAAAATTTAACAAGTAATAGATTTGTATGACAACATGAGTTCACTGGTCACGATCATTGAAATTATTGGCCCAAGTCGATGATTTGCCGGCGTAAAATTTTGGTTTGCTTCAATGAAACAAAATCAGCAAGTAGTCCCTTTCATAAAAAGAGAACCAAAGAAAAACACAGACAAACATAGAGCTGTAATGCCAAAGTTTTAAGATAATTCGACTAAATAACGAAGTAAAAACGAGATTGAACTTATAATTCCCATAGAAATTTGAATTGGTTGAATTTTGTACTTTTCCATGAGCTTTGTCACTAACAACCCGGGTTTCGCCTTTCTGCATCTTCAGGCATTTCAAGTGCATGGATCTACTTGAACTGACGCATAGTAAACAGTTTGTATCGTTTATATCAGGGCTGTGGAGTCGAAGTCGGAGTTGTCGCGGCTTCTGGCCAGAGTCGTACTCGGAGTCGGAAATTTTGAAAAGTTTTAACTTTTCATTTTTGTATATAATATGTCAAATTTGGCTATTGGCCGGATCGTTAGGGTTAATATTTAATTGAATACACATCAATAGGAAAATTAGGCAAAAAAAAGTGACGATATTCATTTTTTTTAGTCGGAGTCGGAGTCGTGTTTTTGGTCAATGTCGGAGTCGGAGTCGAACTTTTTTTTTACCCACAGCCCTGCCCTGGTTTATATACAAAAATATAAATGTTTCACCATTGTAAGGCTTGACTCACTTCACCTCTCACTGGCTCATATGTAATAAATTCAAAAAGCACATTATTTATTTAGATGTGACGATTCATGTATGACTTGCGATAATAATATATAGATATGTACTTACTTTCTAAATTTAAATTGCGATACTCTTTTCGCGGCTTCCCTCTGGCGGGAAAATTAGTCATTCCAGTCACCTGTCAAACTTCCTCGCTGTCTAAAAGTCACATCCTCAATTCCGCTATGGCCGTCTGGAAGTGAATCCCCTGCTGCATATTAATTCAGCATCCACAAGACATTGAATGGCTTTGAATTTCATTATGCAGTAT